>BCHY01000005.1:3114827-3814559 GCA_001599775.1 Exophiala alcalophila | reverse complement strand
CCCTAACCCTAACCCTAACCCTAACCCTAACCCTAACCCTAACCCTAACCCTAACCCTAACCCTAACCCTAACCCTAACCCTAACCCTAACCCTACCCTGAAGGTCTAAGTCTGTAGTAATCACTAGTATGGTACGTCAGATTCGCTCATCTTTCTAACTAGACTCGACTGTCGATCGGGAAGGAAAGTATTAGTCTGCCGAGCATAGGCGATTAACGCGCGACACATACATGAGGGATCAAGGCCCCACGCCGCTATATCGGAAAATACTATTCCCTACAATACCTCGGCCCTAGTATTGGAATGAGATAATACCCACTATTTTTCCCTACTCGCTATTCTTCGCCGAACCTCGGTAACGCCTATACTTAGGATATAAAAGGTCTGGACTAAAGCCCAAGTATCCCTAAAGTACGATATTTGAGATCCTACGGCATACCTAATTCCCTCGACCTTTCCACACTTCGAGCAACAGACATCGTCCTGTTAGACCAACCACATACCAAACCGAATCCTTGCTACTATAGGTCAAACTCAAGCATCCATGGCTTCTTTCCATAACTACCCCGGCATCGGGGAGAGCTTCGCAAAAGAAGTTGGATTCACGCAGGCAGTGCGCGCCGGGAACCTGATTAAACTATCGGGACAAGCGGGCTGGGATGAGACTGGAACGGTCACCGGCGATGCAGCAACTCAAATTCGCGTTAGCGTGGAGAATGTCGACAAGGCATTGAAAGCAGTCGATCCGAGCCTTGGATGGCAGAACGTGATACAAGTTCGTTCCTATCACACAAGCCTGGACGAAACGGCAATGGCCCTCGCGGACTACTTCAAGCGCCTCATGCCGCAGAATGGCCCCGCTTGGATGACCTTTCAGGTTGAGAAGTTGCTGGTTCCTGGGTCTGTAATTGAGCTGGAAGTCGAAGCCTATATCAACAACTAGGATTGATCCAGCAGATGATTTCGAAAAATATCGACGAGCGGTCCTCGACTAATTCCTGTACTGATGACGAGTGCCTAGACAATATCTCAAAATTTCTTTGACCAGAGTAAATGAATAGATATGGCACTGTATTCAATCATAGTACCTTAGGAGATAACAATGAACTTTCAACTGAATAAGTTGCCGTAGCCGAGCTAACAAGGGACAAGACTGAAAGTACTAAAGAGAAGCATCTTGACTCCTTGCCCCAGCTCAATGCCCCGGACCGCTCTTCTAGATGCACAATCTCAAGTGAATGTATCTTATAAGAGATGTTAGCTGCCAGAGATTGGAGCTTCTTTCTCTGGATCCCGGACCGGCCTTCACCTCATCCCCCCCTGCGCTAATTTAATGGATCTCCCGTTATGTTAACTGAAAGTGTAATAGCGTAGAACGCGGAAAACGTCTGTATTGGTCAACACGGACCTTGGCATATTACCCCCCAATAGGCTGTCGGATCTTCAAACCCCTCCCCACTATATTCAAGTGCACGATCGCGATATGCCTTATCGGTACCCCGGACCGGGGAAGGATACTGATCGCGACCTTTATCGACTTTTAATCTGTAAGCCGAGGACATCCATCACTCTAAGTAATTCACCAGTGAAGAATACATGTACGGGCAAGCGATAAGTTTACGTCGCCATGGCAAATGCTGTATGATTGAGGCCTCGGTAGGTGCACCTGCCGATTCGGCGAGATTGAACCGCTCAACCGAGGCCATTCTAATCTCATTATCATCAACAGTCCTAATACTGGGCTGGGGGTTATATATAAGTCGAGAGATTCCTGTATCAAGCCAGCTAAGAAGGCAGAATCTCAATCCGTCGGCATTACTATACAATGGCTACCCTCGCAGACAACAAGATCGAGTCGAGCGATATCGCCCACGTTACTCTGGAGAAAGCTTCATCTACTGTCCCAGAGACTAAGAGATTTGCTGATAACAGTCATAATGACGCCGGCTTGGACGCGTACCAGCAGGCATTGGACATGGATCCTGACCATCTTGAGGCTCTTGGGAAAAAGGTTATACGAAAGTTGGATTTTATTCTTCTGCCGCTGGTAAGCAAAGATTGAACGGCGCGCTTCTGACGAGACTAAAATCAAATAGATGTGCACTATCTATCTGACCGGCTTCTTGGAGAAGTTTGCTTTGAATTATGCAAACGCCTACAACTTCCAGGCAGACCTGGGACTTCACGGCCGTCAGTATGCCTGGGCTGCAGCTATTGTTAATCTGGGCGTCATGGTTGGGTCGTACCCTGCCAGTCTAGCTGTTCAAAAGCTTCCAGTTGGGAGACTCATTTCTTGTCTGCTCCTCATTTGGGGTGCGCTGTCTATGTCCGTGGCCGCAGTCACAAACTTCCGGACCCTAGTGGCACTACGACTCATCCTAGGCATATCTGAGGCCGCCATTGGCCCAGCCTGGATTTCCATGACAAGCATGTTCTGGACTCGAGAGGAACAGCCTTTGAGAATGTGTTTCTGGCTTGGCTGCAACGGTATAGCTCAAATGCTAGGCGCTGGCATATCAACTGGGTTGGGAAAAGTCACCCATACTGCTGTCAGTCCTTGGCAGCTGATTTTCTTGGTGAGTCCTCTGAATATTGCGTTGAACTCAAGGCCTAACAGACCCACTAGGTACTTGGAGCTTTAGCAGTTGTACTCGGCATCGTGGCCATATTCCTACTCCCCAATGGTCCAAGTGATGCCAGATTTCTTACACCAGACGAAAGAATTGCGTGCGTCTGGCGAATCGCAAACAACCAGACTGGGATCGAACATCGAAAGATGCTCAAGTACCAAGCCATTGAAGCAGTACTTGACATTAGAGTCTGGTTCCTGCTGGTACAGCAATTCTCTATAGGCTTCTTCAATGGAGCGCTCTCTAACTACTTCAGTGCTTTCCTCAGAGGCTTCGGTTGGTCCAGTCTTGATGCTGTCAAGTATCAGTTGCCTATTGGCGCTGTACAGATTACCTCTACTGTATTCGCTGGATATTTGGCTTCCCGTTTCCGCAACACCACGACTATCATCGTCCTCGTCATCGTGGTCTTCCCAATTGTGGCCCTTATAGGCTGGTCTACCATCTCAAGTGAGCACAAGATGGCACTTACGGCGTGTTCCTGGATCGTGGCCTTTTACGGTCCGGCTGTTATTCTCAATTGGTCCCTTGTTGCAGCCAACTTTGCTGGCCACACAAAGCGCACGGTGGTCAACGGAGTTAATTTTGCAGCCTTCTACGCTGGCAATTTTGCCGGACCTTTTGTTTTTACGCCATCCGAAGCACCTCGATACTTTACCGCCACACGGATTCTCGGCGGATTTTTGGGGATAATATGGCTCATGAGCGCAGGTATAGGCTTTGTCATGTGGAGAGAAAACCGAAGGAGAAATGCAAAAGCTCTTGCTGGAGAAGTGGCCTATCAACCGTCATCTCAAGGCACGATGGATGGTTTCACTGATCGTACTGATAAGGAGAACAAATCTTTCCGATATCGCTTGTGAACACAATTGGCAAACAGCTATGATCATTTTCGTTCAAGACTTGGGGTTTGCAACGATGGCTCGAACAGCTTCAGGATCTTGGATAGATTGGTGATAATAAGAAAAACGTCTCCCTACTTATTTATTAGAGCACTTACTAACAACTCAAAAACTTTGATCTTCGTCTGCCCCTGCTTCATTCTACGGGTGTTCAAAAGCTCCATCGAATAAGGATAATTACGTAGTTTTTAGCATCACGAACACCCGTATGTCCCTGTCACGTTTGTTTCTGCGTCAACTGGAGATACAAAATTATGCAAAACCATAAACAGAGCAGGATTTTGGATGACCAAAACCTTCTACCCCATTTGAGATAATGACTACCATTGCTAAATGTATAGAGAGTAGTGAGAATTTTCAACATTATCGGAAACCGTTAGACTCATTTCCAACATATGACCAAAAGGAGTCCAAGTCAATGGGAAGATCGAAAGAGAACGCAAATTCTCCATTATAAGGTAGATCGTCCCCTCCTGGACTGCCACAATCCAGGAGGAAGGGCGAGAGGCGACAGGACGTGTCATCAAACGACAGATTGCTCTCGCTCCCATTGAAACCTGGAATTTGTGGGCCACTCTGACTCTCATATCCATTCAACTGAAGACTCTTCTGGATTTCAACTTTTTCGTGCAATGCATCTTGCTGCGATGGCATTGCAATGATGGCGGACGCCTCATCGAGGACATAATGTGTCTCTCTATACCGTAGACCAGCCAATCTTTTACTTTCCCCTCTCAAGACATGGATTTGTGCCCTCGAAAGGAGATGAGAAATGAGAGAAGCGGGTACATCTGCTCCCGGGTATACCTCCTGCAGCGTGTCTACAGCCTGGATGGTGTGGAAAAGCTGCTGTATGATCTTAATCCTGCCACGGCTGTCCTCCAAACCCAGCTGCTGCACATGAGAGAGGATGGCGGACAACTGAAACATAACAAACGACGCGGGCCCACGTGCAAGAAGGCCATTGCTGTTGAGCTCTTGCGTGATGTAAGTCACCTGGTTCGCTGCATTCCTGACTCTTTCTCTTGAAAGCAACGGCCCTCGGGCATGCGTGTCAGAAAGGGCCGAGCCGTTGGGTGTTGGGGTACATTGCGGGCGGTGGAGTGCTGAGATGAGAGAATAGTAGGCCACAGAAATATAACTGCGCCAGAGCATGACACTTTTGCTGATAGAACTGCCAATCTCGGAGTGATTTTGGACACATGACCATGGAAGTGTCAGGAACCAATCTTGAAGCTCCTGGTCCAGCCTCCATACAGCCTCATGCCGGAGGTTGGAGCGAGGATAAAGCATCGGCGTTGATGTCGAACAATCCGAAGCTATGGATTTTGTTTTTGGCGTAGAGGGTATCATCGAAAAATGTATCGCTATCACCTCACCGATACGGACACTGAGTTCCACGAGCTTGACACAAAATTCGGCTAGTTGCTGTTGATTCTCTGCGCTGCCAACAGGAACATTCGCAAATTCTTCTTGCGACAGACCGAAAGAGTTGACGATAAATTCAAAGTCTTCACATGTGAGTATGGGTGTGTCGAACTCTTCCGCGCGTATTCGACTTGGCCGACTCATTGCTTGGACAAAAATCCTGTCTCGAATATAGCATGACCACCACAGCCGCCGCCTCTGTCGAAGTGCTTTGGCGCTGAGCGAGCGAATTTTGGAATTCCGATGCAGACCTAGGTCAAGTGCCAATGTCATAGCAATAGCCATCCAGTGCCAACATCCTTTTTCATCATCAGCATTCTCCGACCACAACGTCATCAGTAAGACAGTTTGTAGAACGAGCAGCCGGTCTTTCTCAATATCAAATTGATACAGGAGCTGTCATTATTTCAGCTAGCAATATTGGAATGAACAATCGAAACACTTACACGAACTCGGTCGAAGTACGTCTTTCGGGCTTCCCGTCGGGAGGAAAATCCGCCTTTCGTTAGCTCAGTGATACCACAGGATGAGCTGCCAGCAAACATCAATGCTTGAAAAAGCAAGAGGCTGATTTTGGGAGTGCTAGAGCTAGGCTCATGTTGAAGAGATCCATATACCAAGTCAATATCTAGAAAAGGCATCCACGGGTGAATATTTTCGATATAGGCGTGGATAAGTGAGGATCGGAGTGGAAGGCCTGGGATTTCAAAAGCACCCTTGCGGCTCAAAAAACATAGGTCTTGCCCATCTAGGTCGCGGCCTAGGGGACATAAAAATGTCGGCAGTTCTAGAGTTTTGATCTCGCAATTGCACTCAGCGCAATGTTTGCCACTACCCGCTGTCGTCGAAGGTGGCGATAGTGGAGGCGAGCTGCAGTTCTTCGAATGAATATGATCAGTTGGCATAAAACCATATCGCTGGATCAGCGAGGCGTAAGATAATTCCTGATGTAAAGTCTCCTTGGCAGATGGGGACAAGTATGGCGCAGTTGGTTCTGGAGACAAGCTGTCGTTGCCTAGGTGGAAAGCTAGATCAATCTCTGCGCAAAACCTGGAAGCTATCATTACTCACCATCTTTTTGACGATGAAGATCTTGGGCTAGCAACTCTTTTCCCTGCTTCCCTTGTTCGCGATGTGATTCTGCGAGCCACATCGTTGTATGTTTGGCCACAACGCTGCCTCTTGCGTGAGTTTGGCTGCTATCCTCTTCGACTAGTAACGGTCGTCGTGGTCTTCTGCACTTAAGAATCATGATCAGCGTGCACTGTCCGATTTTCACGGTCTCAAAATATAGAGAAGAGTCACGCACCCCCCCCGTCTGCTTTCTGGATAATGGCACTGGATTCTATCGAGGAAGCAGTTGTTGCACATTGAGGCTTCCGACTCGACGACACATTTAACCTTGCGCCGATGGCAGTTCTGGCACGCTCTTGAGCGTCTGATGATCGTTTTTCGGGGTTTAACCGGGCCCTCCATGACGGTGGTCTTCTCAGTGGCTTCTGATAAATTTCTATTTGTGTTGAGCTCTGTCATTTCGTGTGTACAGAATAGTAATGGTTGAAACCATCGAGAGTGTCCGACTTATCTGATGCAGCAGGCTGTCTGTATAGCGAGTAAAGGAATAAGAACGAGACTTCGGCGAATTCCCACTCCACGCGACAGAATTGCAACCGTGAGTACTTGGTTGGGGTAAATTCCAACAGTTGCCTTCCAGGGCCTAGCTGGTCCGCAGAAGCGAATTCTTGGATGCCATCCACTTTGTGATAGCTTTATTCGGGGTTAATGTCGGATTGGGGACCACTGAGGAATCAGCATGAGCTTCAAGAATCCATCCGTGTAGGAAACTTCACCCTTATCGCCGGCAATCGACTTGGCTCCATAATATTATGATGTTTCCACTCAGTCCTACCCGCTACCTGGGTTTGTCCAGAAGTCCAAGGACAGATCCCTTTTGCAAATCAAAAGACGCTGGTCGAGCTTGGACGCGTATACAGCTACATTGAGCCTAGCGCATAGTGCGGAAAGGAAACTAATTGGTTGGAACTCAAAAGACTGGACGTCGGTACCATGCTGCCTACTACTCCGCAACTTGACAGCCTGATTCTAGAGCCGCTTATCCCTCCGTGTCTGCCGTATCTACCGTATTTGTGGCTTTCCAATGCCGAATTGTAACTTTCGCCATAGGCAATGGTCGTGAATAAGTGTCGGACAATCATGGTCCGTTTGAGCTGCTACCTGTCGCTCAGCGGACCAACTCCATCTGCCTTTCCACGATGTATATGTCCGATACACCAAATAAGCGACCGCCCTCCAAACACTCATGGGCGGTACGATCCAAAAATTCAATGGGAGGTCATTTTGGAGTCAGAGCTACCAGGAGCCAACCACTAGTTGCACGACTCGTGAGTCATGGTCATCTCTTCGTGGGCGAAAGCTGTACGTTGAGAATAAATTCACTTCTTTGCCTTTAAAATATTTTAGAACTATTAATTTCTTCGTGTTTTCTCCAAATGTCAGGGACTATATGCTCTCCAGTCGATACGGTCTTTCGATGATAAGATTACTAAATCCTTAGAAATATCAAGCGAAGCCATAGTCGACCAAGTCTGTCTGTATATTCTTGGGCCAGCCTTTGAGTGGTACTCGAAGCGCTGGCTACTCTAAACATTAAACTCTGAATTTATCTCTATATTGAGATGCGTGAAGCTTCCGTACGTCCATAATAACCTTTGGCCGCCATAGTTGCGTGAAGCCTCGGTCTGCCGGCCAAATCGGTCTTCCGGCCAAATCGGTAGTATTGTTGTTGCCGGTACCTAGGTTGAGTACTAAGTGCCTAGTGACCTGCCTTACAGCACCTACCACCCAGACAGCTTCGACATGGTCAATGTAATTACCATATCGAGAAAATGATTGCCTCCGTTAAGGCGATGGATCGAGAAGCCTGTATTTAGATTCTATAATTGGTGTATTCCTTATCCTGTGGCGCTGCTGGCCTGGTGTAGAGCCTAGATGCGCTCCACCAAAGATAGGCCCGCTTCCCCATGGATGATAGATAGATCACTATCAGCACTTCATGTATGATTGCACGAGGATGGTAGCACCTGTGTCTATGTTGTAAAAGAGATTCGAATTACTATATAATCGAGTTCTTGTCCATCTCTTGAACCCGGACGCCTCCTGTTTATTGTTCACCTTCTTGCATGTCTCTAATCCGTTGATCACACCTACTGACAGTACTCGGCTGAACCACCATGGCATCTGAGCAAATGATTCAACCCCATAACGAGGAGCAAGAATCCAAAACACCACAAACAGGAAACGATGTCGTTGACTCGGACAAATCAAACGGAGTCCATATTCATAACATTGATGAAACCGGACCTATTAAAGGAGACTTCTCTGATGGTCGAGTAGACTGGACTGTAAGGCAAGTCCTTGCCATTATAGCTTTGTGTGGACTTTACGTCGGTACGTGTGCGATACTCCCAATATTGTCAACTATGTTGACAAACTTGTTAGGATCTCAAATCCCGTTGTACTTTGCAGGAGGCGCGCTCTCATTTATCGCTGTCGATGTGGGTGGAGCTGAAAAGGTCTCCTGG
This sequence comes from Exophiala alcalophila, assembly GCA_001599775.1. Classification (NCBI taxonomy): domain Eukaryota; kingdom Fungi; phylum Ascomycota; class Eurotiomycetes; order Chaetothyriales; family Herpotrichiellaceae; genus Exophiala; species Exophiala alcalophila. The sequence continues at coordinate 3,805,997 of BCHY01000005.1, read as the reverse complement.
GTTCCCGTTGGTTATGCACTTGTATTTTCTGCTATCTCTCCATTTTGTGGCTATCTTCAAGATATCTTTGGCAGAAGGAGCATCACTCTCGGAGGTGGTTGCGTCGTTGTCATTGGCAACGTCATATCATGGCCACTTCACACTCATTCGTTCAAGCCGTAACAGGGATGGCCATAACTGGAGCTGGGGCTGCTGTCGGCGAATTGACTGCATTGGCTGGGTGAGAATGTTCCGATTGCGCTCATCGTCGACGTTTGTTGCTGATGCCATCTTGCAGCATGTCAGAATTGGTGCCAGTCAACAAACGAGGAATTTACCTCGCTATTGTCACATTCACGATCTTTCCATTCACCCCGTACGTCATCTACTGCCAGTTGTTATCCGTCCACCACACGTGGCGGTGGCTCTACTACATCTGCATGTAAGCTTTCAAACTTCGTTTGCGTGGCGAAATGGCTGTTACTCCGTGACTGACACGAAAGACAGAATGTTTAATTCGGTATCGCTCGTCGGCATCACTGCGTTTTACTTTCCCATCTCCCAATCTAGAGCCGCAGGCCAGACTACGAAATCGATTTTGAAGAAGATTGACGTTGTGGGTGCAGTTCTTTCGATTACAGGACTGAGCTTAGTGTGAGATCTACCCAAGTTGATAAATGCTCAGCACTGAACTCATATACAGGCTTGTGGCTCTCCAATCCGGGGGAAATCCCCACCCTTGGACCAGCGCTTATGTACTCTGCACCCTTATCATCGGAATGCTCCTCATAGCCGCTTTTGCTTACTGGGAATGGAAATTCGCCAAATTCCCTATAGTCCCCCATGAGATGTTCACGGGTCAAAGAGTGGTGGCTATGTCTCTAGTCATTTGTTTCGTCGCAGGTGAGTTCCGTTGCCCATATCCATTGCATCCGCGAACCTAATTCGACTCGAGGCATGGGTCTCTTCGCTGTGGTGAATTTCTTCCCGCTTTTGTACAGCACTGTATTCCCGGACGATCCTGTGATGGTTGGACTGAAGACCCTTGCGCCTTCCATGATGAACAATATTGGAGCTATCGTTATCAACACTTCACTGTCTCTATTCAAGAAACACAACCGCGAAGCCCTGCTGATCGCAACTTTAATCATGAGTAAGAAGAGTTCAATCTCCACCACTTCCTTAGGACAGAGACTAAAGTTTGACGCAGCCGTATTCACTGGCGCTCTTGCGTCCATTACACCGGACACCCCAGCTCGCGCCATCGCCCTGGGTACTTTCAGCAGCTTTGGAGTGGGAGGTATCATTGTCCCAGCCGCGACTGTCGCTATTATTGCTACCCCAGATACGTCCATCGCTACATGCGTTGCTCTGACTCTTTGCATTCGCCAAATGGGAGGATCTATTGGCACCGCCATCTTTTTCCGTGTGCTCCAGAGTAAGCTCCAGGGCAATCTCCCAACGCAGGTTGCCAAGTACGCAGTTGCCGCGGGTCTTCCCTTGAACGGCACAGAGCAGTTTGTTCTGACCTTTCTGGCTGCTCCAGAGGAAGCTGCTGGATTACCAGGAGTGAATTCTACAGTCTTGGAGGCCGCCTCTCTGGGCGCTCGCTGGGCTTACGCCTACAGCTTTCAATATGTATGGTACACTGCCGTGGCGTTCGGTGTTTGTGCAATTATTGCTTGTTGCTTCCTTGGGAGCACAGCAAGGTTCCATACAAATCGTATTGCAGCAGTGGTCAAGGGTTAGGCTATTAGGAGATATATAGACGCATCGCCTGGGTATTGGGAGTGGGAGACAATAGTATTCTGCGGGATGAGATACTTTCTGGGGTTGGGCTTGACTATGATTGTCATGGGGGGCTCTGTTCGATAAGTGGGTTCACCAGTAAAGCCTATGAATCGACTCAATTCAGTCACGACCTCCCACGTTTCCTTTTACTCGGGTCGACGGGACTCGCCTGCATAGGTGTACGCGATATACCTTCCGAAATATAGATAGCTATTGTTGTAGTACTTAGTAGGGTTGAGCGTGAAAACATCGTCTTAATTAGATCTGCGTCCGTAATCTCTAAAGCTTATCTCAAACACTTCCAGGCTGTATCATTGGAGTGTGTACCCAAAAGTTTGCTAGAGTCCTTTGACCAATTCACCCTTTCCGAGAGGCATGGGCATAGGTTTAGACCGTTCTGTGATGGTCAATGGGCGGATGAGTTGGTATTATCGATCAACACTAAGGGACCCAACTAGAAACCAAACTAAGTCAATCGTAGGTCCCAGAGTTCCCCATATTTTCATCAGGCATAACAAGCTATGTCAGGGGCATCGTGGGCCATAAGCACCGATGACCTCGGCGAAACTTGATCTGACGACCGAGGCTTAAAACCCCCGGTAATGAGTTCCGTCAATTACAGGAATCCATTCACAAACACAAATCCACAATTCTCATTTAGCTATATAAGTACGACTTTGGCCAGAGTGTTCTATAGGTCCGCCAGTACATTATCGTGTATCTTCCCAGGTAACTTTCACCCATTTCCAGGTTATCAATATACATCGATTGACTCGTTAGTTGACTTTCATCATCAGTCATGTATTTCCACGGTGATGGCTACGTTCCCCTTTCCAACAAAGACATTGTTTCTTGGATCTTCGATGATCCGAAGTACGATGTTGACAAGCCTGTGAGATTTTTGTCCGATCACAATGGAGGTTTATCCGCTGACTATCTGAACAAGATCTATTTCGATGCAGCCGACCCGTCGCGATGCTTTTCTCACCGACAGGCAGGCACCCTTGTCCGTCAAGTTATAGCAGGACTTCGGGCTATGGGGTTCAAGAAGGGAGATTGTCTCTGTATAACTTCATTCAACGATGTAAATGCGCGTCAAGCCTGCTCAGCCCAACCTCTTGCTGACTCGAAAATAGATCTACTACACTATCCTCGTTCTCGGTGTTGTCGGTGCTGGAGGCATCTTTACTGGGACGAATCCTAGTTATACTCCTCACGAACTGAAACATCATATCAACGTATCTCGAACCAAATTCTTCGTTGTGGAGCCCGAGCTTCTTGGTCCTCTCGAGGACGCAGCAAAGCAGACCAACATATCCAAATCAAACATATTGATTTTTGATGTTCACGGTCAACAAATACCCAAGGGTTACAAGTCGTGGAAGACCCTGCTCGATCACGGCGAAGAAGATTGGATACGGTTCGACGATGAGAGGCTTGCAAAGAACACAACCATAACCCGCCTGTTTAGTTCAGGAACTACCGGACTGCCGAAAGCTGTCGATCACACCCACCTCAACCACACTGCTCAACACACGTTGGTATGGGAAAAGTATGCCAAGCCGTTCGAGGTACGACCGGGCCGGTTCAATCACTTTCCACATTCCCCAAAACTGACGACTCTGACAGGAGCGATATATGCACGCTTTGCCAATGTTTCACTCGTCAACTGTGCCAATGCTTCACTTTTCCACATTCCGGGCTGGCAAAGCTACGTACATCATGCGACGTTATGACGTCGAAGGGTACCTTGCCAATATCGAAAAGTATGCTATCACTCACATGATCGTAGTGCCACCGGTAAGTCAACCCGTCGGCCCATACAGCAGAGCGAGTTTCAGTACATGTCGGTAGATACCGGCAGTCCGTCCGGTATGGTCCGTCATCTGACAATGCTTTGCCTTAGATCGTCATTCATATCATCATGAGTCCGTTGAGCCAGAAATATTCTCTCAAATCTGTTAAGTCTGCCTGGTGTGGTGCGGCTCCGCTCGACAAAATCACCCAGCGACGCTTCCAGGCTCTCCTTGCACCAAACAGTCCCGTCACCCAGGTGTGGGGTATGACAGAGCTTACTTGCGTCGCCACGTTGATAAATTATCCCGAAGCTGATGACACCGGCGCCGTTGGACGTCTAATCCCAAATATGGAAGCCAAGGTGGTCGACGATGACGATAACAACATTTCTGCTTACGACACTCGTGGCGAACTTCTCATACGCGGCCCGATACTGATCAATGGCTATTTCGACAACGACAAGGCGAACAAAGAATCTTACGACCATGAAGGTTTCTTCAGGACCGGTGATATTGCATACTGTGATTCCAAGACGAAACTATGGTATATCGTAGACCGAAAGAAGGTACGTAAAGCGGGGAGTTATCGAGCCCTACAACTGACATTACCTCCAGGAATTGATCAAAGTACGAGGATTTCAAGTTGCTCCACCAGAGTTGGAAGCTGTGCTCATGGATCACCCACACATTATCGATGCTGCTGTGATAGGTGTCCAAGAATCGGCTTACGAGTCCGAGTTACCTCGCGCATACGTGGTGCGAAGAGACACCCCCGAAGGTGCAGCTCTCACCGAAGATGACGTTAAAGCTCATGTCGCGGACAGACTGGCCAAGTATAAGAGGCTGGAAGCTGGTGTGAGATTTGTAGATTCCATTCCCAAGAACCCAAGTGGGAAGATCCTCAAGCGAATCTACCGGGAAGAGGTAAAGAAAGAACTAGCAGCAAAACAGGCCAAATTGTAAATGGTGAAATGGTCGATCTTCACATGATAAGAAAATGGAGTTTATGAAGTAGACAGCATAGGCTTTCATAGTATCAGAGGAGAGTTTCAGGCGTCACAAATGTGCAATCGTTGCCTGCCTCGCCATCAACTTCTCTGACTTCATACTCAAACCCCATCTTCAGATATTACATATTAATGACCATTTGCTTTCGAAACTCTGCTTTCTCGTCGTAGCTCGGTCGCGGTATCGGTCTAGCAACGACCAAAAAGCCATTGCCTTCAAGCTATGCAATAACGAGCATGTGTACTCACATCTTTTAGGGACATGAGACGCGCACAAACCGTGGAGCGTCGTCCACACTTTGATCCACAAGCGTTAAACCCCACACGTACTCATGAGTCGAGTAACACAACCTGCTAGTTGCTCCGCAATTGTCTGAGGATACTACAGTCATGTGTAGTTCGGCATTATATGCATAAATGAATGAATATTACCATAGGCTTTGGGAGGTAGGGGTATCCTGATCTTAGTGAGGCTTCTGCTATTCGAGACTCCACTTGTCATTACAATATCTCACAAAAGTTTCAACGAGTCCCGTTCGGTTGAGAAATAGGTCGGCGCTATACCAGTATCTCGTGGGATCCGCATACAAACTTGACAAGCCCATGTTCCGCTCCAAAGCCACATGGTGTGTTTACGAGGTCCAGACTGCCGAGTCCTCCGCCAGCCGAGTTGGCCGAGCCTCGCCTGTCTCTTCGGGAGTCGATGGGCATCGAGACCCCTAGACCGGCCGAGTTGGCCGAGTCTCGCCTGTGCGACCCTCTTCGGGAGTCGATGGGCATCGAAACCCTTAGACCGGCCGAACTGGCCGAGCTCCGTTATTTGCTTCGTTGGAGGTTCGGTATCCTCTCCAAAGCGGATCTGCATATTGTTTTATGTTGTGATCAGGTGTGAAATCTAACGCTCTATGTATATGATTACATATGTCAGCAGCAACAGTCGTTTCTTCACCATCTCCTGACGATTGCCTTGAAATTAATACTCCCACGCAATACGCGCCTAGCCACCACAGGTCTACCCTGACATCAAAAGTCCGACAGGATGTCTCCCCAAACCCAAGAAGATGTATACGTTGTAGGGGTTGGCATGACGAAGTTCAGCAAGCCCCGACACGAACGACCGTACACAGAGCTCGGTTTCGAAGCGGGCGTAAAGGCTCTCCTGGATGCGGGTGTCACCTACGATGAAGTCGACGCAGGCATTGCGTGCTATGTTTACGGAGACACTTGCAGCGGTCAACGGGTCTTCTACCAATTCGGCATGACCAGTATACCTATATACAACACCAACAATGCCTGCGCTACTGGATCGACTGGGTTACAATTAGCGAGGACTATGATCCGCGCTGGAACAGCAGATTGTATTATGGTTGTTGGGTTTGAGACCATGAATCCCGGCAGTATTAAGCCGGTGTGGAACGACAAACCAAATCCCATGGATGTGACACAAAAGCTAACGGAGGAAGCCTCTGGCAAGCATAACTCTCCGTTAGTCGCTCAGTTATTTGCCAACGCTGCAATGGAGTATATGGATAAGTAAGTACGAATACGTCCTGTGGTATTGAATGTTGCTAATGGTCCCTATGTAGGTACGGTGCCGATGCTCGAGATTTTGCTGAAGTCGCACGTGTTTCTCACGAACATTCTTCACGGAACCCGTACGCACAGTTCAAAACCATCTACAACATTGAGGAAGTTGAAGATTCTCCAATGATACAATATCCCTTGACAAAACTTCAGTGCAGTCCAACCTCTGACGGAGCTGGCTCGGCGATTCTGGTGTCGGAGCGCTTCTTAAGTGCTCGACCTCACTTGCGATCAAAGGCAGTCTTGATTGCGGGCCAGGCGTTAAGAAGCGACTCCGAGAAGCTATACTCTCGGAGTGCGATCGATCTTGTTGGCTTCGAAATGTGTCAGCGCGCAGCTAGAGCAGCTCTAAGTGAGGCTGGTGTTAGCCCGAAGGACGTCAAAGTCTGTGAACTACACGATTGCTTTAGCTCGAATGAAGTGATAACGATAGAAGCACTTGGATTTTCTGATATTGGACAAGCCTATCACCTGATTCGAAACGGAGGTATCACCTATGGAGGTCAAGTTGTTATCAATCCTTCTGGTGGACTGATATCAAAGGGCCATCCACTCGGTGCTACGGGGCTAGCTCAGTGCTGCGAGCTAGTATGGCAACTCCGAGGCTGGGCTAACAATGACCGGCTGGTTGGAGAAGTTGATGTTGCTTTACAGCATAACCTGGGACTGATCGGTGCGGTGGTGGTGACGGTATACAAACGTGCGGACGGGAAGAAAAACACCGATATACAAGTTAGCCAGGCTGATATTGCAAAGTCAAGTGGGCTCGGGTATAATCCTGCGGTTGAATGCAGAATTGTAACGAGGGAAGACGCAGCAAAGGTGAGAAGCAAGCAGCATAGTTCCGCTCTGGCATGGGGGGAGACTGGGACAAGGCTGCCGGCGAGGCTGTAGGTGCGTTGTCTGCGTAGATAGATCCTATCTCATCTCGCACTGATTGTTCCATTACTCATTCAGTGTTGTGTGAATGCTATGATTACTCGACCAATAACGCAGTGACTTCTGTTCGACTCTCACATGGTAGAAGAGATAAGAGAGTTCCAAATCATGGGAACTGGATTCGCATTTTGTCCTACCCTATTTTGAAGACTTTATACCTTTCAATGGGTTACGCTGCAAGATCTAAGAATGTTTAGGCCATCGCATTTTTTCATTGTTTGGGCCTCAGCCTGAACACAAGCACCTGTCCACTTATTTCTTCTATTGCAAGCGAGAGGCCCTTTTCTCACACGATTGGAGCCCAAAAACGAACGCCCTGATACCTAATTGGATTGGTTCTTCTTCATCAAGTTATCGACAATCTTAGCCACTGCAAGAAGTCGCTCCTCCTTGAACCGTTTGCCGACGAGCTGTACACAAATGGGTACTCCATCATATTTTTCCGGATCGTAGTGAGACTGAATCTCTGCATCTAAAGCGTCTATTGGAACGAATGCTTCGTTCTTTTTGTCCACGTTTTTGTCGACGAAAGCTACCGGAAGAACACACCCAGGTGCGTCTGTCGAAATCATGTCAGAATTGGCCACGAAGTTGGAAATCTGACTTACCCAGCACATTGACAAAATTTGTAAAGCTGAGATTGAGTGCCTTGTCCAGAGCCCCCAGTGGTGGCATGGGCCACGCGGCCATTGGTGTCAGTATAGCATCCATCTCCTGCTTAGACTCTGTTGCAGTACCGGCCCAACGATCGAAGTACTCTTGGCGTAAACAATCGCGTGCTGACGACAACTCCCGCTGAGTCTTGGCCGTGAAGACATCACCACTGCCATCATATGCTGCTTTGAACCCGGCCAGTGTGTCAAGCAGTGGCTCCCCTGTTGATGAGACTGTTTCGATTACTGGATAGCCATGACTGAAAATGTTCTTAAGAAACACAGCATTCATCTCTTTGTGGCCAGTCGGCTTCCAGTCAAATACCTCGTGCCCGTCGGCTTTGAGCGCTGCGGTGACCAAATCGAGAGCTCTGTCTACAGGCGGGTGGACTGTAGCTATGCCATCAGTGGTCTTGATCACCCCAATCCTAAGCTTTCTGTTTTTGTAATGGTCGTCTTGAGAGCGCCATAACATTGGTACAACCTGCGACAGTCAATCATGTCGTTCCCAGAGTTCAATGGGTACACTTACGGCGTTGTCAAGATCCCATAACCGAGGATCTGATGTGACGGTTTCCAACCAAAACTCGAGGGTGTCCAAGGAGCGTGCAAGCGGACCACATGTTGTTTTGATCAAGTCCATTCCTTTCAGTACCGATTCGTGGCCAGCGATCGACATCCTCGACGCGGACGCCTTGAAGCCGTACAGGCCACACCATCCGGCTGGCAGGCGGACGCTTCCACCAAGATCGGTCCCTATTCCTAGTGGGGAGCCTTTCATTGAGACGAGCGCGCCCTCACCCCCGGAACTGCCTCCAGGGGTGAAGCCCCATGGGTTGTTTGCCTCACCCCAGACGTTATTGATTGTCTCGCACCCCATCATTCCCACGGGTACATTGGTCTTGACATAAAAGACAGCGCCAAGATCACGCAGCAACTTGGCCAAGGGTGCAGTGGTGTTAACTGGCTCGCGTGCTAATTTGGCCACGGCGATCGAGGATGGGTAAGGTGCAAGGAAGAAGCTATCCTTTAGAGATATGGGTAATCCGTGTAATGGCCCGATGAGCTGCTTGTGTTCTCGTTGGTAGTCGTCGAGATACTCGGCACGCTTTAGAGCATCATCGAAGAATACCTCGGTCAAGCAATTGGTCTGCACACTCTTGTTATCAACGAATCATGCGGCATGATCGATTGACTCAGATACTGACCAACTGTTGCGCAACCGTTGCGGATCTACAAAAAGCCCGTGTGACATCTACAGCACTCCAGATTCCGTCTCTGATATTGGCGACGATCTGTCGGGCCGGAGTATTGATGATTGAACTCTCGGTCTTCGAAAAATGACCGGTGGCCTCTGCGACGGTGGAGCGATTCTTTGGAAGGTCTTTGAGCACACTTTCAGGAAGTAAGAGGTCTGTGGGAATCGCATCTCGACGACGTTTTCGACACTCGTCTCTGATGATCTCCCATTCTGCAGCCATCTCGACAATTGAAGGGAGAACAAATCGCACTCTGTCACTGATCAGGTAGTCTCAGCTCGAATGAGGTCAAGTAGGTAAGAATTAGAACCCTCTAGGCCAGGATGCAGACGATATATAGTCTGGAAGCTCCACAAGAGACCAAACCGAGAAGCCGAGGTCACACTTCGGCCTATCTTTATCTTGGGGTGGTGATATTCCGTTCACGACAAGCAAACCCTGCGGACTTTCGTGATGTTTCTGGCCATTCTGTTGCCCCAACTCCACAAGCTGGCATCTCCAGGTATTCCCATGCCTATCTGGGGTCCGAACGTGGAGCCGAGACAATCCACGATCTTCAGGTGAAATCCAAAGGAGTGTTGACTCCATAGCTGACAGGTCGTTTCGTGGACGCCGGGTGTGAACGTGGAGGGCTCAATTCATCCAATCACATCACTGTGCGCGCTCTGTGCTAACGGGAGCTAATGGCCTTGTCCACAGTCAACTGAGAGTTTGCCCGGCCTCTTCACGAGATGAATCATCATGAGTTTCGGGAATTCAAATCCATCACTCTCAACATCCTCGGTGCCGTCGCTGGCATCCGGCATACGAAACAGACTAAGTCAGTAGCTGGAATTTGGGTTATTCTGTAAGGGGTGAGGTTCACCGTACGAGACAACGTAATTCATGGTCATAACCTTGGTATTTTACTTTTTCCCACTCGTCATTAAAGCGGCTCGGTTCCCTGACACTTGTAGTTAGCGAGTCTTGGGCGAAAACCTTTATTTTAAGGGCATCCTTATGTAATACTCGGGTTCTGCCGGTCGTGGTGGTTCGTGTACCCCTCCCAGGAGCCGCTCACGTGCTCCCTCTATCCCTTGGCATCTTAGTCCGGTTAGTACTTGGCCACTGAACTTCCTCGCCTAACTCTATCGTGACCTCAATCACGATATCACTTATTGAGAATAAGTTAGCTTCACTCTATGTAAGGATCCATCTCTAGGAAACGAGTTAATGTCAGCTTGCTCTCTCCGACGTCGAGTGGTACGATAGCACCTGTAATGCTGTCGGGTCGTCAGGCGTCTTCCGGCCGTGTTCGTCGTCTTCGCACTAGGACCGGCTGCTTAACATGTAAGTTTTGTAAGTTAAGCTATGCACAACTCGGCTGATCTCTGACAGGCCGCGACCGCAAGAAAAAATGCGACGAACGTTGGCCAATATGTACTGGCTGTGATCGCAATATCCTGCCTTGTTGTTGGCGAAGGGAGATAAGCTCACCAGGCTCAACACCAGACTCAAGAAGTGGACGGGACAGGCTACAACGGGACTTTCAGAATAAGACACCCGGTATACTACGTGGGCGGAGTAATCCAGTTCCTGAATCAACGACGAACCCGACTGCAGCTTGGCCAAAATTACTACCCTCAACTTTGGACACGCCTCAAACTCCTGGCTTGAGAAATGCCACAGACCGAAGCCTCTTTGCCTATTGCATCGATAAGGTATTGCCTCTCATGGCAAGACCTTACGTGCATACAGACTATCCACGCTTTTCATTCCATCTTACGGTCGCACTGCATCAGCCCATTGTTATGGACGGATTGCTTTCGACAAGTGCCGCACACCTATCAGCGGAAACCCCGGACAAGAAGTCTCAAGCTCTAAAATATTACAACTCCGCTGTTTGCAAACTACGTCAGAAGATTTCTAGTCCCGAGATCGATGGTACAGAGGATTGGCTCGCCATGGTGGCTATGGCTCTCTGCATGTTTGAGGTATGCCATGAACCTTTAAATGCTTGAGTCCAAATTTCGTAGACCTATATTGACAGCCTCAACAGCGTTGGAGTACTTCTCGCCAGACTAGAGCCGGCTCACATCTTCTCGGAGCTTATCAGATCCTCAAATCACGCCTCTTACGACCACAGATAACGGCAAGTGACGCAGAACTCAAATTTAACCGATGCATAGCGGAGACCATCGTTTACCACCTCTCCATTCTTCCGCTCTTTGAGGGGGCAAATATGATGGGCTCCATCGAGATTTGGGACGAGCTGATGATTCCACTAACCATGAAAGCATACCCTGATCTTCCACAGTGGGCAAATTCGCCGTTGCTTGGTGGGCGCCCGTACCTTTTTCGTCTTATTGGCGAGATCACTGCACTTCGCCTGGGCGGCGCGACCCGAGAATACACTCTTTCACTCACCCGGCGGCTCAATAATGAGGATTATTTGATCCGTAGCAGGGCTCTCATGGCGTGGAATCAGACTGCTGGATCTACGTGTTATCGGGAGCTTCGGTTGTTTTCAACAGCGGCCAAAACTCTGCTTTCCAAGTCCCTTGATCCTGACTGTGCCGCAAATGATCCTTCAATCCAGGATTTGGTGTGTGAAGGGATGGAGCAGCTGACTTCTTGGTCTCCCATCCACAGATTCGACCAATATTTCAGCTGGCCACTTTTGGTCATTGGTTGTGCGGTCACAGAATACGAACACATGGAAATCATCCGGGAAAAAATCTCTCAGGCGTGGTGCTGCTCACATTTTGGGGACATCTGGAGAGTTCGGACCGTTTTGGAACACGCTTGGAGTTGGCGCAAAGGAGTTTCAATTGTGGACTATCTCGACGAAGATGATTTGGACAAAGAAGCATTACAAGGATTTGATATCTTGCTGAGCAAAGGAGGGCTATTTAATTTGCTTTTTGAATGAGTGGCAATCCAGCGATTGCCAACTCAGGCTCGGCCAACACTGCGACAGCGATTTGGCAGGAGAACATCACCGCTAGCGGGCTTTTTGGGTAGCCCTTGGCCGTCCCATTCCTCTTGACTGTACTTATATTCAGATTTCTCTTCTGCGCCAGATGACAGGCACAACTTGTACTAACAAATGGGTTCACGAGAGGACTCGTGATGAGGGCTATATTAATCAACTTAAGACACAAACAGTAGCTCCAACCTCTTGATCTTCCCCTACTACCACCATCTATAGAGATATTTAATGTTGTGGTTCACGGTCGCATTCATATTGTGATTATACGCCCTATCGCTACATGGTGATAACTAGGCAGCGACATTTCCTTGCTGCAGGCACCACCCGGAGGACTGCACGTTACACGCGGGGATATTTTGAATTTGCAGAGGCACCGTGCTTTGGACCTCGCAACTAGAACTTTTGACGCCCTAGACATCCCGGGAAACTCCAGGCCAAGATGATATTGCTAAGGTTGAGAACTAATATCCAGGAAAACCCAACTTCCGGTGGAAGGCCGTTGAGTTTGACTGACAAAGAACATCTATCAATGAGGCCACCAAGCAGAGTGAGATCTGACGGCATATGGTGTCATCGCCAAGGCTGAAAGCAAACACTAACTAAAACATCATTGCTTCAAATTTCGGCATTCCCTCATCTCCAACGACTCTCAACAGCAGGACCGGGAGGAGAGACTTATCCCGAGAACAGCAATAGGTCGAACACTGAGAAACTATGGCATCCGTACGCAAAGTCCACAAAGACCAACGCAAGAAGAGTGGACGGAGTTATCTCGGTTAGTCAAAGGCGCGCTGCTGGAGGAATTGAGTCTTGAGAGCTGGTATCTGGTCATAGTAAGTCAGCAGAAATCTGAATTTGTGTTTCATTGACGGGCTGCTGTTGTCCTACTATACAAATTCGGGGCTATTGGACGGGATATTTGCTGTTCAACGCGATCGTTCGCGGCCCAAGAAAGATGCGGACATGATCAAACGATCAAGGAGACCACTCATGGGGTCGATGTATCTCTTCGACCGAATGCTTGCCCGACATCTGGTTGACCAAGGCAGTTCTCTACAAAATCTTCATCTCCATCCTCCTGGACACCACTCCACCTCAATATACCTCAAACCCCTTGCCCCGTTCCCCATGCGTCCTACACAATCCATAATGCTAACCCGGTGTCGCGAAATCTCTCTAGGCAACAGTTTTGACTGTCTCCCCAATCCACAAACCCTGGGTGACTTCTGGACGTACCTGATAACGTCCGAGCCCGAATCTCGACACCGGAGTCCCAGAACCGGCTCTCAGAGCGTCTGCGAGATCTACTGATCAACCAGCTTACGCTGATAGGAGCTCCCCAGGTCCTGGGTGCTTTGATACCGCTCGCGAAGAGGTAGCTCGCAGACCAAGTCAAGACGAGTGAAGATGAACGGGGGAGCTGGACATAGAAAAGTTACATATCCGGCTCTATGATATTGTCTCCTGACTCGAGACTAAATCCCTCCGCTGTTCTATTGCACCTTCTTTTGGGTCAGCGTGTGAATTCTCCGTCCGGCCTAATATCTCCGGCTCAATATCCCTATCCCCACATTTTCGGCCCCTCCCCCACCGGAAGGGGAGGTCTGAGTGCCCCGCCGGAAACGCTAGTAGAAGACTACCGGGGTCCCCGGATTCACTTCTAACTCTGTAATAGATGTAATAGGAAGCTAATGAACCGCTTCTTAAAGAAGTAGATATTTTTCTATCGCAAAATAGAGGCTTTCACTATCACTGTGAGTCTACTATCGCTATGTTACGTCTTTTGAGCCTGGCGGCTTTTGCGCCCTATATTGTCGGTGGAGTCATTATAGCTTGGATCCTTCGGGACTTCTGGCGAATAGCCTTTTCACCTCTTCGCTCACTACCAGGGCCAGTCTCAGCCAAATTTTCACGTCTATGGGAGTTTTCGAGAGTATTGTGCGGGGATCTCCATTTGAAGACAATTCAGCTACATGAAAAACACGGTTCGATTACAATTCTGCTCTCTCATAGCCCAGATCATTACTGATTATAGACGCGAGGCCCTATCGTTAGACTCGGACCGAACAAATACGACTTCAACTCTGTCGAGGCTGTCAAAACTATATACTCGCTCACCAGGGTCTTTCCGAAATCATCTTATTATGATGCCTTTGCAGATCCAACTGTTGGCAAGGCCCTCTTCAACACCCGCAATCCTCAAGAGCATAGAGGTCTCCGACGAACACAAGCTTCTCTCTATTCTATGACTACGATCAAGTCGTATGAACCATTTGTCGATACGCAAACTGCAATTCTCGAGCAGAGATTTACCGAGTTCGCACAATCTAATCAGAAAGTGTCTTTACCTTGTTTTCTTCAACACTACGCCTTCGATGTGATCGGCGCAATAACAGTGAGTCCAGAAATATACTCATTATAATGTAGCTTACCTGGGGTTAGTTCGGAGAATCCTTTAAGCTAATGCAAAGCAATACCGACGAATTTGGAGTGATTGAGCTGGTCGACAAAAGCATTCTGTTGTCCTCGGCCATTGGGATCTTCCCTGAAGTTTGGACTCCACTGATATATACTCTCAAGTTGCTTAGGCTTCCTTCCCCGAAGGTTCTCTTCGACATGGCTATCGGTTTCCTCGATCAGCAGAGACTACAGGGGAAAGGCGACAGAAACCAATTATCAAGCGCAGCCAGAACCTTTGCAGCCAAAATCATTGACCTCGAGGCCACTGGAACCGTGAATACTTGGGACGCCCAGAGTATCTGCGCGAATAACGTGATCGCTGGGTCGGATACTACGTCGATTAGTCTAAACTCAGCGCTCTACCACATCTTCAATAAGCCGAGTGTGCTACTGCGCCTACGAGAAGAGATCGACACTCTCACGAAGGAAGGCAAGATCTCGAATCCTTTGACATTTGAGGAGTCACAGCAAATGCACTACCTCCAAGCGGTTATCAACGAGGCCTTGCGTGTTCATCCGGCCGTTGGAGTTACCCTGGCTCGTGAAGTCCCCAAAGGCGGGGCATATATCCATGGGCATTACTTCCCTGAAGGCGTGAGATACCACATTCAACGGCCTGATTCTCGCAAAACTAATTATGCTACAGACGGAAGTGGGCGTGAACGCATGGGGTCTAAGTTACAACAAAGAGCTCTACGGTGCTGACGCTGCAGAGTTCCGACCGGAGCGATGGTTTGAGGACTCCATTGGGGTCACGACAAGTGCTATTAGCCAGTTTGCGGTAAAGAAAAATCTCTCTGATTAGGGTTCGATAAGTAAAGCTAATATTCTCGCAGTTCGGAGGAGGGTCTCGAACTTGTATTGGAAAGAACATCAGCTTATTAGAGATGGCTAAAGTTCTTCCTCAGGTCGTTCGGAAATTCGACATTAAAATCGACTCCAGCAAAGGGCCTTGGAAAAGACGCTGTAATTGGTTTGTGAAACAGTCTTATGATTGCACGATTAAACTCAGGAACGAAGCAAAACCATAAGTCTTGGGAATGTACTCTAAGGCATGGATATTACTGTTGTTATATCACGAGCCTACTGTGAAGGAGTTTACCATTAACTATAGAAAGGGACATAGGTGCGCAAGAGTTTAGGGACAGATGGTTTCTAAATTGTAGTATAGGTGATTAAACGCCTTGGAGATAAGTACTTATACTAGCTACAGAAAGCCCGAGGGCCAATGAAGTAGCACTGTAGTGGTTCCGTAGTTCCATAGTAACTACTCAGATGTAGTATTCCCGACGATCACTGTATTCTTCTCTTGATCCTTTCCTTCGAGGTTATTCTTCTTGTAAGTGGGTTCGGTTCCTTCGATAGCGTACTCTTCCTCGACCGAATCCCCAAAGAGGCCTTGAATATCTTCGAGGGATTGGAGACGTGTCTACACTTCTGTAAGTAGGGGACAAACAGAGGTAAGAGAAAAACTGTACCTCAGGGAACCAAAAGTAAACGATAACGATAGTGATTGATGTCATTACGACAAACACCAGGTAGTACTTCCAGCCAATTCGTGCAAATGCTGTTGGAGCCGCGGTGGTGAAGATAATTGTGGCAAAGAACAAACCGGAGCACGATATCGCCAGACCTTTCGCTCGAAGAGGTGTTGGAAAGATCTCTGCCGCATAGATGTAGGTAGTAGCATCCACACAAAGGACGAATATAGTAACGTGGGCGAACAAGAAAAACACGGCACCCGAAGCAGCACCGCGACTGCCGGAGGTTTGGAAGATCGATACAGTGATGCATTCACCGACCAGGGCCAGTAGGCATCCCGTGAAGCCAATCACTAATACAAATTAGTATCCAGCTGCCTCTGAGTTGTGGAAGGACTTACATAGTAGTCTCACACGGCCAACACGATCTACGATCAAAGCATTGATGAGATTTCCAAAAGGGGCGGTTGAAATCCAACCGCATTGGATGCCGAGCGTTGCAACCGTGTCGAAGCCGAGACTTTTGTATAATAGAGGTCCAAAGTCTATCTCGGGGGTTAGAGTAGACAGGCTAAAAGATCGTGATAGCTTACTGTTGATGACAATAGTTGCCGTGCATTGTGCACCGAACATAGTGAGGAAGCCAATAATACATCTCTTTCGTAGAGATTTTTGAATGAGGAATCGCTTGAAGGGAACCGCGTGCCTCAGCTCGTGAAGTGTCTGTCGATGAAGATGCTC
The DNA here is from genome assembly GCA_001599775.1 of Exophiala alcalophila. Classification (NCBI taxonomy): domain Eukaryota; kingdom Fungi; phylum Ascomycota; class Eurotiomycetes; order Chaetothyriales; family Herpotrichiellaceae; genus Exophiala; species Exophiala alcalophila. Next base: position 3,789,336 of record BCHY01000005.1, on the reverse strand, counting down.
AAAGTCGGCTCGGAGACCTTCCTCGTCGTTAAGCAAAACGTCTGAGGTTTCCGACCGTGTAGCTCGAAAGGCTGCAAGAGCATCCTCAATCCGATCTTTCATGATGACTAGCAGTTTGTTAGTTATGATAACCTTCCACTGTGATTCAAGGTACCCACGCCATCTTGGAGTTTCCGGGAGCATCATAATGCCGCTCGCGAGAAACAACGGAGGTAGGCATTGAATTGCCAGTGGAATACGCCATTGTGCACCCGAAGCATTGACAAAGTAGAATCCAAGTCCGACATAGCAGGCGACAGCATAGCCGGTTCCAATCATGGTTCCATGCATACCCACCAGGAGACCGCGGATTCTCGGTGGTGCGATTTCGCTTTGGTAAAGAGGAACCAACGTTACCAAGGCACCTATTGTCTGTGAGTAAGTACTCGGGAATCCAGCCGAACTGAGAAGCTCTTACCAACCCCCACGCCGGTGATGGCGCGCATGGCGATGTACATGCCAATATTAACGCTGCCGGCCTGGAGAGCCCCTCCCAATAGCGTGCAAACTGCTGCGACAAGCAGCGCTTTACGGCGTCCCAACCAGTCAGCTGTTCCCAGACAACTCAAAGTCCCGATGAAGCCACCAGCCTGAAAGACGCCATTGATTGTGCCCATCAAATCGCTTGCGTCAGAACGGGTATCGAGATGGAAATAGGTAATGAACGATGGCTGCCCGAGCGTGATGGAGATAATACTGGAACAGTATCCATAAGTGAGGCTGCCCAATGCAACAAAGAGCACGATCTGCTCTCGCCGTTAGTAAATGCGCTTTCATCGAGTCATTCGGAAATACTTACCAGCAAGCGGGTTGCGGATGGTGAGAAAGCCATGATGAGATGACTTGCAAAGCGTATTCGAACGTAGAATTGTCCCAGGAGTTGTGCTCGGAACTGATATCCTATATATATAGTCAAAATACCCCAGACAAGATAACAGTCAAGATACCCCAGACAAAAAGATGGTCCACTTCGCCGAGCGAGTTCCCAGAAAGGGAAACTAGCGACCGGGACGTATCCACCCTTATCTTATCGTGTGTAGACGAGAGACGACAGACGATAGACGACAGACGACAGAAAAGAGCCGAGAGACGAGAGACGATAAACATCAGCTAATGTTTAGCTCTATCTTCGAATGTTTAATACTCTTGTCGAGTAATCTTTGACTAAGGCTTTCTTTGCTATTGGCTTACAGGGAGTTATGCTTTAGTTTCGGCTATGGTCCTCGGTGGCCGGGTTCTAGACTATCTGGACCCAGTAGGCGCTGAGATAAGGAGATGAAGGATGCGGGGTACACAACATAAGTCAAGTGCTCGAGTCGAGGGAAATAACTTAAAACACCTTAAGGAAGCCTGACGGGTTTCTCGTTGCTATTTTCCAGAAGCGACGAAGCACAAATCACAATCAGCTACCGGACCTAACAAACTACGACGATTCACCATGGTTTCTTTCACCCTGGATGAGCGACAGAAGGCCCTCGTACGAGAGGTTCGAGAAATAGGCGAGAATGTCCTGAGCGGCGCATATGATGTTTATTCGAAGCATCTCGACCAGACTTCAAGATTCCAGGCCACTCGGCCCTTTTACGAAAAGGCAATCAAAGCTGGCTTGCTCCAGCTACTCATCCCTAAAGCAGTTGGTGGTAGATCCGAGACTTTCTTGGACACTGCCATTATTCTCGAAGAATTGCATGGCATCGATTCCAGTATCATGGTTCATGCTGTCGGTACAGCTCTTGGCCTACTACCACTGGTCTTGGCCGGTACTCCCGAGCAGAAGGAAAAGTACTTGACGCCTTTCCTGAGTGGCGAGGGTGCTCCTCTCGCTGCCCTTGCCCATTCAGAACCTCAAGGAACGGCAAATTTCCTGGAAAAAGGTGGCAAAGGTCTGGGGGTGACGGCTAGAAAGGAGGGCGAGTTTTATCTTGTCAACGGTGAAAAGGTATTATCCTGAAGCACTCTATGAGATTCCACGGGTTAACGACAAGACAGTTATGGACAAGCAATATCGCAGGTTGGGACGAAAAGGGAGCAACATTAACCTGTCTTTGCGTCAGGCACTCGGAAGATGGCGGTCCAGAGAAGCCTGATGCTGATCCTGCTGACAATGTTATGGTTCTTGCCATAACTCGAGAGATCGTCGCTCAGAATGATCCCGATGCCTTCAAGGTTCTGTCTGAGCCCAATTTGATGGGCCATATAGGTGTTTCCGGTCCACATACAAGATACACCAACTTCAAGGTCCCTCTGGACGCGGTCCTCTTTGCCCCCGGGAAGGCTACACCAGTGATCGAACAGTCCTTTGGTGTGACTGCTGCGCTCGTCGGAGCTATGGCTGTAGGTACAATGCGGGTCGCTTTTGAACGAGCCTTGGATTTCGCCAGGCGAGACAACCGTGGTGGCTCAGTACCAATCATCCAGAGACAAAGCCCGGCAGACTTGTTGATTAATGCCAAAATCAAAATCGACACCTCGCGCATGATCGTGTGGAAGGCCGTGGATGCGCTTGAAAACGGTCCGGGCAACGCGAGCGAACGGTTCGAAACATGTTTGGAAGCGAAGATTTATCCAAGCGATTCAGCAGTATCCTGTGTGTGGGATTGTATGCAAGTTGTCGGAATGTAAGTTCTCTTCTTTATCTATGTCTAACGACAGAGGAAAGCACGATGAGTAGTCTAACCTTTGATTAGGACATCTTATGGGAATGCATCTGTCTTTCCACGCCTTCTGAACGACGCCGCCGTCTTCTCGCTATTTGATGGAGGTAATATTGGTATTAGACGACGTCAATTCGAAAAAGTCCTCGCTGGCAAAGACTACCAGCCTTGGGCCAACTTTATCTGATTCTATAGTAGTAGCCACAATATCTGCTACTAGGTCTATAGTAGTATCTTCGTCTCTATTATGAAACTTTTTCTGAAGCCACACCTCTTCGTCTGCCTTCTTTCGATACTTACTTAAGAATAACCGAGTAGTAATATAACGTAAGAACAATATCATTCTGGCCATCGCTAGACTATCGCTATCTTGTACTACTATCTAAGATAATTCGCGTATCGCTATCATATGGGGTCGAAATCCTAGGTATCTCCTCGCGTATCTCCTCGCGTATCTTCTCGTGTATCTCCTCGTGTATTAAGTTTCGCTCGCGTCTATCTATTCGTCGACTCTTTTGTCCCGAGATCCACAGCTGTTTTACACTTATCCTTATTTTATAAGCAGGGAAAGCGACAGGGCGTCTTCCTTTCGAAAAGGGTTATGAGTATCTGAAACTCTTACAACTCAACGATAGCTGTCTTACACCGCAGATAGCCTATCACCTATGAGCAAAATGGAACATTTTGGCGCAGAGCTGAATACTCTTCCGGAGCGACTATTCATCAATAATGAAGTATGTGCCCTACTCTAGCCCGATATCTTGATTTCCTAACTTGCTTTTAGTTCGTTTCATCGAAAGGCGAAAAGCGGTAGGCATTAACTAGATTCTTGTCCAAACAGCTACAATTTCTGATTTCATTTAGACTTGATTTGATCGATCCTACTACAGGCTCGCTAGTCTCTCAAGAAGTGCCGATCGCCAATGAAGAAGACGTTGAGGCGGCCGTCCTGGCGGCTGAGGCAGCATTTCCGCTCTGGAAGAAAGTTGTACCTCGAGAACGTCGAATGATTCTACTCAAACTAGCAGCTCTTATGAGGGAGAATGCTCAACGGCTCGCTGATCTTACCCGACTGACACTGGGTTCACCTTACGAATCATTCGGCCAGTTTGAGATTACACTTGGCGCAGATTGCTTTGAATACTTTGCTGGCTGGACCGATAAATTTGCCGGAGAATCCTTTCCGCAAGAAGATGGGATTCTGAAGATTGTCAGAAACGAGCCGCTGGGAGTGACTGCCGGAATCTGCCCTTGGAACTCTCCTTGCGCGACGATTGGATTGAAAGCAGCATCGGCCTTGGCAACTGGCAATTGCTTTATTCTGAAACCTTCTGAAAAGACTCCTTTCGCAGCTCTTGCACTTGGGGAACTCATTAAGGAGGCCGGCTTTCCACCAGGAGTTTTCCAGGTTCTTTCTGGTGACGGAACGACTGGTGCGCTGCTCTCATCACACATGAGAGTGAGCAAAATCAGCTTTACTGGTTCTGTCAATACCGGCAAGAAGATTATGGAAATGGCTGCCAAAAGTAACCTGAAGAGAGTGACACTGGAACTGGGCGGCAAATCACCAGCAATTGTCTTTGAGGATGCCGACATTCCGAATGCCGTTCAATGGTGCTCCAGCGCAATTGTGGCCAACACAGGTCAGGTGTGTTTCGCCGCTTCCAGGGTATACGTCCATGAAGCTATTCACGACCGTTTTCTCGAAGAATATAAGAGGGTGATGGCAAACAAGGCAAAAGTGGTCGGTGATCCTACCGACCCCACCATGCAGATCGGACCACTCGTGGATGCCGCCCAGTTTGAGAGAGTCGCTGGCTTCATTGAAAGAGGTCAGAAGGGTGCGGGGAAGCTTGTTGTGGGCGGTAAAAAGTTAGGAAAAGATGTGAGTGTCCTACTGATTCACGAATTAAGAATAGCAGACTAACAATACAGGGTTTTTTCATTGAGCCAACTGTGTTTGTCGACGTGGACACGAACTCGGAAATCCATAATGAAGAGATCTTTGGTCCTGTGGCGATTGTGAATAAATTCAAGGATGAGGATGAGGTTGTTCGAATTGCAAATTCGACTAGATATGGTTTGATGGCCGGTGTTTTCACAGAGAACATCACCAGGGCACTGAGAGTTTCCTCGGAGCTAGATTCAGGAATGGTTGGTATTAATTGTGTCAGTATGCTTTGTGTCCAGGCTCCCTTTGGTGGAACAAAAGAGTCTGGAATTGGTCGCGAATGTGGCATGGCAGCCTTACGGGCTTTCACAGAACCAAAGACGATCATGATCAATATGTCGTATGGAGAGCACAAGAGATGAAAAGATTTCCAACTTCTTCGATAGCTAGAAAAATTTGCTAAACTAAAGAGAAGTGGCACCCGAACAACTTCATAGAGAGTTCACGTACGTCAATCTTGCACTGCTGCCGGTCTTGCTCCTCTGTTAACCTGGTCAACAGTATTGCAGCCCTCTTAGCATTCCTCGTAGCAACTGAACTCATTCGGAATGGCGGAAGCATGTCTGTTTCCAGGTCATCGTCCATAAGGGCCGGCTTCACTTCTCCCAGATCCTTAAGCTGCTGAATGGCCCATTCACGTTGCCTCAAGTCGACACACTCGGACCCAAAGAGGAACAGAGGCCAAAGCAAAGAAGGGTGTAGGATTTTCTTTGTCGTCCCCTCGATGACTTCCCCATAGGCTCGCTGCAAAGTGCGCCACATCTCCGCCAGTGCGTGACGGATGAGGTCTGAGTGTGGTAGCGAATGAGGCATGTTCCACCAGCACACGCGGTGTAAGTAGACAAACAGTGTCCAGAAGCTTGCAAGGTAGACGCTGAAGATCTCCTCGAGTCGCTTAGCGAGATCCGCTGAAACCACCTCCATAAGCTGATCGGCCGTCAGGGAAATGATGGCAGGCCTAAAGTTCCAATGTTCGGACAACTCCAACTTGAGCTGGTTGCATGCAGTGATGATTTCGTACTCATCATCCGCGTTAGATCGGCGGCGATGGTACATATCATTCGCGCTGATCCTTCGGCAGTAAGATTGCGAAGTCAAGTACCATTGAAGGGCCGGCTGAAGGGTAGCGTTCATGAATGCTTGTCTGACCTGTGCTGCTTGTGTGATAAGACCATTCACTTCCAGGTGTGGTGTTCGTGGAAGCTCGACTTCGGAAGCTGTTCCGGTGGTCGAGTGGCTTGGGGTCCTTTTCGATGCATCCGGTAGAAGTCGAGCACTACCTACTCCGTCATCCAAAGTGTTGGAAGACGTGATCTGAGGCTGGTAGTGACTGATTGCATCGATGGTATGTTGAGATAATAAGTGGTCGCCTCCAAGGTATGCTGCTTTGTTATCCAGGGTGTTTATCCATGAGAGTAGCTCCTGTGAAACCCTGCTCCAAGTCGGCTTACTCAAGATAATCGAATCCGCCAGATCGCGTGGAAAGAAGGTATTCCTGTCGTCCTGGTCGTAAATGACTTCGAACCAAGCCAGCAAGAAGATAGCTGCCAACAAAACCTCGGTTGTTTTTCCTCCCAGGTCTTCACGGTGAGCTAGTTTTGACCTGATATCATCACATGCGTGCTGGTGACGTTCGCGAATCCGTCTCATGCATTCGTCACGTCCACCTCCCACCTCGTTCCATGTTTCATCAATTGTCAATAGTGCAACCACACAGAACAGGGCATTCTGCACGGCACGACTTTGCTCACTAGCTTCGCAGAGATAGTCCTGCAGACATCGCCAGCGCTTCGAACCACCAACCAGGATAGCCGCTGGCGGCTGTGTAGTCTGCAGGAAGCGGCTGATGAGTTGAGCAGTTGGGGCGTTCGGCTCAGAAGAGCTGTCCTCGTCGAACAAAGTCTGGCCATGTGCTCGGGGCGGATTACTCAGTCCGGAAGGCGGGTTGCTCCGCGGAAATGCGCGTTGCAGACCAGATGGTCTGTGCAACTCCATCCGCCGAGTGGCCGATGGAGTCCCCGAACTTTGATTGGTGACATCACCCGACATAGGCATCGTCGATTCATCAACGACAGGAGAGTAAGTATCAGAATTGTTTTGCGCTGCGGTTGGGGTTGAGCCGGGTATGTTCGAGCCTTCAGGAAAGAGACATGAGAATTCGCCAGCCCAAGAAGCAGACAAATCCTCGGCAAGATCGATATAATTGAAGTTCTTTCCGTAGGACCAGAGTTCGACGTTCGAGGAGTCCATCAAACTAGATTCCTCGTCATTGCTTGAGAGATTGGAAGGGATGAAATTGTTCAACATGTCGTCCGATGCTGCAGGTAGGGTGTTCTGACCACCTGGAGACTCGACGTGACGGATCATGGAGCTAGCAATACTGCCGCTCCTAGAACTCGGCCTTGATGGTCTCGACCTCTTCGTATTAAGTCGATAACAGCACTTGAGTTGTAGTCGAGAACAGTGACCACAAACAGGGTATTTCTCGTCGCATCGAACTCGACGTTGTTTACACGTCACACAGCCTGCTCGAGATCGGGGTCCTGAGCGCCTCGTTCCGACTGCCCGAATGCCGACATTGGACTCCTGGTTGGAAGTTGTAGTCGTAGAGGGAGCATGGATAGGCCGATCAGCTCGTAGTAGACACATGTCTTCTTGCTCTGCCGACAGAAATGTATTTGCTGCCATGGTGAATTATCGCTGAGGGTGTTGACATGATTCTCAAACGCCTGAGAGGGGAAGCTGAGGTGATAAGGGCCCAGAACAAGTTCATTGATGCCAAGTCATTTTGGGAGTTTACTTTCGATTGAGAGAATAAGCTTCCGAACGCACCTTCGTAAGTTTCGCCCCTGATTCCCTCATCGGGTGATTTTCGAACTGCGTTAAATTGTCTTTGATTGAGCCAAGATACTCGAGGTCTGGACCAATAATAATTATCCCGATAGTCCCCAGACCGATAAAGCCAGCAATGCATCCCTGGGGTCGTCAGCCTCTCATTGGAAGAGGTGGGTCAAACCCCAGACCCCGTATCGAGGGCTCCGTAGTAGCATTATCCAATGCATTTCTTTTACGCGGAGTCATCAGCTGAGGAGGTTGTGAGTCGTGCAAGCTCGATTAATTTGCTACCATAACTGCACTGTATCATGTTCTTCCCGTACTAGAGGTCATTCCTCCGTCAACGACAAGTTCTTGGCCTGTTATGAAGCCCGCAGCTACATTGCTTGACAGAAAAGCTACTGCATTCGCCACGTCCAAAGAAGTTCCCATCTTTCCCATAGGCACCTGGGCATTCCGCGTTGCCACAAAGCTTTCCGTGTCGCCGTTTGAGAATTTTCCGGCGATACTATAGACGAGAGGTGTAAGCATTAGCCCTGGCAGAACGGCATTAAGTCGAATGCCACGTTTCGCGTATAGGACAGCCGTGTGTTTAGTGAATTGTGTCACTGCAGCTTTTGTTGCCGAGTATGCAACCTCTGCCTTGCCGATGTATCGTAAACCAGCAATACTGCTAATATTAACAACCGACCCGGATCCCTGAGACTCCATGATGGGGAGGACATAGTGGCATGTCAGATAGACACTCTTCAAATTGATATTGACTTGATCATCCCATATTTGCTCTGATATTTCCGCAGGTCCACCAGGTTCGTTGCGGCCGACATTGTTGATGAGGATATCGATTCGGCCATGCCTTTGCATACACGCCAGTACAAGGGCTTCGACAGCTGTCGAGGATGTAATATCGGTAGTCACCACATCGACAACGGCGTTGGGGACTTCCGCTTGAATGCGACTCTTCGTCTGGTTTCCGGCTTTTAGGTTGATGTCGCAGCCGAAGACCTTCGCGCCATTCCTGGCCAGGACAAGAGATATCGCCGCGCCATTTCCCCAAATATCGGTTGCATCAATCGGCCCAACCTGGCCAATGCCCGTAATTAAGGCGACCTTGCCACGGAGATCTGGATAGAAGGGAATATTACCATCGGACATAGTGATGTTCGTGCGCTTCGTATAAGTCGAGTCTTGGTTATAGATGCTTGAAAATTATCGTAAGATATCTTGGTTTTAAATGAGCTCTTGAGGGGTGAACATTACCCCGCATTTGTGTCTCTTCGGGTATGTTCGGGCTAAGAGGTTTCCGCCCCATAGATTTGACCGCAACTCTCTCCGATGGGCGTCCTTTCTGCTCAACTGCGGAGAGTTCCTTTTCCGCCGCGACCCAAAGGATCCGGTTAAAATCGATACAATATTGAGTAATTGCTATACAAAGTTTCTGAACCCGAGAAATGCTAAATCCTGTACTTCTCTATGTGATCATCCTTCATTTCCTAAGGATCTCTAAGGGACCACTGAATGTCGACAGAAGGCGACCCGAACCATGACTGGTGATACCCTGAAAATGCGTCTCCGGCCGAGGTAAGCCAGGGTGATCGGGCTGCAAATTCGCCAGGTCGATGCAACAGCCCTTGAACCTTGATGTATGGAGAGAGAGTTGAGCATGATACCTTGACGCGGAAGTAGTCTTTGAGCCAATTCTCCGTGCGAACCAGCTCAGTATAGCAGGAACCCATATCAGCGTTCCCCGACCAGCTGAATTCGAGTTTGAAAGTCGGGTCCGAACTCCCCGCATTGGCTTTCCACGGAGTTGTATACGTTCCTCCAGGCTTGTAGAACCACTCGGTGTTGCCTAAGGAGGTGGCTGCACGAATAATGAGGCCTGCGCCGATTGTATCGCATTTGACCTTCACTGCGGACTTGTTATCGCTGTTGGTGACTTTCCAGAAGTAGCAGGAGCAGCCACGGTCGACTACAGGTGCAAAGTCCAAAGGCTCTTCGTCGGTTATAAGAGGAACAGTCGACTTATTGGTTGTGTCAGGAACAGGCGGCGTATTGGTTGTGTCAGGAACAATCGGCGCAGTTGTTGTGTCAGGAATAGTCAGCGCCGTGGCTGTGTCGGAGATAGTCAGGGCAGTAGTTGTTCCATTTAATGCTGTCGGAGCGGCGTGGGTGATCTGGATAAGGAGTGGAGAGAGTAATAGACTAATGCTAAGTGAGAGCTTCATCTCGTAGTTGTCGGTTTTAGTTTTTGGTGTCTTAATGCGAACGGCTTGTGTACTTAGGTGGGTAGAGGTAGCTGAGAAGTGAGGATGCTTAATTGTTGATTACTATGAGGTTGTGAATAAAGATGGTTATCACCGATGCCTTATATATCTTCTGCTAATTCTAAATCGAGGTCTTCACGATCTCTGTGGTTCCGAGATAGCTGTAGCGTGAACTGTTTAGCTCGAGGAATACGGAGGAAATGGGACGCACGGATATCAAAGTCCGGTAGCTGAAAGCTCATGACGAGGGCAATAGCGGAAACAAGGCAAAGGGCAGAGAGAGTAATACTAAAAAAGACTAGCGGTAGTCTTTGCCAAGGGGCTCGGCATGCGCTTATCCTATTTCGAAATAGAATCTCCCACGTGCTACTCGAGTCCGCCAATACAGAAGAAGTTTTAGTCTTTCTAACACTACGCTAACTTATAGAAAAGGGCTTGGCTATGATTTAGTCTATATTCCGCTGAGGTCCAGACTCTGAGCAAGAATCTAGACCGTAGGCTAACTTAACTTTGGGCTTTCTACTACAACGTCAACACGACTGCATTGACCGTACTACAACGTGGATAGGTCTACTTTTATCTCTGGATTACGTTGTGGCCCCTTGGCACCTTGGCTGTTTCCGTTGCCCTGACCTGGTAGCCACTCACTACCGATACTATAGCACCCCACGATACTATATTCACGCCTCGCTGACAGCTATGATATTCTATACTTACCACGCTGGAGCCCACGCCAAGAGACTAGATATAATACCTAGATCGAGCTAAGAATATCTCTTCCCAGCCCAAGTCTGCATAGACAGCGAGAAGAAGCCGGTAGATTAGTATAAGAACCTCGAGTGGGAGCTTGCTTTCTGTCCAACAAGAATCCCAAACCAGCACACACAACCAGTTTTCTTACTACCTTTTTCTTTTCCTCCTGCTTCTAAGCAATATCAATATGCTGTCGTCTCATTTGTTGTCGTTTTCGCCGGCTTTGCGTTGGCGTGGCCAGCTAATGCATTTCCTCATGGCCCTCAACGTGCCCCCTTTGAACGACGCAATGAGACTACGGACTTCCAACTTGCGCCTCTGTCAGAGACCCTCCGGGTAAATGGACAGAGAGTATCGCCAGAAGACTACGTTTCCCACACCCATTTCGATAAGCGCGAGATCGAAGACGTCTATACTTACGCAATTAAATATCGGAATACCCTTGAAAATCCTACCGATATGACACCAAGACAAAATGGAATAGACATTCTCAGAGACCCCAGCAGCAGCAGTCCTCAACAGCGTCTTCACGTTGACTATAGCTCACGTTTGAAGACGTGCAGTATATCTATGCCAAAACTTGTTTCCTCGCTCCCGACATGGTATTGCAACTCTGGTGATAGTGAGTTTTGCTCCTAAGATCCTTCTCAGCTTTGACACTAACTCTCTATACTAGAGTGCCAGAAGGCAGTCAAGTTGTCAACCGTACAGACCGATGTTGAAAATGGAGGATATAAGGTCAGCGTTTCCGTCAAAGGGAAGACAAAGCTTGGACCTGTCGAGACCGAGGTGACAATTGGTGGTGAATACAACAAGGGATGGTCGAAAACTACCGCATCCACGATCGAGGTGACAGATACCTGGACCATTCTCTATGGCCATGTCTCTCTATGGCCATGTCTGCACACCGACCTCATATCAGTTCTCGGTCCTCTGCGATGCTGATATCCAAGTTCAGTCATTGAAAATGCTTGACGTGGATGGTACAGAGAAAAAGGGCACCCCTGAAAACATTTGCAACTTCTTCGGCGATAAAAATGATCGGAAAGAGTTTGTGCGAGGCCAGGGCTTCAGCAATGAAATCGCAGATATGGTCAACGATATCTGTGCATCCAGCTCTAAGACAGATGGCCATGGTCGGATTAATATCGACTTGAAGACTCAGGTCCTGGCGCCTTCCCCTGTTACAATCCAAGGGTGTAACTTTTGAACTACTCTGTCCTAAGGGGAGGACTGATATATTGTCTCATCACTATTAGAGATTAGCGAGGACTTGCTTTTGAATTATCTATAGAGAGCTTATGTCTCCAACACGTTATTCACCCCATGTCCTAAAGCCTCCTTCATCGGCCAAATGACCGGAGTTCATGCGGAGGCAGAAGAAGTAATAGTGTCTGCGAGGACGTACTTATGAAGCGAGCCGCAGTCGAAGTCACCAGAAATAGCTAGACGTCCCTCTACTCGATCCTCGGTAATTGCCTCGCTTCGAGTGGTCGTTTGATGAGCGCCTTGAACTTTCTTGTTCCCGCATTTGAGGCTACGAGTAAGTCTAAGGATAATGTATCCAATCATCACGAGATAAAATAATCTTTGTGGGGTTTACCCCAGAATAGTACTCCCGAGCCTCGTTGTTTCAGCTCGCCGAGAAAACGCGCGTCATCGGACATCTTGGCGGTTTCAGAAGGGAGCACACGACATCAATTCATCATCCCGTCGAGGTACAGAAGTTTGTATTCTATTTGACCTTTTCAATCATGCACGATAGACCTCACCGAGGCCAAAAGCGACTTTCACAAACTATAAACTCCATCCTTACGGTGCTGAGCCATCAAATCCTTCTTGCTATTTCTATTATTCGAAAGCCGAGTTATCAGTTCGCATTCTTGGAGATTTCCTCCTTGATTCCGAAGCTCCTGCATCTCTTTGATCACCGTAGTTCACTACCGATTGTCCTTTTTCTACTTTATCTCCCTACCTTTTTCGTTCAAGATGTTGCGGTTGTTGTCGGCGCATACTTTCTCTTCAGTCAGAATGAGCGAAGTAGACAGTCACTTTTCAGGCTATGCTTGAAGGCAGTTGCGATGTGAGTTCCCCGCAAGGTCGTCCACCACTATTAAAACCTTACCTCAGAACAGAACCTTCACGGCATGTACATCTGCAGCACAACTCTCATTCTACTTCGGTACTGGGGGTGAAGTTCCTTGGACGGTTGTGGTGAGCCACGCGACTGACACCGATGGCATACGACTTGTTATGTCGGGACTGCCCACATTTTGTGGTGCCCTTGCGACATATTCAGCCCTGGCGTTGTTACTCACACCAGGGTTTTTCAACATTTTGACACGAAGTCGACGCGACATCATTACCTTATTCACGATGTTAACGAATCGGCCTTGGCTAGCCTCTGTCCGAAATCACCGCTGTGCTTCTCAAGTTGAGGATATAACATTAGAGGAGGCTATGCCGTCCGGAAAGACATCGACATTACCTCGAGCATGGTCATTTTCCAGTGTGTTGATCGTGATATTCATGATCTCCACAATTCCCTTACAACTGGTCCGCCCACGGTCTATGCCGTATTCGCATTTATCTGGAACACTTCCTCTATCAGTTATCGAGGCGTTCATTTTTGCACCGGTAAACGCCGAATTCTGTCGTATTTATCCACCACAAGAAAACGACTTTCCTTTCGAATCACTTCTCCCAAACGCAACATTTATGGGCCGGAGACCTCTGTCACCGCAGAAGTATAGGTGCAGCGGTCGTCGATCCTGCGATGGGCCAAAGGATTCTCCATGGACAGAAGAGTCAAGACCTCAGCCGAAAGATGGCCATGTCAATAGACAGCATTCTCAATTTCCCAAAGCAACTGTGGGAAGGACTCGGGAAGATGCACTTACTGAACAGCGACATCACGCCTCGAATTCGCCCCCAAAATCGGCCGAAGGCTATACGGATTCACAGCATTATGGACGCCCTAATGATACCGGGGGCGAGACTACCAAGTACTTTCCAGATCAAGACCCTTTGAAGGTATCAAATCTTGAACAAAAGATCCTGGATAAATTGGAACCGGGATTCAAAACTGATGGACCCTACATTCGACATGTCTTGCTAATAACCATGGAAAGCACACGGAAAGATATCTTTCCGCTCGAGAAAGGCAGCAGAATATATGAGAAGATAATGGCTTCCCGAGACTCTTCCCGATCAGATCTAGAGCTCGATTACGACCTTGCCCGCCTTACACCCACTGCGGAACTGCTTACTGGCCAAGCCAGCGCATTCAATTTGTCAGTTGGCCTAAGAAATCCAAAGGCCTGGCACCGTTCTTTCAACAATACCTTTGGTGGGATCAACGCGCATGGGGCCATCACAAAGAGCTCATTCACGCTAAAGAGTATCCTGGCCAGTCATTGCGGCGTTGAGCCCCTGCCAGTGGATTTCACGGAAGAGACAAATGCACGGATATATCAACCATGCCTACCTCAAATCCTCGACAAGCTTAATCAGCAAGAGAACAACATTTCGAGCAATACCGCGGCTAGATCAAAGGATAAATCCGATGCTTCTTGGCTCAAATTTCCGTGGCATTCTGTTCTCATGCAATCTGTCACCGACTTGTTCGATTCACAAGATGTCTTGAATGCACACATGGGCTTTCGAGAAATTCTTGCAAAGTCGGAAATAGCAGACCCTTCTTCGAAGTACTTTCCTCCGTCGGAGCCACAGTCAAACTACTTTGGATACCCTGAAAGCGAAATACTGCCTTACTTAAGGGATCGCTTTCTTGACGGAGAAGAGAATAATGAACGGTTGTTCCTGAGTGTTCTCACCAGCACAACACACCACCCCTTCAAGACTCCAGCTGGCTGGGGAAAGGATAAACGTTACTTTCCAAAATCAAGGATGAGAACTAACGACGAATTTAATGGCTATCTAAACACGGTCGCATACCAGGATGAGTGGCTTGATAATGTCTTTGAAATGTTGGACGAGACAGGAGTATTGAATAATACTCTAGTTGTTCTCGCCGCAGATCAGTAAGTCCCGATAACCCAAGCCTGAACGAATCTTGCTCACCAATACACAGTGGCCTCGCCTTCGACGCTATGGATAATTCGAAATCTGCGTATGAGAATGGACACAGAAGTAATTTCGACATCCCCCTTCTCTTCCTTAACCCGCATCTCCCCCGAATTCAGGTGGAGGCTCAGGTCACGCAGCTCTCTATCCTCCCTACCATTCTCGATCTCCTTGTCCAGACAAAATCACTGAACCAGCATGATACCGAGATTGTCTCGTCACTTCTACCACAATACCAGGGTCAGTCTATGATTCGTAAGTTTATTCCTTCGCTTGATGACCGTCCGGTATGGAATTTCGGAATCATCAACCCTGGGGGATCTATGCTGGCCATCAGCTCCGCCGTTACACACTGGCGCCTAATTATGCCACTGTGCTCCTGTACCGTGCTACGCTTCACCGACACGGAGAATGACCCCACTGAGGAACATCCGATTACAGAATGGACGTCAGGGCGACTGGTTGAACAAGTAAGAGCGATCCACGGCGAGGAAGCTGCGGATTGGGTAATTGAAGCTCAGCAGCTTGGCCGGTGGTGGTTTTGGGAGCAACGAAGGCGGTGGGACTATCACATGGCCGCAAAGAGCACTGACAGGGATGCCGGAGGTAGCATGGGTGGCCATACCAAGAAAGAGCACTGGTGGGAAACCTGAATTAACTTAGCAATCCACTTTCCAGTAGCCAGCGGCATTTTATTCCCAGAACGCTTTTGTCTTTGAGTCTCCTTGGCTCTTCTGTTGCAGATACAAGCACCACGACGCCCCTAGCAGTACTACCGTCAGGACGAGACCAATTTCTCTCCACTGTTGATGCAGTCCAAGCAACGGCCGTGCAATGTCAACAATGACTGGGAACGGGCGATCAGAGAAAAGCCGGCCATTAGTCAGCAGCACTCACCACTGTAGCAAATGACTCCCACTAGGCTGCTAGTACTCTTTGAATTTTGCGATTCTTCGCCTGAACTACGCAAACAGTATCTTTGAGACCATACATCCAAAGAGGATTTCCGTGGGTCTTCCTGATATTACATTCTGGGCG
Organism: Exophiala alcalophila; assembly: GCA_001599775.1. NCBI lineage: Eukaryota > Fungi > Ascomycota > Eurotiomycetes > Chaetothyriales > Herpotrichiellaceae > Exophiala > Exophiala alcalophila. The sequence goes on along the minus strand of BCHY01000005.1, from coordinate 3,773,713 downwards.
AAACAATCTGGGGCAGCTCGAGGAAAGCAGGAATACGCTCGGCATGCATTTCCGGTGTTTCTCGGACATTCGCTTTGGAACGGTTTGCGGGGACCCTGACACATCCCTTGGGGGTCTTGCTACCGGCTGTTGACCGTAGTACAGAATTGCCGAGGATAATGGCCTCATAGAGACGATATACAGCTACTAATATCCCGATCTGAAGGATACGCGGTAGCTGTTTATACCACAAACAACATAACATCAGCAATTATGTCCCCACAAGCATTGCATGATGGGGATCTCCAACCCGTTCGAGCTTTATTTGAGCTAAGGGGCCGTAACTACATTGTGACTGGAGGTGGACGCGGGATCGGATACGCCGCAACCCGTGCTATCGCCGAGATGGGAGGAAATGTGGTGGTTCTGGACATCCTCGATCAACCTGTCGAAGACTTTTATACCCTTGAACGCGACCTGGGAGTAAAGGCCAAGTACGTACAAACAGACGTGACTGCCGAGTCAAGTCTAAAGAGCGGATTTGAACAAGCAATGACGGAATTGGGGACGCTGAGCGGCTGGTGAGAAGGCAACAAACCCCGAACTGGCCTTCCAAGAGGTCAGCCATGCTCAGACGCTTACGATATTAGTGTGATGGCCGCGGGAATCGCGTACGACAAACCATTTCTGGAACAGGATTGGACTAAAGTTCGACGAGTGATGGACGTGAATGTCAGTTCAGAAGATTTGCTGCGACCATTACGGTCTCTCACGACGACTGGCTAACGCTCTGTATTCTCCTAGGTCAACGGAACATTCTTCACCGCCCAACTCGCAGCCCAACAAATGAAACAACAAGGCGATACAGGCGGGAGCCTTGTCCTCGTGGCATCCGTTTGTGCACACTGTGCCCTCCCCAGTTCGAGATTATCTTCGTACAACGCTTCAAAGGGTGCTATCAAGATGCTGAGCACTGCTCTTTCCGTCGAATTGGCCCCTCTCGGTATCCGCTGTAATATCATTTCTCCGGGATACATCGAGACAGAAATGACACAAGAATTAAAGAATCAAGTCCCAGAACTGGTCGATATCATGCATACAGCGCCCCCGTTGAGACGGATAGGGAATCGCAACGATTTGACAGGCACGATTGTTTATCTTCTAAGCGACGCGGCAGCATACACAACAGGAGCCGAAATCTTGGTCACTGGAGGCATCCATGGTGGTAGGATAGAATAATCAACAATACTGCTAACGGATCTGTTCAGCATGTGCAAGCTATCTAGTTGCGCAGTACAAATCCATCATAATCGCGGTTGGCCGATTCCCAAATCTTTTGACGATATGTGGGCAGTCCAGCCATGTAATTCAGCGCTTCACGAGGCTTGCCTGGTATATTATCTCCATAGTACCAGCTCTTGGCTTTTGAGAATAATCCTTTCTCGCCAACTTCAAGAGTATGCTCCCTCCACCGCTCTTCTGCCTCCTCTGTTGCTTCGATTCTCGTGAAGTTGTGGTCGCGCAGATATGACAGACATGCGAGAATCCAGTCACCCTGACATTCGGCTGAGGATGGGCCCGTCGTGAAAGCGGTGGGGGCTTGAGGACCGTACATCATAAACAGATTTGGAAATCCGGACGAAGTCATGCCAAATAAAGTTCGGACACCCTGGGTCCATTTGTCCTTGATGGAGAGCTTCGAGTCGGTCCCCTGAATCTCTATTGCCGTGATTCCTCCTGTGACGCTGTCAAATCCGGTGGCGGCCGCAATCAAATCAACTTCATGGTAGGCTCCGTCTTTGGTCATGATTGCCGTCTCTGTGATTTCAACAATAGGATTTTCCAGCAAACTGACAAGTTCGACATTGTCCTTGTTGAAAACCTCAAAGTATTTGTTTTCTAAACTCACTCGCTTCGTCCCAAATGGGTGATGCGGAACCTTGGGGGCGAGTAACTCCTGGTTATGAGGGTCGTTGATCCGAGGGAGGACGCTCTGCCTCCAGAACTCGTATGCATCATTGTTGGCGGTTTCTTCAAAGAGAACGTCCGAGTAGGTTCCAAGCCAAAAGTTCAAGCCTCCACTTTTCAGCAGTCTTTGATAGAAATCGTCCCGTGTTGCTGTGGTCACACTGGATGCAAGTTCGGGGCTGAACTCGTAATCATAACCAGCAAATGTCTTCAACATCAACTCTTTAGTTTTGGGGAATGCCGCTTTCCATTCGGCATTGTGCACATCGTCATAAGTTGGATTATCCATTGGCAGGGCCGTGTTCGGTGTCCGTTGGAAGACAGTTAGGTGTTTCGCAACTTTGGCGATCTCTTGAATAAGCTGTACACCTGATGCCCCGGTTCCTATCACCGCGACCCGTTTACCATCCATCTGCACCCCGTGTTGGGGCCACAGCCCGGTATGATAGAATTCGCCTTTGAAATTTTCGCGACCAGGAAGATGAGGTATGTAGGGCTTCGACCCGAATCCCGTGCAAAGGATGACATGTCGTGCTACCAGGGATTCTGTACCTCCACCGGAGTGCAGCATTTGAAGGTGCCACTCATGCCCAACCTCGTCCCATTGCATGGACAAGAGGCGAGTCTGAAGTGTGATCGCATCATTGATGCTCCAAACTTTGACCAGATGTTGGAAATAAGTGCGCAGTTCTGAAAATGCTGGGAATCGCTCGGTCCAGTTAAAGTCCTTCCAGGTTTCGTCGGAGGTGAGTTGGTATGTTGGGACTGCCGTGTCGACTCGTGCGCCAGGATAACAGTTCCAATGCCATATTCCACCGACCCCTGTGCCCGCATCAAACAGGTGTACGTCGAATCCTGCATCCTTCAGCTTGTGCAGGGCGTAGATACCAGAGAATCCGGCACCGATAATGATGATCTCGCGTCTACTCGGGCTTTGGCTGATGGACCCCATTTTGCTGGTCAAGACCTAGTCCTCGAGCGGCGCGGGACATTGACAAACAAACCCTTCTCTCGACAGATTCAATTCCAGAAGGAGGACTTCAGCACTAACTATAACTTCCGAGGCCATGAAGAATGCAGCTTACCTGCATAAACACGACGACTACGCTTTGAACTGCTGGTGGTGTGCCTGGAGGGTGTGGATGACATTTCCGAACCCGCCTCGACCTAGCAACATGCCCGCAGGCGGCTGCCAGCGGTGGATCTTCCGGCGCCGGGCTTGGGGGAACCTGGGGACCCTATTTCTTCGGATAATGCGTCCGCATAGAAATGATTCCCTTAGAGATGCGCCTCACTCTTCCGGCTCTCGCTACGATCAGCGATAGTTTTCCCGCTCTTGCTCTGACACCTGCTAGGCCGGAAAACAACTATGGCTTTTCCAGACCAATTCCGATGTTTACCCTTCTCGTACAGGAGACTTTAAAGTGGCGAAGCCTTAGCCCGAGGAATGTAGAGACCGTGGGCGAATCGGAGCGAATTCCGAGTACAAGGCTATGAGCTGGGGAGCAGCACAAATGGTATGTTTGTTGGCTCATTGCGGGGATGAAGTCTTGACAATGGATGTTTGCCCACATGCTTATTGAAGGGCACCATGGCCTAAAAGTCAGCAATGCTGGAAGTCCGTTCGCAAAAGCCCTACATTCATCTGATTTGCAAAGAAACTTGTACCCTTTCCACTTTCAACACCGCGGCTCGACCTTCAAGCCTATCGTAAGGCTCAGAAATTCTTCCAACTTCGGCAGAAATGGGCGACGTCAGGGACATCCCGGCGGCCGAAGTCGAGGCAACCGGAGACTACAACATCAAAGAACAATGGCATTCACAGCCTCAACACCTTCGAGTGATCCATGTAGGGGCGGGGGCGGCTGGCCTTTTGATGGCATACAAGATGAAGAAGGGATTTCAAAACTACACCCTTGTTTGCTATGAAAAGTAAGCAGAAGCTGGTGCCCGTGGCCCTTAAAAGTGGACAGATCTAAGCATTGGCAGGAACTCCGAAGTTGGAGGCACATGGTTTGAAAATCGATATCCGGGATGCGCATGCGATGTGTGAGTCAGGCTTCTTCGTTCAAGTTCTCTGCCAAAGCTGATTATTGACGGCTTGTTGGTTTCAGCCCATCCCATGCTTATACCTACTCCTTCGAGCCCAATCCAGATTGGACAAGCTTCTATGCCTACGGCCCAGAAATCAAAGAGTACTTCCAGAACTTCGCCATTAAGTACGATCTCATGCCATTCGTTCAGCTAAACGCTCAGGTAATCAGTGCAACATGGGAGGAGGATCGAGGGGTTTGTCAGTGTGATTCACACAAGGATTAATGGACTGACAATTCTAATCATTCTTCAGACGAGGTTGATATCAACATCAATGGTGAGATCGTTCATGACTGGTGTCATATCCTTGTCAATGGTACCGGCTTTTTGAACAGCTGGAAATGCAAGTCTACATCATTTTCACATGTTCAGGAGGGGTCTAACATATGGCATAGGGCCCACGATCCCTGGACTTCATGACTTCAGGGGCCAATTGATGCACAGCGCGTCATGGAACTCATGTTTGTCTCCCTCTGTCTTTTCCAATTCGTTGCTAATATTATGCAAGCCTGTGACTGGGCTGGCAAGAGGGTAGCCGTCATCGGGACAGGATCCAGCGCTATACAGATAGTGCCACAGATTCAAAAGAGTAAGTATTTCGATGAAGTAACCACATAGCCAGCTAACAAAATCAGCCGCGAAGCAGCTCGTGGCATTCATGCGATCAGTAACTTGGATCTCCCCTGTGATCGGGCAGGAAACCCTGGAAGAGCAAAGATCACGGGCGAAAGGTGACAGTATTCCATCAAATGCTCAGTACTTCTTTTCAGCGGAAGAGAAACAGCAATTTCGCGACGACCCAGAGTTGCACCTTCAATACCGCAAGAAGCTTGAGTCTTCAGTAAACAACCTGTTTGAGATCTTCCTTAGAGATACTGCTGCTAGCCGCGATGCAGAGCAATTCATGAGAGCCGAGATGCATCGCAGAATCGGCCCTGGGCACGAGGAGTTGAAAGAGAAGCTAGTACCGAGTTGGCCACCCGGATGTCGTCGGATTACCCCTGGAGATGGCTACCTTGAAGCGCTGGTGCAGAGCAGTTCGTTAGTTGAATCCTCTCTTTGGGATTGTTTACTAATGAGCACAGATGTTACGATATGCCATAAAGAAATTGCCAAGATTGTTCCTGAAGGCGTTGTCGATGAAGACGGCCAGCTATACGAGATTGATATCCTCATCTGCGCCACTGGATTCAACTTGGCCTTTGTACCCTCATTGTCAGTAATCTAAGCGGGCACGAGGAGACCTGTTAACGCAGAGTATAGTCAAGTTTATGGAATTGACGGTCTGAGTATGGCAGACGCTTTTCAGCCCGAGCCACGCGTGTATCTGGCTACCACGGTACCTCGATTCCCAAATTACTTTGTGGTCAATGGAGTTCGCGGCAGCTGGGCTTCCGGGACGACGTTGCCATCGCATGAGGTATGTGTGGAATACATCCTCAAATGCGTCGAAAGACTTCAGGCAGAAGGTATCAAAGCAATCGAGGTCAAAGATGAGCCTATTGACCAACTCTACCAACATATTGATCTTTGGCACAGACGATCTGTCTGGGGTGCTAACTGCAAGAGCTGGTACAAGAACAATGTGATTGATGGTAAGCTTTGGATCTGGAGTGGTTCATGCCTACATTTCATGAAAACACTGAAGGAAGTGAAATACGAACATTACGAGTTTCGTTACCACAGTAACAATATGTGGGAGTATCTGGGCAATGGGCAGATCAAGGCTGAGATTCACCACGATTTGTCAGGCTTGACGCCGTATTTGCGGAACGAGGACGTCCCATGGACAATCTGAAGAGATACCTAGGTAGAAAAACGCTCTAAAGGGCAACAGACGTGTATCTCCTTTCTGTGATGCACACATCCATCATCAAGTCAATAGGGAGCTCCCAGTGCTTTCACGACCTCTTGTTGAGATTCTGCAAATCCCGCAAGCAGCACATTATAATCCACCGAAGTGAGAAGGAATGTCATTCCCATATCCGCACGCCTCTTCGCAAGATCAGCGCCAACACCCATCGACCCGATCATCTTGTTGTGCCTCTTCCCAGCGTCGCATACCTTGTGGAGCGCATCCGCAAATTCAGGCTCCGCTCCGTCAATTCCTCCTGGCAGCCCCATCGAGAGGCGCAAGTCATATGGCCCGATGAAAGCTCCAGACACTCCCTCCATTCCGAGGATTTCGTCCGCATTCTTCAGCCCCTCAACGGATTCGATAATGGGGAGAATGACAGTGCCGTTGTCCTTTACTGTATCGTAGTATTCCGCAAACCCTTTGGGGAGGACTCTCAGCTGACGCCCGAACGGCGCATGAAAAGGCCCGAAACTTCGCTTCCCCTGGGGTGGATAAAGGGCGTGATCAAGAATCTTCCTCATCTCGCCGGCGTTGTTGACCATGGGGATAACGATACCTGCAGCGCCGCTGTCCAGGGCCCACTTGACCCATTCGACATCATGAGAGGGAATACGTACAACCGGGAGGCATTGTCCCTGAGAAGCTGTCACGACAGAATGAACCATGCGCGTCATTTGAGCTGCTGAAAATGGACTGTGCTCCATATCTATCATGACCCAATCGAAGTTTTGGGCAGCCAGCATGGCCACCAAAGTTGAGTCAATTGCCAGCACTGGACCGAGTAGTGGCCGTCCTAGCTCTGTCTGTCTGTCTCGGAATCGCTTCTCTTGTTGGCGAGTTGGCATTGTCGAACGGGGACCCGAAGGCAGGTCCGGGATTGTGGTCTTGTACATTGTCTCAGTGCAAGGCAAGTATAGGAGATCTTCAAAGATGTGATGGACAGACAGGACTCGAGAGGAAGTTCACGATGGGTCATTTATTTACGAGCTTCAACAGTTTGGCCGATTTGACAGAATCTCTCATACCATAACCCCTGCCGGATTTTGGGAGCCGTCGGCGTCAGGCTGCCCGGAGACAGTTATCCGAGTGTTCAGGGGCTCTCCGCGCCAACCAACTCCAACGGAATAGCAGGCCACAAATACAATTTTTCAGCTTCTGGCCTCACAGCCTCGCTTTAAACGATTTGTCTATTTCATCTATGCCTACAATCTCGCCTTCGAGTCCCTTGGTGTTGACATAGCTCGAGTTGAGGTCGGACAAGCGATTTACACCCAATAGCCTCATCGTTGTTTCCAGCTCGTCGCTGAGCACTGTCAAAAGGAAGTGGGATCTTAGCATGACCCAGATGCAGTTAACAGACGGAGAGGAGTTGTAACTTACGTTCAATGGCACGAAGGACTCCTTCGCGCTTGTAGGCACCCAAAGCATAGACAAACGGTCTACCCAGCCCGACTCCGCGGGCGCCCAAGCAGATAGCTTTGAGGATGTCACTACCTCTTCGAATTCCGCCGTCGAGGTATACTTCCATCTTCTCTAAGACTTGCGGGCAGTATTTGCGAATTTCCAGCAAAGTTTGCAGCGCACTTGGGGCAAAATCGAGCTGCCGTCCACCGTGGTTGCTTAGGTAGATGCCATCAACACCAGCTTGGGACGCCAAAAGCGCGTCCTCAGCGCACTGGATTCCTTTTAAATAAATCGGGCCAGCATTTTTCCAGGCCTCACGGATCCAAGGGAGGTCGTCCCAGTTCAGCGTGGAGGAGTGATAGCCGCGAAGAATAGGTTGCTCTTCGCCGTCGTTCAGAACTGTCGGCGGAGGTGCTGGAGACACTCCGGCATCATAATCAACCTGCGCTTTATGTCGATCATCTTCTTCTCGTTTCCCGACTACGGGAGTATCGACCGTGACGAGGAGCGCTTTGCATCCTAGCTCGCGACAGCGTCGAATGAGCGTGACACAGCTCTCTCGATCTTTCGGCACATAGAGCTGAAACATAGGCATGTGAAGCTTCTCGTCCTGTACGCACTGTGCAATCTCCTCGAGTGAGCATGATGCATACGTACTTACCGCATATGGTATTCTTTTAGCACCAGCAGCTCGGGCGAAGGCCAATTCTCCTTCCTCGTCCGCTAACTTAATCATTGCCATTGGCGAAATGAAGAAAGGAAGACTGCAATACTGTCCCATGACACGAGTGCTCATGTCAACTTTGGCCACGTTCCTCAGCACTCGGGGTCGGAAGCTGATCTTGGTCCAGTGCCGTAGGTTCGCCTCAAGCGAGTACAGTGAGTCTGCCGCCGAATGGAAATAAGTGTATGCTCGGTCGGACAGAACTTTGGCTGCCTGAGCCTCGATTTCGAGGACATTCTGGCATAGTCTGAGAGGGGTTAGGTTCTTGCTGTGCTGGCCTGAAGTGACTGTAGATGGGCTGGGCGAATGTGGTTGATATAGCCCCCGCTGCAATACTGGACCGAGGCGGTATTCTTATCATGTTCAGCCCATGATCAATGGAGGCGCGAGATAGTGGGAAGCGTAGCAAGTCGTACCCTGCGTTATGTATTTTTCTAATATTCCCGGAGGATGTATTGCCATGTAGCTTGCTGTCGCATCCTTCCAAGAAGTTCAAATTAGCGACAGTGTCTGACAACCATTCTCCTCTTCCTCCTCCTCCCTGTTAAAACCGTCCACCGCTTGACGTTTTCAAGCACTCACCTTACCCGCATACCGTAGAATAACATCAGAGCCGCCGGGATGTTCATCCAAAAATCTGGTCAAGTCATACACCTGACCTTGGATAATCACCCAGCATGATGATCTCGATCCGTGCTCCGTAACTTCTTTCTCGCTCAACATGGCGTGTGCTGTGTGCTAGGAGGACTGATAGAAAAGAGCTAGTCGCACATCGGAAGCACAACTTTATGGTCACCCACAACACTCGACAAAGGCCCAAAACCCCCCCTGCTCTCAAGGCAAATGTTTTCAGCCAAAGTAAAAATGGTACCCCGGGCCGAAGGAGCCGGAAAAACATCCGGGAGAGCGGTTGCCGGAAAAAGGGCTCCGATGCACGCCCCCCAAGCTGATTGCTGATCCGCTCATGACTTATTATGGTGCAGCAGTATCGAGGATTATAACAGCTTCAGGTTTTTGGCCGCCGAATCTCACGAGATTATGCCACAAATTTGATCTAAACCCCAAGTTAACGCTGCCACAAACATACTCCAATGCCTAGCATCACCCGCCTCCTCGTTACACCCCTAGCCCCGACTTTTGCGGCTGAGGTTGAGGGGATTGACTTCTCAAAGGGCATCGATAATGCACTTTTCGAAGAGCTGCGCGCTGCCGTTCATAAATATGGCGTTGTCATCTTGAGAAAGACGGCACTGGATGACGAGGGAGCGCTAGCTCTAGGCCGGCGCTTCGGCGACTTGGACAATGTCAAGGCACATCGCACAGCGGGTCGCAAGATGCGCATCAACAACGATGAGATCTTCGACGTCGGTAATCTTGACGACAATGATCAGATTGTTACGGAGAAGGACCCTAACCGCACAGCTTCGGCCAATGGCAATGCGTTATGGCACGCTGACGGGGCATTCAATCCGCGTCGCACAGGCGTTTCCATTCTTAGGGCAGTTGAACTGCCCCCAGCCGGTACAGGAGGACATACCGAGTATCTGGATTCGAGAACGGCATACGAAGATCTCCCGGAGGAAACGAAGAAGGCTATTGAGGGCCTGGTAGGCCTTAACTCACTCTTTCACAACCGCAAGACTGCGAACCCGGACTCGCCTTTGTTCCGCGACATCGACCCTACGAAAATGCCCTTGGCAAAGCACAAGATTGCACAGCGCCACGAGCAGACGGGCCGTATGAATATGTACGTTACATCGTACACGCATTCTATCCAGGGTATGGACCTCGAGAAAGGGCAGAAACTCCTAGCGCAGCTCTTCACCCATGTCCAACAAGACAAATACAAATTCACACACTACTGGCATGACTCTGGCGATGTGGCGATTTGGGACAATACAGGTGTCCTCCACCGCGCCACACACGGCGATTACGAAGGGAAATACCGCAGGGACTTGAGGAGAGTGTCAGTCTTTGACATGGGCGAGACTGCTTACGGAGAGAATGACGCTTCCACCTACTGGCAGCAGGGATTGCCGTGATTTGAGCTGTATCGCCTCTAGTTCTCTGAAGTGAAGTGGTGGATGGCGCTTACGATCCAATCAAATAGCAAAAGAGCCTGTTACCCTACAAATCTTCCTGGCATTCTAAAGCCTCGGCATGAATCTGTTTGTTTGTTTTTCCCTAAATACTCGGGGCAGAAGAAGAACGCAGATGGAATCCTACTCGGGTGCGTTCTATCCCAACGGTTCTTTGATCCCGGACTTGCGCTCCTGGGTTCTGGCCTCGCGGGGAAGAATGCCAAGGGTAGGGGGGTACAGCACAGAGGAGTAAACTGCGGAGACCCCGCAAGTCGGCTACTGTTTCCGAGATGCCGAAGCTTTGTCCGATGACGTGGAAATACTGCCGAGTAACCAAAAAATGACTCCGGGATCACTCAGGTTGTCTGTGATACTTGCCATCAAGCGACTATAGCAGTACTATAGGTAGTAAGCTAGCCTGCTGGCCTTTAAAGTCGGGATGTCTCTGGATAAATTGCATCGAGGAGAACGGTCACCCTGGACTTCTCGTTTCTGCCACTCAATTGGTACAACCACCTCAGTACATCACTTAGAAGAAATTGAATCAAAATGGAGGCCATGACAATTCCCACGAAGGTCCACCGGCCTTACACTTGGACCATGGTCTTGTATATCCTCGGCGTATGCTGGGCATCTACGGCGTACGGCTACGCTTCCAGCATCATCGCGACAACCCTCGGTCAACCCAGTTTCTTTGCGTATATGGGGCTCGATACAAACCCCAATGCCGCAGCTTTGATTGGTGCCATGAACGGTCTCTTTTATGCCGGGGGATTCATCGGATGCGTCGCCATTGGCCCCCTGGCAAATCGCTGGGGCAGGAAAGTGTCAATTTACATTGGGCTCGTTTTCATCTTGATCTCGAGTGCCTTGCTGGCAGGCTCTGTGAACATTTCCATGTTTATTGCTTTCCGTTTCTTCCAAGGCATTGGGTGAGTGACATGAGGACTTTACGATAATCGGTTCTTTACCTCCAATTGTTGAAAGCGCGCGGGTTACTCATGTTGTCTTCTAACAGGGCGTTCATTGAACTTGCAACCGTCCCGCTGTGGATTACCGAGCTGGTCCCACCCAAGCATCGCGGCATGTTGATTGACCTGCACCCTATCTTTGCCAACATTGGCTATGTGGTCGCGTCCTACGTCGGGGTCGGCTTCTTCTACTACAAGTCTGCAGGTGGCAATGAGTGGCGAGCCCCCCTGGCTATTGGATGTCTCCCGTGCATTTTGTGTCTGATCAGCATGCCATTCGTGCCAGAGAGCCCGCGCTGGTTACTCCTCCAGGGCCGAAAGGACGAAGCATGGCAGATTGTGCGCCGTCTGCATCATGGGTCCAACAATGCGGACGAGACTTCATTTGCCGAGCAGGAGTTCTTTCTGATGCGAGAGCAGGCAGATTATGAAAGAGAACACCGCCTTTCAGTCATGGATGTTCTACGCAGTCCGGCATATCGCAAACGACTTGCCATTGGCTGTGGCCTGCCTTTCATTCTGCAGAGCTCAGGAGTCCTAGTCATCAACAGTAAGTGACTCACCTTCAGAAGTGTCCGGGCTCATTTGACCTTGCCTTAGATTATGGAACCCTCCTTTACAGCGGCCTGGGGTTTGGGCCAGAGCAACAACTTCATCTCCAAGCAGGCTGGCTTGCGGTATCTTTCGTTCTCAACTGCACTGCGGTCCTGATCGTTGACCGCATGCCTCGCCCTACGCTCATCACCATCGGCTTGGTCGGGGCTGCGGTATCATTAATCATAGAATGCGCCATTCAAGCAACGTTCTTGGGTACCGACAACCGCGCCGCACTCGGGGCGGGAGTGGCCATGCTCTACCTCTATGTCTTTTTCTATGCCATGTTCCTGGATGGCCCGACATTCTTCTACCTGGGCGAGATCTTCCCTAACCACATCCGCTCCCAGGGATTGACGCTGGGTATGGCTAGTTTTTGCCTCGCAGACATTATCTGGCTCCAGGCCGCCCCCACCGCGTTCCAGAACATTGGCTGGAAATATTACTTGTTTTTCATTATCATCACCGCGCTGGGTGCTGTATGGGCGTGGTTCACCTTCCCGGATACGCGAAACGTTCCTCTTGAGCAAATTGCGCGCTTGTTTGGGGACGAGGATCGCCAGGCACCTGAACTGCGTGAGATACCAACTGGGCCTGGCGTGAAAGGCTCTGGAGGAGATGAGGATAATATTCCACAGCATGTGGAACTCAGTGAGCAAGAGAAGAAATGAGGAAAATTGTCAGGCAAACAAGGATAGCAAGGCGGTGGAAATATGTCTGCGAAGGAAGGGTATTAGGACCGTCGATATTAGGGATAATGGCTCAAGGGGCACCAGTGAGAGATATGGAAGAAAAACGATCTTCATAATGCTACCGATAATCTCCTTCGAGCCCTTCCGCGTGTTTATTCATTTTGGCATAGAATTCCTTCTTCAATGATGAACAATATCGCTCAGAATACTGCCATAGCATTTGGCGTACTTCCAACCCCACCTGATGAGGGGAATCAGTATATTGAAGCTGGGTCTCCAATTGATCACTCACCAGGAACATTTGCAGGACTGCTCGAGAAGAAGAAGGAATACTGCCCTTTTTCCTTGCAAGTCCGCGCCAACTTCTCCAAGTCCAACATCTCGCCAATTGGCACGCCCCAGAGCGAAAGCAGATACTGGTGATGGAACCAGTCTTTGTTTGTGGGCCAGGCTTCGAAAGCAGGAGTGTCACCAGCAACGGCACTGAAGTAGTTATCATGCAAAAAATCGATCATCTCCTCCGTTTGCTCCACTCCCACGAAAGTACACTCTTGGGGAGGGATGTTGCCCAATCGAGTTCTCTCTTCCGTATCCATTTTGTTGTAGGTATCGATCCAGCCAGATCGGATCAGCAAGATGTCTCCATATTGGAATTCGACCCCTTGCTGGGCCGCACACTCTCGAATCCCTTCTAGTGTGATCCGGTGGGTAGTATTAGGGTCGTACTTCTCTTGGGCAAATTGCCAATAATCGATCAAAACTCCTCGACCGACTGAGCAAACCGAATCAGCTTCATTTGAAGGGTAATGGATTTCTTCATCTCTTACCAATTCCGTGATCCGACCATGCTTGTATCCCACAACGATAGCCGTTTTGGATTTCGTCGTGCGTCAGCTTCCAATTCATTAGTGAAAAGTAATTGACTCCTAGAAGATGAAACACTTGCATTGTTGTAAAATATAAAGCCCTCTTCATGCGCGTGGCCAACCTAGATCGCACCTTAGTTGAGTAATAACCCTCTTTACGAAGGGATATATACATGTCGAAAACCATCCCACTTAATCCGTCAGCGGGACCTTCGCACTTCATCTCGTTGGAGGTCAACAGCATTGTCACCGGTCACATACCTGGGAGCCACTTTGCGTGTTCATGTCATAAAGATCATCATAGACTTGGCCGGAGAGCTTTTTGATTGTATGCTTGAACGGCTCACGGCCAAAGACAGGAGGATTTGGCAAATCCGCACTCCAGCTGTACGCAAACCATCAGAATGATTGATCGTTGCTTGGGTCACCGCTAATACTCCAAATTGATCACCTCACCAGACAAGACCAGCTTCGCTGCAGATCTGATCCGTGCTGGTGTCAAGAGATTCAGTCGCCCCAACTGCAGCTGGCATGTCAGAAAACTGAAACACGACCAAGGGTAGCAGTTTGGGAGGGCCCTGAGATACACGTACTTCGTCATCCGGACCCCAGAACCATGCAGCTCCTGCGGGAGCACCAGGAATAGCAGGCAATTCTCTACGGCGAGGCAGACGTTCTGCCTGAGGGTCGAACAGCATGGCGAATCTGGAGAATGATTCCTGGACAGTGTAAGGACTCAGCTCCCTTTGGCTAGTCAAGTCTTGTGAGGTATCGGTCAATAATGGCCTCCCCGTCTCCCCTGAAGTAATATTGCTCCCCGCAGACATACATGCTGGCCTTAATCAGACCGCGGTACGCACTCTCGGCTGATTAGATCCTAGTATTCTGCTCCGTGTCTTCGACACAGTCCCCAGATGCTACTGTCCGTTGTGGGATGCCGTGGAGATTTCGGATATCTCATGCCGTTTTCCGAGCGGTGCGACCTGCACCAAGCTCGGGATTCTGCTGGTTCCGATGATGCATGCATTGACCAGGTCCTGAGTTTGCTCCAGCCTTCATCTCTGGATTAACAAACCCTGCCGAGCTGGCGGGCCACACTACTTGAAATTAGTGCTTGGATTTTTGGCTGAGACCATTCGGCTCTATTTCCGCATCACAATGGCGGAAAGCAGGCATTGTTCACTTCTTCGCCGTGCCGAAACACGCGTGTACAGTAGAGGACGACGGATCCTGCGCAAAGCCATCGCCAAATCAGAGCCCGCGCATTTGTGATTCAGGCATGCCATCGCTCGTGGGCGCCTTAGAATGGGTCTCTAGGCATGCTAGGCGTGCTACTAAAGACACTAAGAATCCCTAAAGAGCCTTTGCCCAGGCGAGACGGGCTGCCTTTGCTGCTGTCTTTACCCCGCCACTCCCCCAGAAATTCCCCACACGGCCCCTACCAAGAGCCTGGCGAGGCTGTCGGATCAGGCTGGTGTGGCCAGGACCTTTCATATCAGTGTGGCTGCGAAAGTGCTGCTGTCTCTACAGCTCCGGTAACCAGATTGCCACATGTTCCTCATCCATTGCGACACAGTCCAAAGTTCAAACCTGTCACGAATCTCGACAGGGAGCCTGTTCTTTTCTTTTCACTCACGATGAGTCCTCAGTTGCCTGCTTCGAAAATGAGCAGTCGCCAAAACAGCAACACGCGCTCGCGATCATCTTTGGCGTGCCACACTTGCCGAATGCGCAAGATCAGGGTGCGACGATGACCTCCTATGGATCTTCCTTCCAGCTTGTCGCTAAATTGTATTACAGTGCGACGTCGAAAATCTGCCTGCGGGATCCACCTGCACTGCGTGCAAGCATTCAAATAGCAATTGCCAGGTTAATGTTTTCTCAGACCGCAGAAGGTTCGTCTCTTCAACTCATGAATCAGCCATCTCTGACTTGAAAGACATGGCTCTCGTCAACATCTGGCAACTCTACAGAATCGCATCTTGGAATTGGAAGCTCTTGTTCAAAATGCACCAACTTCCCAAGTCACGACTCAGGACGAAGACCAGTCAGGCTCAAAATCACCTTCTGGGCAGAATTCGACCTCGGCCCTGCCCTCAAAGGTCCTGGGCTCTCCAGAAGTATCTATAGCGGTGACCAGAGCAAGTGCACCATCTAGATCGGTTGAAAACTTTGGCGAGTCAATCTTGAGTCAGCAGGATGGTACCGGGACTCAACCAATTCAGTAACGACGCCCTCACCTGCCGCTTAGCATGCGAACTTAACTGACGCATTGATTCCAGAGAGCCAACCCCTCTTACATTGCAAGACTTCTCGTTGGGACACAGCTCGCCGCCGCGATCCTCGATAGCGAAATCAGTCATTCATAATTACTCTCTTCAGGACAATGTCCAAGTCGACGGGATTATCTTGAACTTGTCTATGGGAGATCAGCAAATAACTACTCAGCCTCTGCAGATCGCGGATTCGAAGAGGAGCACCGACGGCGCATATTTTGGCCCAATCTGTCCTTTGCATGTCTCATCGCCTTCGGAGTCTCGTTCACCGGGCATGTCCCGGCAAAGGCCAGGGGTTCACATTGACATGGACTCTCCCCGGCTAAAGTCAGTGCTCATTGACAGCTACTGTCGGTTTCAAAGATGTACGGTGGACTTGGTTCACCGGGACAATTTTCTCTCCCACCGGGAACTCGGTTTAAGATCACACTACTATTCGCCCTTTTTAGAGAGCTCGGTGCTTTGTTGCTCCGCTCGCCTAAGTACCTCATCCGCGGTGAGGTCCTTGAGCTCTTCATACGCGCGTCGGGCAAAATTGGATCTCGTGTCCGAACTCGAGGATCCCAACCTGGCCACTCTCCAGGGAATGCTGCTTCTAAGTGATTACGAAATGAGTGAAGGCCATGACCGAGTTGGGTGGATTTACTGCGGTATGTGTGGCTCGTTTCCTTCTTTACCTACCGTGGTAAAGATATTGATCTCGTATTAGGGATCGCATGCCGCCTACTTATCGACCTCGGACTGCACAAAGAACTCTCAGAACCGGCCGTCCGAGATATGAACGAAGATCATGTCAGCCTTCGCGCCTCAGTAACCGCCGGGTGTCTGGTTTACGAATCTTTATGGAGCTTTTACCTCGGGCGACCTAGCGCTCTCTCGCTGTCGGGGATTCCGCTTACCTACACTGAAGCATGTGCAAGCAATAATGCGACGCTCCGGCCCTGGCTCGACCTTTGCGTATCTCTATCTGAGATCACTGCCCTGACAAACAACAAGACGGCCATTGACAAGGAGACGATCGCCCGTCTCTCGGAGCTGGAGCTGGCTTTACGACACTGGCATCAGTGTTTACCCGCTTCCATTGCCATGGATGAGGACAATATTACCTCTCTGGATTCGATCGCCTATGGCCTGCACATGCAATACTTTCGAGTACAGATTCTACTTCATTCTCTACCTAGTGTCACCTCCAGAAAACGAAAGCACGGCCAGGATCCTGTTTCGTCACCGGTCCTCAATGGCTGGACACCTGAGGCGTCACAACAGGTACTTCACCACAATGCCGCTATGATAATTCAACTTGCCATTACCTATCGCGAGATCTTTGGATTGGAAAGTACTGCTTCAATTGTGCTCGACAACCTCTTTGTTGGGGCCACAGCCATGATATCGCACATCCGCAAAAGTCAACATACCTCGATCGAGAATAACGACGTTCGCTGGCTGGAGCTGGCCGATGAGATGCTTGAAGCTCTTCAAATCCACTATTACATTACTTCTCGAATGCGCAGGACTCTGGCTTGTCTCGTGGAAGATTGTCCGAGGATATCATATCTCTTCTCCACAGACCACACCAGCACCTCTCCTAGCGCACATGTCGGCAATGCCACAAACGACACCAGTCAAGGTGCTTGGGGATCGTACGAGTCGGTCATGAATGATTTCATCTTCGATCCCGAGCTTCTGAATATTAGCGCTTTCACGGATGCGGGAGATTTGTCCTCATCATAGGATCATATGCAGAAATCTTCATGGTTCTCATTTCTAGAAGACAGGTTCCTAGATCATCGGCTGTTCCTCGCAGCGCTAGTGAGAATGATTACCCCGTTGGTAAGAAGGATTACGATCCGGCGGCCACCGCAAAGCTCTGCGCTTCCTTCCAAATATCGCGAGTATGTTCTTCAAAAAGACGATCCCACCATAAATAATCCTTCAACACAGTTGTGAGCTCGTCCCAGTAGACAATCTCTCTCGAGGACACCAACCAGGTTTGTTTCAGATACCAGTCGCGGTGCCCAGTGTTTTCCGATGCTATAGCGCCCATAACAGTGGCCCAAAGGATGAATCTCATATTGTTATCTTTTTCACCTCCTGCTGCACCTTGTACTCTTAAACTGTCGTATCGCGTCAACACACTGCGCAATTCAACAATCAGGCGCTGTCGCCCGGCAAAATCCCCTGACAGAGGGAAAATCACCAGCTCGGAATACAACTGAAGGGCGATGCGGCCGATGTTGAATGTATCGTCCCGGTCGTCTTCCCGAATCTCGAAGAAGCTTGGAGAAGCATTCTTGCAGTAGAGGTCATGTTGAAATACGAGGGACAAGGCGCACAGCACAGGGTAGGGTAGGTGCCCTGGCCTCTGAAGCTCGGTCTGATCAAGTGCTGCTGTCAACATAGCTGCCCGGCGAGCCAATGGGACAAGGCATGCTAGACTGCTGCTTATGGTATCCCAGGCTTTCCCGAGGGAGGATGCGAGGATAGTAGCAGAGGAATCCAGGTCGAGAAGTTGATTATCCGAAAGCGACCGTAGGTCCTTTAACAAAGGGAATATGGGACGAGACCCTCGGCGTGTTGCAGTCGAGATGTCGAGCCTAGTGGATTGTTACCACAAACCCTGATCTTCGATTTTAGCAATAACATAACAGAGACCTACATCTGGAGAGGTTGAGAAACACTCGCGTTAAGGTTGTCAAGCCCACCTCTTTGCTGGACAAGAAATCGCAAGATGCGAAGGTGTGGAGTGCTGATTTCAAAACGACCGTACAGATCGAATTGGGGGAAGCCTTGCTTCATGGGTGTCTGTTCATAACGGCTCGTTTGGTCTGCCTCTTTTATGTATGCGCCGTTTGCTCCGACCCTCATAATGTTTTCGATGAGGCTGTCGGATGCTGGAGCCTCTAGTTTCGCAATGGCTTCCCGAATCAACCTCATGGAGATGGACTGGTGTTTGAAGCGGGCGGCTAGAAGATCATTGTTACTGACTGCTCCAACCGGCGTAGAGAGGCAATAGCACAAGCTCGTTGCCTGCGCTACCTGGGTATGAAACGTCAGCCCGGATTGTACTGCTGTTCGCTTCCAAAAGTCGACTTGAACTCGAAGTGCTTCCGCGGTCATTGCAGGTGAATTCCGTGGCCAGAGAACTTGATAGGTATATTCAAGGCTTTGGGCTGCTGTCGGCGACAATTCACGGAAAGGATCACCATGAAACGGATCAGTGTTGGTCTCTGATAAGATCGTCCTGGGGTGTGGATTCAAGAGGCGTTCGGCGTGAGGTCCAGAGTCCTCCTGGTCCAATGAGGCCGGATCATCATCAACCGCTGCTGATGTCTGACCGCCATCCCTCGTCCTGCGCCTCCAGTGCGAGATCCTCGCTGCGTGTGAGCGGGCGAAGGAATCTTGTAGCTGCTGCTGCTTTGTTGTTTGGCCGTGATACGGCGCCAGCACAATCGGAATTCCACCTGCCTTCTTCATCAAGTAATCCTTTTAAGACATCGGTCGACGAGCGACCCGACTGCCGCTGAACAGACTGAAGAAATGTGGAAAATGATGGTTTCACGAGGTCTTGCCATTAGATTTCTGATAGCAGGTCTGACTAGTCCTTCCCCATAGCGGATAATCCGGATCTCGCGGAACGAAGCTGAATGTGGAAGACACTCGACCGTACGTATCTTTCATCTCCGGTGACAGTTTGGGCCGGCAGTGTCGGGGAATGTCGCACACGGGTCCGTGGTTGAGCAAGCCACGTAAACGGGGCCAAACCTAGAGCAGACAGTAGTGAAGACAGCAAGCCCGTTCGTTACTTAATTCGTACGAAGTCGCGACCGCCCATTTGAGGCTCCAGAGCAGCAAGTACATTTTAGATACGCCTCACGCCCGTCGCTTCTGTACTACCCCGGTAATTTTGTTTAGCTGACTGATATCAGGATGACTCATCACATTAGTCAGCTGAGCACATCCATACGTAGTCGCATTGCGTGAACTTGATGTTCTGATGATGAAAATAAATCACCACGGTCTTGGTGCTGCAGATCCACAAGTGAAACCAAGTCAAGCGGAAGATAGGATCGCACATACTGTGGGCACATCCTGTGGTTCCACACTTTAAAGGATATGGGATTAATACCATCTTAAACAATGAACGTCTTGGAACAGACTGCTGAGGTTTGGACTATTGTCTGTGTCGCAGCATTCGTTGGGCACAGTCAAGCGGGTTACCATGGTGCGCAATTGTTTTTATGACGATCGGTATGCCACCATCTCTCCAAACTCAGTATTGACCGACTTTTCCCGCCCGTGCTTGTCGTCGGCTCACTGGCAAACTATGGTACTCGTAGTAGGTCCGACCCTGGAAAGCCTCCACTTGCTCAAAAGGGTAAGATGGGGTAATTATTCTTTGCTTTCGAGGTCCTTCTTTGCCTCCTGCCACATCTGATTGATTAATGTGGCCTTTTTGTCAGATCTGACGGTGATGGCACACTCGAAGCGCTGGGGCATGGTCATCCAGCCTGGGACCATTGCAGTGTTCGGTTCGATCACCTGCCCGTCCTGGTCGACCTTCTTCGCAATATTGAATGCCCACAACACCCGGGCGATGTTCAAGTACAGAGACTTCTCAGCCACGTGCACACCTGGGCATACTCGCCTCCCAGCGCCATATGAGAAGTGGTCTCGCAGGTTTGGGTTGGCAATGTTGAGATACGCGGCGGCGGGAAGGTCGTATCCGAGGAAACGTTCAGGCATAAACTCGTCGGGCTTATCCCAAAGTGAGGGATCGTAGTTTATCGCCCTGATGATACATTCAGCAATTTTCTTGCAGTGAAAGAGTAATAACTTACCACCAATTCAATACTACCACGGTTTCCTTCGGGATGAACATCCCGTTGTACCAATCATCCTCGGTAGTGTAGTGCTCAATGCCGAACTTGTTGGGTGGTCTTGTGCGCAGTAATTCTTTGATGATGGCTCTGAGATATGGTAAATTCGGCTCGTCTTCCCATGTTGGAAGCCTATCTTGCCCAACGACCCTGTCGATTTCCTCCTGTGCCTTCTTCATCACCCTAGGATTGATTGCCATGGTCAAGATGAATGCATTGAGAGATGCTGACGTTGTCTCGGAGCCGGCTTCCACTAAACCACCAGTTTGGTAGGCCGCTTGCAGGGAATCTACTCCAACCTTTTCTGGATTGCTGAGGTAAAAGTCCTTTGCGAAGCATGGATTTGCCTTTCCTTCGTCAACTTCCTTTTTCAAATCCCCCCAGAGCTTGAGGTAAACTGCAGAATCGTGGGCGAAACACTTTTCACCAAACTTTCTCCAGTTGCCGACCATCCACTGAGGGAAGTGGCGGAGGGATGGAAACGTGTCGACGAGGAATGCCCCGGGCGCTGAAAACTGCTGGAGATTGCTTACAACGCTGTAGATCTTCTTCACCAATGGATCGTTCCAGTCTGCCATACGGTGGCCGTACGCCACAGTGAGGATGACGCTCGCCGAGTAACGGCGGTTATGATCGTAAAAATGCTCCGGGTCATGAAGCAGGTCGAACATGAGCTGCTTGGATTCAAGGTCTTGGACTGGCTGGTAACTGGTTGAGACTGTGATGTTGAGCAACGAGTGTGCAATCTTCCTGACCACACGATACCTTGGGCCGTAGGGCATGAATAGTTGTCGTCGGCCCGCGGACGCTACGTCGCTTGCCAGAGGTGCCGGTGGTCTGGAGGAGTAGATTGCTGATTTCTTGTCCATCAACTCCTTGACCGCCGTGGGAGAAGACAGGTAGATGTAATCTGATCCTCCCATCTTGGTGTAGAATATCTCTCCGTACTCCTTGGCCCATTTCTGTGCTTGAAAACGAAACGTCTCGGCATTGGACAATTCGAAGAAGTTTCCAAGAAATGGCCATCCGCGAGGGCCTGGTGGGAGATTTCGTCGGCGTGAGTCTTTCAGCGAGCTCGGCGTTACCCAGAGATAAAACGCGAATAGAAACAAGAAAGGGAACGCCAGGCAACTCCAGATTGCGACCTTGAGTGTTGGAAGATCCTCGAAGCGGAGGGAGGATAAGACACGGAATGCCATCATGGCTAGCTGGTGATCGTTTCGACAATGATCGCTTCCAAGTCAATGTCAAGGTTCAAATAGTCTCAGAGCGCTCTACATCTCACTTGGGATCACTCACTACTTCAAAACACCAAGAGGTAACCCCATCAATCACCGAAGACATATGGAGAACCCCTCATTGGAGCAAAAAGGAAGAGTCGGATCCCCAGGTCGAGATTCGAGATCGCCATTCCCCATGTCCCACAGCTCAAGATTGCCCGCTGCGGGACATCCGCCCCCAAGCTTCCACAATATGGGATGGGGCTGAACCAACGTGGGGTACGTATGGAGAGTTGGAGAACAAGGGAGCCAGAACAACAGGCCCCAATGACACCTCCTTGTGCATGACTATCGCGTCACACCCTGCAGAGCGAATTCAGGCATTTGGCTGGCTTAACAGTATGACAACCCAACCTCACGTTTCAAATGTCCCAGAACGTCTGCAATGAACAGAATTTGGACAAGAGCTGACGAAGATAAATCTAGCATACATCCGTCCCGATTTCGAGAGGCTACCCACATCCCACAACTGCCGCCTGCAAGAGATCCAAGAGGGGACAAATCGTTTACCGGAATCCTGCAGAGTGTTGCTTGAGAACAGGGGTCGTGGAAAGGGACCGGATTCTTCCCACTCCCCTCTAATGGGAGTGATGAGAGTCTCGCTTTCGGTGCTTGTCGATGTGCAACTTCGCATCAGCGTTCAAGCCCCCGAGATTCACCTCACCATCAACATCCCCGCGTCTCTTGAGACCAGATTGACTAGATAGTTTGGCTCCAAGGGGGTTGGCAGCTTCGAAAGCGGCTAAAGCAGAACATTCTTCCTTGAAAGCCTCGTTAACATAAGCCTTTGCGGGAATGTCGCTGGGTCGCTCAATAAACTGCAGGGCAAGTCCGCCATCGACGTGCCATGAAATATGGCAGTGCATGAGCCAGGCGCCCGGGTTGTCGGTCTCCCATGCGATTACAGTGAAACCAGAAGGGGATCCAGGGCCAGCGGAGCCTTGGAGCATGACTGTGTCTCGACGCGTGGGGTTATTGAACTCCAGCGTCGAAGCCATGTCAGGAGTGAAGGTGCCCGTTCCGGTTCCGAGGACAGATACGTCGTGACCGTGTATGTGTAAGGGGTGAGAGGCAAAGAACTGGTTCTGGACGATGAAGTACACCCATTTGTGGGCCTGGTTGAGGATGACAGGGTTGCTGATGAGGCTGGTGGCATCTCCCTCCGCCAGAGTCTGAAGGGTAGGTTGACTGTAGTTGACATTAATGGCACCGTTGTTGATGAACCATTGGAAAACTTTGCCGTCATCATCCGTGACGACCGAGGTGACTGAGCCGGCAGGCATGGTGGCTGCCGAAGCCTGGAAGGAGGCGGAATCACCAGCAGACTTCTGGAGGTGAGGCACCAACGAGGCGAGTGGCTCATCCTGGCAGATGCTCGCGGCGACGTCGGTGATGGGTGTCGAAGTGACCGGGGTCACCGGCGTGATGCCCTCGTAGTTGATGATGGCATTCGCGGTTCCCAGGCCAGAGTTTGCGCCACCAGAGGGGCAGGCGGTCTGGATAACAGCACGTACGTAGTAGCTGCTTGGAGCCTGATCCATTTCAACAATCACGTCGTATCGTTGGCCATTGGCAATCTTGAGCGCGGTGGTTTGGTACGGGAGAATGGGGACAAAATCAGCTGCAATGACAGTCATTGTATGGCTGTCAAAGCCAACAATGTAACTATTCTGTGAAGAGCTAGCAGCCATTAGTCGGGGGAGAACTTCTCGTTCAGTCTGCGGAGCACCAACCTGTTGATAATACGGAAGCGATGCTTTCGGCAGGGTTTGACCCCCCAGGAGAAAGGAGTACCGCCTGGAGCGGTGCCATCGGGGTTCTTGTTCATGCCGTTGAACAGGGTATTGAAAGAACCACCAGGTCCAACGTGCGCAATCCGGGAGGCCATGGCCGCGGTGGTAGTATCGAACCTGGGATTATTAGCGGTCTCAGCCACATTGGGAATGTTGGGGTGTTTACGTGTCATCCAGCATCAGCGTGCCCATGTCATAGTCATAGTTGGCAGTAGCCGGTCCATGAATGACAATTGGGCCACGAATACCGTCACCATACTGAGCATTAAGATGGCTGTGGTACCATGAGGTGCCATAGGAGCTGGCATGCCATAAGTAGGTTCGGGAGCCGCCACTACCAGCGATCGCACACTCGACGACACCGGGGACACCATCTTGATCATTGGTTCCAATCTGGCGGATACCGTGCCAGTGAATGGAGGTGCTGTTGTCCTGTAGCTTGTTGATGACGGTGATTTCCAACATGTCACCCCAGTTTGCTTCAATGACTGGCCCTGGAACTTGGCCATTGACGGCGAGAGCTAGCTTGGGCCCCGTGCCGTCGTATACGAGGGTAGTGTTTGTAATCTCAAGGGTGTACTTGCGAGTGACTCCAGTCTTGTAGGAATCCCGATAATAGTCGGTGTCGATTGATTTGCCATCACACCATTTGGAGCGATCGTCAGCAGTGTTGCAGATATCGTACGTGCTGTTGGCAGTTGCCGAGTACGTAGGGCAGGATGAGGAGCTAGTAGTAGCGCTGGCAGATGTCGTGGAAGACGAGGCCGTGGTGTAGGTACTAGATGCACTCTCGGTTGAAGTCGTGTAGCCTGTACCGTACCAGGTCGAAGTCTGTGAAGACTCGGTACCGGAAGTTGTCGATTCTGAGCCTCCAGTGGTAGTTCCCCAGGTTGGATATCCCGAGCCAGAGGTGGTCTCGGGGCCAGACTCTCCAGAGGAGCTGGTGGTCGTGACCGTGGAGGATGATCCGCTGACAGACCCAGAAGCCGTTGCAGTATGCCAGTCACCCCAAATGCCATACTTGGTCTTCTCCTCATTCCATCGGGAATACCACGCATCTTCGGCACTATGGTCGCCGTCGCCGTGGTGGTGATGGTTGCCGCCCGTAGGGCTCACATCCGTATCTCCCGGGCTGGTGCAGATCAAGGGGGTTGTTAAGGGACAAACGGTGTGAGTCTTGGTGAGAGTGGTCGTGATAGTGACATCGGGAGCGGTCGGATAGTTCTCAGCGCTGACGAGGCTGAAGACGGCAGCAGTGACGAAAAGGGGGAAAGAGCGCATGATTGAACGAATGGACGCAGGCAAACCCGCCTGCAGAAAAAGAGCGACTTGAGAAACAACGAGATAACACTGAGCAGCGCAGAGAAGGAAGAAAACCCCGTCGGATGGGGAGGTATCCCGTCATTGATATTGTCAGGCCTGGGATTGGGGCCGTCGCCGCCATCTCCTTTCCCTGTGATCTTGGCCCTCAGCAGGCTGGTGGCCAAGCTTGGTGAGCTTGATACAAGCCACAGGTGTTTGGCTCCGGAGGACGACATTTCGAGCAAAGGCGTGGTAGACCGGGGAACTTGTGTCTCAGTTTAGCAGACTTTGGTGGAGGAGGGAGCCAAACGCCGTGGCTGTGGTGAGTGTGGGTTGCCAGAGGACCTCGAGCACCTCCTGAAGGATGGGGAGCTATGCTGCGATGGTATCAATCATTTGCGACGAAGCAATTGTTACCATCTCTTCGACAGGGGAGGGGTGGAATGGTTCCCTGACAAGGGGCACTAGCTTGTCACGGAAAGGGGATGGTGGTGAGGCGGGTGGAATCTCTTGTGAGTCTTGACTTCATCAGAGCTCGCTTAGGGTCGCGCCGGTGGAAATTGGCTGATCTTGTGTCTCGACCCTCGAGCTTCTATGGATTTTCTCGGTGCAACGCCACCCATCCAGCGTCTGGGTTGGAGGTTGAGTGAGATGCAGGACTCTGTACGGAGTACGGGGTAGAGGAAGAGGGAGCGAGAATGGAACGGTCCAAGGGCACGAGCATCAAAACAAGGGGTGCTTGGTGACTACAAAAGCCGAGGATTTGCAGGAGACGGAACGCGATCTGACGTTGCAGGATTTAGTAGCAGTGGCGGCCGCGCCTCTCTCTGTGAGAGTCGGTGCTTACTACACGGTACTTTTTAAGTGGCAGTCGATGGAGAGATTCTTCATTTGCCTGCCCAAGATGTACTTTGGCGAGAAGGAGAGTATACGAGAGCAATAGTAAGTAGTACAAGTAGATGCTTGGTGGTCGAAGGATGAGACTGGAGTCTGGGCTTCATTTCGAAAACCTTCTTGACTCTGTGGGATGATGCCCAGTGGGCCAGTGCCAGGCGCCGCGATCCTCTGGCCAGTTGCTCGAGAGGCAGTACGAGCACAAGCCCCGGGATACTCCATAGGGACCTGGGAGTGCAACTTGCTACCTTGTACGGTCGTATGTTGTAAAATGGAAGGAAGGTCGAAGCCACTGCAATATCGGCCGACTTGCCCATCGCGGCCTGCTGAGGCTGGTGACTCCTGAGCCTCCCGGGTCTCTCGGGCCTTCAGGCTTCGTCGACCTTGATCCTTGATGCATCATCCATGCCGGCTGTCATCCAAGCTGGCTGTCATCCAAGCTTCTCGAATCTCTGTCAAACTCGACCCCGGAGGCCAAATTCAACATCGTTCCATACCTATTGAAGGTTGGTAGATGTACTGGCTATTGGATCTTCGGGAGATTTCTTACTTAGAACATTCCCATTTCTACTCGATCGAAATCTTCCAGCTACACTACCTTGCTTCTTGCATTGCACTGCCCTCCCATCTTTCTGTAAGACTCTCGTTTGTATCCTATCCATGGGGCTTGCCAAGCAGTCAGCCGTGGGCAAAGTTGAATCATGAATAATGGGGACCCGGCGCCTGTTGACTCCTGAAGGTTTGTTCTGAGTGAATCATATGATCACCGACTGTGTTCCAGAGATTAAGGTGAGGTCAGCGTTTCAAGATCACCACGACTTAAGGTACATAGTACCTTATTACAACGACTACATTACGAGTACGGAGGAATCGTCTGGAGCCGCCATCAGCAGCACACCCAATCTACGCAATTGGGGGAATGGGACCTCTCCACCACGAAGCCGCCAAATTTCCTCCTCTATGGTTCGCTCTACGCTTTCTACGTACGTATGTGTAAACTCTCAGGTAGGAGAGGGCCAGCGAAACAAAAAAGTGGAGTGGAATTGGGGGAAGCCAAACAATGCGTCTAGGCGGGACGTGCTTTAAACACCAACGAAGTGGACGAGGAATCGCGAAGCTCTACAGAAAAATTCCAACGTAACTGAACTTCCCATTGTTTTGATGCATGCGCCTCTTGGTCCTCAGGGCGAGTGCGAGTTTGTTGGGTTGAAAATCGCGGTCATCTGACGAGTTTGTTTGCTCCGCCGAGACGAGACGAGCGGCAGCACTCGTAACTTCGTAGATCTTGGCCGGCTCTTCCCGTACCTTTCCGTGCACGGTTTGCTATCATCACTCTTGGGACTCTGGAAGCAAGGTAATCAATTCCCTCACCACTCACTTACCGGGTACCCATCATTGCTTGGAGTATGGACGGGATAAAACTAGAAGGCTCGACTCTTGAGCATCTGGCTGTTTTCCAACTCGGTATTATTCGCATCTGCCCTCTCTTCCCCTAACTTTGATAACCACCAGCTCCGATCTGGAGGATCTCTCAGTATTGATCCTAACCTACCATTCGAACAATGATCAACAAAGCGTGGCCAATATCGGTCGGCTGCCTGGGTGGCGCAGCCGCCTACTATCTCTATCGGCTCAATTATGCCATTTCCAACGTCAAGTCCGGGTCTGTGACCCTTGTCAAAAATGCTCCGGCCTTGTCCCTGGAATCCAAGACACTTCGATCCGTGGTCAACCCAAGGGGGCATGATGGTCTTCGTGACACTCTCTCGATCATCGTTGATCTCCCATCATCCAAGGTCAAATGGACTGATGAGCAAATCCTCGCGAACTTTGTGAGGGGCTTCTTTGGCGGCTGGGCTTTTACTCCAGAATGACTCATATTGCAAGCTGTCCGCCTGAATCTGGTGTCGTTCTCATGTAGGCAGATGCATCCAAGCAGTGATGGAAAGATCCAGGCTAAACAATCACAGCGGTTCCAAAGGCTGATGAGCAGCATCGTATCTGGTCCGTCCAACGGTTGGTAGACGGCGGGTTACCGCCAGTGACCTCGACGCTCTTCGGCGCGTTCCAGGTGGTTGGCCTTCACATGCGCCTACCTTCTGATTCATTCACAACATCCACCTCCGCAGAGAGCTATGTCGATTTCGGATTCGGCTCCGACGAGGGCTCTTTTGCTGGCGTGCACCGCTTCTCAATCCAACGAGTGCTTCCCGCCGAGGAGAGCCGTGGGCCATCATCAACGGATGCGATCAAAATCACGGTTTCGCATCTGGCTTGTAACCCAATCAAGAACAAGCCAATTCCGGGAGGTCTTTTGGTCACATTTCATCATATCTATGCGATGCTGCTCTTCAGAGAAGGGGTTTCTCGAATTCTGGACCCAAACTGCGGTACCGCTCCGGGAATGTGACGACGTCGTCCTCGCGCGAGAGGTTCCTGGCAGTCCTTCACAAGTGCAATCTCAACTCCTTCATTACTCACAGCGCTCAACCGGGTTCTTGTGGGTTTCCTTTGTGACCTACACACACTAGGTCACATGGATTGTTCACGTGTTCCCAGATCCATGGGAGACGGTAAACTGCGTCGGGGCCGTGGCAATGGCTCTCAGATATTCACCAGCGCCATCTCTCCGGCGAATCAAAGTAATGTGGCCTGTCTGCGGTTGGTCCGTCTGGTAGACGTTGAAGCCGGTCGTTATCATCTTCATTGGCTGGTTCGTATGAAAGTACAACCCTCCAAATCTCCTTACCGGGGGCGTTGAATGCGAATACGATTCATGGTAGGACCCCGAAGGTATAGATAATACCCCAGATATGATGCGCCCAAAGGCGCTCAACTCTGCAATTCTTTCACATCCAGAACCACACAAAATGCCAACCGTAGCAACACGAGCCGGAGAAGTCGCGTACACGGCAAGAGGAGAGTGTGAACCCATAATCATGCTTCATGCGACTCTCCACGACAGTCGAGACTATGACAGCATCGTTGATTCCCTCGCCGAAAGTTACCAAACAATAGCTGTCGACTGGCCATGGCATGGCGACTCGAAAGGCATAGCAGATAAAGAGGGTCTCAGTGCGATGGGCTTCGCGAATGTGCTGGAGGACGTCGTCGGCGGATTGGGGCTTCCTCCAGCCATTTTGATCGGAAATTCAGTGGGCGGATTCGCCGCAGCATGGCTTGCAATCACGCATCCTGACTGGGTTCGAGCTCTGGTCCTGGTCAACACGGGTGGGTTTGTCAATTGGACACCTTTCTTCCGGTTGCTGGCTCGGTCTTTCGGTCTCGCATCGGTCTCCCGCCTCGTAATGCCACGTCTGGTCCGAAAATAGATGAGTCCTCAGACAACTCTCGACGAGGAGATCACCATCCGGGTAGCCGCGAGGGCAGGAACTGTCGAGGGTGCGAATGTTGCGGCGGCTCTCTGGCGAAGCTTTCTGGACAAGAGCTACGATCTCCGACCCCGAGCGCAGAGTATAAAGGCCCCAGTGCTTCTTGTTTGGGGCTCCCGGGATCCAGTTTGTCCGATAGCTGTCGGCGAGACCACCCAAAAATCAATTCCAGGCTCACAATTGGAGGTCATCGACTCGGGGCATGTGGTCTTCTCGTCGAAGCCCAAGGAGTTTGAGCAGGTGGTGCGGTCGTTCATTTCATCTTCGCTGAAAGTCCCTGCCTAGCTCGAGGGAAATGCAGTCTCAGCATTTCATGTGCAGGATTTGGGTGAGCGAGTCCCAGCCTTCGGGAGCTGTATCAGGACAACTTTGTCAAACCATTGGATAGTTCAGAGTTTTCGATCCAGGCTCGGACGCTTTGGGCAAAGAGTTCTGGAAATTGCAAGTCCCAAGAATGAAGTCCCCCATTGACAACGGCCGCTCTGCTCAAGGGACACGTCTTTCTGAGCACCTTGCCCATAATTCTTGTGGCTTCGATGTCGTCTTGGGACCCTCCAGCGACGGCCAGAGTTCTGGAGGTGATCAAGCTCAGGTCGCTTTCAGTAAACTTCACAATCGTTCCGTACCCTTGGACGATGAGTTCAGAGCTAAGATTCTTCTTCATCTCTTCCCGGAGGTCTTCGTGTCGACGTAGACCAGCCCAGGAGCACATTGCCCAATAAAGCCGGGCAGGACAGAATCTGACAAAAAGGGCCATGCAATAATAGATTAAATTGGGATGTTCTGCCAGCCACTTGGTCCAGCCGCGGAACGGAGAGGCTCCAGTGACAAACAGTGAGTGGACGAGCTCCGGATTGTTCTTCGCCAGCTCCATCGCAACGAAGCCTCCAGCCGAGAGTCCGACAACATGCGCTCGACCCCCATGGGCGTTTTCTCGAACCAAAGCGGCAACGTGTTCCGCGGCAGAAGGGAGTGTAAAGGGTCGAATCCGAGAGGACTGCGAGTGGCCGGGAAGGTCGGCTGCCAGGATGTGATAGTCGGTCAGAAATGGAAGGACGTGTGCGTATTCAAGGTGACTTGAGAGTAGGCCGTGGAGGAAGACGATGGTTTGCTTTCCGTCATCACGATCTGCGCCCAGCGATATACGAAACATCGTATCGGGGCCCGAAGTCAAGACGAGGAGCAATGGTGACCCCACGGATGCCTGTCTGATGTCAGCGAGCATGAGGTGTGGTAACTTAAGGCAGTCAACCAAGAAACTGCCCCAGCATACCGAGCAACAGGTACGACGGATGGGTGGTGGAGTTCTTAAGGAGTCAGGTAATCTGAACGGAGACACTCCTGGAGTCCTGACCTTGAAGTCGGCCGCGTTGGCCGCAATGATCAGCAGTAGCACTAGTATCAGTGGTCTGTCTGATCCACCGGATTCTTTTTTAGCGACGAACAGTCAAAGCGGCTGGCAGCCAATGAGAATTGGCCTGTGCACGAACATGATTCCTGTGAACATGTTCAGGCCGTCTGTGATATAAACTCAGCGCACCCTCCCTTCCTGTGTCTCACCGTCAGCACGAGGGTTGTGTCTTGTTTTCTCCTCCAAGCTTTTCGAAATGGCGCCGTCCGCCCTTATTGACCACTCCCCCTACCAGCCCACGCCGGCCGAGAAACTGTCCTCCGCGAGTAACCTCGTCCTGATCGACAATTATGACTCCTTCACATGGAACGTTTATCAGTACCTCGTGCTCGAGGGTGCCACGGTGACCGTGTACCGAAACGACAAAGTCTCGCTACAAGAGCTCATTGCGAAAGACCCGACACAGCTTGTCATTAGCCCAGGCCCTGGCCACCCGGACACAGATGCGGGAATCAGCAAAGACGCAATCCGCCATTTTGCGGGCAAGATTCCCATACTCGGGGTGTGCATGGGACAACAATGCATCATATCTGTCTTCGGAGGCAAGGTGGATGTCACTGGCGAGATTCTCCATGGCAAGACTTCGCCTTTGAGACATGACGGGAAGGGGTGCTACGCGAGCCTGGCGCAAGACCTCCCGGTCACCAGATATCACTCGCTTGCCGGGACACATCCGACCCTCCCACCATCGCTAGAGGTGTCTTCCTGGATTGCAAAAGGACCAGATGGCGGCAAGGGTGTCATAATGGGCGTTCGACACAAGGAATATGTCGTTGAAGGCGTCCAATTCCATCCCGAAAGTATTCTCACTGAGAATGGGAGAGTAATGTTCAAAAACTTTCTCAGAATGACCGGGGGCAAATGGGCGGACATCCCCCACATGAACTCGGTCGCGAAATCCTCGACAAGCACGACGAATGGTCAGCCACCAGCCAAGAAGGAGTCCATCCTGGACAAGATCTATACCAATCGACGGCTGGCGGTTGCAGCCCAGAAGGTCATACCATCTCAGCGCCCTGAGGATCTCCAAGCTGCGTACGATCTCGGCCTGGCTCCTCCGCAAATCCCCTTTCCCAAACGTCTACGTCAATCGGTATATCCCCTGGCTCTGATGGCTGAGATTAAGAGAGCTTCACCTTCGAAAGGCATCATATCCCTCGGCACGTGCGCTCCTGCTCAGGCTCGGAAGTACGCCACCGCCGGCGCCAGCGTCATCTCGGTCCTCACAGAACCGGAGTGGTTCAAAGGAAGCCTGGAGGACATGAGAGCTGTTCGCCAGAGCCTCGATAGTATGCCAAACCGTCCCGCTGTGCTGCGCAAGGAATTCATCTTTGAGGAGTATCAAATCCTTGAAGCTCGCTTGGCCGGAGCTGACACCGTCCTACTCATTGTCAAAATGCTCGACACGGAAACACTGACTCGCCTATATCACTATTCACAATCACTGGGAATGGAGCCGTTGGTGGAAGTCAACACGGCAGAAGAGATGAAGATTGCCGTTGAGCTTGGATCGCAAGTTATCGGTGTCAACAATCGGGATCTTACCAATTTTGAAGTCGACCTTGCTACAACGAGCCGATTGATGGACCTGGTTCCCGAGTCCACCATTGTGTGCGCTCTGAGCGGCATCTCTGGGCCCGAAGATGTCCAGGCATATCGTAAAGATGGGGTCAAAGCAGTTCTTGTTGGAGAGGCACTGATGAGAGCTCCAAACACGGTCGACTTCATCAGCAAGCTGGTGGGTGATCCTCATGTTGAACCAACCAAAAAGGTCTCCGCGCCTTTGTCCGTCAAAATATGCGGCACGAGGACTCCAGAAGGAGCCAAGGCTGCCATTGAGGCCGGGGCAGATTCGATCGGTATCATTCTTGTTCCTGGCCGGAAACGGTTTGTTGCCGATGACGTTGCTATCGAAATCGCAAAAGTCGTCAAGTCCACTCCCAGGCCCACGAGCATCTCGCCCCCCGCGCCTGAATTTGGCGCTTCAGACTTCTTCCAACATTCGTCTAGAGTTCTTGTACGGCCAGACCGAGCACAACTGGTTGGAGTTTTTGCCGACGCTTCTCTTGAACACATCATCAGCCAAGTCTACAAACTCGGCCTTGATGTGGTCCAGCTGCATGGATCTGAGCCCGTTGAGTACGCAAGAAACATCCCTGTCCCGGTGCTGCGCAAGTTTTCTCCGTTCGAGGCCGGGCTTTCGTCAAGAGGTTACCATGATCTCCCACTTCTGGATGCAGGTGCAGGAGGGTCTGGCCAACAGCTGAATCTCGACGATGTGAAAGCTGTTTTTGAGCAGGACCCGGAGATGAGAGTCATTCTTGCTGGGGGACTCACACCGGAGAACGTCAACACGGTGCTGGATTCCCTGGGTAGCTATCGGAGGAACATTGCTGGAGTTGATGTTAGCAGCGGCGTGGAATCGGACGGAAAACAAGACGTTTCCAAAATCGCGGCCTTTGTTAGGGCCGTAAAAGGATAAGGTTACTACTCAATCGAATCTGCTTTACAACACTGCCACCCGGATGGTGTTGTTCATGATCCCATCTTCTCCCCTTCTTTGTCTGGTCGAGCGCACCTCATACTTGCAGTCTTGGAAACCAGGACTCGGAACTCTCACATGTTATTCCTCGCCGATGTTTCGAAACATTTGTAACTCATAAGTGAATTCTTTCGCTCGACTTTTTGATTCTTCCTTCACATGCTACTCGCTAACCTATATAAGACCTTTCGTTCCAACCTGATTTGGATATTCTTTGTCGTCGGCCTCTCCTCAGCTTTGCCTTTGGGCGCACTGATTTGACATTCAACGAATCCTTACGACGTTGTTGTTCAGTTCAGCAGCCGGTCGCACTTCTTCTCAGCCGAAGACCTCCCCTTGACTCAAACTGACTTCCTGAGTTCGTCTTTCTTGCCACTCGAATCTCTTCTCGCTTGCATCGCCTCTTCACCCACTCTCACTTCGCCGAACCTGAAGTCCATAACACGAAGATTTGGCATGGTTATTCCCTGAATCGCGCTGTCACACAGCATCGCCTTCATCATGGGTAAAACTTTCCGCAACATTTATCTCGCATCCACCAACGACTTTGAGCCAGCAAAGAACGACAAAATCAAAGGCTGGGTGGAACACCACGGAGGAAAGTTCGCAAAAGAGATCACCGAAGACGTGACACACCTGGTTGCGAGCACCAAAGCGTGGAAGCGATATCATCCTCTCGGTAAGATCGGCCCGCTCCTATTTCTTGTTCTTCCCAAGAAGAGGCGGGACCCAGTTCCTGTGATTTCCTCAACGCCTCCCCAGCCATCATTTTGTCCTCCAAGACTGTTCGCCGATATTGCAATTCTCAGACCGGGTCTCTGCCATCAATCCACAAGGCCACAACGTCTTGTTTGCCCAAAGCTCACATTCAAGGCAGTTAGGGAAGCGCGGCGTCGCCGCCACATTCGCATTGTCAGCCTCGACTGGCTTGAAGACAGTCTTCTGAGGGCCTCGAAGCGTCCGCTTGATACAGCAAAGTACGAGTTTGAGCAGCGCAAAACACCAGAGCCCACAAAACGGCGGAGAGTCAGACAGAGGCGAAAGTATGAAGGCGAAGACAAAACGAAGAGTGATTGCGGTGACGATGGAAATGCGGGAGACGGCAGCAATCCGAAGAGTAAGAAGCAGGCAAGCCCTCGCAAGAGAAAGCCAGACAAACAGAAGAAGGGGCCGAGAGACGACGCCGACATGATAAGCCCCACCAAGGACGAACGAGTTGAGCTTTCAGGTATGTCTTTCCCTTTGCATTCAGTGTGAGGGTCCCATGGAGATCGAGCATTTCAAGCGATTGAACCTCGTCATATTGGCCGAAGTTGACAATGAGACAGGGCGAGAACTCGATGCTGCTTGTACAGAGTTCAAGAAGGAAATGGGTCTTGGTAAGTCCATGGCCCGTATCATTTGGTGACTGTTGAGCCTGTCAACATCTGCTGATCTGAGTATTTGTGTGTCCATCGCAGCCGGCTATCATCCTTTCATCGACCAGAGCGGCTTTGTCTACCTCCTCACGTTGGTGAGAAAGGACATCTTGAAGAATCGGTTGGAGAGACACCGCCTCAAGGTGCGTTATGCGCCCGACCTCTTCTCCATTCCCGAACTCTCCTTCCCGTTCGCCATGGAGCACCCAGACAGTCAATCAAGAACCACGGGTAAGGGTGCTTCTGATGGCCAACAAAACAGGGACCGGTGTTCTGTTGGCAGTCTTGCCATGTGCCTGAGACGAGCAGAAGCTCCTCTGGCGAGGCCGATCTTGCCACCGTGTCCTGTCCCATTGCATTTGTTCCCGACAGCATACCCTTACTCTACCCATCCAGTTGTTGCGAGTTGCCTGCCCTTCACCCTCACGCCGTCTAATCCGGACCTTCGCGTCCATATTCCGGACCCATGGGCTCAAGGATTGCAGCTTTTCGAATCAGACTCGAGCGCCGATGCGCATCGGCAAGCCAGGGTGGTGGGTTCGCCTGCCAAAGAGAATCCGATCCCGAATCAAGAGAACCACAGCCATCTGAGATCCAAATCATTCGCCTGTTACACCATCTATTCCCGTCCCGGCCACCGGCATGTCCAGACACTCGCACCTCCAGGAAGCACCTTTGAATTTGCGTGGGACATGTTTTCCAAGTTCTTTCACAAAAGGGTCGGAGTCGAGTGGAAAGATCATCAGACACCACGGATTGGAGGCGCTGACGCGGGCGAAATCCACAAGGACTCCTTCGGCGGTGAAGACGGTACAGACGACGATGATTTGTTCACAGTAGCTGGTCCGCTATTCTCCAGAGCAGGCGGCGCAGAAAAGGACGGAGAAGATGCGGAATCCCCTGGGGCAAACCCCCGGAAACCAATCGTGACAGTGCTGATGAACATGGACGAGGGTGCCGGTTTTGATGAGACAGAGACAAAGGCGAAGACTCCAGAGGGAGGATGGTGAAGGTCGAGTTGTGATGAGGTGTAGGCGATCACTGGTCATCAGATCATCGATCTGAACTGGTCGGGGACGATTTCGGCCTGCTGGAGATGAAATACGGCGGCATTGGGCCATTTCAATCGTTCGGGCACGACCATCCATCTGCAGGGCATCGAAAATGAAGACGAAGAGCTTCGTCCTGAGACTTCTGGTTTTGCAAGGAGGGGCGCCGTCAAGCCGGACTGAGGTGGTTCGGTTGTCGTTCCTAGTTTGAGGCTTCCAGAGCATAACGATAGCTGGTTGATCCGCGTATCACAACTGTGGAGGACCAAATCAAGGAGCTCTTCTTCATAGATAGTCCTTCTTCCTGCCCGTCCGCGTGTACTGTGTCAATGCCCACTCAACCTCCCCTCCGGCGTCCTTTTCAAGAGTACCACCCCTGATCTCGAAGCATCGCATGGTCATTCTGGGGCCGACTTCGGCGAGTTCGACATCGCGGTAGCCAGTCTGAACGAAGACATGATGTCGGACCTCGATACTATCTTCCACATTTTTGAAAGTCACAACCCTGTTGCCAATTTTGTGAGGACCTTCGCGAGGCGGGAAGATGTGCTTCAGGATCTGGACGACCCGTTTCCCTAGCCTTGTCTGGAACCCCTCGAAGATCAGATGCGGATACGACTCTGAAACTGTGCCCCTCGAGGCATCAGGGATGTCTGCCCTGAGAACGACGTTGTGGAGGGAAAAGGAAGCGGTCGGCCCGTGGGGGAGGTGGGAGATTGTCATGGCCGTCGGGGTGCCACGGTGTTCGTGAAGGAGAATTATGTCGGTGAGAGCAGCTGCTTTTGCGCTTGCCAGAAGGTTCGGAAGGATGAGATTTCCTCGATTCAACCTGATCGAGGTAGGCAGCAGAAGTCGGATCTCTTTGGAGAAGGCACTGAGGCGTGTGGAGGGGCTTCGAGAGGTCGTCACAAGAGGTCTGGAGTCTGAAAGACCTGAGAGCATAGAGTATTCGTCATCAATGGACTCTTGGGCAGCCGCAGTCTCTGCATCGAGAGATTCGTCGTATCTGAAGTCTTTCCGCAGAGACTTGTCATTTGCGACGGTAGGGTCCAACGGCTTGCCGGTCGCCAGCGACTGTTTGAGCAGGGCACGCTTTTCGGCGATGCTGGCATCTCTGAGTTGGATCGCTCGACGGTAGAGGTAATCCCGCCGCTCTCGTGCCTGTCTGCGAATCATGGCGGTGGTCTATGGGCGGAACAAGTAAGAAAGAGAGACCAGAGCGCAGGTTGGTGATGGTGATGAGAGACCGACAACATGAAATTTTTGGCGGAGCAAAATTTCGCCGCACCGCAGCCGTCATGCCGCTGCTCCACGTTTGGCCTTTTGCCCGTCACTTTCACACATCCCTCTTTAACCCTACGAGTACGGTCCCCTCCACCCAAACACGCCGCTTGCAACAGGCGCATGTCCGACATTGTGCCCTCGACGATTCCTTGGAGACTGTCGGAGGGGTGTGGATCTGTGGTGCTGGCGTGACTCCATGGTATCGACAGCGCAGGAACATTCACTTTCCTTACTCCCTCCCTCTTCCGCCTCCCTGCGCCGTGAACACGATCGGTCGCGGCACTTCCCATCTTCCTGAGAGCACTACCGAGAACCCCGTGAAACAAAGAGCGTCAAGCGATCAAAGACTGCAGGGACAACAAGAACAACAGCCTTCGCCATGGAGGCTTTCAGCAACATGGGGAACCATCTGGTGTCCAACTCCGCGGCCGCCATAAACGCCAGCGATGACATCTCTACACTGGACCCCGATGAAAGTGTCCTCAGCCTGGCCAAAGGCCCCAGGAGACGACAACATGACGATGACGAGTCCGAAAGCATCGAGGAAGACGACTTGGAGAGCCTTGCCAGCGCCGCAGTCGACGGCAAGAAGCAAGTCGCAAAGGCGGAAGAAGAGAAGGAATTGCCACCTCACGCATGCGCGTACGTTTCCTTGCCGGTGTTTTCTCCTGCCCATACTAACGAGTGTCAGCTACTGCGGGATACACAATCCTAGCAGCGTTGTCCGGTGCCTTACCTGCAGCAAATGGTTCTGCAGCGCCCGGGGAAATACTTCCTCCTCCCACATCGTGAACCACCTGGTCCGGGCCCGCCATAAAGAAGTGCAACTTCATCCCAGCAGTTCGCTGGGCGACACAGTTTTGGAATGTTATAACTGCGGCACTAAGAACGTCTTTCTTCTCGGTTTCATCCCGGCGAAGTCTGACACTGTCGTAGTTCTGCTTTGTCGACAGCCATGTGCCGCCATGCCCTCGTCCAAGGACATGAACTGGGATACTTCGAGATGGCAGCCCTTGATTGAAGACCGGTCCTTTTTGTCATGGCTAGTGGCACAGCCAACTGACCAAGAACAACTTCGTGCAAGACACTTGAGCCCTCAAATGATTGCGAAGCTGGAAGAGCTATGGAAGGAAAACGCCACTGCGACAATCACGGATTTGGAAAAAGCTTCCAACATCGACGACGAGCCTGCCCCAGTCCTTCTCCGATACGACGATGCCTACCAATATCAGAACGTCTTTGGGCCTCTTGTCAAGATTGAGGCCGACTATGATCGCAAACTAAAGGAAAGCCAGTCGCAAGATAATTTGATTGTTCGGTGGGATCTCGGCCTCAACAACAAGCACCTGGCGAGCTTTGTCTTGCCAAAACTGGAGTTGGGTGATGTTAAGCTGGCTGTCGGAGATGAAATGCGACTGAGGTATACTGGAGACCTGCGACCCAACTGGGAAGGAGTCGGCTACGTGATCAAAATCCCCAACAATCAGTCGGATGAAGTGACAATCGAACTGCGATCCAAGGGCGACCACAAATCGGTTCCCACCGAATGCACCCACAATTTCACCGCCGATTATGTGTGGAAAGCAACATCCTTCGATCGAATGCAACTTGCCATGAAGACTTTCGCCATCGATGAAATGAGCGTCTCGGGCTATATCTTCCACCGTCTCCTGGGCCATGAAGTTGCGGCAGCCCCAATGAAAACTCAGCTGCCCAAGAAATTCAGCGTCCCCGGTCTGCCGGAGCTGAATAGCAGTCAGATCAATGCCGTCAAGTCCGTCCTTCAGAAACCGCTGAGCTTGATCCAGGGTCCTCCAGGTACTGGCAAAACTGTGACGTCTGCGACCATCATCTATCACCTGTCCAAGATCAACGGTGGACAAGTTCTAGTGTGTGCTCCATCCAACGTGGCAGTTGATCAGCTCTGTGAACGAATCCACCGCACCGGGCTCAAGACCGTTCGAGTGACTGCCAAATCTCGGGAGGATGTGGAGTCGCCCGTCGGGTTCCTGTCTCTGCATGAGCAGGTCCGCATGAATGACACCAATGTGGAACTCACCAAACTCAACCAGCTCAAGTCGGAATTGGGAGAACTGTCCAGCCAGGATGAGAAGAAGTACAAGTCATTGACCCGAGCAGCCGAACGCGAGATTCTGACCAACGCGGACGTCATTTGCTGCACCTGTGTTGGCGCTGGAGATCCCAGATTGGCAAAATTCAAGTTCCGCACCGTGCTCATCGACGAATCGACGCAATCAGCGGAACCCGAATGTATGATTCCGTTGGTCCTTGGATGCAAGCAAGTTGTTCTGGTTGGAGATCACCAGCAGCTTGGTCCTGTCATCATGAACAAGAAGGCCGCAAAGGCTGGCCTGAACCAGTCTCTGTTCGAGCGCCTGGTCATCCTCGGCTGCGCTCCGATCCGCTTGAATGTCCAGTACCGCATGCATCCCTGCCTATCCGAATTCCCCTCGAACATGTTCTACGAAGGATCTCTTCAGAACGGGGTGACAATGCAGCAACGCTTGCGACGAGACGTTGACTTCCCGTGGCCGGTGGCAGATTCTCCTATGATGTTTTGGTCAAATCTTGGAAATGAAGAAATCTCGGCCTCGGGCACGTCTTACCTCAACCGCACCGAGGCAGCGAACGTCGAGAAGATCGTGACGCGATTTTTCAAGGCCGGAGTTCTCCCTTCAGGCATCGGCGTCATCACGCCGTACGAAGGCCAACGCAGTTACATCGTCAGTTCCATGCAGGCAAACGGCTCCTTCAAGAAGGAGTTGTACAAGGAAATTGAGGTCGCCTCCGTCGATGCCTTCCAGGGTCGAGAAAAGGATTTCATCATTCTGTCTTGTGTCCGATCAAACGATCATCAAGGTATTGGGTTTTTGAGCGATCCCCGACGATTGAACGTCGCCATGACTCGAGCTAAGTACGGATTGGTCATTCTCGGCAACCCCAAGGTACTCTCGAAACACCCGCTTTGGCATTACCTCTTGGTGCACTTCAAGGAGCGCAATTGCTTGGTCGAGGGTCCCCTCACCAACCTCCAGATCTCCTTGCATCAGTTCAGCCGACCGAAACAGTTGTATCGCGGACCACAGAGATACCAGATGGCCTACAACCATGCCAGCCACATGGCCAGCGGTATGATAAATGGACGAACGGCCCCTCGCAGCGAATATCGTGAGGCAGGTTCTGTCGTGGGCTATATCCCTGACGATGTTTCTTCCATTCATTCCTCTGCGATGGGCGGCGTTGGCGTGCCAGCGGGCTATCCCCCCATGTTCCAAGGCTTTACCCCCGACTCTTGGCCGTCTCTTCAAAATCCCGGTGCTCGTCGACAAAACGGACTCAAACCGAGGGCTGTCCCAAGTAGTGTTGCGGGGGAATCCACGGTGGCGACAGAGTCGGATATCACGGGGAGCATTCTTGGGCAGGGTGGCGTGAGCCTGGACCAGCTGTCCATTCACGATACCAACAAACAAGCCAGCTACAATCAGGCGGATCGCCTTAAGAGATACGTGGAAGCCGGTGGACCGGGAAGCAATTACATGTCCAACCACAAGCTCGGAAAGGGCATCCACGAGGACGAAGACGCACGCAGCGTATCTACTGCATTTGCCAGTCAAGTTGGCGGCGGCTATGACTGACTGAGGCACGGACATTGGACGGAATCAGAATTGAGCTCAGCTGAGCACCTCTTATGACATGCAGTCCTCAATAGAAGGACTCGAGTTGTCCAGTCCTTGGGACATGCCTACTCCGGCTTATTCGTTGCGACGACCCGGCAAGTCACACGTCACACGTCCAGAGCGATGACTTGTGACTGATCTC
Source organism: Exophiala alcalophila (assembly GCA_001599775.1). Lineage (NCBI taxonomy): Eukaryota > Fungi > Ascomycota > Eurotiomycetes > Chaetothyriales > Herpotrichiellaceae > Exophiala > Exophiala alcalophila. The sequence goes on along the minus strand of BCHY01000005.1, from coordinate 3,733,124 downwards.
ACGCTCCAGAGACAGGGTGGGTGGACTCGCTGAAACGCAAAGTTGGCGTTGCAGAGAAGCTGCATTGGGTGCATTGGGCGGGCATATGAGAAATGGCCATCTGTGGCACCTTCTCAGATACGAGCAGATGATTGCGCAAGCATACCGTTGATATTGCTTTGCCCCATCTTGACCAACCGGTCGTTTGCTATGCATGGTGCGAAAGGGGTGAGGAAGCATAGGAGAGAACGGAACAGCCGGATTTGCGCCATGTGAACGCCGCTGGGGATGCGAGAAGGGCAGGAGACTGGTTGAAGCCACTGCCGCCGGCTTGGTTGATTGAGAGTTTGTTTTACCACACTCGTTTTGTTTTCTTGCTCTTCCGTTGACTTCGCTCTTTCAACAAGACAGCCACTCCTTTTGATACGTTGAAAATCAATTCATTCATTACCTGCCACGTACATATGTAGGCGTCTCCTCGGAGTTGCCCCTCTTCATGATCATTTCGACTTTCAAGTCTCGTATCTCGCTGTATGATATGGGCGTGACTCATCCTGATCATACGGTAGTAGTTCAGCTGAATACATCATCGGGGCGAAATCGCGAAAGGCGCCGAGGGCAAGAGCTGAAACTCCAGTGGCGGACCTCATTATCAATTTTACAAAGTGTAAAACCATGTTATCATGTAAACCAGAGCACCAACAGGGATACTGATGCCCCTGGCCCGCCAAGCTGTTTGGTGTCAGTTTCAGCGTGGTGTTTTACAGTACATATACTCCGTACTCAGTACTGATACACTTCGCCCCTGATTTCTCCAAGTCCTCCAAATCCCCTCCCATGATGTCGCATCCCTTTCTCGGGCCCCTTATCCTTCTGACTGGTCGTTTAATGTGGCCGTTCGTCTGGCAATCGCAAGCCCGCCGAGTTTCGTATCATGTTCCTCTGACAGTGAGAGTTCCATGCGTCAATGGAGACGGATTCTAACCTTCCGGGAGGCCAACACCACGTCATCCCGGAATCTTATCGGTAGGTGTTGTGTTGGTTGTTAAGACTTCCTCCTCGTTCTTTTTTCCATTGTTTCCTCTCTGAACATTGAAGAGAACCGTGGATGAGCGGTTCAAAACATAACGCTGGCAATGGCAATCGAGACAGTTTCTAGCCCAAAGACGCTGCAAGAGGCATTTGACCACAACATCTACTCTTCCGATGGCATCGGTCTGCGGCTCGGATCCCTTTTTTGCGACTCTGGGGACTGCCTGGCCCCGAGGAGGATCTTATTGATCTTTATCCGACATTTCTTTTGTGGTAATTGTCAGGAATACGTGCGCCGGCTCTCGGCTCCCGAGTCTCCCTTCCACCCTGCCTATCAACACTCCTCCCGCACTGCGTTGACGCCAGCGACCTTGTCCCGGCCTGCTTCTCATTCACCTCCAGCCGTTATCATTATCGGGCCGGGAGAGCCTTCTCTGATTCCCTCCTACTCGGATATGACACAATGCCCTTTTCCGATCTACTCTGACCCTTCAACACAGCTCTACAAGATTTTGGGGATGCACCGAACCCTTGCCCTGGGAGGTAAGGCCCCAGAATACATCAAGCACTCCCTTTTCAGCGGCGCATTGAAGTCTGCCTGGCAGATCGTCAGGCGCATGGGCAACGGCGATGCCATGCGTGGTGGTGATTGGAATGTCAACGGTGGAGAATTTCTCTTTGTCCAACAAGGACCAGCTCAATTCTCTCAAGGCTCCAAGTCGGCCTCGCAGTCGAGATTGTTGAATAGCCGAGAACCTTCTTCGACACCTCCACCAGCGTCACCCCCAGAACACGGCTGGGAAATGACGTGGTGCCATCGAATGCTCAACTCTCGCGACCATACTGAGATCGTCGACCTCCGAGATCACACTTTCCTCTCAATCCCAGCACCAAAAGCAGACTCCCGATCAGAATCTCCATCAAGACCCATCCTAGTCAAAGGCAATTCCTTTGCCCATTGGACGGTGTCAACCAAAGCTGGGATTAAGACCTACACGAATGATTGTCCGGGTTCCTGTCCGGGACCCGACATTCCCAAACACCGAGGCGAAGCCCTCTCGAACCAATCCCTTGATCGATCGCCATCATACTCGAAATCCCGTGGAACAAAGAGATCTCGGAGTTCCAGTGCGCACTCTCGCGCCGAACTGAAGCACGGCCGGACAAAATCGATTGTTGCACGTTCGGGGTCCCGTGCTTCAGGTGCTCATCATATTCCCGATGCAATCTACGAGGGAGACGATGATAGCGAGCGACTTCAAAGCTTTACAGCCACTGTTGTAGATAGAACTGGCGTCCTTGTCAGCACCAAGTCTCGTTCGGGGAGACAAAGCGCTGCCCATCCTGTATCCGAGAAGGCGATCTCGGACTGCCCAACAAATCCTGGTCCCTCAACCTCCTCCACAAAGCCATTGAGAAGATCTGGGAAAGCCAAGTCAATCTCATCACTTCTCCCTTCCAGATTCAAGTCCTCATCGGAACCCTCGGGCGAAGACCTCTCTCAATCTGTCCTGGAACGGCACCTTGACTCTGCTGCCCGAAGACCCCAACGCACAACACCAACCTCGGGGTCGCAGTCCAAATCGCATGCGCGCACGCGAACATTTTCGTTTTCCAAGACCAGCGGAAAGAGACCAGGAGTGGAAATGGACGAGAAAGGCGTCATGCTCGTGGACGGAGTGGAATTTATCAATCTCGTCTCGATCAAGGCCAGAGTCGATGTTGGAAAGTCAGGGCCATACAAAACATGAATAAATGGAATTGGGGAAATCCTTCTGCTTGTGGAAGACAGTCGGTCCTGCTGGGAGGATTGTCCCGTACTCGCTTTTGAAGGCATGATCAGAAGGCCAGCAGGACGCCTGGCAGAACCAAGTGCCAACGAACCTGCGGGTGAACGAACAGAAGATGCTGTTGGGTCTGAAAAACTGGCGCACGTTCGAAACGTTGTGCCTAGGTCGAATGTGCAAAAGCGCACAATAACGATTTGATTCTACATTTAGTATCAACTGTCTAATCGCACATTTACTGTCATATCTGCGCGAGCCGACCGTAATTCATTGTATCATTCTTCAAGATGCTTCGTGGTCGAATAATTTCATACATGATTTGCAATCGGTGAGGAATTGTGTATGGATGCCTGCGGAGAAGTCGACCCTCCCTGAGTCGAATACTCATTCCAAGACGCCGCGTTGTTGACGTGGTGTATCTCTTTGGCCGGAAATAACGGTTGCTGAAATGCATGAGGTTGGGAGACGCCAAAGGAAGGCAAAGGTGCAACCCCGAAGTCATTCAATGTTTGTGAAGGGTATAAGTTGTGATCTTGGTATCCCGTGCCTCCGACAAGAGCGTTTTGAGTTGTCGAGTTGCGGGACGCCAGGTCGAAGTTGATGAATTGATCTTGAGGGTCATATTGTGATGTCACGTCCGGCAAACCAGTGCTATCCATGTGGCCAAAGCTATTTATCAGAGACTGTTGACTTGTCAAGGGATCAGGCTGCAAAATAGTTGAAGGGTTGTGATGACCAGTCGTCACTTGGAAAACGGAGTAGTGTTGCTCGGCAGGTACCGATGCCACTGTTGCCTGGCCGATGCTGTAGTCGGTTCCTCGTATCGCATCAAAATCAGTCCAGCTGAATGAGTTGTCACCCAGCTGGCCGTCCGAAAAGTTCCAAGTACCGTTGCTGTCATGCGGTAAAAGGTCCCAGGGTGTCGACTGAGGTGCGAGTTCGTTGAGGGTCTCGACAAAAGGGTCCGTTGGATCTGGAGTCATTGCCATCGCCCCTGTAGGAGACTGCACACGAGAACAGTGCGCAGTCAAGGGCTGGTTGGTCCAGGAATGCTGTTGAATGGGGTATGTCAGGTAGATTGCATTGGGATCCAAGTCATCGGGGAAAAACTGTTGTAGTTGTTGCTGGGAAATGCCGGGGGTTTTGGAGAGGAAGAACGTCGGACGCCCTCCCATGCACGACGTGCTATCACTTTGTGGCATCAATGGCGTGGGCGGATTCCCTTGAACTCCTGCATACGCTTGCTCGGCAAGATGTTTGACCTGCTGCTGAGTATGGTTGATTGAGGTGGCATTGTTAGGATGTTCAGGACAGTATAGACAAGAACAGCCGGATCCGCACGAACAAGCAGACACCCACGCTTTATTGGTAGCGCCAGAGGCCGGATGAGCAGAATCCGGTTTGAGGCCGTCGACAGAAGGCTGCTCGACTGCGAGATTCTGTCGATGTCGACATCCTGTGGCAGGGGGTGCGGGGGAAGATTCCGGCTCTTCCTTCAGGCGTTTTGAACTGCAACATGATGCTTTGGATGGTGCTGGTGTCGAGTCGCTACCTTCCTCCCTTTCTTTCATCCTTCTTTTTCGTTCTTGGTATTCTTCGATATCGATCTCCTTGCCGTTCGCGTCGGCCCACACCTTTTTGAGTGTCAACGTGCTGCCATTGGCATCTTCCCAGACAGGTTTCGGTGTTGAGGCGGCATCTCGGTTGACCATGGCCGGATTTTCGAGTCGGACAATCAGAAACATCTCCTGCGTGCAGGCACAGTCTCGGTCGCATTTGCAGGTCTTTGTCGTGCAAGCACAGTTTCGTGGGCATTGGCATCCTCTTTTTTGGCCGCCCGACGGCCGCCCTGGCTGATTGGTTTCGGATATCGGTCTTATTCTTCCATGGTCACACTTGTTCACTCGATGGCCTCTCTTGCAAGATTCACAGGCATATGTTTTCCCATTGAAATGCTGGATTGCCTGAGAATCGTTTTTACTTGGACCCTTCAGTTTTCGAATTTTACCATCCTCAACTCTTGCGGCCTTCGGAGGACTGGGAACCTCTTTCTTTGGTCGGTCCAACATTTGTGCGTCCGCCGGGGGGTGTAAGGCCTGAATGGAGATCGTTCTGCAGGAGGCAGCCTGTGCCACTTGTTGGTGTCACCCTGGGCACTTTGGAGCGGCGGAGAGACGACTCAATTGAAATTCGAGCAGGCAGGAAGGGCGATGGGAAGGTATCGATTCGAGCCGACAAGCGGGTGCCTTTGTGGAATAAATGAAAGTGGCCCTATGGCGATCGAGGGGCAGCGGATTTTCCTCCGGCCGGGCTCGTCAAAAACATAGAGGGAGGGTAAGGGTGTCTGTGACAAGATCGTGTAAAGGGTGGGAGTGCGAGACGTCGGAGGCGCGGTTCAGAAATGGCGGAACAAGGAGAAAGGAGTGTTGTTCATGCGTGCGTTCAAATGATGAAGTTCCTTAGCGACTGGAAGTGTGTCTGTGTCAGCCGGAGACCAGCTGAATTTCGTTGCACTCCTCTCCTCTGGCCTTGCTCGCTGAATTCGCCCGCGCGAGGACCGTCAGGGGAAGATCGTGCAGTGCAGGAGACTAGTCCTGGAAGGGACGCGGACTGCCAGCCGTTCCCACTTCCTCTTTTCCGCGCTGCTATTCGCTGCAAGGTTTCACTCCAGCTGCGCGGCGGCGGCGTACTCGTACCTAACGAGTTTTCTACCAGGTATCCGAGTGCTTTGCCTGCGCCAGATGCACTGAACGTGGGTTGGAACCATGGTGGTGGGCATGACTGATGAAAGCAGTGACTCCGTGAGCAAGAAGTCTGCGCCTGCAGCACAAGGTCCCAGACCCTCGAAACCTCAAGAGTCACCTTCGTCGTGGTGGTCTCTGCCTCTGCCCATCCGACGCGTCTTTGATCGCTTTCCGCTGGTCGCGTACCCAGCAAATGCCCTGCCGCAGCGAGCTCCCCGACTACAGAACGAAAACGTGCTCTACGTCTTCCAACTCGACGAGCCTGGAAGCCGACATGCACCGTCCTACAATCCTTCGTGCCTGAAATGGCAAGCCTTTCTAAAGTTCCATGGTATCCCATTGCGGACCCGGGCAGCGAACAATCATGCCTCTCCCAGCGGGTCTCTGCCTTTCCTTCTGCCGGCATCTAGCGATTCCTCCAACTCTTCGACGCCGGTCTCTTCCAACCGCATATCCAGATGGGTGGTGTCGCAAGGAGGGAAGGAGGAGGTTGTCCACCCGCGTCAAGATGCGTACGCGGCTTTGATTGACCAGACCATCCGAAGCGCATGGATGTACTACCTGTACTTGGAGGAGGACAATTTCAGGGCTGTCGCCTGGCCGCTGTACGTTGCATCAGCTTCGAGTTCTTTTTTTGTTCAGCTCAGTCTGGCTCGTCAACTCCAAGGCGCGGCCAGAGACGAGTTGCTCAAGACACATGCCCTCATCGACGGACAGGTACTCTACAGCGATGCCGGAAATGCCTTTGAAGCTCTGTCCACACTGTTGGGGGACGACAAGTTCTTTTTTGGTCAATCTACTCCTGGCTTGTTCGATGCCAGCGTCTTTGCCTATACCCAAGTCATCCTGGACGACAAGCTGGGTTTCAAGACGCAAACATTGAAGCTGATCTTGCAGCGACACGCAAACCTCGTCCACCATAGAGCTCGACTGATCCGAGGGTTCTTTTCGGCTTGAGCAGATCGGCGGGCGCCAGTTGCCGGTGCTGATTGAGGTAACGTCGGTTCTGGCCTCATCTTCTCTTTCGAAAGATCCCCCCGAACCAGACAGTTACACCCACCCACTTCGCTGATCGCTCACCAAGTACCGGGACCATGGATTCGTTGACAGCTCTCACCTCTATCTCCTCAATGACCTCGAGTCCGTACTTCTCAGCCTCTTCTTCAACTTCTCGCACCGTGTGGGCATAGCTCGTTGGCCGGATTTTCTCTCCACTGTTGGGGTCGATAAACCCGGCTTGACTGATGGCCCCCATATCGGAATGCATATTTGTCAATAACAAGATTCCACCGGGCTTGAGGATCTGGGCCACGTGACAGAAGAAGACGTTTGTCGGAATGTGCTCGATGACCAGGGTCGAGACAATTGCGTCCGCTCCGATCGCAGAGTTGGGCGGGTTTGACTCCCGAAGCATATCGAAGACTTGAAGCCTCAATCTCCCCTCCTCGACTCCAGAACGCTGTAGGCGTTCCTTCGCTACCTCAAGCATGCCAGGACTCACGTCGAGTCCAATAACAAACGAGTCTCCTTTGCCTTCCAGCAATGCTGTCGTGTTCCTTCCCGTCCCACATCCAAGGTCAACCAGCTTCCAGGGGCGAGGGAAGAGCATCGGATCGTTTTCCAAAAGCGTGAGCATCCGAGGCGCAAGCGTCTTCATCTCTATCGTATCAAGGGCCTGGAGAAAGTTGCCGTCTGTGTCGTAGGTTGCAGACCAGAGATCGTATGCCTGAGCCGTGGAAAGGTACCGAACTGACGGGTCGCTGGCTTGCGGTATAGCCACGGCCATCTTGTAAACATACACTTTCTCAATTCTGTGGATACTTTAAGCGGCTGTGTTTGAATATGACTGCGCGCTGCCGATGTTGCCGTGAGTCGGAATCAATATCAGATCAAGTGCAAGTTCCTCGTACTCGTAAATTGGACCAATCGAGACGATATTTGTCGTTGAGTGATGGCTTGAACGGCTTCCGGTCCTTTCTGTTGCACCACAGCTTACTAGAGATTCACCACTACTATGGAGTGGTGATCAAGTTCCAAAAGTTCAGGGACCAGAAGTAAGATACGCAGCAGGGAGGGACGAACAATATACGCAGCATGGCGCAGGGTCTTTGCGGTGGGCCATGAGTCTGTGACTCCTCGTCGATCTCCAACTTTTTATTAATTTAATCTTTTGGCTTTTTCCACTCTCACGTACGCTTTACGCGCCTCGATCCCGCCTTGTCCGCTAGGTGAGTCACCATGTCTACTTATTGCTGCCTGGTACCTCATGTCGGCCAACTACCCCTGCAAGGAGTTTGAGGGCGATTTAAATTGAATTATAACAAAGTACGAGTTGGAGAGTGCCGTTCGATGTCACCGTCTGTGGCGGCGGTGTAGGGTCAAGGCGATATGCTGCATTGTTCAGCGCAGAGAAGAAAAAGCAATTCATTGCGCCATCGTCACGTACTCTTTACACAGTAGTAACACACTCAAAGCCAGTACTATTCAACCGGGTATCTTGAAGAATGCCATCGGCAACGCCGTGTCGTTATGTCACATGCCACCCACCCCAAAGACGCCACCTCCCTCCCTCAGATCCTCTACCAGGTCCTGAACATTGCTCAGATGTTTGCCGAGGAGATTTTGCTTCTCTTCAGTTGTTCTGATGTTGCCATCCAGACCCTTCGCACTGTCTGGGCCATTGACTGTCTCCCTCCGCCGATCAAATGCCGCAATCAACTCTTTGCCCCTCCCACCCAAGATGGCAGTGTTTGTGGCCGATGTAGAAGTGGAGATTTTTGGTGCAGGCGTTTCTGGCATGAGGTAGAAGTACAGGAATTCGACAAGTTTCAGTTTCACTTCGCGCGACGTGCTGCGAGACTTGAAGAGCGAGGTCACCACAAGGAGACCGTCGATGGCCTCAAATGTTCTCGCATTCTGCGGCTGGTCGAGCAGCGAGGCAACAAGGGCCATGATGGTACAAGACTGGATAGCAGGGCAGTTGGAAGGATCGAGAAGATCAAGGAATATCTGGATCCCGCATTAGACACCGGTGCCCGGGGGATGTTGGTGCACTCACGTTCATGTAGATCTCCTGCGCAAAGAGGGCTCTAGAGGGAGGATGGAGCAGGAGAACCCCTTGGATGAGGTCCAATGTTTGGATGACCAGCAGATCATTGGTGCCGTTGCTCTCTTTCCCCAATAGTCTCTCCAGACACGCGACCAGTCTCATGGCAATGTTCCATTGGAAGTTTTGCTGGAGTTTGAAGAACTCTCGGAAGGCGGGATCTTGAGGGAGTTCAGAGAGCTTTTTCCCAGAAGGCGATGGTGACGAGCCTAGGAGTAGCATCGACTGTCGTTTGTTGATAGCGCTCGGCTTGGTGAGGGTCAACTGGGCGAGAAGCCCTTCGAGCTGCCGCAACCCTTTTCGGATCTTCTGGGGTGAAGTGGAGGAGAGATAATCAAACGAGTGAGCAAGCAGAGTCTCCATGACGGCAACTGGAGCGGAGAGGCTCTGATAATTGTTAGGTCTGGGGAAGACTGAAGTTGGTCTGCGAGGCCCAGGGCACAGGCAGATAGAGAGAGTGAGGGCGGAGGGGACGGGAGCGGATGGTTGTCAAGGCCACAAGCGGTTAGATCCAAACACTGGGCGGCTCGGCCAACATACCATTTACAGCATCTCCCCTCGTTGGAGCCTAGGGAGCCCCTAGTCGGGTGACATGGTCAGGTGTCAAGGCGTCTATCGATACGCGCCGCGCATCTTCCAAGCCGGGCAGTAAAGTTCGGAGTACGTACAGTACCTCAGCTAAGCCTTGTCGCCTTCGTCATGGACACACATGATTTGGCCCAGCATCTTCCAACCTGATCCGGTCTGCCTCATGTGCCTCCTCAAGAACTAATAAACTGCGCCCGCCACTTTCCCAACCTCGACTTCACTCTCTAGGGATCTCACCAAATACATACGCATTCACACACTCACGCAGCCGTTTCAGTCTCTACGCTTCATCTCTACGACGGTCCCCGCTCCAACCGATCTTGATCCGTCAGTGCCCGGGGCTTCCTCGAGACAGTCCCGTCTCGTGGTCGACTCACTCCCACGGTTTTCACATGCTCTGCCTCGCCCGATCCTGGCCATCCTTGACGCACACCACGCATGTCGACCATCACCGAAAACCCATCTTCACCCAACGCGATTCCCGTCCGCTATAGTTCTGCCGGTGTCTCAAATGGAATTCAGCACCAGACCTCGAAGTCTGTCCTCAAGCCTCTACCGGAGGACACCTGGATCTCGTCCAAGCACCATTCAATGCCCCCAAGAATGACCTCTCCTCCTCCTCTCTCCGATCATACCAATGTCCCCAAACGCAGGCACTCGAAGAAGAAGTCTGCCCCGGAAAACTTGATGTCAAGAAAGCAGGGTGAGTGGACGCCGCAGAAAGAGAAGATCATCACGGGTCCATACGACTACCTGTTCGCCCACCCAGGCAAAGACATTCGGGCCGCGCTGATCAAGGCCTTCAACGCGTTTCTGCATGTTCCTCCCAGGTCCCTTGAAATCATCACCAAGGTGGTTGGAATGCTGCACACCTCTTCCCTGCTGATCGACGACGTGCAAGATGGAAGCACTCTACGAAGAGGAGTTCCCGTGGCACACAACATCTTTGGAACTGCCCAGACCATCAACAGCGCCAACTATGTCTATTTCCTGGCTTTGCAGGAACTTCTGCTGCTGGATAACAAGGACGAGGCCATGGAAATATTCACCGCAGAGCTACTCAATCTCCACCGCGGTCAAGGAATGGACCTCTACTGGCGCGATACCCTGACCTGCCCGACAGAAGACGACTATTTGGAAATGGTACAAAATAAGACTGGCGGTCTCTTTCGCCTGGCCGTGAAACTGATGCAGGCCGAGTCTCCTGAGAAGGGACGCGTGGACTGCGTGCCGCTGGTAAACTTGATGGGATTGGTGTTCCAGGTCTGCGACGACTACCTCAATCTGTCTTCCAGTGTCTACACGAAAAACAAGGGTCTGTGTGAGGATTTGACGGAAGGCAAATTCTCCTTCCCAGTCATCCACTCCATACGGAGCAATCCCGCAGATTTGCAGCTGATCAACATCCTCAAACAAAAGACGACCGATGACGACGTCAAGAGGTATGCCGTCAACTACATGGAAGGGACGGGCAGCTTTGAATACACCAGAAAAGTCATTCGAGAACTGAAGCACAAAGCCCTGATGATGATTACAGAGCTGGACGGGGGTTCTGGATTAGCCGCCGAGCTGATCTCTTTCTTGGATAAGATGGATGTCGATTGAGCAGCGCGATGGGTGTCGATTGGATGTTGTTCCTGATCATCTTAGACTTTTTGGTCATGGCTGTATAATAATCCTAAATCCTGGAGGTTTAGACGGGACGGGCGTCTCAAGAAGCGTTGCCTGCGATTGTAGCGATCGCGTCCCTTATGAATCAGCGTTGCTCACAGGCTATGAGGACGCTCGTCTCTGGGTCGGCCTGCCATTTCGCGTCCGCCCGCCTGCCTCGACGCGTTTACACACGTCGAACCGTCAGAGCCAGAATGGTAACCGTTCACTTTGAGGGGTTGATAGAAGGACCATTCTTGGGGACAATCGCAACGATCTAGTACCGAGGGCCGGACCAGGCTCCTTTTCAATCACGACTAAGCCAAGATGGAAGATGCCGTCTGTGGCATCCTCAAATACATAAGGTATACGAGTAAGTCTATCTGAACTGCCGAGTCTCTGCACGGAAATCTCGGGACCATTCCGAGTAACTTGCAAAAGCCCATGCGGTCCTCGTCGGGTGTATATAGGGCCAGATATGCCAAACACCCCCCCGCGCAACCCCCATGCAGTGAGCATTCAACTTCATTCCTCCGGTCCTACCATCTCCCAGGTATTGCAATCAAACGAAGGCCTGGAGAGCCCACCCCGCAGTCCTTCGCGTGGAGTGCCGCCCGGATGACTTGATCTCCCCGCCGTATCCGCGGTGTCGACGGGGATGTGTTGAGAACCAGGGAAACTTGATATGCTCGCTGCGATCTGCCGGCGTTGACAAAGCCAAAGCTGGGATTGGCTTCGGGGCGCCTGAAGCGATCACTGGAAACAGGGCAGAGAGGTTATAACTTATCAGACGAGTATATATCAATCCGCCACAAGGCTGCAGCTTGTCTATATCGATCGGACCTGAAGGGCGACCCAGAAACAAACCTCTTCAACTTTCAAGACGCGAGACCCGACAGACTGGGATTCCACGGCAATGATCCTTTCCGCGAAAACCATGTCCTCCTCACCTCTTCCAATTCCTCATACTTGGACGCTTACCTGTATTGCTCTCATCACCCTCCCAGTACTCGTCATTCTTCGCGTCCGGTATCGCCGCGGCCTGCGCCAGGTCCCAGGGCCATTCTTCGCCAGTCTTCTGCCGCTCGACCGCATCCTCACGACGTTCTCCGGCCATCAGTTCCAGAAGCACCTGGATTACCATGAGAAGTATGGGAAGCTGGTGAGAGTAGGGCCAAACCATGTGAGTCTCGGGAACTCCGACCAGATTTCGAATGTGTACAGTATTACGAGCAAGTTCGACAAAGTGAGTGGGTCAGCCTTCCCTGAGACGATCCAAGGACCTTTGTCTGACTATTTCTTGAGAGCAACTTCTACACCCTCTTCCATGCCAAATCATCCCATGGCCCCATCCCGACTGTGTTCTCTATCATTGACCCTGCTGGGCATAAGAACCTCAAACGCCCAGTTGGGGCCGCATTCGCGTTGAGTTCGTTGCTCGACTTCGAGCCGCTTGCAGACGACTGCACACGCATTCTCGAACAGAAACTGGACAGCCGGCTCGGGCAAGACATCGACTTTGGAACCTGGCTCCATTGGTACGCCTTCGATGTCATCAGTAGCATCACCTTTTCGAATCGTCTGGGCTTCATGGAACGGGAGGAAGACGTGAACGGCATCATTGCCGCCATTGAAGGCCGCCTGTTCTACAACTCCATCATCGGCCAAGTTCCTTCACTACATAAGTGGTTGCTGCAGAACCCGACCGTTTCGTGGCTGGCAGACATGGTCCCGGCCTTTGCAAGGTTGAATTCGGCCGGATTTATTGTCCGATTTGCCGCTGCGCAATTGGAGCAAAGGCAGGGAAACAAGGAGGAAGAAGGAAGAAAAGATATTGTGGCAAGATTCAAGAGGACCAGAGATGGCGAAGAAGTGATGACCGAGAAAGAGCTTTTGGGTCATGCGAGCTCTAACGTGTAAGTCAGAAGTGTTCCTGCGACTGTGGCCAGAGATGACCACATCACCTCGATAATGTGCAAAGCTGACGATGCCGGGAATCCCACGACCCATTTGTGGTCGTGCGGTGCTTCCCATCTCGGAACACAGGTTTGCAGGTAGTGATACGACAGCGATTTCTCTCCGATCTATCTTCTACTACCTCTGCAAGAACCCTCACACATACACGAAGCTTGTCGATGAGATACTTGAGTTCGATGCACGCGGCGAGCTGTCCGAGTACGTCACCTATTACGAAGCCCAGCGCATGCCATATTTTCAAGCCTGCATGCGAGAAGCCTTGCGGATGCACCCCGCTGTCGGGCAGCTGCTTGAACGAGTTGTCCCGAAGGAAGGAGCAACTATTGAAGGCGTCTTTCTGCCGGCGGGGACGATTGTGGGAATGAATCCGTGGGTCGCGGCCAGGGATAAAGCTGTGTACGGGGCGGATGTCAACATGTTCCGGCCTGAGCGATGGCTCGAGGCGGACGAGAAGCAGCTGAAGTTGATGGATCGGAACTGGCTTGCGGTGAGTGCTTTGCATCAATACATTCCTCCCCAGCATCCGCACACAGGCCTGTGCTAACGGAAGTGGTCACAGTTCGGTGCTGGTGCCCGGACCTGCCTGGGAAAGAACATCTCGTTGATGGAGATGTCGAAACTCGTGCCGCAGCTTCTCCGCCGCTATCACGTGGAGCTGACGGATCCCGAGAAAGAGTGGGAGTTGTTCGACTACTGGTTCGTCAAGCAAGAAGGGTTGAGATGTGTCTTGACTCGGAGGGGGGGCGATCGTTAGAGCTGAGGATAGGGATGATGCGATCCCAATGAAACCAAAATCACTCCCAGGAGCTCTGCTTCTCCTTGGTCTCCGGCATTCGTTGCTTACACGTGAATCAAGTCCTCTCGGAGGACCAAGCTGGTCGCGAACGTACAGGCCGTAATGCTCGCACAAGAACACCGATACTAGGAGTAATTGCTGCGGATGGTGGTCGTTGACATACAAGCATGGAGGTAGCTGCCACTGGATTCCATATACTCCACGCTAGATGGGTGCCAAGCACTTCACCTGCAAGGGCGGAGTATTCTCGCCATTCGCGACGCGCTTTGCATCAATCGACCGCTTGCTTCATGCTGCAGAATGTAAATAATTGCGTTGAACAGAAACTGCGAACAACCCTTCCCACACCATGCCCTGACGCTGATTTCGCTCCTACGATGGCGTCTGGGTCGCTGAGCCCTACTTATCTCCCCGACTTGGAAAAATGCCTGGCGGGGGATGTTCTTCTACCGTGCGCAGCCTCCCTCTAGACCATTAGTCGGATATGCTAACACAGACACAGCTCTTGGGACGACCTTCTCACAGCTTTACTCTCCCATGACGAGACAGCATCAGAATATGCAGCCGGCGTGCTGTCTGAGGATCGACCCAAGAAGACACTGTCACAACCTTTCCCGTCCCTCCCCAACTCGTCCGCGTCAGCGAAGGCATCCTTGGACTCTACCGTCTCCGGTCTCGCTTCTTCCCCCGACGGCCTCTACGCCCTGAATGAACTGAAGGAAGACGCGATCTGGCTTAGTAAACAAGTCGATCTTGATGAGGTGGAAGCTTTGCGACTGGCCCTCTTGGAGTGGCAGGACCGCCCCGAATCCAGGTTGCAAGCGGGCTACTCTGATGCCGAGATCGCCAGCCTCAAAGACGCCCTGGGCTCGGAGTTTGTGGAGAAGCAGTTACAATCCAGACAAGGTGCCTTCACCAGAGATGATACCATCTTCAACTCGGCGGAATCACGACGGTGTAGGCTACTTGGTGCACATTTCCAGCAGCAAGTCCTTGTATTTCAAACCCGCAAATACCTGGTGGGCGCAAGCCTTCCGCCAGAGCCCACCAATTCAGAGCCATCGAAGTTGTACAAGATTTCCCAAGGCTTGGTTGCAACGGACGCAAACTCCCTTTCGGACGATATGGCAGCTGGAATTGCAGCAATCCAAGCACAGCTCAAGAGGCTGGAATCCGGACCCTCATGGGATGTTCAAGAACCGGCCTTTTCCCTTGTTAAAGAGCAGCTCGAGACCGCGACTTTGCAAATTGTCGGCATAATATTGGATATCTTGTTGCTCAGGTTGGGCAATTCACGAGGCATTCCATCCTCGCAGACCGTTCTGAGCTGGTTGCAGCTCATGGCATCAGTTGGCTTTTTCGAACCCTTCACGTCAGAAATTGAGCCACAACGGACTGCGATTGAGAAGATTCAGTCTACGGGCTCCGTTGTGACGGCAGCACTTTTGTGTCTGGGTTCTTCTGTTGCCACCCTGAACGAAATGGCGCCGTCCGGCCAAACAATACGCTCCGGCACAAGGGCAGAGTACTTTTTTGACGTCGACTGTGCCCATGAAATCCATGAGATTCTTGTCGCGCAGGCTTGTGCTGGAAACACTCAGGCAGGTCCTGCAACCCTAGCATGGGCAATCATTGTTCAACAGGTCAAAATATTAGCTGGTGCTATCAAGGAGAGCCGGGAGGGCCATCATGTCCAAAAGACCATCGACACCTTTGACGCTGCCACAGGCCGGCGGAGCTCCGGGGGTAGTACCTCGTCCTTCCAACAAACCATTTTTGAAGATCTCTTCGACAGAATCATGACAACCAGCGCGAGTGACGACCCTTCTGGGCCGCTGCTTACCATGGTGGTTGGGCAGTGTCATGTCTTCGACTATATCTCGGTCCTATGCAGCTCCTGTCATGACCAGGTGGCGGCTATTGATGCGTACACACTTCAGGTTCTTCAGGAATTGATCGCGGTTTGCCAGACATTCCTGGGATACACCCCGGAATTGGTCTCAGCACAACTTTCTCTGCTGTCGGTGCCCCCGAGCCAGTGTGCGGACCGATTGCTTTTTGATCCCACGAACGACTTTATCAACGACAAGACCTTGTTTGAAGGTTTCTATCAGATGTCCGCGGCGAGATTCCCCTATGAGTGTTTACCCTTTCTGCAATTTTCCAGAGCGTTGGCCAAGGCACCAGCATTCGACCCTCATGGCACACAGTACGTCGAATACCGCCTCCGAAAACTCACATCCTTCACCCAAGCCGCGATCAAAGGCATCGAGTACAGAACGACTCGGGAAGATGAAAGTGGAAGCTTTGTCGCTCTCAACAAGCCTGTCAACATGCTTGATCTGACTCAGCATAAGCTTTTGACACATGCAAATCAAGAAAGCGAGGCGGCTTCCATTCTTCCTGCAGAAACTCTGGGTGAACTCATTTCGGACCCGGATTCCCCCTCAAGGGTTATCATTTGGCAGCATGACTTTTCGGGTCTCGCGTACATGGGCCAACTGCTGGAGTTGCACTTCCTGGGCCTTCTCTCTTCCTCCATCTCACACTTCGAACAGCCGGAAGCTGTCATCTCAGAAATCATCCGTCTCCTGTCGACACTTCTGAACACAGCACTCGAGAGCACCTCCCATGGTCAGAGTGAAGACGAAGCGCGCCAACATGGCGTTGCCCTTCTGGCCGAGGTCAGCAGTCACCTCAATCCTGATGCCGATGTGGTATCCTACATCTTCGATATCCTCGAACAGGAGTTACAGTCTTTCCGACGTCGTTCTGTTTCGAGCTTCGATTGTCGAATCCTCCATTCTTGCCTGGACTTTATCATCGTGCTCACCCGTACGCAGCCTAGACTCATCTGGTCGAATATCAGTCGGACCAGCCTCCTAGGACGTCACGCATCCTCTTCCTTGATCCTCGGAATTGTCTCTTCGATTGAGGTTCCTCAGCGGAGGTTCGACTTTCTGGAGAGGTGTGCCCGGCTATACAGAGCTCTGATTGATCTCGCTCTGATCAGCAACGACAACGGCTTGCCTTTGGACAGCGCACCTTTGCCGAGTAGAAAGTCAATAATACCAATTGCCTCGCGGATTCAAGGGCCGATTCTATCATCATCGACGGAAATTATGTTCCTTGCGTTCCAGGAAATGGCGGAGTGGTCTTTCGATTCTGCAGAGCAGCAAGTTCGCATTCACACCTTAATCAATGAGGCGTTTGCGGACATCCTCCGCTACGCCTTCGATATCGGGTCGTCACTGGACTCCTTCAGCGGAACAACCGCAGCTTTTGGAGAAGCCGCCAAACTCCTCGTTTCGCATTTCCGATCTTCGAGCATTGAAGATATCACGGTTAATCCTCTCATTCAGCCATTGCTCTCGGCTGGACTCAAACATGAGTCTACGATCACCAATAAAGATTGTGTGGATCGCTATTTGAAGTCCTCTTTGTCATTGGCAACGCTTCTTACACGGCATGGTCAGATGGCTGAGCTTTCAATATCCTCTGCCGAAACCCACATATTCAATGCCATACCTGCGTTGATTCGGATTCTTCATGCCCAGTCTTCTGTGCGCTTAGAGTGCTTGAGATTACTGCGAGCTATTTTGGTCTTCGCGGACGCCCACCAACAATCGTCCTTGTTGGGCCACTTGGGATCAGGAGCTTGCACCGATCTTCTCCATGTCATTAGGCATCTTGACCAGAAGTCTGATCATTCCGATGAGCGTTCCGAGCTCTGGAGACTCCTGACTTTGTTGGTCAAGAGTTCTCAGCAATGGATGGCCATGGTCATTTTGACAGGATCAGCGCCTGAGGCTTCCGGAAAACCAGACTCAGACACGGCACGAACTAAAGCCTTCCGAGGTAAATCCTTCCTCCGGGTTGCTATGGACCAGGCAAGAGATATATGGAATCTCCCCGCAAAGGTGGCAATCGCAACACTGGAGTTCCTCCGGGAGGCACAGCAAAACTGGCCTTGGGTTACAGAGGAGCTCAATTCCTCGGAGGACTTCTTCTCGCTGATCATTGCGTTCGTGATCAACTCTACCAGACCCTCTGAGGAGGTTTCGCTAGCCTACCAAAACCTGATTGCTGCGCGTGTGACAGACATATCTGCCACCCGCCTTCACCATGCCATCATCGCCAGGGATCTCAATGCGATCAAGACTTTCGTTCCTCTGCTCAACTGGTTGACGTCGCATGCGGTCGACGTCGCCGCCTACAACGCCTCCCTGCACACGAATCTGCAGAAGAACTTCGCCACCAAATACGTCGGTCTATCTGTTGCTGACATCAAGCGAACAGGGTTGACCGAGAGAGAGTACGATGAGAACTTCTTCTACGATCTCACCTATGCGGACAAGTTGTTCTCCAATGATTCGTACTGGCATGGCGGAAGGATGTCATCCAGCCGCCAATCTTTCCGCGCAGAATTCCAGAGGGCCAACGCAAATTTGTCGGCTGTTGATTCAGAATTGGCTTTATTGATGAGTCTTCAACGCCTGTGTATCGACCACTGCCGCTTCTTTGTTCAAGATCGGGAAATCCAGAAAGCCATGGCGCGTATCGTCGGGAACTGTCTGCAAGCTAATTGCCAAATCTACCCAACCGAAATCGTATTCGACACCCTCTTCCAGGCTCGAGCAGACTTGTCGATGGCGCTACTGAGAGAACTCGTCGCCTTTGGTGCAAGAGGGTCTGACTTCTTGGGACTGCTGGAGCCTGCCTGGAGCACTGTCAGATTCCGCAATGGATCCTACGAGCAGGCAATCATCAACAATGATCTCACATATTGGCGATCGACCCTCTATATTTTGCTTATGACAATCCAGTTCCACGTCAACAAAAAGCGAAAACCGACCATGATCCCTGGGACCAGTACGTCGATTGTTACTCTGGATCCTGAGAATTCAATGTTCCTGGAGATCACCACAAAAGTAGTGGCAGATGGCTTCAAGGCTGCGATCGCTGCCCTCCAGGACCAAAAACAAAAGAAGTTGAAGACAGATGCGGACGAAGAGGATTTAATTGGACCACGCGATATTGCGTTGCTGATGACCATCATGCAGGCCATCCTTCGAGTGCCCAGTCTACCACAATTCTCAGCCGAGTTGTCAGAGCGAATCTCGTCCTCTGGCATTCTTGCTTCATGCCTTCTCCTCTACTCTTGGTCACATCTGCTCAGCGATGCAGAACTTGACCATCAGCACCGCTACGCCGACTTTTGTGCTCAGATCCTGGCCTCACTTTCCTCTCTGCCAGCTGTCGCGGAAGAGCTTGCTATCGAAGGCGTTCTCAGTCGCCTCCTCTCGGCCAAGACAACCGAATCCCTTCAGCGAGTTCCGGGAGGCGTATCCCACGTTGATCCACGGCCCAACTGCGGCTTTCTCTACAGAATATGGGCCAACGGTTTCTTGCCTTTGTGTCTGAACCTTTTGCACGCCGTTGGCGGCGCCATCGCCCCTGAAATCTCCACGTTTCTGAACCAGTTCCCAAATCAGCTGATCCGAGCAAGCACAAGCTTCATGCTCACCCCGCAGACAAGAGCTGAGGGAACCGATACTCTTACCCTCACTGTTTCAAGCGAGGCTGCTACGCTCGCGCTGCTTTCCTTCATTCTTTCATCGTTCCGCGCGGCGGGTGCGTCTGCGGCCGTGGACCCGACCGCTGTGGCCCCACTGAAAGGATACGATGAGCATAGAAAAGCAATCGCCGAAGATGTGCGAGATATCCTTGCCCTCAAGGCAGATGCCAGAAGGAGACTGACCATTCCGACAAACGAGAAAGAAAAGGCGTGGCAGAATTCGAAGGACGAGGACAAGTTGGATGCTAAAATTGTGGGCGAACTATGCATGACGCTCAAGTCTTTGGGTACAGATGAAGGCGAAGATGAGAAGTGATCTTGGGGCACATGCCGTTGTATCTTGATTAGAGTCTGAGCTTCAACAAGAAGAGGGACTTAAGACCACCGATCAAATGAATTCTGAGCGGAATGCTGCTTTGCGTTTTACCCCAAGGGCGTACCTTTCCACCCCTGCTGCTGTGCGTGTGTGTTGACATCGTCCGAACCGGTGATCAGATGGACTGAATGTAGCCCGAGTCCCGTATCTTGTGGTTGCGGCCAGTCACGCTCCGTAGATAGCATTGGAGAGCATCATCGTCGACGTCCTTCCGCGGACATCACAGAAGAAGGCGAGCATCCCAGAAGGCAGATATTTCTATTGGATTTGTTCTATATCTATGCCCTTCTTCCGGTCACTTGTCTGGATAAGCCCACATGTTCCGCCGAAACTAGATCTATCTCTGGCTTCAAGGCTGAATAATGCCCGTCGAGTGATGGTGCTGGAGCATTACAAGCGAGCGCCTTCCTTCCTCATCCTCTCTCTGGTTATATCGCGGAGCTGCCGGCGAAGAATCTTTCCCGAAGGATTCTTGGGGATCACATCGACGAATTCCACCCCTCCAGCAAGTCGTTTGTATCTAATGACCTTGTTCTCGACAAACGTCTTGACGTCCTGTTCTGTTAGCTTTTCTCCCACGGATCCAACCTGACGGACCACGAAGGCGCGTGGCTTCTCGTCGCCATCCTCGGTCGGCATGCCTATGACAGCCACATCTGCGATGCCTGGGTGCTCGAGGAGGAGGGCCTCCAACTCTGCCGGGGCGACCTGGTTTCCTTTCACCTTGATCAGCTCCTTGATGCGATCCACAATGAAGAACATCCCGTCGTCATCGACGTAGGCAACGTCTCCCGTTTTCAGCCAGCCGTCCGGTGTCAGCGTCTCTGCAGTGGCCTTGGGGTTCCGCCAGTAGCCCTTCATGATGTTGGGCCCGCGACACCAGAGCTCACCGGTTGCCGAGGGGCCTCGCCCCGTGATCTCGACAGAACCGTCCTCGGCCATGATCTTGACTTCGCAATTGGGATTCGGTTCCCCGACCGCGGCCGAGGTGGATTTCTTGGTGGGATCCCAGCCGAGAAGGGAACAGGTACATCTATAATCAAATATTAGCTTCTCGCTCTGCCATGAAACCTTCCCGGAGGAGGAGTGTTCAAGCATACTCGGTCATCCCCCATCCTTGCTTGAAATTCAAGCCCGTGCCGAGCCGTCGCTCGACCTGCTCTGAAACGTCTCTGCCCAAGGGGGCGGCGCCGCATCCAATCTGCTCGACCGAGCTAAGATCATACTTCTCCACGGCCGGGTGTTTGGCCAGCAGGATGGCGATGGGCGGCACCAGCGTGTAGTCCGTGACGCGGAACTTCTGGGTGTACTCGAGGAACTCGAGGAAATCGAATTTGGGCATGATATAGACCGGGGTTTGGCGGTTGAAGGCGCCGGCGACGTAGAAGGTCTGGCCGTACGCGTGGTACAAGGGAAGGAAACAGAGCCAAGAGGCGCGAGCATTCCGGGCCTCGTAGTCGGGATATCGTTTCCCCATGTCTTCGACCTGGAGGGTGTTGGAGATATAGTTCCTGTGCGTGATTTCGACGCCTTTAGGCACACCCGTGGTGCCGCTGCTGTAGTTCAAGGCAAGCGTGGTGTGGCACTCGCCTGGGCCCGAAAGATCGTCCCATTGAAAGCCTCGTGCGTCGTCGGCGGGAGCAACCAAATCGCCCCAGTACTTGCATCCTTTCAAACCGGCCGTCTCTCCGTCGTAGATCCTGGAGTTGTAGACGAAGACCCTCTCGGCGGGATCGAGGCCTGCGAGTTTGGCCGCTTCGATCCCCGTGTCAATGGAGCCGTCGGCGCACAGCAGATAGGTGGCGCCGCTGTCTCTCAATTGATGGGCGAGCTCTCTTGCCACGAATGTGGGATTTGCGCCGCTGAAGATACCCCCGGCGCAAAGAATGCCCATGAAGACGACGGGCACGAAGAGGTCATTGCCACTGAAGAGTAGGATGCGGTCACCTTTCTTGAAGTGCTTGGACCGCTGAAGGCCGAGCGCGAACCGCTGAGCCCATAACCGGAACTGGTCGCGGGTGAAGTAGTGTGTATCGGGACGGGCGGCCTCGGAAAAGGCGCGCTTGGAGCCCAGAGGATGCGTGGGCGATTTAAAGAGAAAAGTCGGCAGAGAGCACTCTGGGATTGGGACGCTCCAGCGGGATTTGTGAGGCATTGTGGAGAGATGATAGAGGGAGAGCAAAGTTGTGGGGGTGGGGAAGAAGACGGCGGCCGAGAGTTGTTGGTTGATCTGCGAGCAAAGCGACAAAAGAGAGTGATAAGGTAGACAAGAAGGGAAGAGAGAGACGATGAGTACTAGTAGTAGTAGTTCCGTCCGAGACTCGAGTATTTCTGTCCGTCGTGGATTATGCTCGTCGACTCGTCAAGTCCATAATCACCAGGTCCCCCGACGCCCCGAGACGATGGCACGAATCGCTAAAAGAGAGAAGAAGAGGGGGTCGCTCGGATTTGCCGAGGTTTGATGGAGACGAGCCTCGATCAAGACGGTGGCCCGAGGAGCTGGAGCAGGGAATGCTGGGAATAGTAATAATAATGATGGTAATAAATGGTGAGACCTCGTCGCGTTCTAACCCCTTCAAGTTGCTCGCTACTGTATTCGTAGACAATTCGACCTGCTCAAGTGGCAGGATTCATTATTGTACCGACCCCTAGAGTGAATGAAGGTCCGCCCACTGCCCCCATGTATGTAAACGCCACTGTAGTTGTACTCTACATAAAGCTAAGCCATCAAATTTCCCGAGCCCGACGCCGTCCATGTTCAGTGCCAATGCTTGTTCATAATATTGTACAGCGACAGCCATGTCATTCACATCTTTTTCAGTCGTATGTGACGCCGGGGCCGGCCCCGTGTTTCTCATACAACTGAGTGGGGTCTCTGCCTAGTCGGCCGGCGCTGCTCCTCAGCTTGCCTCTCGTTGCATCCACCAGAGGCGAGATCCACTGGTCATCGATGGTGCCACCGACCATCTTGTCGCCTTTCCTCAGGAAGGTGGTTGCGCCGAGGTTGGTGGGCTGGAAATTGACATAGATGGCCTCCCAATGTTTGCGGTCGACCTCGAAGATCTCGTGGTTGATGCCGATATGGTCGTTGGCCTTGATGGTTTTGTTCCACCAATCCCAGGCGTGGCGGTGGATGTCGCCGTAAGCAAACTTGTGGATGTCCTCTGTCGAGCGCCAGTAGCTCAGGAAGAGAACCTCATTCGCACCCTTGGTGTCCTGGGTCGTCCAGGTGGAGCCGCCGTAGAAGCCGTGGTCGGTGTCAGCCTTGTTGAGATCCTTGAGCATGGCGCTGAGATAATCGCCGATTTCCTTGAAGTTCGGTGCGAAGATGCCCAGTGGGTGATTGGATTTGGCACCCAACATGAAAACCACAATCTTCTCGTTGGACGGTTCATCGTGGAAGTTTCCATCCTCGTCCGGGATCTGAGGCGACACGCGGTACATGAGGGCATCCTCGAGATAGGGGTTCTTCTTCCAGCCCCACGTAATGGCCAGCGTATTTGCCAGGCGCGCACCAAGCACCAGGACGGCGGGGAGGACGGCGTACACTCGGGGAACGACGACGACGATGATCGACTGGAGCAATGCGCCGAGGAGCAGCCATGTCGAAACTGAGAAATTCTCTCTCAAGGCCTGGTTGGAAGTGTTAGCAAGCCCAGCAGGTCACGCAGGCCGGTAATCAAATTTAAGACTCACATAGAGAAGTCGACTCGTTGGACTGGGTCGGCTTCCTTGCATTTTAGGTCGCCTGGAGTAGGGTGCGAGGACGGTCTGAAAAGCCATAATTGGGTTGGGTTGCGTGTCGTGTCGTGGTACAGCTATGTTGTTACTATGTATGTCAAATGGTGGGTATGGGTTGATGTTTAGTTCCAGCACTCGAGGAGGGATCAAGGCTCAGCTTTATACTCTTGCATTTGAAAGAAGCGCCACAGCTATCTCAACTAGACTCTTCACGGTCCGGAGCGATCATCCAATCTGGGGGAGCGTCTGGGCAACGGACGTTGGAGAGGATCGACGACGCGGCCGTACGCTGAGGTTGAGGAGGTTGAGGGAGGCGGCATGATGCTATGAGTCGTAGAGTTCAGACGGCGGGAGCCTGAGACCGGCTCGAATATCAGGCCGACGATGGAGGGGCGAATGGGATGGGCGCGAAAGGTGTCGTGAAAGAGAAAGCAACCTGTGTTTAAGGCCGTAACGGAGAATTGTTTAGGTATGAGGGGGAAGCGTGAGGCGTGAGGCGTGAGACGTGCGGCGTGGCGTGCGGCGTGAGGCGTGCGGGGTCTGCGTCACCATTACGAGTACTCCGTATACCTGGTAGGTACCTCAGATACCTTAGGTATCGTACCGCAGCACCAAGAACAACCTGGARCCAATCGAAGTCTCATTTGTAAGGTACCTGATACCCTAAGGTACTCACTCGACCGTCGAACGAGTATACTACTTGCACTCATGTGCCAGTCTTGGTGGAACGACTCTCACTACTACGATGGTACTTTATTGTACATCAGGCCCTCAAGCTCTCTCTACCTCTCACTTGCTACGAGTCGCCCCGTGCCATCATCGGGCGTCACTCCAAATACCTCGATGCTCGTGCTTCGAAGATCCGGGGTGACCAGAATGCTGCGGCCATGTGATGGATTGTAAACATCGCTGGCCACCTCTGTCCATCCATCTGCTGTGCTTCCACCGGCGCGGGCCCCCAACTCCTTCTTTCGCCGACACTTGACAGAGATCGCGGGGAGTAGTAGATGCCCTAGGTGCTGAGGGAGTAAGACAATCCGGGTCTGGACGGGATCCTGAGTCAGTCGAACGGCCCCCTTGCGTATTCCGCCGATAAGCCAGGAGTCTGATGGAGCCACAAGTTCAAAGGTGCCCTCCAATCCTTCGTCCTGGTGACTTTCAAGCCTGATGACAAGATCCGCCATGACCGGCTGCCCAATCGTGACTGTTTGCGTCTCGGGGTGCTGCAGTTCCATCTTGAGGCATGCCGACACCAGGACAGGCGGAGGTGGGACGTCGACGAACAGTCGGAGCTGCCGCTGAGGGACCTTGGGCGACGAGAACCTCACCGATGGCGTGCTTGAATGCCAGGACCGCAGCCATTCTTCAATCTCCGCTTTGCTAGTCCCGTCAAAGGCACACAAGACACTGGGCCAGTCCATGTCTTCCATCTTCCAGATCTCAAACTCGTCCAACAACCCGGCCACTTCCACATCTTGCTCCGTCCATGTCGTTCGGACACGCTCCAGTAAATGGGTCGCGAGAAGTCTTCCCGCATAGGCGTGCCGAGTCCCCAGGATGGCTTTGGTAAACTCGGTTTCGAGGACTGTCAGAATGACGCCGTCCAGCGATTGGAAGTCCACCACAAGCTCCATCCTCTGCGTCGTGGTCACCCTTTCCGGATTTCTGGGTACGAGCCGCACGGTCCAGTTCGCCGGTTGCTTGGGAAATACCACCAATGGATCATCGAATGGTCCTCCAGCTGTCTCATAGGCTTCGCTCTTCTCGAGCTGGCAATTGATGACTCGGAGCGGAACCATGGTGGAAGGACTGATGGTGAACCTCGAATACATACAGGAGCTCCGGAACACATCCTGGACGTTGACCGTCACTGGCAAAATCACCTTGACATTTTGTACGTCATGCAGAGTAAACGTGCCCTGGTGAGTCTCGTAAGTCGCGTCGATACGCAATGTTACAGACGGCTCTGAGGTGCTCTCGAGCGAATAAGGGATCTCCACCTCCGTCACAGAGTCGGCTTTCAGCTCGTCAAAAAGAATGAGGAGAGAGTCGCCCTCTCGTGCCGTCCTCAGCACCTTCGAGTGATGCATGTCACCCACCAGTTTGGAGTCGTGGATATGAAGTCGAAGCCCTGCAGTGGCATTCCTCAAGTGAATCTTGCATTGCTCGACGTGATTGGACCCTGGGCACACCTGCAATAAGAGGCGGCGAATCTCTGCCAGGTGCAGGATTGGGAAAGGATGCATTTTCATGCCAAAGGATCGAGTGCTGGGGTAAATGAGCACCGGAGCCACAGTCTCCTGAACACTGAGTGCTTCAGGCCGACCCAATTCGGCCTCCGATCCGGCTGTGAAATGATGCAACAGCCTTAGATTTCCGATGCAAATTTCAATTTCATCGGGGATGTACCACCCTAGCGTCGTGACTGAACTTTCAAGAGTAATCATGGACCCGGATGCTTCGACTGCAGTTGCATGAGATGATTTCAAGGTCAAAAACCGTGGTTCTTGCCCATCTTTGGATACCAGCCGCAGTTTAACGCTATCGACAGGAGGAGTCGATGTTCCGGAAACGCAACGAATGCGGACCGAGAGCGTAAACCCGTCCTTGTCCTCGAGGGGAGATATGCTCTTCGAAACCCCGGAGACGTAGAACAGTGTCGCCGCAGGAAGGGTTGTTGCTGCAATGGTTGTCAATGCCTCGAAAAGCTGGTCCACATACAGTTGGTTCACGAGGAAGGAAGAACGCGCTTGAGCTGGAGAGTAAGCTTGGGATGTCGAATGAAGGCAAGCAAGGAGGCATCTGGCGTAGTCATTCGGCCGGTCCAGATTTTTGAGACAGTCGGCATAGATGCGGAGCAGGTAGCCGTCGGAAGGACGATATGCCGAGCGAGGAAGAGGTCCAAGGATACTTTGGAGATAACGGGCAGCGACAGTATACCTCGCCTGCGAGTATTCCATTTCTGCGAGATCTGTCAAGATCCGCTGTCCTGTAGCTTGAATCTTTGCGATCGCAGCGACTCGGTAGGCAAGAACAGACAGCAGCGTATATAACCGGGTGAAAGAAGATTTTGAAGATGCTGCAGCCCTCAATGTCGACGAATTCAGACCTGCAACGAGCTCGTTTGTACTGCGAGTCGACTGGTGGTTTTCCTCCTCGGTTTGAGAGGCTGATTCGCCATTGCGTGTAGTGGCGTCACTCCCGTTGCTGTTCGCCTGTAACGCAGTTTGTTTCATCTCTGCAACCCATGGTTTTGTAGCTTCCAGATTTTCGACGATACGACGACCCAAGAGAATGAGGGTCGAAGTCCATAGAGCTAAGCGTGGTGATCCGGTGCGTGAAAACTCGGCAGGTCGGTGGCCGGTACCATTGGGTAGTGCGGAGAGTCGCTTATTTCGATCCTGAGATCGTTCTCGGGAAGGAGACCTGGCGTCGGCTACCAAAGACATGCGATGGCCCTTGCCATGAACTTCAACTGGCTGATCATTGAGTCTTAGGTCGGCATGTGTAGAGAGCTCAACTGCATCAAGGGCAAGTGATGCCGTACCATACTCAGTATCCATACCTAATGCTGACACAGCTTGCGCTAGGATTTGGGCGACCGCACACCACTCCCAGGTGGAAACAATATTGCCGGTCAACGTTCGTTGGTTGAGTAATTCGGCCTCGTTCAAGCCCTCCTGGCCTCCCCAGGCGTTGTACAACTCAAGGCGAAGGCTCCGAGCCGCCAGGCTGATGAATTGAATCGCCCGCTCCACCAAGTCTGCGATCACATTCAGATTTCCGACAGGCTTTGACACGTCTGAAGAGTTGACGGGGTCAACCTGCCCCTGGCGACTGAGAATTTCCATTTCACGGGTAAAGAGATACACTCTGAGATCCAGCGCCGACACCTCATTGGACAAGATGAGACTTCGGTAGTTCTTCCTGTCCACATCAAACGGAAAGTTCTCCCGGTCACTGGCAAGAACGTAATCAAGATCCAGTTCAGGATCAAGGTCCTCTGACGGTATAGGATGCTGGCTCTCTTGGTCAAGTGCTGCCCTGAGGAGGTCCTTGGAGTCCTTCGAAAAGCTCCGCAATGCTCCGCCGTCATCATGGTCATCCTTCTGCGCTTGGTCATTGATCAAGGCATCGAGGCCGAGGGAAAGCTCGTCATAGACGGCGAGTGCGTCTTCCAGCAAGCCGACGCTCTCAAAACCCTTGGCCAGACCTTCTTTGAGAATGAAAAAGGTGCAGAAGTTCCAGCCGGGCAGAGCCCTTTGGCCATCCCGTTCTCGGATGTCCAACTCGTACTGTGCCACACGAGCATCGAATGAGCGCAGGATGCAAACTTTCAGACTCTCCACCAGATCTTGCCATTGCTCACCCAGCTCAGCCCTGGTGAGAGCGGTGGATTTGTCGCCCGGCTCCAAAAGCCTGACCTGAGTCACGCGGTTCACCGAGGACTTGGAGCTGTTGAAATCTGCCCTCAGCTTGTCAAATATGGTGGAGGGGCTCTTTCCGGACCATTTAGACTTGCTGTTAACGCTGTCGGTGCTGTCTGTCGCTTCCAGCGAGATGTGTTTGGATGATTTTGCTTGACTGGCTGCCGGAGTATTGGGCAGTACCACGTGGACGATCAGCCATTCAAAAGCATCATGGCCTTCCGGATTCCTGCTTGAGATCTTGCCGTCACCCGAGGGCGTCTGCGCCTTGGCCCACTGCCGCACCTGCTTTCGAACCTTTTCTTTATATGTTTCCTTGTCATCGCATCGAAGCAGGTACAGCTTGACGTATGGGGTCTCTCGCAGACCTGGAATCTGGTGTCGTCGGACATTGGCTTGCGAAGCCGCGGAATCGTCTTCTCGTGTGAGAGAGATGTTGAGGGTAGGGATCGAACGCAGAGGTCTGCTGGGGGATTTCCAATGGAGGTTGCGCAGAGGACTTTTGACTGAGAGACGGGGCTCTAGCCGTTCAAATAGGTTGTTGGGATCAGTGCATTGGACGATCACCTTGGAGTTCGCAGGCGACTCGGTTGTATCCATGATATGGTCGAGGATTCCGCAATGTTGCAATACTGGTGTGAACTCATCGTGGCTCAGGGCGGGGTGAAGAAATCCTGCTCATTGGCGACCGCAGCATATCCACATGCACGTTAGAAGGACGTTTGCATGAACAATGAGAACGCGTTTCTCGCTGCTCGATGCTCGTGTGTCTCCCTCCTTTGTAACGGGCAAACAACTGGTAAAGGTGAGGAAGATGGGTTCGGCGGAGTGTTGCTGCACATGATGCAACGTGTCCCGATGATTGATTCCACGTGACCTTCGAAACTCCAGCCTCGTTTCCAAGCCTCGCGTCGATCGCGTCAAACGCTCAGCCTCATGTTCGCCTTCCCTTCAACCTTCAACATGACATTGTAGGCCACACCACAAACCAGCATCTCACTGTGACTCCACTCGTTTGAGTAACCTCAGTGCAGCGACAAATGTGAGTCCTCATGAGTCACTGTCACTCTAAGACACTACACTTCTGCCTATTTTTCGTCTTATAAAAGTTCTTTCCTCTTTGCCTGTTTGTTTTATTGACACAGAGCAAGTTCGCGGTTGCTTGCTCAAGGGCTCAGACAGCCATCCCTTGTTTGTACACCTAATCTAGCAACCTATATCAGAGCTCGATTCTTTTCCTTTTCCCTCCGCTTCTATCCACACTCTCATCTGCCATCTTTCTTTCTTATCTCGAGACAATCTATCCCTCACAGCTATGGAGTCTACCGCCCTTCCAGAGACTCTCCGGTCCGTCACCTCAACCAAGTTCCAGGAGCTGGTGAAACAACGAGACCAGTACGAGAGCACAAAGTCTCAGATCCTTCGCGATGCAAAGTCCTGCACGGATGACTTGGAACGCACGCGCAAGATCCTCATCGACTCTAGCCGCCAGGCAGGCATTCGAATGTTAGAGGACGATTCGTCCGACTCTGAATCGTTGGCTTCCTCCGACGCCGCGCGAAAGCGTAGAAATCAACAATTGTTTCTCCGTCAAGCGAGAAGAGATCCTGCCTTTGCCTCCGACCTGGTTCTCCAGATCCACGACGACCTACTTGAAGATCTTGAACTGAAAAGTGTTCAGCATGAACATGCACAGTTCTTCTCCGAACTAGTCACCGAGTGGATCTCTGCCTCGAAGGAAACGCCATCGACCAAGGTGCAGGAATCTACGGAAGACGCTTCCTTTGAGGCCGTTGGCCGAACGGAGATGCATGAACAGCGAGCTCAATGGGAGTCTTTGGTCTTTTCTGCAGCAAAGGTCAATGAGTCTGAGATCAAGGATTATCTCGATCAATTGTTCCGGACTGACAAGACAACTGCCACTGCGTTCAATGAAATCAAGGAGTCGACCCAGCGTCAATGCGACACTCTCCGCTACGCGCCTGAGCCTTTTGACTCCTCAAACCTCGCGACTACAGTCAAAGGAGTTATCAATACCGATCTCTTATCGGAGGAGAAGACCGCCCTTCTCAAGTCCTTCCAGGACAACAAAGAGGTTCTTCAAGAGGTTGCCGATGTTCTCAACATGAGATTTGCCTCTCTCGACACTTGGCAGTGGACCACATCAAACGGCGCGATCAACGCTGAACAGCGTCGGCATTTGAACGGAAAGTACAGAGTCTTCATGGATGAAGATGTACTGGACGCTCTGTTCCTTCATGCCATCGGCATGAAATGGGCGGTTCATTTCAGTCGCTGCTTTACCACTTTCTTCCAATCTTATGCCTGGAAGACTGCGGCTACAAGTATATCAACGGTCGACCAAAACCGACGCACTTACTTTTTGGGCGAGAAGGCCGCGAAATCTCGTGGGTGTGAGTCTAAGCGAGCAACAGACTATGAGGCAGATTTCTTCATGACGCAGCTCCCCATAAATGAGTCGGAAGGCACAAGAGACTATGACGGCGATGAGCGCACTGCAGAATCCAGAAAGAGTCCCGTCGAGACAAAGCAGAGCCTTCTCCACTTGCTCATCACAGAGGCTCTTTTGGCCCAACATCTTCGCCCGGGAGGCTCTCACGCCGTAATCCGGTCTGATTTCAAATGGTTTGGACCATCTCTTCCGCACGGCACAATCTTCGCCGTGTTGGAATACTTTGGAGTGACCGAGGAGTGGCTGGCCTTCTTCCGAGTCTTCCTTGAGGCTCCTATGCGGTTCCAACAAGACGGTCCTAAGGGATCTATTCAGGTTCGCAGACGCGGTGTTCCAATGTCACATGCACTCAGTGAGGTCTTTGGGGAGGCCATCCTCTTCGTCATGGACTTCGCAGTCAACAATGCTACTCACAATTACCTATACCGCCTGCACGACGACTTCTGGTTTTGGGGTAGCGAAGATCTATGCACCCGAGGCTGGGAATCAATGACAAAGTTCGCTGCAGTCATGGGCATTGAGTTCAACGAAGAAAAGACCGGCTCTGTCATGTTCAATCAAGGTCCTGTTTCTCGACAAGCCGACGAATCAGATGATGCCTCTGGCCTCGATGAGGATGACAAGTCTCGATGTTCCAAGAAACCTTGCTTGCCCAAAGGCGACGTTCGGTGGGGTTTCCTGCGCCTGGATGCCGCTAGTGTTCGATTTGTGATCGACCAGGATCTGGTCGATGAGCACATCACCGAACTACAGCGGCAGCTTTCTCATTGTTCCTCGATTTTCTCCTATGTCCAGGCCTACAACGCCTACTTGGCTCGGTTTTTCAGCAACAACTTCGGAAAGCCTTGTTTCGCGTTTGGTCGGGAGCACATCGACGACATGATTGACACCTTCGCGAGAATCCAGAAAACCATGTTTCCTGGCGGGTCAGTGACGGTCGAGCTCGCAAAGATGGCCAAGGAGAGATTTGGCGTCAAGGAAATCCCCGACGGGGTCTGGTACTGGCCTGTGCAAATGGGCGGCCTGGAGCTTCGGAATCCTCTGGTGTCCCTTTACTGCATGCGAGAAACCATGCGCCGATCACCTCAGAAGATTTTGAACAAGTACCTGGAGGCCGACGAGCACGCGTATGATGTGGCAAAGGCGAGTTTTGAGCCCCTCAGGCTTTCCCATCCAGCCTCACTTCCAACCTACGGCGATGTCTTCATGAGCAAGGACGAATTCCTGAGGTATCGTGAGCAGAAGTCGGGGAATCTCCGTCGGGGGTACGAGGATTTGCTTTCTGTTCCGACCGAATTCAATGTTCAAGAGACAACGGAGATCACTGCGTGGTTGGACAAGGTACCATCTCGGGCTCGGGGCTCTCGATCGGCATCTTCTGGAATTGACAAGTCATTCGATGAGATGAAGCCGTACTGGAAGTGGATCCTGGCGGTCTACGGAGAGCAGATTGTGACCAAGTACGGCGGGATCCAGATCGTGGATGCAGCACAAGTTCCACTGGGAGTTGTGAGCGTCATGAAGGCGGGTAAGGTTAGGTGGCAGGGCTGAGTGTGGCTAGAAGCGGTGTATGAGATGTTCTGGCATGGAAGCAAGCAACCAGATCCAGCTGAATAGAAGCACAGTATGTAGAGTAGACAAGTACATGTCCTCTTTGAGACGAATACATTTTCCACCTTTGGACCTTTGTCGCACCGCTACTACTTGTAGTCCACACGGCTGCACTTCCTTGGCTGCATTTGCTCACCTCAAGGCTGCAGTTGATAAGGGGGGGAAATAATAGTGGCAGCACAGCACCAACATTACAAGTACAACACTCTCCGTCCTTTCAGAACCATGACACGATCACTAACAACGCTCGCTCGCTGAGTTCTCCATGGCATCGTCTGCGCAAAGCTTCTGTCGATGACATTGACTATCTCTGCTGGACCCGTAAGCCATGTCTCATCTGGCCTCAAGCGCGGCGCCACCTTCGCTGTCTTTCCTTACCTCTATCTTCAACGCCTTCGCCGACGTCGCAGACATCTCCGCCCCGACTCGACCAGAGCTGCCTGGTGAAAGAAATCCATCTATGGTTCCTCTGCCGCGAGAAAACCAGACACATGGGTCGCTTCACACGCTGTCGCCTCCAGATACCGACAAAGCGCGCGCTCTCTTCTTGACCTTACACATGCTCTTTCCGCATGAGCTTCTCCCCGCTCTCGACCTGCTAGATCGTGGCCTGGTCACGAGGCTCATGAACAAGCCACCAGGCTTAGACACTGAGGATCAGAGCAAAGCCGGGAATGAGGAAGCGGCGCGGCCTGAGATGACTGCCCACGAATCTTCGAGGCATCAATCGCTTTCACGGACACGCGAAGAGGTCCCGGGGGTTTTCTACGTCCTGTCGTCCTCCGCGGCGGAGAGATCGCTGTCGGCCTCGAGATATCGCCCGCGTCATGGCAACACTACTGCAGCGGCAACTTTCTACGAAGTCCGCCTTGACAGCTGGAACTGTTCTTGTCCGGCATTTGCAGTCTCGTGTTTTCAGCGGCTTGGTCTCAGTGATGCCGATGCTAGCTCGCGCCATGTACAGGAAGATTCCCCGAACGAGGAACAGTCTTGGAGATTTGGCGGTTCAGCAACGAGGCATGATTTCCCAATCCCCAGCTGCAAGCACATTCTCGCAGCTGTGCTTATGCAAGTCGCCCCGGATCTACTTGGGCACGGCGTATTGGCAACCATTGCCAGCAAAGAACAGCTGGCGGCATGGGGCGGCGGGTGGGGAGAGTTCTCAGGCGGATGACGTAAAACCGTGGAATGAAAATCATTATCAAGTGAAGAAGAGCGTGGGAAACGGTGGCATTTCGTGCTGTCTCCGGCTGCCAGACAGATATACACGGCATGAGTCCCGAAGGATCTCAACCATCCCATCTCATTAGGTCCACCAAGGCGAGGGCCATGCCCAGCACTGTACTTGGCCAACATAGCGTCTTAGTAGTACGCGAGAGTGCTCCTCGCGGCTGAAGGTAGCAAGCAAAGGAAGCAAACCCGAGCTTCAACATGGGCGTGCGTCCGGTGACGCATCGGCGGGAGCAAGGAGACAGTCCTAGCGGCACTGACAGTTCAACTCTGATAAATGGATCCTCTGTGATGATGATTTGTTGTACAGAGATCACGCCTCGGACTGGAATATCGAGTGAAGGCCGGCCGTTCTAACTCCACGCCGAGAACAGGTTCACGGTCTTTCAGACTGGTTTCGCCATGACCTTCTACTTCTTGTTGCCCTTGCCTTTCCCATTTCCACTGTCCTCGCCATCCTTCTTGTCACCGTTCACTGCGCCATTTTGTCCGGACTTCTTTTCGTCCTTGTCCTTTTCCTTCTCGCCGTCCTTCTTTTCTCCCTCATCTTTCTTCGCTTCCTTTTCTTCCTGTTGTTGCCGGTTTTGATTCTTGTTGTCGATGAGATCGTGGAAGGCGGTAATGGCTCGGACGAGAGAACTGAGGTATATCGTCATGAGCTGGTCATTTGTTTTGACGCTCATCGCCCGGGCGAGTTCGCTATTTTCGATTTGATTCTTGCCATTGGGTCGGGAGGCGGGAGGAGTAGTGAGGTTGGGGAGCAGATTGAAGATGTCTTGCAAGTTGCCCAGGATGGCATGGTTGATGGGTAATTCGCCGTCGAGAACCTTCTGTAGATATGCACCAATGTCTCGCAGCCGTAAGTGCAAGCCTTGTAGAGACTGCAACTGTTGCGTGATGCGAGCGGACAACGTGCCTACTGCAACATCTCGAATGTCTCTGAGAAGATGTTCAACTCCAATCTCTTCTGCTTCTTCTGCTTCGATGATTGAGGGTGTGTGCACAAAAGTCTTGGTTGTGGTTGTCCCGTCATCCTTGATCTCTTCAATCGCAAAGTAGGCATCCGTGGGGACCCCGACCTCCTTCGGCTGAACATCGATGATGACAAGGAGTGGATTCGGGGTATATTTCTTGAACAGCTCGTTGATCTCGAGATCGGATGCGCGAAGCTTGGGACCGGAATGATACCATCCTATCAGCTTCTCGCGGGCGTTGACTTTCTTGAACATTTCTCGCATCGACTCGACGTAGTTGTGATCCAGAAACCATACTGAAGGGTCTTTTTCGTCTTCCTCGAAAGGGACTATCATTCGTCAGTTGGAAATTCACGAGGATAAGAGGTTGGTAGGCATACCGGCGAAACTGTTTGAGACCCGAACGTTCTTGCCGTCATTTTGACCTAGAAGAACTCCAACGACTCGTTTTCGTGTCCCCTTTGCTGATCGACCATAGTGATCGGCTGCAGATAGGAGAACTAGCGGAGCGACTGAGACCTGTCTGCTCACGAGAGACAAGGTCTCTGCGGTTGTTGCAGGCATGGTCGAGCGGCTTGTGGAAGGCGAGGAAAGAGAGTGATCTTATCGCAAGAGGTGCCTGCGCGGCGGTTGGCGGCAAGGAGCTGTGCAATACAGTATCTGGGTATTCGCAGGCTGTGCAATGGCGGGTGTACCTGTAGACAACGGGTCTGGAAGTGGGAGAAATGGCACGAGGTTGTGGTGGTGCTGCGAAGGGACAGTGTCAAGGCAGTCGAAGGACGCGACATTGGTAAGGTACTCTAACTGCGAGCAGCCTGCACCCGCGGAGGGCCTGTGGACTACCGTAGTTTTCGGCATCAGTGAGTACGAGCTCCGCCGTATCATGGTGAAGATGTAGATCACGTGTTTGCGGCGAAACCCGACCCCACAAATTGATGGTGCCACCGGAATCCGGGAGTCCAACCTCTTCGACGTCTTCATTATGTGGAGATTTTGTCAGAATTTAAGACACTCGAGACGTAAAGGCCAGGCACATAAGGAAAGGGCCTTAGGAAGGTACCCGGATTGAGCGCCGTGTACGGTACCAGTAACTCCGTCATCATGACTGTCATCTGAACGACACGAGCTTTCGGATCATCCAACGAACCAGCGCGCAACCCAATAGCCGGCGAAGCCATGTGCAATCCCTCATTCCCGCGGTTTGACATACATACCTATATGCATCAATGCTACCACACGAGTAGATCGAGCACAATTTCACCCAGATAAAACAATGTACGTAAGTTACTTGTCGGCCAACTGCTCAAGGTAGAAACTACCAGGATGATATACTTCATCATTTGTAAGCACGAGAGGTGCAAACAAATATCCCTTTTTGCATTCTGAATTAACATGATATAAACGATCTTGCAGAGATCTCGCAGGTGCGTTTCCCCCTGACCAGCATAGACGAAGAACACTGATGTGAGGCATTCAAAAAATGACTATCACATCCATCAAAAACGTGATTCTAATCGGCGTATGTTACTCCTGTACCAAGTACGCTTCGTGCCCTTTCTCCTGCTGACCCTTTCCAGGGTGGAGGGAATATAGGGCCTTCGATCCTGAAAGAGCTTGATGCCGATCCTCAATTCACTGTCTCGGTCCTTGCACGGCAAAGCTCATCTTCCGCATACCCCGCCCACATCAAGGTGCACCGGCTGCCCGACTCCTATCCAGAGGATGAGATCTCCAAAGCCTTTCACTGCCAAGATGCTGTTGTGTGTGCCTTGAATGTCGCCAACATCATTTCGCAGCTAAAGTTCATTGACGCCGCTGTCAAAGCAGGCGTCAAATGGTTTATTCCGGCCGAGTACGGAGAGAACAAGGCCGCGTCCAAACATGGGGAAAGAATCCCTCTGCAGGATACGAAAGAACTGATTCTTACGCGTCTGGTTGAAGCGGAGAAACGAGGTCTCTCATGGACCGCTATTGCCACCGGTCCTTTTATTGACTGGTGAGTGGACTTCATAATATGATTGTGGTGTCGCAAGCTCACCGTTGAAAGGGGTCTTGCGAATGGCTTCCTCGGTTTCAATTTGAAAACACACAGGGCGAAGATCTACGGAACCGGCAACGAGAGATGGACTGGTACAAGGGTTTCGACTATTGGGCTCGCAGTCGCCAGACTGCTACGCAAACCCGACGAAGTGAAGAACACATTCATCTATATCTACTCTGTCAGCACCACGCAGAACAAAGTGCTCTCGGCTCTTGAGTCAGCGACTTCTTCAAAGTGGGAGACAGAACACGTCAAGATGGCAGACGAGATAGCAAAGGGCAGGAAGAAACTTGAGCATGGCGACAGGACAGGCGCTTTCCCTTTAGTCCTGTCTTATTTCTTCCAAGAAGGGATGGGCGCCGACTATGTGACCGACGTGACAGCGGCAAACAGCCTCCTTGGACTTCCCATAGAGAGTGTCGAGGATGTTGTTCGCGATGTTACTGGGTCATAGGCACTAATTAACACTAATGGCAAACACACCATTCTCAAGTTCTTGCATCTATCGCTCTACAAACATAGTATGTCTCTTCGCACTCACGGCTTTGATCTCCCGACCGGTTGGATTGGCTCGGGGCCTCGAATTTGGGCGCTGATCGCATAGCAGGTTTGAAATGACAATACCGTCAAGTTCTCCCCAATCTCTCTTACATAATCCACTCATCAACCCCGTCTCATTAAGTCCAGTCTTGCCTTCCTGGATGTCCAATTCTTCAGAATTAAGCGCTCTCATATGCGCCTCGTACCGCCTACGACACCTCGGTGAACAACCTGGTGCCATACCTACATACATCCTATCATCTCCAATCCACAGCATCTCACCCCGAGACTATCCTCCATGCCTGAGAGCCGGAAGCGCGGAAGGCCCAAGATTGAGCCACAATACGACATCTGGGTCGGCGTCCAGGATGCCAGAGAGCGAAAGAAGATACAGGATCGCTTGGCCCAGCGAGCAAGACGTACGTTAAGCCGGTAGAGCAACGCCCAGAAGCTCCAAATCTCCGCTTTACTATCCTCCTTTGTTGGACACCGTCGATACCGTGGGAATGTAGGTGGACTGACTCGAGATTTGGAGGCCAACAGGAAAGCGAGCTGGTCTCGGGCCACGAAATCCACCGGAAGCTCTTTCTGAAGCAGGAAACAGTCACCAGCCTGAACAACTAGAAACGAAAGACAACTCACCCCCCGACCCGCCGACCGACACAGCTGGAACAGGGAACGGCCAACTGGTCCTTGTGGGCAGCCCTTGTCCATCTTTCAATACCCCGTCAAGTAGGAACACATCTCCACGGTCGAACGCTGCTTTTACAACAGGCATTGACCATCACTTTTTCTACTGGCCGGCCAGGTCCATTTACGCCGCACTGGGCGCGCATGGTCTAATGCAAGGAACGAGCTGTCCAGAAGCCGGCCAGGACGCTCGATGTCCAGTGGAATATCTGACTCTCCCTGAAGGTCTTCGACCCACTCCGCTTCAGCTTGCCATACCTCACCGCCGCTGGATCGATAGATTCCCTTTCCCACGATTCCGTGATAATATGATCCTTCTGACCGGTTTAATTGATCTGGACAACTTCGTTGAGGATCTTTTTGGATCTGCAAGCTTCACGTTACGGCAGAATTGCGTGACATGGGAACCCGGGTCTTGGGTGATTGGGACTGAATTCTCGTCGAAATGGGGGTACTTGTTCTGTTGATTGTTGCTGGATGGAAGGGCCTCGAGGTTGCCCAAATCGCCAGTAAGACACCATTTTGTCAGAATATAGCCGACCAATCATGAAAGATCTCATCAGACTATCTGACAAGGAGAACAGAAGCGATCGTATGAAGGTCAGATGTCCTTGGTCAGTTTAGAGCCACAAAACTTTCCCCAAGTTCGAGGCTGGTCTCTGGAGGTGGGCCTCCGTCTGGCACCTTTGTTGGCTCATTTTTGAGACGGCAGACGTTATTTCTTTCCCCACGGGGAACCCGTATTCTTCGCCAAATGTCGGAAACAGACGCTATTTCCGGCCTCACACCTCGATACACCAGGAACGAGGCTGGCCTTTCTGCCTCGGCCAGCCGGTTATTGCACCTTCATGTCAAGAATTCATATTACCGAAAAACAATGTTTATATACTGCCGCAGAGTAACTGAAGATCTCGAGATTCTCTTTGCGACGACTACAGCCGTCGATCTCCTTTCAATATGGCGAAACTCACCACCTATAACATTGCGATTTCCATGATCGTAGCCATCGGCACGTTTGGATACGGCTTTGGCTTTGGGGTCTTCATCACCTCCATTGGTCAACCCGGTTTCTATCTCGATTTCAATCTTGATCGTCAGTTAAAAATCTTTGTGACATGTTACTCTTCTGACCCAACCTGTAGCGACGAGCAGCTATACCGCAAAGTCAGTCACCTTCTTGTTCATTCCCCCATGCCTGACGGAGCAACCGTGTTGACTAGTTTGCAGTGTTCTTGGAGCAGTGAACGCCCTTTTTGCAGCTGGAGCTGCCTTCGGATCGATCTTGCAAGGCTGGTTGGCTGATTGGATTGGGCGGAAGAAGGCACTTGCCGTGTCTGCTTTGTTTTCATTGATCGGGGCAGGATGGACTGCAGGCTCTCCATACCTGGCAATGCTGGTGACAATCAGGATTTTGCATGGCTTCGGCCTTGGGATGCTGATATGCCTTGTGCCTCTCTACCTGACTGAGGTCTCGCCTCCACATTGTCGCGGATTGATGTCAGGAATGACTGTCATGGGATTTGGTCTGGGATATGTAGCGCAAGTCTCCCTCAGCCTGGTATGGACATTACTGACGCACGATAGTGTTGCCTGGGTTTCGGTTGGAACGTACTACTCCACGAACTTGACACTCCAGTGGCGGTTACCTTTGGCACTGGCCGCCGTTGGACCACTGGGTCTGCTAATCGGCTTACCGTTTGTCCCTGGTGAGCTTTACTTTTTCACAATGTCTCGCTGTCACGAGTCACCGTGTTCCTGACATCCCAATTTTGGAACAGAATCGCCTCGATATCTCTGCTGGGTGGGGAAGTTTGAAGAAGCTCTTCGAATCATCCAACGTCTCCATGACGATCCCAATGATCCCACAGGATCTGCGGCCCAGGCAGTGTACCTTCAGATCAGAGCTCAGGCTGAGCATGATAAAGAAGAGCGGTCGGGGTACATCAGAATGTTCACAAAGCCAAGTTGGCGAAGGCGATCTCTGCTGGTTCTTGTCATCATGTAAAATCCTTCCTCGCTGTGATCTCGATTCGGCAGCTGACTTTCGCAGGTTTGCCTCTCAGGCAACCGGGGTTGGTTGTTTGTTTCCGGTGGCTATGTGCCATGCTGACTCGGCGTCCAGGTCAATGGGATAGCGAACTATTTGGTTCGCATATTCGGAACTCTCGGGCTCGAGGGAGTCATGCCGCTGCTTATATACGGTCAGTGGGTCACACGCAATTCAAACACCACTTGGCATTCGACCATATGCTAATAACTTCGAACTTTGGAACAGCCGTGTACACGATCGTCGGTACAATCGCTGCATTCGTGGCCTGCTTCACCATGGATCGGTTCGGTCGAAGAACGCTGTTCTGTGAGTTTCGATGCGCTTTCAGGAGTAGGTCAATGGCACCAGCTTGCTAATGCGCGGTTTGGGCTCTTCCAGTGATCGGTTTCCCAGCGCTCGCGGTAAATCTCCTCATCGAAGCCCTTCTCCAATGGAAATACGTGGGAACAGACAACAAAGTGGGCAACGGAGCAGCGGTTGCCTTCATCTTCTTGTTCATCATTCTGTTCCAGTTCATTGACGCCCCGTCCTTCGTCTGGTGCGCGGAGATCTTTCCGACTACCATCCGCGCGAAGGGGATAGGACTGAGCATGTTTGCATACTTTGTTGGCTTCATCACCTTCTCTACCCCAGGCCCACTGGCATTCAGAAACATGTGAGTCTGGCATGTACCATTGGAAGAACGTGGCCTGACATAATCCTGATGTAGCACCTGGAGAATGTACTTGATCTTCATGGGCCTTTGCATTGTCAGCGAGGTCATCGTGTACCTCTACATTCCAGAAACAAGAGGAATGCCCGTCGAGGAGATGGGCTCTCTATTCGGAGACGAAGTAGTACTGCACATGACTGCAGATGGGCAGGGGTTGGTTGAAAAGGCGAGTGTTCTTGTCGTTGAGGACATCGAGCTCGTTGATGGCAAGGACAGAGTGTGAATGGTGGAAATGCAGGTGATTTGGAAATGGCGGCTTTGCAGGAAGTTGGGAGCTTGGAAATCGTACGTAACTTACCTTGCTTCAAGCAGCCCATCAGGTAC
Source organism: Exophiala alcalophila (assembly GCA_001599775.1). Lineage (NCBI taxonomy): Eukaryota > Fungi > Ascomycota > Eurotiomycetes > Chaetothyriales > Herpotrichiellaceae > Exophiala > Exophiala alcalophila. The sequence goes on along the minus strand of BCHY01000005.1, from coordinate 3,692,698 downwards.
CTACAACTTCAACACGAGGCATATTATTGAAGTTTGGCTCTTCCCGGGCCCCGGGCCAAGTTCGGTGACCAGCACTCGCAGCCGTTTCTTCCCTTGCTCCTGTCAGCCGAAGAAGAGAAACCGGGAACGGCCGACTGGCAATTGGGGCCGAGGTGCGATGATGCCGTCAATTTAAAGCTTTCGCTGGCAGAAACGTGACCTCTTGGCGGTTCGACAGCTGCGACTCGCCGTCTCGCCCAGTCGGCGTGCTTCGGTGGACCGGAGCCTCTGAGCTCTCAGCACCGCCAATGTCAAGGCACACGTAGGGAACTTGTCCGTTGCTTGTGGTACTACCCGCGTCCCATCTTTGATCCTTCATCTTCTCGTCATCCCCTAGAGCATTGTCTCTTACCAGCTCCAGCTTCTCGACAGAAGCCTTTTCTCAGATTCTTCAGCTCCAGCGACCTCGGTCAGGTCCTGCGCCCGCGGCTATCAGCCACCATGGCCCCAATCACCGACGACAAGGTCGAGGACCTCAAGAGCCTCGTCCACAAGCTCGAGGCTCGCGTCCATGACTTGGAGAGCAAACTAGCAGGCGGAAGCAAGAAACCGTCTCTGTCAGAATCCATGCGCATGATTCTCATCGGCCCGCCTGGCGCAGGTGCGCTTCCATTACCCTTCCACCACTTCCCCCCGGGCTAACTGGTCATCTACAGGCAAGGGCACCCAAGCTCCCCGAATCAAGGACAAGTATTGCGTTTGTCACTTGGTATGCCGTTGATCCACTCGAGCTGCTGTCGAGCTTCGTTGACCCTATCCGCAGGCCACCGGTGACATGCTTCGAGCCCAAGTCGCGAAGAAGACACCGCTGGGAAGAGAAGCCAAGAAGATCATGGACCAAGGAGGGCTGGTTAGTGACGACATCATGATCAATATGATCAAGAATGAGCTGGACACAAACCGCGAATGCGAGAATGGGTGAGCTCAGCAGTTCCCTGTCAGGGTGTAATTTCTGACGCGTGCAGCTTTATCCTCGACGGCTTTCCTCGAACTGTGGCCCAGGCAGAAGGACTCGATACTATGCTCACCGCCGAATCCAAGCCACTCAAACATGCCATCGAACTTCAGATCGACGATGGTCTGCTCGTGTCCCGCATTACAGGCCGTCTGATCCATCCCGCTTCCGGACGATCGTACCACAAAGTTTTCAACCCACCCAAGGAGACTATGAAGGATGATATCACGGGAGAGCCTCTCATTCAAAGAACTGACGACAACGCCGAGACTCTTAAGAAGCGACTGGGCACTTACCACCAGCAGACGACTCCGGTGGTTCAATACTACAAGTCCAAGGGCATCTGGTCGGGAATTGATGCTAGCCAAGAGCCCGATCTGGTGTGGAAGAGCATCCTCGGCATCTTTGGTGACAAAGACGCGTCTCCCAGCATCTTGAGCAAGATCGGATTACGGTAGATGGAAGACCACCCCCGCGAATCGAGAACAGCAAAAAGTGGTTATCTTTACGAGCCCCGCAACCTCCTCTCGGAGTGGCAGCTGGGATGGAATTCTTGAAAGATCCTGATGCCATGGCCTTGTTTTCAAAAAGTGTACAAGATGTGGAATTGGGTTTCAAAAGCACTCAGGTCTGGTGAGTGACATGCTCTGAATGTCCTAACTTGACTACATAGCTTGCGCCTATCGCGAGAACGAATACAAAAGTTTATTCGGACATGCCGAGTCACCACATGTTGTTTTTCTCGCCTTTCTGGATATAAAGTGAAGGATGAGCAATCGTCAGAAGCATGCGGCCGATTGCGGCCGACTTTCCAGTCTCCGCATCGAGTGAAACAATACCTGTGGATGTGCGGACTCGGCAGTGCCTTGACTAGTGCGACGTCCAACAAAATCAACGTTTGAAGCAGGCCGAAAAGTACTGCCCAGTGCCCATACAGTCGCTCAAACACGCGACCGGCAAAATGTCGGTTGCATAAATATGGGCCCCGAGCGTGTTTGCACACTGCCAGTGGCCCAGTGGATGGATTGGTCTCTTATCAGGCTGAAAGAGCCGCTGCTGACTCCAGGCACCGTCGGCGGGATTTCCGCTTCCGTCAATGCGCCTCAGGGACCTGCGCATTGCCCCACAGTAAGTTGGCCCTCCCCGCGATCATTCCCCAACGCTCAATATCGACGACGTACATGACGACTGTGGCCTGCGTCCTTCTTCCTCTTCCAAGCAAGCTGTTCGATCTCGTCGCTGTCGCTCAACCATGTCGTCACCAAAAGCTGTCCGTTGGGGCATTATGGGTTTGTTCCGTCTGCTAAGCCTCTTTTCCAAACCGACAACTAATGTTTCCCTGAACAGCCACCGGCGGAATTGCGCGAACGTTCACCAAAGATGTTCTCGTGGACCCCGCCACCAGGAAAGTGGCAGATATCCGTCATGTTGTTACGGCAGCAGCCTCGTCTTCCTCCCTAGCCTCCGCACAGAAGTTCATCTCCGAAGTGGTCGCGCCTGCGCAGTCCGCGAACTGCACCCCATATGGCTCATACGAGGAGCTGGTGAAAGATCCCAACGTGGACATAATCTACATTGCTACGCCACACTCACACCACTATCAGAACGCCATGCTATGCCTCAATCATGACAAGCCCGTCCTCTGCGAGAAAGCGCTCACGGTGAATGCGGCGCAGGCGAAGATTGTGTACGAAACCGCAAAGGCGAAGGGGTTGTTTTTTATGGAAGCAGTCTGGACTCGGTATTTCCCACTCAGCATCGCGATCAGGAAGCACATCACAGACAACGACATTGGCGAGGTGATCCGTGTTTCATCAGACATGAGCATTGGCGCCACACCGGAGAATGACTTCGACCCGGGGAACAGAATGGTGAACCTGGATTTAGCGGGTGGCTGTCTCCTCGACTTGGGGATTTACAGCCTCACCTGGGTGTTCCAGACCATTTATCACACACTTCCTCCTGCCCTCCGAGCGCAGGCTCGTCCAACTGTCGTGGGGACTGCGATGACACCCGAACCACGCACTGGTGCCGACGAGTCTACACTCATCCTCCTAGAATTCCCCAAATCCACTCCGAGCGGTAAAACCAAGGCCCACGCTGTGGCGACGACTGCGATGCGCGTCAGCGACGACCCCGCAAGAAGGCATACTGGGAGGTCCGATCTCGAAGTTCCCTCGGCTCGGATCCAAGGCGAGAAGGGTGAAATTCAGGTCTACGGACCCCTATATCGGCCGACTCGATACAGGCTGGTTCCAAAGGATCAGGAACAAGAAGTTATCGACAGGACATTTGAATTTGAGGGTGATTGTCACGGGATGATGGTACGTATTAGCCTTAGCTTCCTCGATAGCGGTCGAGAAGTAACCGACTTCCATCGCCCCATCAATGCTAACCTGTTACCCATAGTACGAAGCTGATGCGGCTGCTCGTGCCCTCTTGGCTGGAAAACTCGAGTCCGACACCCTACCGTGGGCGGAAAGTCTTCTGATCATGGAGGTCATGGACGAAGTGCGTCGTCAAGGCGGATTGGTCTATCCCCAGGCGATCGAAAGTACGGAATATCCTGTCAAGTTGACTGCCAAAGCTTAGACGGGCGTGACACCATTTCCGGGGAGTTCTTAGGAGACAAAAGTTTGCAATGTTTTGTTGAATCTGAATTTCGGCATTGGGCGTTTTTCATCCGAGCGTACTTCAGTGAGAACAATCTGTCAAATCTGTAAAGCTCATCTACCATATTCACCTCGCTGTTGATTTCAAGATCCACCAGACAATCCAGATATCGCCAACATTGGCTTATGATGCTGATCGTCATGATTCCCCAAGAATTTACTCTTCGGCCGCATCCTTCCTCCAGCCGCTTCCCCCTCCTCTCCGTTCCGACCCAAGGCCTTGCTCTCTCACCACTTTCCTGTCTGATCCCTTGGCGCGGTTGACTCTGAGATTGCCACCCCAAGAGCCTTCTCGGCCGTCGAGCGCCTTGATGACCACGTCCACGTCCTCGGCATTTTCCAAATCGATGAAGCAATAGTAGTGGTTGCCCGGCTCCGAGGCCTTGGATGGATGTGGGGAGATGAGCTTGGATACCGCGCTGGGCGTGATGCCGGTGCCATCGAGGTATTGGGAAAAGAGGGACTGGATTTCCTCATCGATCGCCGACTGTGGTTCGAGGCGCGGGAGGCTGCCGACATAGATGCGTCGGCCCTCTGACTGTGGCTGGGTCCAGTGCGACGAGGCGTCGTTGCGGCCCCAGCGGTCAAAGGTCGGTTTGTATTCTGTGTCTGAACAAGAGTTGGCAAGGGCAATTCTCTTAACAGCGTGGATTGGGGGACAGAATGCAGGAAATGGCCACAACGAGGCATGGAACTGGCAATGGTTACTTACTTCTCTCCTCCTTGGTCTCGCGTCCCCAACCTCGCTCGAAGTTTCGGACCCTTACTTCTCTCCCTCCAGCAGCAGCGGGGGAGTCACCGTTGCCACCAGCGCTGCCGTGTCTCTTGGCCACACCGGGGCTGACCTTCACCCCTCTTCCCAGCACGTCGGCCCCGTTCAACTCGGCAATCGCGCGCTGGGCCTCCTCGGCCGTGTCCACGTCGACGAAACAGTAACTCGGGTTCCTGCCGGTGAATGGATCCGTGGAGATGCTCACATTGACGACGTTGAAGCCATGCGAGGTGAACAGCTCCTCGATATCTCCACGCTGTGCGGTGTACAGAAGATTGCCGACATAGAGTCTTCTTCCCGCGGATTCGTCGCCTGATTGGGCGTGGGTGCCGGCGGAGGGCGAATGGGACTGCTGGGTGCCTTCGCCGCGGTTATATCTGGCACGAGGCTGAGGTGCCTGCGGGCGCGGAGAATCGTCCTTCACGCGCCAGTTGTTGGATGCCTGCGATCGGTAACTTTGAGGCTGCCTCGGAGGCGGCGATGATGTCTCTTCCATGGCGGATAGATCGAGGGTTGGAGTTGCGGTGTTGTTGTTGAACAAGTCCGAGCCGGTGAGAAGATATCCAAAACTTACCTCAATGAACCCAATTGGAATTGATAGGATGTGGTATGCTATAAAAGATGGGGTAAAAGAAACAGAAGAACAGCACCCACTCAACTGCCTGGCCCGAGAATTCAAGCCTCAGGTGCCCCAGCCAGGATGCGCAATGCAGGCAGATCGTAGATCGTGGATCGTGAGGTTTTTTTTCTTGGGCTTGATTGATGCCAAGACTTTGTGAGCCTGATTTCGGCCAATCACGCTTTGCTCTGCTTACGGCTTAGAGCGGCGGCCAAAAACACCCAAAACTGGGGTTGCGGAAACTCTCCCCAAGTACCATCACTGCCTGCCAGTACTAATGTCTTCTCATTCCCTTCCATCACCGCTAATGTCTTTTCATTGCGCTCTATGACTGCTTGCTCAAGTCCCCCTTCGTCGATACATGGGGTCATCCAACCCTGCAATGGGGATGAAATTCGGCAAGCTGCGCACTCGCTGGATCCACGCCTTTACCCCCGGAAATGGGTCCAAGGAGACATCCCCCATGGGCGCCAGTGCTGCGTAGACGAAGATGGACATGTCGGCGATCGTGGGGCGACCTAATGCCAGCCATTCCTCCTTTTTGAGCCTCTCCTCCAAAATCTCCAGAGACTGGATCCCTCTGGTCTTCGCATCCGACACCATCTCCTCCGATGCGTTGGCCGGCCAGTTGAACGAGACGATCGCTCGCGCTCTACTCACTCCAAACTGTATCCAGCTGGCGGAGAAGGCGAGCCAGTCGACGATCTCCGCCTGTTCGGCAACGTCGCTGGACCAGAAGCTGGATGGGCCTACGGCTGAGCCCGGGCTTGGATAGCGACCGGCCAGGTACACCATGATGGCAGCCGAGTCCGTCAAGGTCTTGTCCCCGTCAACGAGACATGGGATCGTGCCGCGGGGGTTGATAGCAAGAAAGCCGGGGGAGTGGTGCTGGTCGTTGAAAAAGTCAATTTCGACATGCTCGAGATGGATGTCCAGCACCTTGGCCAGTAGACGGATCTTGTAGCAATTGCCGGAGTCCTTGTTGCTGTAGAGGGTTGGTGCCATTTCTATTGAGTGGAAACGTAGTGTCTTTAGAAGTGCGATATTCTGCTTGACGACAACACAATGGTGGTCGTTATGGGTTATGGAGGATCGTTGGAGGGGCGTTGGAGCTGTCTGTCTATACGCATACGCGGCTGACGCGAATTTATCATCCAGGGCGCGCGTTGAACCCCCGGAAAGTGCTCTGCCGCGGCCAAGAAGCTATTTATTAGCTATTACTAGTACCCCGGACTTGTAAATAACTTGACTCGCATTCAACAATGTCAGATTCGATAATTGGAGGGAATTCGTTTTTCATTCAGTCTGGGTATCAGGCGTCTCACAATGGATGATTAAAGTTGAATGCGACTCCGCCCTCCAGCCTTGGAAAGGTAAATCTGCACACGGTCTCAAAACCGGGAGCCTTCTCATCTATCCACACCCCGACAGATCGATGTCCGACGGGAAAGGTGCCAAATCCTCGAGCATCAATTAGCACATCTCGATCCTCCCAGCCCAAGATGTCTCTCCATCTCTCGCCTGCATGCCGGTGGCCCACAAACATGCGCTTGGATTTTCTGTCCCAGCTGTTGGTCATGATCACCGCCAGTCCAGCTCCCTGCGACTTGGTTCGATGACCAAGCCTCGTCCAGCCAATGCAGTCGTTTGCATCGTGGTAGTCTCGTTGTGGACCGTACGCAAACAGCTTTCTGGCGGCAATGAGACGCACCAGTTTCCCTCCGCAGGCAGGCCGTCGAGGTCGAGGCCCGTGATTGCCAAAGACGTCGCCCCAGAAGACGCAAGGGGTTCCGCCGTCATGCCGTAGCAGAATGAGTGCGTATGCCAAAGGGACGAACCATTCTTCCACAGGGGCAGCGAGGGATTGCGTCTCCTGAGTATCGTGGTTCGCCACGAATGTCTGCACGTCTCGGAATGAGTCGCGCTGGAACGAAGAGATGACGGGAGTGGAAAGCAGCTTACCACAGCGTGGGCGTGATCCCTCTGAACCAGAGAGCCATCAAACATCGTCCTGAGGTCTGCTATTTCGCCCCTCGAGACAGCACTGAGATTATAAACAAGTGGAACATCAAACAGGTTCAACCGTCCATGGAGCTTCTCGGCTACTTCCTTCAGCTTCTTTGCGTCCCCATCCCAGTACTCACCGACGAAGAACAGCGGCTTTCTGTGAGCGGAAGTCGCATCGAGGTGAGAGAGCAGGTCCGCGAGAAACGACAGTGAGTAGTGTTTGATCGCGTCCAGGCGCATGCCGCCCAGATCCAGGGTCGATGAGATCCAGGTGCCCCAGTTGAAAATGTCAGACCGGACCGCGGGATGCGAGTGATCAATGTCCACAAACATTCTGAGCAGTAAGGCGATTTGAGATCAGAACGGGGAACTCAGGCCTACAAGGCATGAAAAGATCACTCACAAGTAGTCATAGTTTCCCAACTCCTTGCTCACATCATTTGCCCAGTCGCTCCGCTTACCTTCGCCGACGAACTTGAAGATCGCATGATCTTTCTTGCGCGAATCATAATCTGTTCCCGAGAAATGTTTCCAGTTCCATTTCATGTCCGAATATCTCGTTCCTCGGCCGGGGAATGTGAACTTGGTCCAGGTTTCCAGCTCATAGGGAGTTGAAACATGTTTCGTTCGATCTGAGGAGAAAGAAACGACTCAACATCGTCGACAGAGAGTCTTGTCGGGGAGAGACAACAAACTAGACCTACCATGGGAATCCACCTTGACACCCCAACTACTCTCCTTCTCGTCGGCCGAAGCCTTGTGATTAAGCACGGCATCCCACAGAATACCAATGCCGCATTCGGATGCTCTGGAGCAAAGTTGCTGTAGTTCATCTTTACTTCCCCACTTGGTTCTTGCAGGCTTGCCGTTGCCCTTTGCGTCGAATTCGCCGAGATCCCAGAGATCATAGATCCCGTATCCGTTGTCAGCCACGGACGTAGCCTTGCAGCCCGGGGGCAGCCAGAGATATGTTATCCCAAGGGCGGAAAGATGCGGCAGGAGCATCTGAAGCAAGGTATAATGGCTTGCGCTCTGACAGGAGTTGCTGGTCGAGGGGACTGGCAGGTGCCATTCGAAGGACTGGAACAGAGTCTCGTTCTGCTCGGGCGCCGTCTTACCTTTGTGACAGGTAGCGTTGAGTTAGCAAGCAGTCCTCCAGGCGAAGCAGTACAACGATGGAAACACTCGGAACAAAGCAGTGTGGCACCGTTGCGTTTCAACACTGCACGTTACACGAACGCCGCCTCATCTTCCAAAGTCCTCCGCTGCGACCGTGCCCAAAGAAAGTTTGAATGATGAACACAGGGCGTGTCGAACGAAATGAAGGGCTTACAGTTGCATAAAGGAAACACGAGAGACATCCTTACCTTCACTGTTGTTGTCACTCCGACACATGTCGCTCAACGATCTTCCGAACGATTCGAATCGATGCATGATGAAAGAGTTCCTATGGTATATATTTAACGCGGGGAAACGGACAATCGACTTGTGTATCGACTTTGCGAGGCTTGCGGGAACCGGGCGGCGCAGGCTGAAACTTGAATGCTGAGGCCGCACAGAAAGCTCAAATCATAGCGGACAGCCTGGTTCCGTGGGAATGATCAGAGCGCGGATCATCGCGAGGAGCGAGGCGTGAGTTCTATGCCTCCCGTGGAGGATGCAAATCCGCGTTCCAGTGGAGAGATGTGACAAGATTGGATTTCAAGACTGATCAGGCAGACAGCAAAAACACACAGTGACAGGGTGACAGGGTGACAGGGTGACAGGGTGACAGGGGTCGCCGGGCCGGTCATTTCACGGACGCACGGGCGAATCGTAACACAATGAACCACGAGGCTGACATAGAGTTCCAGCCAGGCACGTACAGGGGTTGTGAGGAAAATGACGCCCCAATGAAGACTTCCTTTCCCAATCCCAAGCCATCAAGATGCCACTACATTCAACCAATGCCTGAATAGGTATCACGTCGCAGCTCCTTTGTGATACATTGACCACAACAACGCACGCAGGTCTGACCCATCTTCAAAGAAGCGTTGAACGTGGAAGCATACGAGGAGTGCCAGCCTGTCGAGTTTCAATATCGCCTGGATACGACACTTGCCTACCCAAAAGCTCGTGTAACGTAACGACATGCAGTTTTTGCTACCGGTGAGATTTTGGAGGGCAGGGGCCTGGTGCACATAGCTGCTCAAAAGACAGTTCCAGTCCCAGTCCCAGGCAAGACTCATAAAAGGTACACGTACCAGGTATCGTGAAGTCAGTTGGCTATCCAAGCGACACCACACCACGACATCATGCTTTCCCCTGAAGACTTCGACGCAGAGGTCGAGAAATTCAACTCATCAGTCAAGTTGCTACGATCCTGTGCCGCGTCTCAAGAGGTCCGTGAGTTTCTGACTAGCCTCTCGAAGGCCCCAGGCTTGGACGCCAAAGGAGACATTGTGTTAGACACAAAGAAGGCCATGTTCGAAGCCATGACCAAGATCCAGCTGCAAGTAACAGGACCAAGAGATTTTTTCCAACGGATGACCATCAACGTATGTTCAACGAGACCCATTTCAGCCCTGAACAATGAATTAACACCATCTCGGTCAGTACCAACACCTCGCTTGTATCCGATGGCTGCTACAGTTTGACATCCCTGGTCGCGTGCCGTTGGATTCGAGAATATCTTACGCGTCCCTGGCTACCGCAGCAGATGTTCCGCAAAGCCAGCTGCGCCAGATCACTCGCATGGCCATGACAAGCGGCCTCTTCCGGGAGATCGAACCAAACACGGTGTCTCACACCACATTGTCGGCTTCCTTTGTTAAAGAGCCGGCCTTGCGTGAGACCTGGCTGTATATGACAGAGACAGAAGCACCAGCTGCGATGAACATGTTCGAGATGACCTCGCGGTTCCGTGGCAGCGAGAAACCAAACGAGACAGCCTACAACATTGCAATGAACACCAACCTGCCATTCTCTGAGTATCTAGTCACGACTCCGGTGACGGAGAAACGGCAGCAGGCGACAATGAAGACCTTCGGGAGGTATAGTTGCCCTATTAGCACGGATATGAAACATCTGCTTGAAGCATATGACTGGGCCGGTCTCGGCGACGGCCACGTTGTCGAAGTAAGTTTTGTCCTCCAGGTGAAAGCCCGTTACAACTGAGAATCTCATGGTCAATTCAAATCTAGATTGCTAGCTCGACTGGTTACAACTCGAATGCGTTAGCTCGAGCTATTCCTAGACTCCATTTCATCGTTCAATGTGTTTCCTCGGTTTTAGGGGTGGCGAAAAGCACACCGCTACCTGACGGCGTGGCCGACCGCATCACCTTTATCGCACAGGGCCCCTTTTTGCTGCAGCCTTTCTCTTCAGCGAACGCCGATGTTTTTCTTCTCAGCCAAGTTATCCAAAACTATTCGAATACCTCGGCTCAGCGGATCCTGCGCAACATTGCAGCGGTAATGAAACCCGACGCTGTCATCTTGTTGAACAATCAAATGCTGCCAAAGCCAGGAAGCGTCGGTGCAAGAAGCGAGGCGTTTCTGAGAGCCAGGAGTCTGACCTTGTTCCAAACCATGAATGGAGAAGATCGAGACGAAGAAGGTTTCCGAGAACTGGTTGAAGGAGCAAAGTGTGGGTTGAAGGTCAGGGAGATAAAGAAAGGACCGGGCTTTCTGGATTTGATAGTCGTAGAAAAGGTTCGAGCGACGGTGACGGGACGCAAGAGGTAGAGACTTGGAACAAACACCCGTGGTCTTTCTCACTCTTCATACATGCGGGCAGCAGGAAAAGAGGGAAACATCTAGTGATTGTCAGAGTAACAGTCGACTCTTTTTTTCCCGTCGTGGACTCTAGAACTGATACTTGAATTCAGGCGAGCGATCGGTGAACTCCCCTGGCGGTGTGACCACACCATCAGCTCGGGCTTGGGCCTTCCAAACCTCCCGTCTCTTGTAAACGACTCTGAGAATGTTGAACACAATGAATGCAAAGGCCAAGCTCCCCAAGGACCATGCATGGCCCAGAGTAAATCGTGGCGCGTCGGTCGAGGCATATATTTGGCCGGAGATAATGCCGCCCAAGTTCGTAAGGGTGAGCTGAGTTCCTGTGGGAGAAATGAACAAGAGTGAACATCTGCGAAGGCTACTAGAAGGGGAAATTGGATGGAAATGCTCACCTAGACTTGCCGCTCTCTTTCCATCGGGCGCTACATTACCAGACAGCCAGGCGATGTTGCCTCCCGTGCAGAGGAAACAGGCCGTGGCAATGAGGTATGTCGCAAAGTACTGAACCCCGACAGGGACAGACGTGAGATTCAGAAGGATCGCGTACCCAGCAATGCCGATGGGAGCACAGATGACCATGATGAGGAAGCGTTTGTGGTACCTGTCAGAGATGACGGCTCCCACGGCGTAAACAAGGGCTCCCCACAGATTGACCGGGATGACCAGGTACTGGGCTTGCTTGGTCGAATAGTTGAATCCATTCTTCAAGATGATGGGCAAGAATGTTCCAAAGCCGTAAAGAATTGTGACGACGGCGATTTGACTGACACCGTGTAGCCATGTCTTCGTGTCCGTCCAGGCCAGTTTGAGGTCTTTCATTCTGTAGTGGCCGTCTCCGCCGCTGTAAGACTCGGAGATTTCAGCACGGATTGCCATGATTTTGCGGTCTTCTTCGTTGAGAAAATACGCTGTCTGGTAGTTTTTGGGGACCAAAAACACGCACATGCCGGCCCAGATGAGTGTGATGATCCCTTCCAGGATGTAGAGCCATCTCCATCCGGCACGGCCGCCGACGCCATCCATGTAGAGGATTCCGTAGGCGATGAGACCGCCAAATGCACCAGACAGGGCAGAGGCAACTGAGGAGAAACGTTAACTAAGGAATAGGTCGCTAATCATCAGGCTGCTTACTGAAGAGGTAAGAAATTCTCTGAGCAAGCTCTTCACGTCTGTACCAATTGGCCAGAAGAAGCGTCATGGAAGGGAAGAGGCAGCTAAGACAGCGATTAGTAGGAGTCACACTATGACTCTGATAGGGGGCAGCAAACCCTTCGAACCATCCCAACAGAACCCTACAGACGCAGAGGCCGGCAAAGTTCTGAACGAAGCCCATGCACAAGCATATCAAGCCCCAGCAGAATGTGATGATGGGGATGACGCGGTTGAATTGAAGTCGCTTGACAAAGAACGAGGTGGGAAGCTCGGCCAGCACGTATGTGACATAGAATATGGAGACGGCTGTCTGAAGACCGAGGGTCAGAGACAGGCCTCCTTCGACTGATCAGTACTTACATTAAGCTGGTTGCCTTTCAGCCCAATATCCTCGGACATGCCCTGGGTGGCAGCAAATCCAATGTTCCCTCTGTCCAAGTAGCTAATGAGCATGAGCAGCATCATGACCGGGGCAATGTAAAGATCAAGTTTGCGTCTGACTCTGGCTTCCTTTTTCTGGAACTCGATAGTGTCGCTCGTCTGTCCATCTTCAAGGTACTCTTCGAGTTCGACGTTGGGTTTTGTTCCATCCATAGCATCAATCGTGGTCGTTTCGGTTTCTGGTTCTTGATTTCTTGCCATGGTTTGGCCAGCTGTGTTCTCACTTCTGATCTTGAGTCTAATTGTCGGACGTGTGGTTCGAGTGGCAACTCATCCTGAAATACTGCTTATGGCTTCCGTCTTGAAAGTTGGGGAATTGATCCTCTGGTACAGCTAGACGTCGGAGAATGTCAAGGCAGGCACATCCAAGTGGATCTCTTGACACCAATCTGTTGGAAGAAGATATCTCTGTTCAGACTGAACCAGGCGAACTTCCGACAGAATATTGGTCGTTTGGGGAAGAGGCCCTGAACATGGGCGTGTCTGCTCCGTGACCATGCCGGTCCACGCCGTTCAATCGGTCTCATTGCCGAGGATAGAGGTTCCCAACACCAAGTCATAACGCCATGATGCGCTTGGGAAGGACGAGAAAGCGTAAACGTGTAAGCATTTCCGGTTCTTCGGCACTTGTTTCGACATCCCGCACGGAATGATCGACGGATGATCGACAGAAATCCATTCTCCTTGCGGCTAGGTACGAAGTAGAGTTCCTCGTCGAGTCTTGGGAGTTCAGGGGAACTTTTGACTTGTAGAGGATTGTGCGGAGGAGATCCAAGATTTGGGGTCTGTATCGGTTCTCCAAACGTGTCAAGTATCTAAACTTGATAGATGTAACGTGTTGGGGAAACTCGTTTGAAGCACTAACAGCAACATCACCCGAGGCAATTGACTGCAATGGTGATGGGTGGACCACATGGACTCTAAATAATGAGTGGTCTTCAGGGTTCTAGTATGAAATAGCGGAAATTCTTCTTGCATCGAATTCCCAGCCTCGTCAAGCCTTGCCTAGTCGTTGCGCCAGAATAGGCGCTGCCACATTTGAAGTATGCAGACTCAGTTGCGTGGCAATTTCCAAAACTTCCATGATTTCCTCTGGTGTGCCGCCATAATTCAAGACATTCCTCATGTGGAGCTTGAGTCCCGGCACGTAAAGATGAGTGGAGGCAGCGTCGAAGGCGCAGTAGATGAGTTCTTTGATCTGGAGGTAACGAAGAGTTAGTAAATGAGGCTGGCAATGCACAAATCCTGCGTCACTGACCTTTGGTTCTAATGCTCCACCACCCTTGCCCTTGCCGTCGACGTCTTTGAGCCACGGAACAGAGGAGAAATTCAGATATGCTTCGAAGAACTCTGGGTCCAGGGCGAGAAAGTCCTCCCAGAACGTATGCCAGTAGCCTCTGTTCTTGGTAAAGTCGGCCTTCAGCTGTTCCCTCCTTGCGTCAAATGGTTTGCCCGCTGTGAGATGCTTTTCATAGATGCCCTCCTCTTTCATGACTTCGACCAGGAGAGGGACTCCGATATTGCAGGCGTGGATGCCCAGGGTGCCTGTCAATTCGATGACTTCTACAATCTCTGCCTGAGTGGCCCCTTCCTTTAACGCTGCGTCGATGTGTTTTTGAATGCCCGGGACGTAGAGATGAGTCGAGGAAGCATCGACAGCGATGGACATGAGCTGTTGGATCTTGGGCGACAAATGTCTCTTCTTTCTCGGAACAGCAATGAGATTCACGCTGGCATCGAATAGTTCCGGGCTGAGTGTTGCAATGCTCTCCCACGTCTCGTCCCATTGAGCTTCCCCCAATTTCGAGACAAACTCCTCTTTCATTGCGGCAGAATCCCTGGAGGGCGACATGGTCAACTGTACAGATCAAGTCTACCCGAGCAGAAACAATAGCAATATTCAATAGGCGACCCTTTGATATTTCAGATATATTGTCAGAAGGAGAAGATGCAAACCAAGTCTTTGAATCAACAAAGATGTTGGAGAAATAGAGCAGCCGGTACCGTGCGGGGCGGAGGGAGAAAGTATCCAGGTACGCAGTGTAGGGAGGATGGAGTACCCGCTATTTCCATTTTCAGTAAGTACAAGAGCCCCACTACCATCAGATGGACATTTGCGAATATGCCGTTTGTACCTAGGTAGAGATTGAAGTGTCGAAGGAGGCTGTAATAGAACTTGTTTAAGCAGTGCCATTTCCAAAGACACTATGGTTTCTAAGCTGTGCCCGACGCTCCGGTTCTTCAACCCAGTCCAGTCAATCGTTTCATGAGCGACCGAAGAACCTGGATTGGTTTCTAACGTCCTCCTCCCACTCGAAGTCATGTGCAAAGATGACCTCCACTCCGTTTGACTCTAGTTGTTGAATTCGCTTAATTGTTTGCTCGGCGAGCTGCTTATCGGCATGGATACAGCAGATATGTCCGTGTTCGTCATGCCACTCGCCAATCTGTCGCTCGTTGCGCATGATTCTTCGGTCGTGGCAAGCGTCTCCGGCCAGGTAGACACTGGTTAACGGACTAGTCTTTGCTAGGAGGTTGATATGTCCTGGCAAGTGGCCGGGAGCATCGACGATGTATAGACTACCGTCGTTGAAGATATCCAGCACACGAGGCAAATTACCGAGCGACTGCCACTCGCCGGTAAAGTCGGCCCCTGCTGTGAGCTGACTCTGCTTCTTTGTCTCATCGTCTATTTCTTCGTAAGGGTTGGACAACTCAATCGTCCGATCGGAAGGTAGGAGGTCGGCCTCGAAGAACGAATGACTCCCCCGTAGCGACCCATGACCTTCAAGCAATGCCTTTGCACCGCTGCCGACGACAAACGTGCTGTTAGGGAAATCGCGAGGCTCGCCCACATGATCCCAGTGGACCTTTTCGGGGCTTTGTTAGAAGAAGAGCTGGCCCGGTGGACTGCAAACTCACATGAGAATAGATCACATAGTCGATGTCAGCAGGAGTCAGACCCCCAGCGGCAAGGCTCGCGGTGACATCTGGGAGGGTGGTCAACGGCTGTCTCGTCTCGACGTGCTTTTGAATGGGAGGTGGATATCGGCTGAGGTCACGGCGGAGGCCCAAATCGAGGACGATTCGCGTCTTGCGGCTGGTCCTCTGATCTTGGTGCACGACCAAAAAGGACAGCGACGGAACAGTTCGTCGCGCAGTCGGCGATGCTGGATGGACAAAGAATCGTTCAGGAAGGGAAAAATGGCCAGCCTGCAGGGCGTAGACCTCGACAGTGGCTTCGGATAGGCTGTCGGGCGGCGAAGGAGGAGCTTGCTTCAGATAGACGGAAGACATTCCGTCGCCGTCGCTGCGCAAGCAATGAGAGCTCCCTCGCCGATGTCAACGAGGTCGTGGGACATGACTTGGGAGCTCACGCTGGGACCCAAGATCGATTGATATTGATAGATCTGGCCAGGGCAGATCGCGTCCCAACTCCCGAGCCAGGGTCCGTCCCACCTCTCGGGGAGATGAGGCAGCGTTGGGGTAAAGACGATCGCCTGATGCGGGTTCCAGCTGTCGGTTTCGGTGTCGGGAACGTTTGAATCGTCGAACCTTCGAGTCTGGGCAGATTCCCCGAGAGTCTGGAGTCTGGAGTGAGGGGGGCGCGTTTCATGATGAGGTGAGGTTTGCTGGCCTTTTTTTGTAGCTGGCCAGATTCTACCTGCTGTACACCTGCAAGCAAGAGGGTTCAATACATAAGGTATGTAGGCGGGGATGGCACTCGCAGTGAGCAAGTGTTAGTAGTCCGCCCCCCGGATTTGAGCCTCCAAGGACCTCGGCCTCAAGCACCTTGGTTAAGGCCTAGGGTGCCCATACCTGAGGCTAGGCACTCTCGGCTAGGGTGCTAGGCCCTATGGCAGCCTCTGTAGTACCAATAGTGCTTGCCTCGACTCCTCGTCAAACCAGCCCTCGGCACTCCCCCAGCACTAGTAGTAGTAGTAGTACCTTAGAGGACGAGCCGTAGTAGTGAAGGCGCAGGTGCGTGCAGGCGCAGGTTCTCGCAAGTCACCAGTCTGCTAATGCGACCTACCTATCCTCCACCCTCGGATCGATCTCCCACTCTCCCACCCCTCCATCCTTCCATCCCTCATCATCCATCCATCCATCCATGGCACTGACACGGCCCTCCCTCACTACGCGCCCCAGAAAACACTCCCCCAGACTCTAGAGTTCTACGAATACCTCCGACTTCTTTCTCCATGCTCCCTCCCTACTCGCATGGGACGTCCCCAAATTGCCCATCGTCACAACACCATATCTTGTCGGCGCTCTGGTCTAAACGCCGGCTACCGATCCCATGATTGAGGAAACCATCACAGCGCAGTTACACGGCCATCCAGACTCAGACGGGGCTCAAGAACCGCCCCCAAAGAAGCCCAAGAGGTTCCAGTGCGATCACTGCCAGCGCTTCTTTGCTCGTCTCGAGCACCTCCAGCGCCATGAAAGAACACGTACGTAACTCCTGGGACTTCTCCATCTATCTACCTGATGCTGGTACCCATGCTCATCTCTCTCAGACACTCGAGAGAAGCCATTCGCCTGTACACAGTGCGACAGCAAATTCACCAGGAGGTATGAGCCGCTCAAAGGGTCTCCAAGTCCCAACTTATCGCGCTGACCTCGACTTCAAGTGATCTTCTGGTTCGCCATGAAAGATTGAGCCACGATGTCGAACGCTGGGGAAGAAATGGCCGAGGCGACCATCGGGACAATGATAATGTCAATGGCAACAACACCGTCAAATCGACGCCATCGACAGCTCGGAAACGACGAGAGACCAATTCCAGCAATTCACTCAACCTGCTCGACGCGGCACCCAACACATCTCCTAAATTCGACGCGTCGCAAGGTCTCGCCTCAAACTTCCTGTCTGCAAACGCAAATCAGACGACAGGCAATACACCAAATGGCCACGATCTCTCTTTCGCGACCTTACTCATGGCCGCCGAACACGCCCAACCTCAAGATACCCATCAGCACGCCTCTCTGCCCCCCTCGAACCATCTCTCGGGCACGCCGATGTTTCCTGTCCAAGACCAATTCATTCCAGGTCCGACCCCTCAGCCTTCGATGCCCGCGCCGGTCGACCCCATGGCCGGCTTCACCGGATTCGACTTTGAGGATTCGCTTCAAGATCTCGCAAACTTCATGGACAACGGCGTGCTCTCATCCTACCATTTCTCCTCCATGATTAGTGCCGAACAGCCAATCCCCTTCTTCTCTCCCGAGTCGCTCGCCCATCCCACCGACGTCCTGGCCTCTACCGAACCTCGCCCTTTTGCACGCGCTGTTCACAATGCCGACCAGCAAGAAGACTCAACTTCCTTCTCACGCTTCGGATCCCGTCTTCCATCCCTCCAACCGGAAGAAAGCCCTTCCGCGCCTCAGGGTGAAGGAGGCAGTGGATACAGGCCTCTTTCCGACATTACCGTCGAGGATCGACAGAATGTGGCTATCAAGCTCTCGGAATTTGCTCACATCGTCCCCAATAGCTTCCAGCTTCCTTCTCGACTGGCCTTGTCCCGCTATCTGGCCGGTTATGTCAACGGCTTCCACGAACATCTCCCTTTTCTGCATATATCCACCATTACAGTAAACAGCTGCTGCATTGAACTCATTCTCGCAATGGCCGCTGTCGGGGCGCAGTATTGCTTTGAGGGCCAAAAGGGAGTTGAGCTTTTCCATGTCAGCCAGTCAATCGCAATGCAGCGCATCCGTCAGCGAGATGCAAGACTAGCTGTCTCCCATCGATCAACCGAGATCTCTCCGCCATATTCGGGCTATGCGAAATCTAATGACCTCGCCCCGATAGGAGAGACCCCTCGCAGCGAATCATTGTCCGGATGCCTCGGAATACCAGCCCAGTTCGATCCCGAGTTGGGGACGCAGAGAGAAGACTTGATGCAGACAGCACAGGCCTTGCTGCTGCTCATGGCCATGGCAACCTGGGCCAAACATCGCGAAATCCTCCGTGAGGCCCTTGCGATTCAGAGCGTCCTCGCAACACTTGTCCGAGATGACGGGTTCAAAAGCCAACCAATGCCGGACGACATCACCTGGCCAGACTGGATCCGACGGGAGACCATAAAACGCACAAAGTTCATTGTCTTCTGCTTCTTCAACCTCCACACTATCGTGTACAACATCCCGTCGCTCATCCTCGCTTCAGAACTCGATCTGACCCTCCCGTGCAATGCCGTCGAATTCAAGGCGGCTTCGGCGACAAAATGGAAGGAGGTTCGATCTCGGGCACCCCCTGAGGTCGAATTTCAAGTGGCCTTGCAGCGTTTGTTCTCTCGCACGAGTCACGACGTCAGTACGTACAATTCCTCGCTGGGAAATTACGTCCTGGTCCATGCTCTGTTGCAGCACATTTTCTTCGTCCGCCAGATCTCCAGATACAGACTCGACCAGCCCTGCGATCTGCGGCCAGACGACATTGCTGCCATTGAGCAGTCTCTGCGGAATTGGCAACTGGCGTGGAAGCGAAACCCCGAATCATCGCTGGATCCAATGAACCCGAATGGTCCGGTGACATTCAACTCGACGGCACTCCTTCGGTTGGCATATATTCGACTCAATGTCGACTTAGGGCCCGGCCGGGCTCTCGACACTCGGGATCCGGTTCAGATCGCGAATGCATTTCGCGATAGCCCGTCAGTGAAACGTACGCCTAAGCTCGTTCGGGCTGTTCTCCACTCAGCCCATGCACTCAGCATCCCCGTGAAAATCGGAATCCACCTAGTCGCGCAAACCCAGACCTTCATGTGGTCGATACAACATTCCCTGTGCACTCTGGAATGCGCGTTTCTTCTAAGTAAGTGGCTGGAGGCTCTGAGTCTACCAAACTCGGAGCCTGCCGTGACGAACGATGAGCAAAAGATCGCCACCCTGGTCAAGACGATGCTGGACGAGACCGAGTTTGCGATGCCCGTGGACGTCCCAGTTGATTCGCCAGCGGCGATGAAATATCTAAGCGCCGGTGTGCTACGGGTGTGGGCGCAAGTGTTTCGAGGTGCCCAAACCTGGGCTATTGTGGATGTAATCGGGAGAAGCCTGAATATTTACGCCGACATGTTGGAAGCGGGATGAAATCAACCATGATGTTGTCACTGATCATGATATCTAATGCCACACGCCTTTTGAGCACCATTATATTGGAAAGATACGTACGCTTGATGCGGAAGCAAACTCTTTATTTCAAACTTGATCATTGCAAGCTCGTGCTCTATTTGATTCCTCCCCAGGGCGGCCGCAACTTTCTACCGACCCTGATCGTTCAACCACTTATACACTACTCGCGCGTCCTTGCCCTTATACCGCTCATCATTGATGGCCTCCTCGAATGCGCTGAGTGTGGGCTTGTCCAAAATTGTCCTTGCACCCACCATGTCGGCCAACGCGCTGCCCATCTCCAGCACGTGTTTGCATAACTCGATCCGGAAGCCACCCTCGTACCCTCTGCTGGCGGGGGCGTTGGCATGGATGCCAGGCACGGGGTTGCTCTGACTTGTGACCCAACACTGTCCGCCGGAGACGTTGATGACGTCGGTCAACATCTTCAGATCGAGGCCCATCTTCGCGCCGATGTTGAGAGCCTCGCTGGCTGCGAGACTGGTGATGGCGGACAGATAGTTGTTGATGACCTTGAACGCGGTGCCGGCGCCGACGTCACCGCAGTGGAAGATGCTGTCCTTCTTCCCCATGTGCTGCAGATAGAGTTTTGCGTGCTCGAAGGGCGCCGCGCTGGTCGCGCCGACCATGAAAGTCAGACTGCCGGCCTCGGCGCCCATGGGGCCACCAGAGACGGGGGCGTCGACGAAATCCAACGTGGCTCCTGGGGCGAGTTGCGCAGCCGCGTCCACGGTCGCCTTGCCGACTTTCAGGATGCTGGCCGTCTCGATCGTGCCACACTCCATGATGAGTTTCTTCTGAGGATTCGCCTTGGAGGCCGCAATTGCACCGGCGATCACGCCGTTGGAAGGGTCGAGGTACACTTTCTCGACCGCCGCCGCGGTGGGGAGCATGGTGATGACGGTATTCGCGCGTTGGACGGCGTCGTAGCCATTGGTCACGACCTCAATGGGCCCCTTGTCTGCCATTTGAGCCTTGAATTTCTGGATGGCGTCGGTCGACACGTCGCAGATGAGCACGGTCGATGTCGCGGGCAGTTTGGAGCGCAGGTTCACGGCCATCGAGTAGCCCATGACTCCGATGCCTGTGGAAAGACATGACACGTTAGCAGAGAGGCCTTCACGGATGTTCAGGGTTGGTTCTGGTACCAATGAATGCGACTGTATTGTCTGGTGAAGCCATCTTGTATGTAGTATGGCAGTAAGCACAAACAAACTTGTTAATCACGATATTCAACTGCTGTAGAATTTCCGTAGAGGCTGTATTTAGCACGGAGTAGTCAAGGAAATTCTTTCAGGCTTATGTTGGGCTTAAGCTCAAATGGATTCAAACGACGGATGACCGCCATCTTTCTTCACGGATCCAAAAAAGCAGATTTCACCAGAAAGAATCCCGAGTCAACAAAGGCCTCTCTCTCCACCTCGGTATTGGGTAGTGTGCATCGATCTCCACTGGAGCCTCGCGATTGCGGTCGCGGTTCGCGGCAAGTACTAGCATATGATGACCACCAAAGGCACCCCAGTGGAAGGATGCCCGTGTCAATACTGGGAGTCGGTCTCAAGCCTTCCCCCTGCCATGGCTGATGCTGTTGGGGTAATTGGGGTAATTGAAGAGGGGGTGAAAGGAGGGAAACCAGAAAGGCGAATGGCGGGGTTGGCGGGGGGTGTGATGTGGGGATGTGGGGAAGTTGAAGGTCGAGGGGTTGCAGGAGCCTGCAGGACAGCGAGGTGCGCGATGGCTGCAATACACGACCTACTGAAAGAGAGCACGTGCATGTGCATAGAGTACGGAGTGCACGTCTGCTTGGATGAGATAGAAGATGAAGGCATGAATATAGGAGCGCAGTGCTATACTGATCTCTTTCTCTTGGTAGTATCGACGAGGCTTCGCTATTCAGGGGCTCACTACATAGTTGTTCCGTAGGACAACAAACGCTCAGGCGAGGCCATAATCTTCTGCGGGTCTTTTCCTATAACGTCCCAGGAAAGAACCGGTCCTGGTTTCTCTCCCTCCAGCCTTTGTCGTGCGCCACAATAACCTCGACCTGCGCTACCGCATCGTCCGTGAAGACCGGAGACGGACTCTTCAATAGGGGCCCAATCCTCGACAACGTCTCCCGGGCTTGCTCGGTGTCGACGTGCACCGATCTCAAGCCGCCATGGCCGTCATCGTAGAGCGCGATCCCCTTCTCTCCCGTCAGGATACGCGGGTCGTGGCAGCAATCACCGCCGAGATAGACCCATTTGGACGGCCCAACACGCGCGAGCAAATTCACATGCCCGAAGAGATGGCCCGGTGAGTCGATAATGTAGACACTTCCGTCGGCGAAAAAGTCAATCGCGTGTGGGAATCCCGCAAACGGTTTCCATTGATGCTCTGTCTGTCTCGATGCCGCGGTCGTGCTGCTGGTCTTGGACACTGGCGGGAGTTCTGTTGTTCGATCCCGCGGCAGGAGGTCTGGGTTGAAGATATCTTTGGGATAATGCGGTGGTGCGCCGTTCTTGAGGAGATGCAGCGTTCCCGATCCGACCACAAACTGCGCGTTCGTAAAATCGTCGGGCGTGCCTTCGTGATCCCAGTGGACGTGACTGAGCACGACCAGGTCGATGTCCTTCGCGGGATCCAGACCTCCCTTCCTGAGGCTATCGGCGCAATCGGGCCGTAAGATGGTGGGCTGGCGGTTGGCAATGTGTGCCTGTTGCGCGGGCGGATATTTCGTCAAGTCCCTCTTGAGTCCCAGATCGAAGACAACTCTGGTCGGCTTCCCATCTGCAGATTGGGAAGAAGGGTGCTGAATCAGAAAGGACAATGAAGGTACGGTGGCTCGCTTCTCTGGGTCCGCATCGGTGATGAAGAGTGATTCCGGCAGTGTCAACTGTCCTGCTTCGAGTGCCGACACAGTCACGTAGACCTCGTTTTGCTCACTTGATCCCATTATCGTGTATCTGTCTGATGGTTAGAAAGTAGTGATGTTTCTCGGACGGTTCAAATTGGGGTGCTGGGATCTATTTTGGTGGATTGATGTGGGTTGCAACCCCACAAAAGACGAGGTTAGTAGTAGTAGCAGGCATTCAAGTATTTGGAGAAGAGGGAGTTCAGACGCCCATTGATTGATTCTTGGCTTGAAACAGCCCCTTCGAACCCTGTTCTGCTTTCACTCCATTTGAGATAGACAATTATCCCATTGTACGTTAGTAGCATAAGGTGAACACATTGACAGTACACGGAAAGGAAGGAAGAAGCCTCAAACATGATCCTCGAATCAAACAGTGGGCATCACAGTGGGTTAGATGAGGCTGAAGCCGCTCTCGCAACTCCTCAATGAGCTCAGCCTCAAGTTCAATTGCCGGTGGAATATTCCCCTTCGAAACTATTGTATTTCGATGCTACTACCTACCTTTGGACAGCGGCGGAGGGCTCCGAGCAAGAGTGAAAATAAGGAATGAAAGCGGATGTCGAGGAACCGCTCGTCTCGAGATGATATTTTCTTCTGCGTTGCGTCTTGCATGACGTACTCTATGATCGAGAGGTTCCGCTCAAAAGATCTATCCAACACCTCTTATTGCCTTGGTCGTGAACATGGTATTGGCGCACGTGTATCGACATCTATGGTTTACTGGCTCCGCGATGCCAATGTCAAGCTTGAACAAGAATCCTCATGGCTCGGCGCAGGGTCAGCGAGTCTTGGTCTTTATGACGAGGTTCCGAATCTTGAAGATGTTCCGCCAATGGGGGAAATGATGTTGAGCACCATTTCTTCCGCCGCGGAGTGTTCCACTCTTCCGATCCCTCTACCGCCTCAGCGGAGCCTTTGGAGCCTCATGAGTAGTCCGACGCAGTTCAGACCAGTCTCTTCTTTGACCACACTTGAGAGACCGATCTCTAGCTACCATGGCCTCGCACATTCTGCGCGTCTGGGCATTCCTCGATACTCCATTCCACTGCTTGGAGCGGGCCTCTCTGTATCAATGATGGGGCCGAACTTGGAAGAAGTGAAGAAATGGCTGTGGAACATACAACGCAGCCCTGCTTGGCGAGGACATATAATGCTGTGAGCTTGCAGCGTTCAGAGCTCTGCTTCGCGCTGTAAGTAAAGTGCTGCTTGACGATTTCGACCTGAACAAAATGGCCGTTTCAAAGACTCTCCTGGCTTTCCTGGCCTGTGCCTCTCTCACGGCCGCCCAAGGGTGCCCATCGAACAGCACCACGGCGAACTATACGCTGAGAGAAGTCGGTGCGCCCAACACGTTGGTAAAGCTCTCTCTTCCCCCATCAATACCACGGCCACGAGGTATACTTACCCAATCTTGCAGGACTGGCGCGTGTGGCTGGAAGAAGACGGCACGCCCATCTCATTCTGGCACGATGTCCCCCTCTGGCCAAATGCATCTAACCACCGGATTGTCAACTTCGTCGTCGAGATTCCTCGCTGGGTTGACGGTAAAATTGAGGTCTCGAGGGACGAGCCTCTGAGTAAGTCTCCTCTTCAGAGCACTTGTGTGCAACCTTAGCACTCCGTCTAATGAATTTGGCTTCAAGACCCAATCTTCCACGATTCCAGGAACGAAAGACCCAGGTTCGTGGAAAGCGTCTGGCCGCACAAGAGCTATCCGTTCTTGTATGGGTCTATTCCTCAGACATGGGAGAGCCCCAACTTTGACCACGACTTTACGGATGAGCCCGGTGACAACGATCCGGTCGATCTCTTTGATATTGGACAAGAGTGAGACCTTTCACCTTCCGCGCATGCTACTGAACATCCATGTATTGACCCTCTCACAGCGTTGGCTATGTTGGCCAGATCAAGCAGGTCAAGATTCTTGGAGGCCTGGCATTGAATGATGTGAGCTAGCCCTGGTGGAAGGACATCGCGATTCACGGCTAACAGCCTTACCTGCAGGGAGGCGAAACCGATTGGAAGGTGCTCGGGATCGATATCACTGATCCGTTGGCACCATTGGTGAATTGTAATTGCTACCCTACCCATGATTCTCCTGAGATCAAATGTCTGACTCTATCCAGCATACGAGGACGTCGAACAGTACCGACCGGGCCTGCTGAAGGCATATCGGGATTGGTTCACCGTGAGTCCACTCTGCAAGGCGATTTGGGCCGACAAAGGGACCAAGCTGACACAAAGCCGTTCATCTACTGTAGTACTACAAGGTCCCCCGAGGAGACGACTTGATCGAGATCATCGGTGATTACTACCAAAACGCCTCATTCATCGAGAACGTCCTCGAAGAAAGCCACGAGTACTGGATGGAACTGATCCGAGGCGAGGTCGACGCGAACGAGATCAACTACAACCAGACGTCGTCTCCGGAGGTGGAAGTCAGCTATATTTCCGCTTCCAACACCACTGGGACGTTTGATATCCCCGTGGCAGCGCCCGAACCCGCCGCGCCGAAGCCATCGAGCTATGATGACTGGTACTACCTCAACTGGGATTACAGTTTGATTGAACAGCCCGAGAGCAGCTGTTAAGTTTGTCGGTCGACGATCTCATAAAAGTATAGGTGAAGGGCTGCCAGATTTGGCTCATAGGATTCGGTGATATCTCTCAGCTTCGCCATGAAATATTGATTTCGCTTCTCATGGGCAGGCAGGGAACGCCAATAATAGTCACTCTTTAATAAACCCGTCCTAATGGGCATATACGCCGTGTTGTGTAGTGGCAACCAAAACATATAGCCTGGATTAAATACGCTCAGCCAAAAAAGGATAGAAACTGACAATGACGAAAAATCTTGTGCGTGTCATGGGGATTTGTATTGAAGGCCAGTAGCGTGATCGAAGTATTCATGACTCACATCTGATCGAGGCTGCGGTGCATGTGAATGGAATCTATATACTCTGTATGGTGGCGAGACATGAGTCTCTCAGGTTCAACGGGGAGTCTCCCACTTCTGATACTGTGTGCATTCTGAGTGCACGCGAAGCTTTCGCGGACGCTGTCATGTGGTGACACTGGGCTCCATACATACCCACGCCATGGCTCTCGTCAATAGAGGTCGACACCAGGCGTCGTCTGGGCAGGGCCACCATTTCTGTGACATGCGGACTCGAGCATGCTGATGGCCAGCGAAGAACACTGCAAATGTTCCCGGGCTATTTGAATGATCAATCGAGTCATTCGCAGGGCGGAAGCAGCCAGAGCCATGGCGGCTCTGACGAATCCAAAGGTCTGCTGCAATCCAAGCTCCCAGGAGCGATTGGAAAGAAGGATGCACCATCCGTGACTTTCAGGGATCTATCTATCTTACGACGGACGACCAAGTGCGACAGCGTCGAGCCTCCGTCGTTGTCGTCCAAGAAACCCGCGAGGCTCTCCCATGGCGGCAGTCCCTCGACTCCGTCCAGACACGTGAGAACTGCCGCTCGCAAGGCGAAGGTTTTGGTCGAACCAGGCTGACGCCATGAGTTTGAGCTCGCGTTGGAGGGTGATGTTCTGGTTGGTGAGCCGGTCAAGTTCGGATTCATCATCAATGGGCTTAGGCTGTGACGAGACAACAGGAGCATCCTTCGGCGGGAGTGGAGGTGGATTATCCTCTTGCCCTTGTCGACTTTCCCGTTCTTCTGATATCGTCCTCTGCATGTCTTTGATCATCTGGCCCTGCTTCTGGACATGTTCGGATAGCATTTTGTTCTTTGTTCTCTGCCGCTCGATGGAATCGACGAGTTTCTTCTGTGCGCGGAGAGCAGATTCTCGGTCACTGGCAGACCCAGCCTGTGCCTGGGCGCGCATTGCAGACATGATGGCCTTCAGTTCGTCTTCTGAGATGGTCTCAAATTCTGCAGGCTGTCCCAGCAGTGGACTTATGTCGCTGGGAAGCGTGAGATCCGTGTCTTTGGCAAGCGGAGGACTCGCGTCGCCATTGAGCAGCGCGGCTGTGAGGCGTGCCTCGGACTCGAGAAAGTCTGCGTCCTCATTTTCCAGATCCTTGGTCACGGGAGTAGGTAATCTCTCCTCTCTGGATGTCGGTGTGATGCCATCTTCATAGTCTCGAAGTCTTCCTTGAAGATCTTCAACAGCCTGATTTTGCCGGGATAGCTGTTCGGCCGCGTCGTGATAACGGGCTTCGAGAGTGTGGTAGTCGAACTCTAGCCTCTTCTTCATTTCATTCAATTCATATCTCTCTTGTTCGATGCTTGGTAAGAGCCGGCGGTACTCGTCAATCTCCCTCTGCAAATCGCTTGAGCTGGCGCGTGCGAAGTCCGACTGTTTGAGCTGGTTCTGTAGCTCGGTGACTTTAGCCTTGAGACTGGTGTTGTCCTTTTCCAGGTCCTGGCTCGCTTCCAATTTCTGTCTATATTTCTCGGCTGTGTTCGCTTTCCGGGCCAGTCGATCCCGTTCGATCTTCATCTCGTCATAATCGTCTTGGAGTTTTTGTGCCTTCTCAGCTTTGATTTTGAGAACCTCATTGTTCTTGCGTAATTCTTCCACCTCTGTCTCGGCCTCGACCACACGGTTTTCCAGGGTTGCTATCAATGTGTCATGCTTCGAGTCCAAAGGCCTGCCTGCAATATCTGATCTGCCACCTAGGACAGCCGCAAGGCGATCATTTGAGTCCTTGAGTTCGTCGCGAGCCTGGTCGTGGCGCTCCTGCAACTTCTCATATCGCGAATGAGACTCGTTCAGCTGCTGTTGTAGCTCTCTCTTCTCGTGTGCTATTCGCTGATTATCTGCGATGACTTTGCTCAGTCTTTCCTCGGACTCGAGGACAGATTCCATTTCTGTTGAGCGACGCGGCGAAACGGGAAGCTCGCTATCTGCCTGAACATCCTCATCCAGAACATCCATTTCACCCGCGGCTGCTTCATCTTCGCCAGTCTCCTGGACCGTCTGCATCAGAACTTCTTGTGTGGACTCCGCAAGCTCCTGCATCTGTTTCAGGTATTCGATGCGATCGGCGCAATTGATGGCCGCCACGACAAGAAGTTTGAGAAGCCCAACGGTATCGCCAAGGGAGGAGGATTGCGCGATCGCTTTGAGATCTGGTCGACCCCCCGGCAGGGGGAGTCGCTGGCCGCATTCTTCAAGGAGAAAGATAGAGAGGGCATCGTAGATATGTTTAAGGTTGGTCCATTTGTGTATCCACTGGTCCGTCTCCGGATTCTCGGGCAGCTTTCCAGGGAAGCTGAATCGATCGATTTGCTCTGCGCAATATTAGCGGGCGAGCAATTCGAGGGTTTGACGGGCACGAGACGCACGAAGCACCTTCCAGATAAGATCACCATTGGTAAAGTCGTCTACTGTGTACACAGGACTGGCAACGGAGAGGCTGTTGACCCAGTCGATGAGCCCTGCCGCGATGGCCTCTTCGGTCGCCATGAGAGAGGAGGATGTCTCTGCGGTTGACATCTCATTCTCGCACGCGAATTGCTGGTCTCATTTCGGCACACGGGGTGTTGAACGTGTCAAGGCGCAACGAAGAGCCCCATGGTTTCAGATGTCGAAGGGCAGCCCTGCAGAAGTTCAAATACACGCGTGCTCACGGATACTCGAGTGTCCGGCGCAGTGATCTTTTTGGGGGCGCGTCTGTACTCGAGTACTCGCATGTCCGAGGGTCGGTGGGCTGCAGGGCTCGCCATTTGTTGACCAGGCTGAGGGCCGTGGCCCGTGGCCGTGGGCAGCAGTGGGCGGCGCTGTGCAACATACGGGCGCAGGGACCCGGATGACGTCGGTCAAATCAGAGGTTAATTCATCACGTCGCCTACACTCGGTTTGATCACTTATCGTACTCGTAACTTGTGACAGCGCTCAACATGTTGATACGTAAACAGCATCGCGGTCGAGTCGTGCACGAGGGAAAAAAAGCAAGCAAAGGTGGTCGGAATCTGAGCTGCGCACATGACGAAGAGCCTTTCATTATTTCGCGAACTCTTGGTCCATAGTAATTACTTGAGTTCATAATCCTTCACATAGATGCAGCCATAGCACGTTCCAAGATTGATGCATCTCTAATCCCATTCGTCATCATAACGCCGTCCCTAATCGTTTATGCCTTTCATTCTCCCAGATATCCGGACCATGGACCATTTTTTCTCCCGGTGATTCAGTGGCCAGCACTGCTGCTTGAACCGTCAATGCGAACGACGTAGTCCTCCTCGATGTATGGTACATAGGTTTCTGCCAGGGCGGTGATCTTGTCGAGTGTAGCTTCTGATACGCGAGCAGCGAAGCCCTTGATCAAGTCTGGAGAATTCGTTAGTCACTGTCCTGCTTGATGCTGACGTTTGTCTCTGATCCGTACCATATTTGTGAGTAACAATGTCACCAGCCTTCTCGACTTCTTCGATGGCTTCGTTGATAACGGATGAGGGTGTGTCCTCTGGGAATGACACGACCACGGGCTTCTGTGGTGGGGGAAGGGCGAAGACAGTAGTGAACAAGGCCAGCAGGCACACGACGGCGAAACGCATTGTTGGAGGGAGGGTGGCGAATAAGTGGTTCGGGACTGAAGGCGCGGACTGGCGGTATGCGGCTGATGAGGCTACTGTGAATTTGAGATGGAGGTCGGTCGAGATGAGTGGGAAGGCAAGGGTTTTAAGCAATGTTATGAGGACCTGCAGATGGGGTGATGGGTTTGATGGTTTGATGGGTTGTCGTGATGAGCCTTCACACCCAAGGCAGAAGAAGCGTTAAGACGGGTCGCGGATTTGGCGGAGGCTGGAGCGAGCCGGATCTGATTGGACACTCGGGCTGCCGCTTCCAAAGGATCCGGATTTCTTGGCATAACTGCCTGCGGCATTTCGGTGGCACTCGTCTCGTCTCTGTTCTCAGCGATCGATCTGCCATCCTCCCTCGTTCCCAGACCTCATTAACGTTCACTCACCCCATCCTCCCTTGTTCATCACCGCAGACGTCTTGCCCCTCCCCACCTGCAAGGTCCTCGTCTTGCCCTTTGATCTTTTTCATCCAGACGACCAACTGGTCATCTGCGCCCTCGGTTCACGCTTCTTTCGGCGCAGCAGGACAGGCTGACGCTCAAGACCTTCGCTTCGCACTGTTCTCCAGAAACAGTGAAGTGACCACCTTGCAAACCGAGGACGTCCCGAACCCGTGCCGTGGTGCCAAAACATGAATTGAGGGACGTTGGAAGAGATGGTTGGATTGGACATCTTTGGACTGTCGATCGAGTTGGACTTGGTGCAAGCGAACAGACGAAAGGCCAGGATCTCGTCGCTCGAGTGTAAATAGCCAAAAGATACCACGACATTTCTCTTTCGTTGTCTACCTCAGGCGCCTCTGTGTCTGACGGCCAACCTCTGAATAGCTCTCGTGGCTATTTCAACCGCCCACTCTCCCCCGTCACCGTCACCGTCATCGTCACCATCGTCGCTGTCTGACATCGAGAGTCTTGCGCACCAGCCTGCCCGTTGACTGCCACGGCTCTGATCCGACTGCCACCACCTTTCAATCTTTCTTACTGTTCCATGCAGTCTTGAGTCTTCTTTTTTTAAACCATGTCTGGCCTACCGTCTGACGAGGTCGCTGAAGACTACAAAGGCTCTCTGGAAGATCTCGTGACCAACGACAGATATCAAATCTCCAACCTGACCTTGATTGCAAAAGAGAATGTCGAGCACGCCGAAGCAATCTCCCGAGTGTTGCAAAACCACATCAACCGAGTATGTCCGATCCCTTCTTCTCTCCGGTGAACTACGGATTTGTCGACTTCTTCACCTTCGCCTCGTTGCTGACTTGCTGACAGGCTCCCCCTGCCCGCAAACTGCCCGCCCTATACGTGTTGGATTCAATCGCTAAAAATGTCGGATCTCCGTATACGGTGTACTTCGGTCGCAACCTTCATCAAATTTTCATGCTCGCATATTCGCAGGTCGACGCGCCCGTTCGACGGAAACTCGAAGAGATGTTGAAAACGTGGCGCGAGCCAGTTCCAGGCTCTACCTCGCCTACACCAGTTTTTCCCATCGCCAGCACGCAAACAATTGTCGATAGCTTGAACAAATTTCGTGCCCCGGTGCCTTCCGCCAATCGATATCAGTCAACGCCTGTTCAAACCGCTCCCGCACGAGTGGCTTCGACCCAGCCGTACCGTCAAACCCCAACACCTCCGCAGAGCATATCACAGTTCATCCAAAGCATTCCCGCACACATCAGAAGCCCACAGCCCGCAGCTGCGCAGCCTTCAACCTCATATGGTGCCGCGCCCCCTGCCTCGTATGGCCTCGCCTATCCAGCCCAGTCCACGCCCTTCTATCAGCATCCAGAGCCTGGTCCATCTTTACATCCACAATATCAGACTACGACCCCACAGCCACGCCCTGTCTCAGCGGGTGCCATAGATATACAGAAGTTGCACCTGGATATCGACGACCTCACTACCGACGCGAAGATAGAATGTGCTACTCACCCCATGGACACTGGGGCACAGCGGAAATTGGCAAGTTTACAAACACTGAAGGAAATCCTCGATAGCGGATCTGCCTCGGAGAGTGATTTGGTTGATATTCGGAACACCATCATGCAGAAAATGGCGGAAAAAATAGCCGTTGGTCGTCAACCTTCAACACAACCACCTTTACCGCAATTCCCAGCCCAGAGTTCATATGGACCCTCACAGCCAGCTAATCAGCAACATTCACTCCCTCCGGCCCCGGCACCTTCTTCAGTCTTCAATAGCACGAACCTCGCAGAGCTTCTTCGTGCTACTGTCGGTCAGCAGCAACCGCCGCCAGTGCCTGAATATTATGCACCCCCTCAATCTGGGATTGGAACACCGCTGCGTACAACCACAGCTCTCCCCCCTGCACCAGAGAACCCACTGTTGGCGCAACTGCGAGCATCTGGGCTGCTATCCGCCGCCCGAACACCACCTCAGGGAGTTACTACCCCCCTGCCAGCGCTGTCGACATTTGGGACGGATCTACATGTCGACATCTCTTTTACATCTGCGGCTATCCGCATCCCTCGCCCACACCTAATTTCGTCGTTTCTTGGCGCTCGTTCCAATCAATGCAGCACATGTGGCAGGAGGTTCACGTCCGACGAAATCGGCAAGGAGAAGAAATCCAGACATCTGGACTGGCATTTTCAGACCAAGGCGAGAATGCTCGAGGCTGAGAAACGCGGGCAGAACCGTAGCTGGTATGTGGATGAGCGTGAGTGGATTGCGAGCAAGGAGTATGAAGATGACGCGGGGCCGGTGGACGCAAATGGCCAGACGATCAACGGAGCGTCTGTAGCGAAGAAGAAAGTGCAAGATTTTGTTCGCGTGCCGGCAGACCCTGTTCTCCGATCGCTCCCCTGCCCAATTGATCAAGAACCATTCAAAAGCGAATGGAGCGAAGAGGTGCAAGATTTTATCTGGAAGGACGCTGTCCAGGTTGGTGGACGATACTACCATGCCAGTTGTTATGCCGAAGTCACCAAAGGTCGAGAAAAAGACGGGGTTTCGACTCCTCTTGGGGGTGTTGTGCGGACAGCCACACCTGACTCTGTCCTCGGCAAACGAAAAGCAGAGGTATAGTGAAATCCCCCGATGCCAGAGTCGATTTACTGATGCCGAGCAGGAAGATGCAAACAGCATCACATCCAGGATTAAGCTCGAATCTGGGCAATTCACCTGACACACTTGGTTGCTACTACACAGCGATGGCGTTGATTAAAGGTATCCCAACAAAAGAAACGCCTCCGGGACCTGGCCGCGAAGCATCTCGGAATCATGACTGGTTGACTGATGGGTTTACCATTGCATAGCCAGCGGGATAATGGCAATACTACCGCCTACTGGTGTCTGTCCTCGTGCATGAACTTGACGGGGGCTTATGGAACTATCTACACCGCATACTCGAATCATGGATAACAAGACTTGACGTTAGATAAGCAAGCCACGATATTGGAAGAAGAAGAAGACATGATTTGAAACACAAGCCTTGCTCAGTATCTTGCCTGGTAGCTTTATAAGTAGATCATGAAGTACTGGACGTTGGGTCAGGCCCCTTTGACGGAGACCCCAGGTCACGTGGACAAGCTGGAGATGCTCGGAAATAAGGCAGCCGAGCGACGCACGTGAACCTCGTGCTCCAGGCTTCTAGGAGAAAATTTCCGAATCAGAACGGGAACTTTTGCGTGCAGCCGAAGAAGGAACGAACGAAGCCTGGGCTCGAGCTCCGGGCTCCTCTCAATGCCCCCGAAACTTTTTTTCTCCCCTCGCCGGCGTGCGTCCATACTTCCATCGATCTATCGCTTCTTCAGTCTCTCTTATCAGAGAAATTTTTCCTCTCCTCTGTTTATATTCCCGGTTCTTTACTCTCTCATTCTGCTCCCCCCTGACTTCCCTCCCGGCTATTTCGCCTGAGACCAACACACCTCCCACTCGCCAGACTCGGCCTCTCCCATCGCGAATCGGTGGTACAAACCTCGATCGTTTCCTGTATTCAACAAATTCACAGCACATCCTACAGCTGCCATGTCTCCTCCTGCCATGGCCCCGGCTCTAGGGTCCGCGGGGAAAGAATACAAACGAGAATCGGCAACTGCGCGATTGCTGGGATCAGGTACAACACCATTGCACACGACCACTTGATAGTGACGGACAATGTTAATCTTTTGAACTGGACAGGCTCGGCCGGTATTGCAGAACTGATGGTATTCCATCCGGTCGACACAATCGCTAAGCGACTGATGAGCAACTCAAGCAAAGTACATCTACCCACTCGGTCACCAGTTACAGCTAGTTGACGATTCGCAGGTTACCTCAATCTCCAATTTCAACAGCGTCATCTTTAGAGAGTACGCGTCCGGGTCTGCCCTCACCAAGTTCACCTCGCTTTTCCCTGGACTGGGATACGCCGCCGGATACAAGATCTTGCAGAGAATATACAAATATGGAGGCCAGCCATTCGTCCGAGACTATCTGACACAGCACCATGCTCAGGACTTCGACAACGCGTTCGGGAAAGGCACAGGGAAAGCGATCCTCAATGCGACAGCCGGTTCCCTGATCGGCATCGGCGAGATCGTCCTCCTTCCTCTCGATGTGCTGAAGATCAAGCGACAAACCAACCCGGACGCCTTCCGGTCGCGCGGATTCCTTCGCATTGTCGCCGATGAGGGCATGGGACTTTACCGTGGTGCGGGATGGACGGCCGCCCGAAACGCTCCGGGATCATTTGCGCTCTTTGGAGGGTCAGCCTGGGCCAAGGAGAAACTCTTCAAGCTCGAAGACTACAACCAAGCGACCTGGGGACAGAACTTTGTTGCCTCGGTGGCTGGCGCCTCAGCCAGTCTGATTGTCAGCGCGCCGCTCGACGTTATCAAGACTCGAATTCAAAACCGCAACTTCGAAAACCCCGAGTCTGGCTTCCGGATTTTGACGAACATGATGAAGAACGAAGGCTTCTCCAGTTTCTTCAAGGGTCTCGTGCCGAAGATGTTGATGACTGGCCCCAAGCTTGTCTTCAGCTTTTGGCTGGCACAAACGCTCATCCCAGCTTTCGGGAAGGTGGTGTAAACGACCAAGTCACAGAGAAACGAAAACATGTTTATCATATGGACACCACCTGATTGGACAATCTAATCTGAGCAACTCCCCGAAATGGACAGCATGTCAATTTCAGTGGTATTGCCGTGTTGGATCAGACACCCTATCTTCTTCACGATGTCCGTTTAGCGTGGCGCCCGCGAGTCAAAGTGGTGGTTGGTATTGATGTTGCCGGCCGAGATCTTTGATTCAAGATGCGCTGCCTTGGAGGGTTCTCCTCGAGGGTGCAGCCATCTACTGGAGTGTCACATCCACAAGGGGCGCTGAGCAGGAGAGGGAACGCAGGCACCACATCTCTTGATCTGCTCTTGAATTGCTTCACTGGGCAGGAAGATAGCTTTTAACCTCTGGGAGACTGGATCTGTAAGGCGTTGTTGGGTACCAAAAAGTAATACAGGCCAGGAAGAGGCGCTAGAGCGTGATGCAATTGTCAATAAGAATCTTCACTACACTCATATCAAAGCCTGATCTGATCTGATCTGTTTTCCAAAATTGGATTTCTGAGAAACTCTGCCACCACGGCGTTGTACTTGTTGGGAAATTCAAGATTCGTGCAGTGGCTTGCGTCGTTGAAAGTGATCCATTTGACCTTGGGGATCCCAGAGAAGTATGGGTATACACAGCTAGATTGTTTTCACCCACCCATTAGCATTCGTAGGTTTGCTTTCTTGCTCTTTTGATAGCCGTGGACTTACCTCTCTCTCCCTTCATCCCACTCGGCTGAGATGATCAGCGTGGGCACCTTGATGTCCTTGACTTGGTCCACGATGCTCCAGTCCTTCAGGCTGCCGACCACTGTGAATTCACTAGGTCCATTCATGGTCATGTAGACCGTGTCATCCTTCTCGACGTACGCAAGGGTGTCCAATAAATCCTGGGGGAATGGATAGACTCTGCAGAGATGCTTCTTGTAGAAGACTTCGACCGCCTGTTGATACTCCTTGTCAGAGTAGGTCTGGGCATCTTCGTGCTCCTGCAGAGTCTTGTTGACTTCCTCGGGAAGCAGACTGCGCCACACGTTGCAGGATTCCACCCACAGGGGCATGCTCGCCGGTGAGTTCGAGATGATGAGCCTCCGGAGGCCCCTGTGTCCGCGAATCGCGAACATGGCCCCGAGCATCCCGCCCCAAGACTGGCCGAGTAGATCAAAGTCATCGGCGATCCCAAGGTGTTCGAGCAGGTTGTCCAGCTCGGCGATGAAGAGGTCGGGGACCCAGAAGTCCGTGTCGAGCCGCTTTTCGCGGATGTGTGTCGACAATCCCGAACCGATCTGATCGTAGAAGACGACGGGGATGTCGTAGTCCGGGTTCGTGGCGAGACCTGCTAGTGATAACAGATAGTTATGGGCCATTCCAGGCCCGCCATGTAGGACGACGAGAGGTCGCTTGCCCTTTGATCCCGTAGAGGATGACTTCAAGTCCCCGACGACCTTGTACCACGTCTCACACGGCTTGGGGAGGGACGGGTAGCTGAAGGGGACGGTGCCCTCGGTGGTTTTGGCAGAGGCAGTGGCCATTGCGATTGCAGCCTGGTTGAGCGACCTTGTTTTCACACCTTGACCACGCTCGCAGAACCTAGGAAAGTAAGTATACAGGTCAATGCAAGAGGAGCAGCAATAAAAGAGATAGACGCGACAACTAGAGACGCAGATAAGGAGGAGAGACAGGCAACAGCTTTAGGTGACGGATGCCCTCCCTCGCAACGCGCCGTCCGTTCCTGTAGCCTCCCCGTGCGGCCTGAAACGCAGTCCAAGGAGAACGATACTTTGACCGGTCTCACGGGAATCATGGGATGCCGTGTAAGACTGTCCAATCCGCATCGAGACAAATAACGACGCGCACAGTGCACATATCGAGAGAGAGAGGGAGAGCGAAATGTCATTCGATTTGCGATTTTTATTCACCTTCCTGTTTGGGACGAGTTGCAACCGGTTACGAGGAGGAACGCGTCGACAACTTTGGGTCAGAGTTCGGCGCCGGTGATATTATGGACCATCGGTGTGTGGGAGGTGGACATCAGCGCTGGGACGCGATAAGCAGAGTCTAGAAAAATCATTGTCATCATTCAAGTACATAATATCTGAGAACCGAACAACCTCGCCAGCAGCCGAGTTTGAAATAAAGCCAGGCTGAACAAGTCCTTTGCTCCGCTGACAATGGCATCCTGACCCTTTTGTCACGCACTGTCTGTGCGGGGTCGAGATAGTTGAAGAATGCCATCATCCCTGGCTAACCATACCACTTGAGCCCTTGGGTCTGTTCAGTTTTCCTCTGGATCTCTTCGCTGCTAACACTCTAATGCTCACCGCGTTTCGGACCCCGGAAACTCTCGTGTGCGGGCCGATTTGATAATCAGGATGTGTGCATAGTTGAAACTCCAACAGTAGACTTTGGTCTCATTTCGACCTTCCGCTCTCCAATCTGTCGCCTCCCCTTTCACCTTTCATCCCGGTGGATGAACATCTCAAATGTAGAACATGGTGTTGGCTACCCGCTTGTGAAGTCGAAGCATGCTCGAATCCGGCCCTGATTTCCCTTTTCCGTCCTTGGACGGAGCATTGTCTTGCTCGAAGAACTCGCCCATCCACCGTCGGGCACGATCGCAGACAAGATCTGCATAGTAGGCTGGGGGGCATATGCTGACTGCCTTGGTCGCCCGTCCAAAGAGAAAACACTGTTTGAAAGTGAGGTCTTCAAGTTCGTCCGCAGCGTTCTGGATTTCTCCTCCTCTCTGGCGACCGCCCTGCGTCAGGGATTTATGATGTGCCCGGAAAACCTCGTCATGGATGACATAGTAATGCGCCGGCCGAGCAGTCCCTTGGAGCGCAGTGTGCGCTTGCAGGAAAAAGTCCCAGTTTCGTGCCTCGGTGACCCCACGGTCAACGATGGTGCCGCTCGGGGGATTGGTCGAGCTGTCAGCATGATCGCGGTCTGTGGGATAGAATCGTGTATGGTGTCTCTTGCCCACAATGACCACAGTGATATGAGGGAAAACCTTCTTCGTTTTGTCTGCAGGGTACTTCTTCTTGCAGGCCTCTTTGATTTGAGGGAGCTCCTCTTCGAGAACAAGCTTGTATTGTCCTTCGGAAACTCCATCGCGATACACGATGATGTTTTCAGGAAGCACTGATTTGTTGTAATGTGCCCACAACGAGAGTCGCGTACACATCAAGTCTGTCAGCTCCGACACCATTTCGGATCTCGCTTTTTCGAGGCGCACCTCAGCTGGCCACTGGCAGAGCGATTTATCGATCGATGCGACGATCCCCACGATGCTTGGAGCATCTTCAGATGAATTTGGAGATGGATGGGTTACATCGAGGCCGACCACCATTGTCTTGCCCTTTTCTATGAGACCGAGATGATGCGGATCCAGCGTTTGGTTCTGTGCACCGAGCTTGAGGTTTACCTTGAGCCCAACGTTGGCTAGGTACTGTGAGGTGCCGTTGGCGAACTTTGTATCCAAAACACAGACGTTGGCAATGCCCTCCTGGATATCACAGACGAATTTGATGCGATTGTAGACCTCAGGCTTGTCCGTGCCGAGAATTACCAATACAAACGGCGGCGGACTGGATCGAGATGCGATCGTACGCAAGGCCTCGCTGATGGGTTTGTCCACATCTCCTGGATCAGCACCGCGATCTTTCGTCGATGGACGGACTTCGACTCTGCTGCCCTGCTGCCACTGAGAACAAGTTATTCCGAGTGCCAGGAGCTGAGCTTTGAACTTAGCTAGGGATTTGTCCAGATCCTTTGGATCATTCAAAGGGCCCTTGATCTTGGTTTCTGGAGTAGAGACATAAAGCCATGTCCATGAAGGAAGGGGTTTCGTGGTGCTCAGTTTGGTGTCTGTCATGTTCCAGCCACCCTCGTTTGGAGAAATCGTTTTCTTAGATGCATACTGAACCGAAGGCGGAGCCAGTACACGACCCGGGACAGTGATCAAGCGATTGGCGATGTTGATGTTGAAACGGTCAAAGGTGGGCTTCGAGTTCTGATCGAGGGTTATCATTTGATGACCTTCCTTGACCACGGATTGAGCATTGTCCTTTGGTTTTCGTACTGCAAATTTGATCATCTGCTGAGTTTCGCCGGGAGACAACTGTCCTCTGAAAGGCTGGCCTTTGATGAGATGGCACACCTGTGCTGGAAGATAGACAGGATTTGCCTCGTTCCCAACATTGACAACGGGGAGATTGGTGTCCCGAATGGTAATCTTATGCTGTTTGTGGAAAAAGTCATAAACTGTCACATAATATCCCTGAGCAGGAGGCATCTCCAGCCAAAACTGGACCTGTTTGGGGCCAGCACCGGGTTTGGGGACAACTGGCCGATGTGCCTGCTGATTCCCGTCGTTTGGTGTAGCCAGGCCCGCAATGACTCTGGTTCGGGGGATCTCGTTGCCATCACTGTTCGTATGGCGCACATGAGCTGCGTCCACGGCAACTCCTTTGAGAAAACGCCCTAGCTTGCGTGGATCGCCACCGTTCGCTTCGATGAAAGCCTTCATGCAGTTGTCCAGCGGGCCGGACACATAGAAGGGGCTGTGCTTCGGCTGAACATTGAGAATTAATCGGCCAGTGGCGGCGCGGACGCTGAGAAAGAAGCCACGGATCGCTTCAAGCCCAGGGGACAGATGGAATCTCCCATCATCAGGTGGAGATGCTTGGTAGTGCCGGTTTGCCCCGATGGACGCGACATGGTGAGATTCTTTAGGATTGTGGCCGATTAGTATGTTGAGATCTTGAATCAGTACCTCCTTGGCGTCCGCGTGTGTCACGGGGTCTGTAGACGACAAGTAATTGATCAGTAAGCCCACATCCTGTGTACCCTGGTATGTCAGGGCCATGCGAATTCGATGGCGTTTAGAGTCAGGCGATGGGAGATCTTCACCTCGCGCATGCATGGTGACTTCGAAAGGCTGCTGCGAAATGTCGAGTTTTGTCGCACTGATGAGATACTGCCTGAAATCGGTGACAATGTCGGGACGTTGCTGGACAAAATGCTGTTCGAGCAGCAACTCGATGGGGCGTTGAGCAGCCTTTCCCTTGACATCTTCATTCTTCTTGAGGTTTCGGATTTCTACCTGATACCGATGAAGAGGTCGGGGTTTCGGAAACGTCAACTCCATGTAGTTGGCCCATAGCAGAATCTGCTTCCCTCGAGTGCCAAAGCCCGGCCGAAAAGGGTTCTGCTCCAATGCCGATGCTGATTTTCTCAAAACACCTTGCTCAATCTTGTCCTCGAGATTGACGATAACGTCGTTCCTGCGAGCCGGGGAATCCGGACCATGGCTAAAGAGCAGTGCTGGTCAGTTCAAGTCCTGAATGAGTGGACCAAGGGTTAATGAGAGACTCACGAGAAGATTGTTGGACCAGCTGGGGCACCACCCCCACCACCACCACCACCGCGGCTACCGCGGCCACCACGGCCACCGGCCCCTCCTCTGGCAGATGAAGCATCGTCTCTTGCGCTTGGACGAATTGGCAGCGGGGTTTGGCCACGACCACCACCTCTTCCACGTCGCCCGGACATGATGTGTGGAACGTCAACTCAAGGTTTGATTTGGGGCGTTTTGAGAAGAAGAGGAGCGGACCTTCTGAGCAGTTCATACGCAAATGAAATATTTCAAGCCGAGCAATGGAACGACGGCTCAGGATGCGATGAAGCAAGGGGGAGAGAAAGAGGAGAGATCGGTAAGGGGGTACTTATAGGCAGGCCAAAGGGCGCTAAGACGCTGCGTTTGCGACTGCTGTTTATATGCCATGATTTTGTTTGACAAACGACGCAAAAGGACTTGACTCCATCTATCTGGGAATATGAAGGTGACGCGGATGGACGAATGGAAACGCGTTTACCACGGAATCAGAGAAACGGAATGGATTCAATGGACTCATATGCGGAGTTGGGCACCTGGCACTCACACTCACACATCAATGGTCATGCTGGCCTGCCCAGTGAAGACTCAGCAGAAAGGGAAAGAGGTCTATCCGAACGGAGGCCTGAGTCCTTGTGATTCGCATAAGAGAATTGAGTCAAGTTGTGATACAATGTGAGGTGTGAAAGGAGAGACGGAGAATGCTGGAGGTCGAAATACCCTCGATGCCAAGTGATGTCATGTGACTCAGGTCACTGCCTGGAGCCCGACCAATGAAAGTCGAAGGAATTGACTCAGCAGCTGAGGGCCCCTAAGGCCGGCCCCCAGGTAAAGACGGTTGCGTGGAGATGGGTATACCAAGTACGAAATACTACCTAGGTACTACAAGCAAGGTACTCTGTCCTCCGTCCCAGGTACCTTACCGAACTCCATGTCTGTGATGTTCTCCCCTCCAGATACGTAAATGCTTCAGAAAAACAGGCAACTGCATTACGCTCTCCCGCATTGCACCCAGGCAACGAGGCTCCCATCACAAGAGATCCGCGCGAATGGCGAGGGCTCTCTTGCAAGTTGGGAGCAGATTTGGTGGAAGAGTAACTCGCGAGTCCCGAATCGAATCGGATCATGCAAGGGACTGGCAGACAAGACAGTGTGGGTGCAGCAACTTAGGTACCTACCCTAAGGTACGGTAGGTAACGGAAATAGTTTTTGATCTGGGGCCGTTGGCCGAGGACGTTGGAACGAACCTCCGCGCTCTGGCTGACGCGTGTTCTGAGTCAACACCTGACGCGGATCGGCATGTCTTGCACGGAGTAGTACTGTACATACATCCAAAACCAATACCTTTCAAAGCACTGCCCGATTGACGCTCCTCAAATCTGCTAGTCCACCGCCGGTATGTCCAGTACCTCCAGTTGAGGGAGCGGTGTGCGAAAGCGGTTCCCAGTTGCCCAGCTAAGCAATAAGATACGAGGCTAGACTCGGCTGCAAGCTGCGAGAGACTTCATTCACTCCTGACTTCTCGCGAATTGCTTCCGCCTCCCTCGTGCAAAGGCTCGATACAGAACAAGGTGACAGGTCTTCTGTATCGGATCTCCGCAGCGATCGCAGCAATCTCTGCCATCTCAAGCAGAGTGCCGTTCTACACTTAGAAACATGACAAATTCCAGGGCCACGGCTGCTGTTTCACTTGGTGCTGATGTAGGCTCCGTGCATATACGACATTACCCGTCTATTCGATAGGTACCACCACTGGGCCTGCGCAGAATCTCGTCCCCATGTCTCTCTCCAGTGGACAAAGAGTATTTGAGCCCAGCCATCTCCCTCCAGTTCCTGGCAGTTGCTCTGTTCGCTTTCCGAAGTCCCTACTCCATTCCGAATCTCTCTTCTGAACTTTGGAAGAATCCTCAGTTCGAATCTCTCTGCCATGGCCACCACTGGAGCATGCCTTTGCGGCGAGGTCAAGTATGAGTTTACCGGTATGTCGACAGTGGACTGTATCTCTCTCTCATCGTCGTGGTCCTGACAAGTGGCAGGCGACGTGCAACTCAAGGCTTTCTGCAACTGCAAAGATTGCCAACGATGGGGCGGAGCCGCTGGCCTTCCAAATGCCGTTGTTAGTCGATCCGATTTCAAGATTACCGCAGGTAGGTCGTAGCTCTCAAGCCAAAGGCAACGAGCGACATTGACAATTCTCGAGGGGAGCCCAAGACATTTGATATCGTCGGAGGCTCGGGAAAGATCAACAAGCACTTCTTCTGTGGTACCTGTGGTTCGAGCTTGTATTGCGAGCTGGAGGTCATGCCTGACTTGACTTGCATCAAGGCGGGCAGTTTGGACGAGCCAGACCTGAAGAACTTTGCCGTCGAGTTCTATGTCAAAGACAGGGTTTCCTACCAAAAGCCACAAGATGATGCTCAACAGGTTCCGGCTTTTGGTTGAACGGGACACGCTATGTCCCAGGGTTCTCGTTGGACGAAATGGATGATTGCGGACTGCCTGAAGGCTGCGGGCGGGATCGCGGTAGGAGTGCGTGCTGGAGTGATTGTTCTCCGATCTTTAAGATTGCCAAATCCATTGCCAAATTCCATAACGTATCATTTTCCCGGCTCGACTTCGTGTCCCCAGTAGACTTTGTTCATTCTCAGCCCCTTCTGCCACAGTGCAGGGAAGCTAGAATCTTGATCGGGATATTGCTCACGCTCTTCACGTTGGATGCGTAGGGCGGCTGCAGAGAGGCCGACGCAGATGGCAAAGACCGGATCAACGAACCTGCGCAGGACACCAACCACGTTAGCTTCAAGGTCAGAAAGAACGGAGGTTGGCTGGTCCACGGGGTCTTAAAGTAAGACAACATACTTGGATATCAGCCATGGTTGAGCGATGGACGCCATCGTGAACCAACTCGGCTGTTCTTGATGTCGAGTGTCGAATGTGGAAGCTCGATGGGAAGGTTGAGTGAGACTTGAAGAACACTTCAAACTTGAGAGCGAACGAATTGGTAGTTTTGGAGGCACCGAGGATTGGACGCGATCCTGCTCCAATCGTCTGACGATGGCAATTCGCCTGATCTGGCACGCTTCTTGGCCAACCACCGCTGTAGTTTATCTTGTCAGACAAGTCTCTCTGCATCCCTGTTCCTTCCCGCGCTCGAGCCTCCGGGAGCCTGATGGGCATCATCGTCCATCTTAACCTCTGTGCCGTTTCAATTGCGACTGACTGAAACCAAACAATCCCGTTCACGCTCGCGAGAGGGCCACGAGAAATAATGGCACTCGGTTTCTCGCGCAGACTCGCGTTTCTCAGCCTGGCTAGCAATGTCCGACATCCACGACGTCGTCCCTGAATTCGACCTTAAACCCTACACACATCTCCTTCATTCTCTCGAGAAGAACGAAATCACTGTCGCGGACCTAGTCACCCTCGACCCAAAGGAGATCGCACGAAACTGCCCTTTGCCTGCAGCCGATGTCCAGAAGCTCGTGACAAACCTCATCCAGGCCCTCCAGCGGGATGTGCACAATAGGGTGGTAAGGAAACGCGAGGTCGCTTGCATCGACTCCGGGGGCCATAGGAGCGAGGAAC
Organism: Exophiala alcalophila; assembly: GCA_001599775.1. Classification (NCBI taxonomy): domain Eukaryota; kingdom Fungi; phylum Ascomycota; class Eurotiomycetes; order Chaetothyriales; family Herpotrichiellaceae; genus Exophiala; species Exophiala alcalophila. The sequence continues at coordinate 3,649,648 of BCHY01000005.1, read as the reverse complement.
GTGAGGAGAAGGGGCCAGCGACGCGTCTGCCCGGCAGTGGGCTAATGGTCAGGACCCTTGACTCCAAGATTGATGATGCATTGGGGGGTGGTTTCCAGCCGGGGCACATTACAGAGATCGTCGGCGAGAGCGCGGTGGGAAAGACTCAGTTTGTCCTTGGGCTACTCCTTTCTGTACAGCTCCCTCCGCCCCAGGGCCTTGGGAAGGGCGCGATCTACGTGTCGACGGAAGCAGCTCTCAACACGCTTCGACTGACGCAGATGCTTCGTTCCCACCCCGAATATGACGGTTTGGATCCCGAACAGCAACCGTCGCTTGATCGAGTCCACACGATTACCACCAACGACTTGGAAGCACAAGAGCATATTCTTCGATACCAACTACCTGTCGCGGTGGAGCGGTTCAACATTGGATTGATTGTTCTCGATTCCGTCGCGGCCAATTTCCGAGCCGAACACGAAACTCGCACCGCCGCCGGACTGGCGGAGAGAGCTGTTGAATTGGGCAAACTGGCGACTATGCTACGAAGGATTGCCATCGACCACCGAGCGGTCGTTGTCGTTACCAACCAGGTTTCCGACCGTTTCACCGATGCAAAGAGTCTGTTCCATGGCTCGTCTCCGGCCACGACGTCTTCACCTGCTCTGCCTGGGTCCACCCTTCCCGCGGCGGTTGCCGATCGGCGAAAGGAGACCCAGAGCCTGGATCATCAGCAGCAATTCTTTACTGGGTGGGGAGATGGAAGACCAGGCAAAGACGAGCGTCAGCAACTGAAGACGCCAGCCCTGGGGTTAGCGTGGGCGAATCAGATCTCGGCTCGCATTGTCCTTAAGATGGAGAGCGAACGACAGAAATACGCCGGAGGAAACATCTGGCGGGATAAAAAGAAAGGTCGCACGTTCGGAGTGGTCTTTGCGCCGTGGGCAGCGCCGACCAACACCCCAATACGTTACGAGATCGAGATGCAGGGCATTGTTTCTGCCACGCGAGAAGAGGAACCCGGAGCGTTGTCGGCTGTGGGTGGGGAGCATGCAGACTTGTTGCAGGAGGAGCTGTGGGCGACAGACGAGGACGAGGAGTTCCCGTGACCGTGCAATCACCCGTTGACCGGAAAGGGGGAGAGAGCGCATCGCGATACCATTGGACTGCGACTGTGTAGGATATGTCTACGAGGACGTACGGAGTATTGGTTCCGCTTCACCTTCTCGTCTGAGACAGCGCGCCCCTGTCCCCGATCAGAATCCATTTATTATGATTGGCCATCCGAGGGAGGCTATCAGCGAATGTTCAGTACACATTATTACTACTGGATACCCCATTACCCAGGAGACTTGAGCAATGAGGACACAGCGTTAGGCGAACACTACTCGTACGAATACTACTACTGAACTCAGAGAAGCGACTTGTGACTGTGCTGATGACCACGGATCTCTCGCCTGGCCGGATGCGGCATGCACACCCGAAGCCCGCTGCTGATTGGCTTCCGCCGTCGCCTCGCCAGTCGACGCCTCTTTTCTTCTCGCAATGTCGCCAAAGCTCCTCTCGAGTCTTGAACGGAATCCATCAAAATCCCCAACAATAATGAACATGTGGTCGATACGAGTCCTCGTTCGTCTTGCCGGGTCCTGCGACCGGCTCTTATCGCCTCCAATGGATGCACTGGAATCCGAGACTTGCCTGTTGCCGGGCGGCGGCAAACAGCTTCGATCTCAGCGCCACCCAGAAAGACTAATGGGTGAGGTAAGGTACGTGTGTAGTACGTACTGCTGATGCCAATCTTTCCCCGCTCTTTCTTGAAGGACAAGTCCGACTGTGATCGACTCGGACTACTTATATTCCTTGAAGACGGTCAATCTCTCTTCTATATTCTCTCCCCAGGCGCAGACTCAGCTCCGAGTTCACCTCCCTCTACTCCATCCCTCTTCTTCTCATCTTCCCGTTCTTCTTTCGTGTGTCTGGTCCCTCGTCTTCCCCTGCTCAGCCTGTTGACTCTCTGAAAATGGCCGCCACCAATGGCAACGGCCGGGTTGTGCCCAAGCTCGCACACAAACATCCGTTGGATCAACTGAGCAGCGACGAGGTCGGTGTCGCACGGCAAGCTATCCTGGATGCTCGCAAGGCTCCCATTCTGTTCCGCAATATCTTCACCTTCGAGCCTGCCAAGGCCGAACTGGTCAAATTCCTCGCTGCCGAACACGCCGGAACTCTGTCCCCTGAGACTCCTCGCCCTGCCCGCCAGGCTCGCGTCCAATATGACGTGATCTTCGAGGACCGAAGCCATCAGTACATGGAGTCCATCATTGACCTTGCCTCGGGGAAGGAGGTCGACCTCAAGCGCGGAGACAAGGGCTCCCAACATGCCTTGACCGTGGATGAGTTTCAAGACTTCAGCAGAGTCTGCTTTGAGTCAGAAGCTTTCAAGAACGCCATCAAGGAACTTAACCTCGACGAGAAGTTTGAAGTCGCGGTCGACCCGTGGCCGTATGGCGGGCCGGATCCGGGAGAGGTCACTTCCAGGTAAATTGCATATTTGTGAAAGGGTTTCCCATCACAGAGCTGACCATTTCCTCTCTAGATATACTCAAGGGCTTTGCTTTGCCAAGCTGCGAAACGACAACCCCGACAGCAATCACTATGGATTTCCGCTTCCAATTATCCCCGTGATGGATAACTACAAAAATGAAATCATTCGCATTGATCGTCTCGCTACCGGTGGCACTGAAGACGGTTTGGAATATGGAACTGCCACTAAAAACGTGCTCGAGCATTGTAAGCCCGCGGAATATGTGCCGGAGCTGCTGGACACTCCTCTTCGCCAGGACGTGAAGCCGTTGAATGTGCTCCAGCCCGATGGACCCTCCTTCACCGTCTCCGATGACTCCCTGATCGAGTGGCAAAAGTGGAGATTCCGAGTTGGGTATGTTGTTCATGTCTGGTCCATGGAAGGCTTCTTGCTAATGGAAATCTATCAGCTTCACCCCTCGTGAGTGTGCGGTTATTCATGACATCCACTATGAGGGCCGCAGCGTGCTCTACCGGTTGAGCTTGTCAGAAATGACTGTTCCGTATGGCGATCCTCGGCCGCCCTTCCACCGAAAGCAGGCATTCGATTTTGGCGACGTTGGCGCCGGCCGATCCGCCAACAATCTTGCTCTTGGCTGTGATTGTCTCGGCGTGATCAAATACATTGACGCCATGCTCGTCGACGGTGAAGGCAAGCCTTCCGTGTCCAAGAACGTGGTGTGTATCCACGAGCAAGACAATGGAATTGGCTGGAAGCACACCAATTTCCGAACCAATCGAGCTGTCGTTACGAGATCCCGAGAGCTGGCTGTGCAGTTTATCATCACTCTTGCGAACTACGAGTATATCTTTGCCTATAAGTTTGATCAAGCCGGAGGGTGAGTAACGACCATCTACCCTCACGCTGGACCCCTGTTAACATGACTCTCAGGATCACTGTGGAAACGCGAGCAACTGGAATTGTGTCTGTCGTCAACATTGACCCCGGCAAGGTCAGCCCTTGGGGAAATGTTGTCTCCCCCGGCGCCCTAGCACAAAACCACCAGCATCTGTTCGCCGTCCGAATTGATCCAGCCATTGATGGTCATAACAACACCATTGTCACCGAAGAATCTCTGCCTATACCAATGAACCCCAAGACCAATCCCTTCGGAAACGGCTACGACGTCGTGCGCAAGCCAGTCACAAAATCGACATCCATCCACGCCTCGCCTTTCACCAATCTGACGATCAAGATGACCAATCAGAACAAACTCAACTCCGTCTCGCAACGACCCGTGGCGTATAAGTTCATCCCTTCACCTTCGCAATTGATTCTCGCAGATCCCGAATCGATCGCGGCCAAGCGTGCGGCCTTCGCCAAACACCACGTGTGGGTGACGAAATACCAGGACAATGAACTCTTCGCAGCGGGCGAGTTCACCAACCAATCGCAACTGGAGGTTGGCGGCGTCGCTGACATGGTGGCACGCAACGACAAAGTGGACAACGAGGATGTGGTGGTCTGGAACGTCTTTGGGCTTACGCACAACCCGCGAGTGGAAGACTGGCCCGTGATGCCTGTTGAAATCCACCAGCTTCACCTGCGTCCTGCCGACTTCTTCGACCGTAACCCTGCGCTGGATGTGCCGGGGGTCAAAAACTCGAGCAGTGTCGAGGTCGGCAGGGACGCGAACGGCGACTGCTGCCATGGCACGAATGGATCAGTGCAAGCGGCGCCCACTTCACACCTTCAAGGAACTGGGAGCGTACCTGTTGCCGAGATCAACGGACATTAGACCACACGATATAGACTGTGAAAGTAGCAGGTATCTCGCCCTTGCGGCGCAGCCTTTGTAAGCAATACGATGTAGGCCCGGAACCTCTGCTTTCTGATGATCAATACGGAATTTTGTATATGCAAGACCCGGCCACCAACCTCTCTGGCGAACTTGGAGCCAACCATTCTGTTAGACCACGAGGCTGGCATCAGCGGTGCGAGTCTACCAAGTACATTATGTACGGAGGTACAGCCCTCGTACATCGTACTCGGGTAAAGTACTCCAAAGATGGACAAGCGAGAGCTCGGCTCGGTCCGCAGACCTCGCCTAACTAGTACTAGCCCAGAAGGAACCCCCTCATGCGTCATTCGTTTGCCGCCTGCGGCTTTCGCTTCCGCTGATTAATGGAGATCACGAGTGGTTCGTTGTCGAAAGGCAAAGAACTCGCCTCATCTATGCTATACTCTTACATGTTTCCTGCGGCTCTCTTTTTTCCTGGAGTATGCATGCTCCTCATCTAGATCTGTTTAGCCCTTGACACGCGTGTTTGAAGGGCAACTTCGCCATCCTTCCCCCCACGATGAAGGTGCAATACCGAGCCGAGTCCCTCGAGTTGGAGGATGTTCCTGAGGAAACCATTGCTACTCTGGCGGCACGCTGCGCAGAGCAGATTGGCGCCGACGTCGAGCGAGTCTCCCTCTTCATCCTCCCGAAGCCGGGCTTTCTGAAGCATCCGTTCCCCGATCGTAAACTCGACGACTTTCTCACGCCATCCTCTCGAATCAAGCTTGTTGGAACACCGAACGCCGAGGTCAAGAAGATGGACGATATGGGCGCCGCGAGTCGCACAGTCACTCGACCAAGTAGCTTTAAGGCGGTCAAAGCGAACAAGACGCGTGATTGGAAGAGGATCCAAGAAGAAAGCACATACACATTTCACGCTATCGAGCCTCTGCCCTATCTTCCAGACCCGGAAAAGAGCAGGCGGTACTTACAGCGGCTGGCGAATGACCCTGGAATCAAGGCGTCCATGCGTAAACACAAGTTTAGTGTTGGTCTGCTAACAGAAATGAACCCCGCCGAGCATACCACGCACGAATCCAAGACACTGGGATTGAATCGAAACCAGGGCGAGGTGATCGAGCTGCGCCTGCGAACAGATCGATACGATGGGTACCGCGACTACAAGATCATCCGCAAAACGCTCTGCCATGAGCTCTCCCATAATGTTTGGGGGGAGCATGACCGCAATTTCTGGAATCTCACCAAGGAGATCGAGCAAGAGGTGGACAGAAATGACACACTCCACGGTGGGCACCGGCTGTCAAATGAGGAATTCTACGACCCCACCGACACGTATGATGACCCCGAGCATGCTGACCACGGCGGCTGGACGGGCGGCGACTTCGTGCTGGGAAGGTCCAAAGACGGCGGCGCCAGTGAGGTCGGGTTGAGTCGAAGAGACATCATTGCCAGGGCAGCGATGAGCAGGCAGCAAAAGGAGAGAGAGGCGCGAGAGCAGGAAGAACCTCCCTCATCGTGATGAACGACTGCGGCATCTAGCGAGGCGTCTTGGATTTGATTGATAGCTTGGACAGGACTGGATCCTACTAGCAAGGCGTTGGGGGAGCTCTATTGGTGTATTTCTATGACTTGCCTAATTCCGGATATCTACATAGGAAGACTGAGTAAACACTCAGATGATTCAGTCAGCCCAGTGTGCATGGGCGTACAACAACACGTTTCATGTTGGACATCAGGAATGAATAACCTGTTTTTCAAACGAAAGTGGTGGATGGCAAACCCATGTCTGTTGCGGTGTCTTTCCTGCAACATTACGGCAGGCAGCAACAATCAGGGTCCAAATGGCAGACACGCTTGACTTCCGGTCGGTCTCCCGGGGGGGGAGGGGGGGGCGAAGGAAAGCAGCCGGGCTAGGCCGATCAACGGGGCTCGTAGCCTACCTTATAGGTACTAAGGTGGTATTAGCAAAGTACAATAGTGCCTGGTAGGCTCCTGCAGCCTTGGAGCTCTAAATGCCCTGAGGCAGCGCAGACACTGCTTCTAGTACCAAGGTACTTACTTGGCTCAGGTCTAGAGAGGACCTTTGAGGACCTCAGCACGTGTGAGGTGTGAGCCAAGTTATGTAGGTACTCAACAGTATTTAAGACCCTGAACTTGCACTTCCAGGCGCTGCCCAGAGCTCCTTATCATTTTGACACAGACCTCAAGCGCCCAAGAGCCCGAAGGCTTATCGATTTCCGGTTGACGCCTCCGCCTCCGCCTTATAAGCACGCGCTCGCTCTCGTTCACTTAAGTGGAACTTGGACGGATCTCGGACAGGTCTAAACTTCTCACCCATCTGGCATCCAGCGTATGACTGTGGCTGGTGGCTGCACTGCACTGCACTGCCCTAAAGAGAAGCGGATCTTCAACAACGTCTAGTACTGCGACGTGGGACGGAGTGACGCACAACGACTTCCCGTCCGACAGCGGTGCTACTTGCCGGCCCTTCTCAGAGTCTGATCCATTCCAAGACTGTGAGTAACCTGGACTCCATTTCGCGACGTGGTACCTGCGCAATATTTTGCCTGGTGCCACATGTCAGATTGAAGGCTTCACCTATGATTCATTTTCCATCCTGCTGTTGTTTCCCTTCTCCTTCTCTCGATTCTCTCCTTTCTCCATCCATATCGGTCGTTCTGTATTGATTCTGAATGCCTCTGCTAGAGGATTCCCGACAGACCTCGCCTGCGCCCACTCCGAGTCCCGGCCCTGGCCCGCCAGCGGGCGCGATATTCAATCGCCGCATCAGCGAACAGTTCTCCGATCTCGCTCGCGTTGCTATTATGACAAACGCCTCTGCTTCCCCTGCCCACGAATCCGACTCCTCCCTCAACCATGCCGCCTATCATTCCAGCCTCATGCCGCCTCCCAAATCCGCGTTTGGGAGGTCGCCGTCGAACCTGGCCGCGAGCAAACTCCTGCCGCACCGCCCTCAGCCCCAAGGACGAGCTCTGACCGATACGCCCCTCCCCAGCGCCCCTCCCAGTCCGCAAATGTGAGTGGGCAGAATCGTTATCAGCATGGGTTTGCAAACACTGACGAGTCGGGTTCTAGGCATGCCCGCACCAGTTCCAACGTCTCCGGATCTGCCACCCCCAAAATCCGAGCCACCACTCTCGATATCCCAGGCCTGACTCGATCGAAAGTTTCCCCGGATGGGCGCATCGCAGAAAGAGATGTGGCGGCTAAACTCATCATCATCATGGTCGGGTTGCCCGCCCGAGGGAAGAGCTATATCGTTAAAAAGATTGCCCGATACCTAAATTGGCTTCAACATCCTACACGGATATTCAATGTCGGAGACCGCCGCAGAGTTGCCGCGGGTGTTGGTCCACCGATCCCCGACCAGGATGCCGCCCTACGAGAATCAGTGCGAAGGATGAGCTCGACCACCCTCGGCCCTCAGAGTATTGTGGACCATGGAGAGCTCCTCCCCCCTCCTGCGGTCGACACCAAGATCCTCGTGAATGGCGAGGTCACATGCTCTCCGATGAGCCCCCTTGACATCAACGGGTCCGTCAATGCCAAAAGTGCCCCAGCGTCAGATACCGGTCATCGAAAGGAGCCCATCCTGATGTCTGGCCCAGAGCCCATGGACCAGACCGCCGAGTTCTTCGATCCCCAGAATGTCAAGGCCAAACAGCTGCGAGAGCAGGTCGCCCACGCGGCTCTGGATGAACTGTTGAAATACGTTTTGGAAGAGGGTGGTTCGGTTGGAATCTTGGATGCGACCAATCACACCCGAGAACGACGGTTGTCACTGGTCAAACACATTCGAGATCGTGATGAGAACATCAACATTCTGTTTGTCGAGTCGCGGTGTCAAGATCAAAATCTCCTCGAGGCCAATATGCGTCTCAAACTGTCCGGTCCAGATTACAAAGGCAAAGACCCGGTGGTTGCGTTCAAGGATTTCCAGGCACGGGTGGAGCAATACGAGAAATCCTACCAGAAAGTGGACGAGTTTGAAGAAGAACACCACATGGCGTATTGTTCCATGATCGATGTGGGGAGGAAGATGGTGACCCACCAGGTCAAGGGATTTCTCTCCCTCCAAACGGTGACCTACTTGATGAACTTCAATCTGGCCCCTAGGCAGATTTGGATCACCAGGCACGGCGAGTCGATGGACAACGTGAACGGCAAGATTGGCGGCGACAGTTCCCTAAGTCCGAACGGAATTCGATATGCTCAATCACTTTCGAAGTTCATCGGAGTTCAATGGCGGGCGTGGGAGGAGCACCAAGCAGAGAAACAGGCCAACGCTCATTTTCCTCCGCGGCCAGGCGACACCACGCCGCCGAATCCCGAATACACGGCCCAGGCCATGCTGGAGCGAAACTTCTGCGTGTGGACAAGCATGTTGAAGCGAAGTATCGAAACCAGCCAGTTTTTCAACGAGGACGAATACGACTTGAAACAGATGCGCATGCTGGACGAGTTGAACGCCGGATCCATGGAAGGCATGACCTACACGGAGATCCGAGATCGGTTCCACCAAGAGTACGACTTTCGGAAGCGCGACAAACTGCATTATCGATATCCCGGCCCTGGCGGCGAGGGCTATCTTGACATCATCAATCGGCTGGGCAAAGTGATCCTGGAGATTGAAAGAATGACGGATCACGTCCTGATCATCGGGCATCGCAGCATCTGTCGCGTCCTTCTCGCTTATTTCATGGGCCTCAACCAAGAAGACATCAGCGATCTCGATGTGCCCTTGGGTGTTGCCTATATGCTCGAACCGGTAAGCAAAGCCGCCCCAAAACAGTAACGTTTGAGATTAGCAAAGGACTGACACGTGCGTTGATAGCGACCGTACGGAGTAGACTTCAAAGCCTATCGCTGGGACCCTACATCGGATGAATTCCGACATGAACCAGACTACCGGATGAGGCGAGCCACTGACCCACAAGCCTGACGTTTTCTGCGTTTTCTGTTTCTTTGTTTTTTGCCTTTGTTCGGCCGTTCTGCATGTTTTCGTACCCATGATACCCATTTTCCGGCCTTCTGATTGGCATCTGTCGCATGCTGCTATCTTCGGTGTATATATCTAGTCTATGGACATACCATTTCCCAAAATCTAACAAATCCTACTGGCGACTGGTTGTTTTGTTGTCGTCGCCGTTCTTCTCGTCTTACCACCGCGGCTCTTACGACTGGACTAATACGTGTGGAGCGTTGGCAGGCAAGATCGTTGTTGGCAGCAGCGTCCGGACATGTTACCACGTATTAATTCGTGGGTGGATTGGTGAGCATGGACCGCTTGTGTTTTATCCGGCTGGGTCATGTACTGTGGTATGATGGGATCTCTGTGAGCGCTGGCGTTGGTGGACTGGTATTTCGATGCGGGCGTTTGAGGTGAGAGACCGGCGCTGTCTTGCAAGACCGTCAATTGATCAAACTCAAAACACGGGATGGATAGACGGGGTGGATTCCGCCGGCAAGACGGAGCAGGCAAAACTGGCGAGGCACGAAGAGGCTTCGGTCTCGATTCTCCAATGATGTTGTATGTGCGGAGTATGCAGAACTTACTTCAACGCACGAATGCATTGCTTGTACCACACCTAGTACTCCTTGTACTTGCTCGCGAAGTGTATCCCCGGTTCCCGGCCCAATCTTGTCAGCCACTCCGGCTTTGCTCCATTAGAGACGACCGACCTTTCAAAAAAGCTTCAACTTTTCTTGTCTCATTCAAGGCTTCAAGCTGGGGATTCGATGCCGCTGCTCCACTTCATCTGTCTTTGTTGACGGAAGTATAGTACCAGATAGTATATGAGCACTGTGGTCTCCTCTCTCTTCTTGTTGACCCATGTATTCATTTCAACTCGGCACAGACGAGTGCCCGACACTCTTTCGATAGACCATGAGAGGTCACTGTTCTCATCATGCCCACCATCATCCTGTCCAACTTCAACATCGTGACGGCGGTCCTCGGGGGGTTTATCACTGTCTTTGGCCTCGTTAGTTACTTGCTCAAGGAGCGCTTCTATCTATCGGAAGCATGTATGTAAACCCAACCCCTTATCAATCTGACTCTCTGACCGAGAGCCCCCATCTAGTAATTTCCATGCTGGCCGGAATCATCTTCTCCCCAAATGCAACCAACATCATTCGGCCACTCGAATATGCCCAGGGTTCCCAGGAAAACCTGGACTACATCACCCTCTATTTTTGCCGTCTGGTCCTCGGCGTCCAGCTGGTCCTCGCTGGTGTTCAGCTACCCAGCCGCTACCTCTACACCGAATGGAAATCCCTCGCTCTCCTCCTAGGCCCCGGCATGTGTGTCATGTGGATGCTTGGTAGCCTACTGATATGGGCCATGGTGCCCAATTTGAGCTTCCTCCACGCCCTCGCCATCGGTGCCTGCGTCACGCCCACGGATCCCGTCTTGTCGAACTCGATCGTCAAGGGGAAGTTTGCGGACAAGAACATCCCTAAACCATTGCAGAAGATCATCATCGCCGAATCCGGGGCGAATGACGGCTTGGGGTACCCCTTCCTCTTCATTGCCTTGTATTTGATCAAGTATACACAGGGCGGTGCTGCAGCACCGCCCGGGGGTGTATCCAAAGCGCTCGCAGAATGGTTCGGAGAAACCTGGGGATACACCATCTTGCTCAGCGTCGTGTATGGGGTGGTGGTCGGGTGGGTTGCCAAAGTACTGCTGCATTACGCCGAGGAGAGGAAGTTCGTGGACCGAGAGAGCTTTCTCGTCTTCGCCATCGCGCTGGCCCTCTTCATTACCGGGACATGTGGCATGATCGGATCGGATGATGTTTTGGCATGTTTCATTGCCGGGAATGCATTCACCTGGGACGATTGGTACGTTGTGTCTTGCGATACCTGGACGAGAAAGTTTCCCTGACGATGGATAGGTTTCGTCTCCAGACCGAAGACGACTCGTTGCAACCGACGATCGATATGTTGCTCAACATCTCAGTCTTCCTGTGGTTCGGTGCGGTTTGTCCGTGGGCCTCCTTCCGAGTCAACAACGTCATCCCCATATATCGGCTGATCCCGTTGGGTATTCTGATTCTGTTGTTTCGGCGGGTGCCCATGGTTTTCGCGTTCCACAGAAAGATTCCCGAGATCGAGGAGTTTCAACAAGCTGCCTTCGTAGGCTTCTTTGGACCGATCGGGGTCTCGGCCATCTTCTATCTCTACGTCAGCCTCGATTTCCTCCGCCAAATCACGGTAGATGGAAACGTGCGACCAGACGCGGCTCAGTTGGAAGAGGTCATGATGGTAGTGATTTGGTTTCTGTCCATATGCAGCATCGTCGTCCATGGTCTCTCCGTCCCTTTGGGAAAGTTGGGATACCACCTTCCGAGAACCATGTCGCAAGCACTCAGCAGCGAGAGAGACGATGGTGATGAATCAGAATGCCATGCAGGACGTGGCCATGTAAGGTCGACCAGTCGGTTACGCCAAAGAAGGAATAACGGCACCAAACCCACGCAGGATGCGACTGACCGGGATTTGGAGAGCGCTGCGGAACCGAGGAGACCGGTGCGAATCATCTTTGACGACGAACCTCGAGGCAGACCAACGGTACCCGAAGCTGCTGCAAATGTAGAGGAGCCATCAACCCAAGGCATAAGGTTCGGCGCCTCCGTGATCGATCGCGGCAGGATACCCGCAGCGTCTCAGTCACAGGCCTGAAGCAGGGCGGGGTGTAAGGGTGAGCATTCTGAGCGATGAGGCAGAAGATCTAAAGAGCGTGGAAGTTGGAACTCGATCTTGAGTACAGGCGCTCAGGAGATATAGATGATGGAAATTTCTCTGGTTGCGTAGGGATGTTTTAGAATATATGTATGGAGTACTTACGGGATAGACACGTACCTTATACCTCATGGTATAGAAGGTGCATAAGTGCCTTGGAGTAGTCTGAGGAGAAGGCCCAGATATATGTATACATGTTTCTCTCCCTTAACGTCGGCTGAACATACTGCCGCAGTTTGCACACGTGATTTGCCCCGTATCCCGTATCCCGTACTTTACTCGTATTGCCTCGCGTTGCACCTCCACACGCGCACCTTCCCCCCAAACCTCCCTCCGCTAGTACTACTGAACCTCTATCCGTACCCTGAGCCCTCAACTGCTCGCACCCTTTTAACCTTTCTCTCAAAGATACACACCTACTAGTGAGCCTTTTATGTAGAGGCGTGTTGCCCAATTGCCTTCATGTACAATCAGTTCACCACGAACTAAAACAACAACCAGGACAGAAGACCCACGACCGATTCCACCCCAACCTCAAGGCTCCCCACAACCACCTGCTGCACACACGCATACTCACACCCTCGCCGCACCCCCTCACCGTCTTTTCAGATATCTCCCCCATTCGATCACCCCAGTTCAAGTAATGCTGCCTATCCTCCTGGCTTCAGACTTCTGAGCGTGGCGCCCTCGGCCCTTTGAACACCCTGACTGTTGACATTAAATGCTTGATCTCTCCCTTTGACTGATCCCTCGCACTCCTCGAGCGAGCGAACGGGCGACCGTCTCCGATTTTCGTCAACCTGCCTCGCCTGCGAACCTGGATTCGCGTGCTGTCCTACCTTCCTTTCCGACCACCGATGGCCTTACCGTCCCTCCAGACTCAGATCGGCGATGCCTCGCGTTCCAGTCCCGGACTCGCCAACACGAGCCTTGCGGCAGGGCAGAAGAGGAAGAGAACAGGGGAGCAAAAGTTCTATGCAGTGAGACAAGGAAAGAAGCCCGGTGTCTATGAGACATGGCCTGAGTGCCTGAGCCAAGTCAAGGGCCATAAGGGTGCGGTTTGTATGTTGATGCGATCCCTCCCGTCTGGACTTCAATATTGATATCAAACGCAGTTAAAGCCTTTCCCACTCTAGTCGACGCTCAGGCCTTTGTGGAAGGGAAACACCTCAAGGAAACCAATTCGGGAGAACAGAAGTTCTACGCCGTCCAAAATGGGAAAGTTTCGGGTGTTTACACAGACTGGATACAGGCCCAGGCCCAGATCCGCGGGATCAAGAGACCGAAATACAAAAAGTTCAGTACTCGCGCAGAAGCAGAAGCATTCGTCGCCGCAGGAAGGAAAGCAAATGGGTCAGATCAGGAGCAAATCGGGGGCCCTGAAGAAGCGGTTCGAAGACGGATTGTCCAAAATTCGGCGCCCGGCCTCCAACTGAACGGCATTTCTACTCCAACAGACAGGGATGGGAATCCGTATGACATCAATCGGAGACCCCTTCCGCCTGGTGCTGAAGATGGATACGATCCCAACATCAAACTGGCCGCGGATGGAACCATCGTCGATCGAACCGATGCGGAAAAGAACCGGACCAAAATGATGGTCAAAGAACGCGATCCACCGGGGATGCTTCGCATCTATACTGACGGATCAAGTCTCCGGAACGGCCAGGCGGGTGCAAGGGCAGGAGTAGGAGTGTATTTCGGACCACAAGACCCAAAGTATGTGAACACTGACCAAACCCAAGCCCAGAATCAGGTCCAAATTTCATGTTGCCTTACCTCCAACTCTTATCTATCGAAGAAGACAAACCTGACCCAATGGCATTATAGGAATGTTTCCGAGGCTCTCAGAGGCAGCAAGCAAACAAATCAACGCGCTGAGCTGACTGCCATATTGCGCGCGCTGGACATTGCCCCCAGACACCGGGAAGTCACCATTTACACTGACAGCAAATATGCCATCGACTGTGCGACCAACTGGTACCGAAACTGGAAAAAGAATGGCTGGGTCAACTCCAAAGGCAAACCTGTGGAAAACAGAGATCTGGTGACCGACATCCGAGACAAAATCGAAGAAAGAGACCAGCTCGGTAAAGGGACCTATTTCATCTGGGTCAAAGGTCACAAAGACAACGTAGGTAATATCGCTGCCGATCGATTGGCCGTAGCAGGTGCAATGAAGGGGAAAGCCCTTGGTGTCGACGATGACGGTGCCGGGGATGGCAGCACCGAAGTGGAGGAAAACGAAAATGGTGGAAACGCCGAAGAAGACGAGGCCACGGCAGCATTTAGGGCAATGGAAAAGGCTATGGAGGAGGATAGTGACGAGGAGTACAAGTGAAGGATCCTGGCCTCCGCAAACGATTCGGTCATGATCTCTTGATTCAGCTTTGTCTCAAGAAAATCAGATCCTCCTTCCAAAGAAATTCCAACGAACGGCCACCAGAGGAGCCAGGTCCATCTTTGACACGGCCCTTGACAGTGCTGACGGGAGCCATGATTGCTTTCTGTAAGACCAGTGTCGAGTCAGAGGCACCCGGCATGCACAATAGACTTTCCGCGACGGATAAAGAAGATTCATGTCCACATTCAAGCAGGCGAGCAGGGCGCTTTGTGATAGAGTATACATAGTACGCCGGCTTGCCACGACTGCCCCACGTCCCACCTCCTCTTAATAGGGCGCAGCCCTGCATGGCCTTCTTCGCCCGAGGCGAAGAGTGATAGCAGGATAAAGGGGTCGCCGCTCTCGTCCCTCTTACCAATCGACGGACGACATCGATCAGAGGAGAGGTATAGTTGCTTCTCGCATCTGTAATTCCTCTGGAAAATAGTCTCTAGGTCGGAGCTTGTTTCTGTCGCAGAATGAGAGCCCGTCGGGGTTAGATGATATTGCTGAGTCGACAAGGGGACGCGCCGACCTGTCGACGCAGAAACGACTGACTTTGTTGAACGATCCTGGCAGCCGTATAGTACACGAACACCGTGGGCAGGCAGACCGGCGAGGCAAAAGTTTGTGCCAGCACCTCGGCTTCTCATCGAGATTCGAGGCTGCCATGATGACGATCCCAGGTATCTCAGAAACGAGGCGTGGTTCCGTGCGAGGCAGGCGACATAAATTTGCAGTTTCACATGCGACAATTGGATCCGAGCCCGGCGCTGAACCGTGATCACGGTAGGTTGGATAATCTGTAGATCTAGGTCAGCCAAGAGTGTGTCAAACGCAACGAGGGTTCAATGTCTCACATACATACTCAGCCCCGTTCATTGAAGGATACGAATTCTCCAGAGGCTCGAGATGATCCTCCTTTAATCAATATTGGACAACAATTCCCCTTGAGGAACGCGTATTGTTTCGGAGTGTTTGTTGTTTGCAGCTGTCATTTCCGCTCAACTCCCAAGTTTCAAGGTCAAAACCAGAAGCGTGATATATGCGGCCACACTCAGCGCCGTGAGCACCACGACAACATTGCCACTGGTTCGAAACCTCCTCTTCCCGACCCCGTCGGCGCCGACCTCGTCAAAGAACTGCTTGTTCCCCTGCTGCCGACGGTACGCGCTCACCAGCAGCACGCCGGCACCGTAGACGGCGAAGAGGGCGCCGATGGAGTAGAACTCCGAGGTGAAGATCTTGAGCACGACAAGCGCGAAGGAGAACTGGGAGAGTGAGGTCCGGATGTACGCGCCCTCGAAGGTGCGTTGCGCCGCGCGCACCTCGACCAGCTCGTCGTTAGTGAGGTCGACCGAGCGCGCGCGGTGCAGGCGCAGGCGGAACTGGTCCTCCGGATGCCGGGTCTGAAGGGCGGGGGAAGGCCTGATCAGTATGGATCCATTAAAGAGGGGGGTTACATGGGGAGGGGATTTGAGCTCACGGTGAACATCCTGCCCACGGGGTCAGCTGGAAAGCTTTGTGGCTTCGGGATGCATAGGTCTGTGTTGGATGTTTATGTACGGAACATTCTGCAAGCCATCCGAAGAATGACGGAATATCAACGGGCGGGAGACAATCCGTAGTGGGGGTAGGAGTTCCGCACAGGCCGCTTTAAGGTCATGTGACCTAATATAGAGTTGGGAGCCCAGCTGGCGAGGCTGAGGACTCCTGTTCCACAATAGACACCTGTCAGGCAAAAATAAACCCAAATCTCGTAGATTTCTTTGTTTTGGTTCACTATCTGCTTTTGTACATCGGCATTGATAGCACCCACTCTGCTTCAGGGGAAATCGGTTGTGTTTCGCAAAGGAAGGCGTCTCATGGACTCATGGGAAAAGCGAAGAATGTCCACTGAGCACGGAGTGAGAGGAAAGCACCGTTGGAAAGGCAAGTAGCAGTGTACTCTGGACTTGTTTGAAACTGAATGTGTTTTTTCCGAACTTCTATAAAACCTGGTGAGAAAGAATCGGCGCCGAAGGAGACTGCAGTTTGGAAGGGAGAAGCAGAACAGACTAGAACTCGTTGAACTTGCAGCGAGGGGATCCTGCGTCTCCTCGTGATATCATGGGTGCTTTATGACGCACTGTGATTCATATCGCCGATTCTTTGAGCAATTTCTCCTTACCACAAGTCTCATGTGTTTGTTCCCTTCTTTTGCCAGCAGACGCCGTTAGGTCCACAGCGCAGCCAAACACAGGCCCAGCTGCATGAAGGAGTATACCGGAAATTGGGTCGTGTGCAGCCTATACCACAAGGGATTTGACATGGATTTCGTGGACTTGGGGCAGTTTCAAAGTTGGCTCGAGCACAGGACTCGTACCCGGGTGAATCGTCGATGAGCATCTGCTCGACTTGTGAGACTGTCACAAGCACGCTCACCTTTCTCAGGATACATATTTTTGCTTGACTCTTTGAAGGGTGCATTGCGTGAGATGATCACCCCTCTCCCTGGTCATGATGAAAGATGGCAATTGATCGCGGGCGATATGCGTAGATGACTCGAACTGATCTCACCACCAGATAGATGGACTATGCATGACATTGATGAGATCAGAGAAAGGGTTCATCATGATCTGAAGTCATAACACACTGTGTGTTCGACATTATGTGTGGCGGGATGGCCTTCCGAGAAGCACGGCCAGGGGAGGTGGAAAAGCGAATGGCAAGAAGTCTCACCATGTCTTGTGCGATGCCAGCACAAAGAAGGGCATACCTGCCGAGCACAATGTCTGCCTTGAGGAGTCTCGATCTCGAACATCACCTTTGGCAAAAGAAAGGCCTCCCGATCTCGTGAAAATTTCAGAAATGCCACTCACTTGGCTTCCGCTTCAACCGTTCAAGTATTGAACTCCTTACCTTAGAATTTCTGGGCCGACTCTTGAAGAGTTAATAGCCACTCGAGACGCCCACGAGGCCGCTTCATCGCTGGCAGCCAAGAGCTGGCTAGCGTCTCACATCATCTTCCACATACCAGTGGTGTCCCACTGTCGAGTGATGATACTCAAGATGGAGACTCGGCCTGGTGATCAAGGGCCGATACTGGCACCGAGGCAACACGATCCGAGATCAGGGATCGTCTCGAGAGAGGGTGGATTGACAGGTTGTGGCGTGTGGGCGAGTGGGCGTGTCAGAGCTCACAGTCCGATCCCGTGAAGAATTTGACATACCCGGGTTCGGGATGGGGTCATCCGTCAGGGTGTGTTTCGACTGGGGCGAGGCCAACTTGGAAGATGGAGTACTTGGACGTTGGAACGGGGAGGCGCAGAAGGAATTTCGGGCGCCACCAGCCCTCGAATTACCAACCCCGTCTGGCCCCCCTTGGCCGTGAGAAGCAGGCTTCTAGAAGAGCGGAGTTTTGTCCCACTCCCATGATCGCTCGCATCCTGGTTGCCACAGATGTTACTGGGCCTTGGAGCGCAGGTGCCAGGCGCGGCATCGCGGATGTGTGGACCGAACACCCCTGCCTGCGACTAGGGTCTCTCCATTTGGGTATCACCAGCCAAGGTCCCCCAGTCGAGCTATGGCGTTTTTTGAACAGGGAGCTGGCGCCTGCTCAAACTGGAGTGCCTCATTGGTCGAGTGTGTAGAGTACAAGCCGTTATTGCCTCCAGGCTTGCATAATGTGGTTTTCTTCTTCTGGCCAGTGGCCATACATATGGTATCGTGGTCAGTCGACATGGTAGCGGAGATACCGTTTTGCAGAGGGGCTGTACTCTAAGGTGGCCTGGTTCGTCTCGTTGACTTTGTTGCCCTGCAACCTGTATGCTTTGGAGATATCCTATACTCGTAAGTATGACTTGATTGGAAGTTGCGTGGCAGCTCTCAATGCAAAAATTTTCATACCTTGTCTGGATCACTCTCACAGGAGCACGACGGGCCCCTTGGCTTCAATATTAGGATTCGTCAATTCCTTGGAGGAAAGCCTTGTCTGTCGTGCGAAGACTTCCTGTTTCCCTTCGCCTTCAGCTTCCCTCGTACTCCTTAGAGTACGAGTAGCGCACTGTACGGGAGCGCGGCACGAGAGATGCCTGGTTCCCAGGGCTACCCCACTCGCGTGCGACATACTATCTAGCCATCTGCCAGAGTAGCATGTTAGCCTCTTGGAAGCCCTCTGGGCCTGTATCTTGGCTTCTGAGGTGATATTGTAACACGTGCGTGGGGGGTGGTATACGGGTCCTACCTATGGTGTTGATAGGGGTACACCGGGTCGGCAGCGTACGAATTCGGTGTCGACCGAGACCACGTATTGCTCAAGAGACTGGCCACAACTGATGTCACCATGGGGTGGCGGCGATGGCGATTTGGAAGGAGTGTCGGGCGGCGCGGTGAGCAAAAAACAATCTCAAGAGTCAAGGCATGCTCCTCGATCAAGAAGTCAGGGCGGACCTGGGCCCTCATGTGAAGTCGGACAGGGAATTTCCTCCGACCGCTGCCTTGCCCACGTGCTGGAGTTCGAGCTTGTGATTGAGTCGAGACCAAAGCTTCCGCCAAGGTTCATAGACGTACCAAGACCGCCTTGGCAGCATCCTTGGCAGCGGAATCTCTTGTGAGCTCTTGGCTCTTGGCAATGTCCATCCCTGCTCCTCAGGCGGGAAGCTCGGCAGTGGAACCACCAAGGCCACCTCCGCTTCGCGATCTTGATACCCAGAACCTGAGATACCTCTTGTCTGCTGTGTCTAGAGCCTCTTGACCTGGTGATCCCAGCCCTGTGCTCGCTGAGCTTTCTTGACCTCCCTTGGCGGCAGGGGCCCTGGACCTCCACAGACGAGCCTGCTTTCGGTTCCCGCACGTAACGGCAATCTGTGACTGGCCGGCGCCCCTATCAAGCCGCCAAAGAGATCGGGCAAAGATTTTCGTCAGAATCCACTTGTCAGGCTTCACCCTACCCATGAACATCGGGCAGGGCAGGGCAGGACAGGAGATTCACGACGGCCGCCATGTATCGGCTGGGGGTTTCCGCCCAACCCCCGGCACATATAAGGGCAACTCGATATGCCTCTATATCTCGAGGATTTTCAATCGTCTCAACCTACCCTCGTGTGTGACTTTGACGTGCAACACAAGCACGGACATTCGAGATCAAGATGGTTCTCTCACAGTTCGATTACATCTTTGCCATCGGTACCATCTTCGCATTCCTCGATGCGTGGAACATCGGTGCCAACGATGCGCCAACTCGTTCGCGACCTCGGTGTCGTCCAAGTCGTTGACCTATTTCCAAGCCATGTGTATTGGTTCGGTCATGGAGTTCGCAGGCAGGTATGTCGATCCGTCCATGCAATGGGTCGTCACTATGGCAAAAGAAGGACTAACGTCGTGTCCAGTGTCGCCGTCGGTGCCCGTGTTGCTGATACCATCCGAACCAAGATCGTCAACCCCAACCACTTCGAGTCCAACCCGGCAATGCTCATGCTGGGTATGATGTGTGCCGTCGTCGGTTCCTCCCTCTACCTTACCTTCGCCACCAGGTTCGGTATGCCAGTTTCCACCACCCACTCCATCTTGGGCGGTGTTCTCGGAATGGGTATCGCATCCGTTGGCGCTGATGGTGTCATCTGGTGGGGAGGAGATGTGAACTCGGGTGTCGTGTCGGTGTTCCTTGCCTGGATCATCGCTCCCTTCTGCTCGGCCGGCTTTGCTGCCATCATCTTCCTCATCACCAAGTACGGTGTCATGCTGCGACGAAACCCTGTGGCCAAGGCAATGGTTTCCATCCCCATCTATTTCGGCATCACCTCCGCTCTCATCACCAGTCAGTGCCACTCCCCCCTTCTCCCCTCCAGCTTGTCGCATCCTGCTAACCACCATACAGTGCTTATCGTCTGGAAGGGTGGATCTGCTCGCATTAGCATCAGCGATGCCGAGACCATTGGCGTTATCTTCGGTGTTGGTGCTGCCGTCGCCTTGATCGTCGCCCTCTTCTTCCTCCCATGGCTCTATCGACTCATGATCAAGAATGATTGGGAACTCAAGCCCTGGCAGGTTATCCAAGGACCTTTCCTCCTCCGCCGACCCGAGCCTTCGCCCATGCCGGCAGGATTCTCGACCGTTCAAGATTACTATGCCGGCCACCTGACCATGGAAGAACTTCAAGCTAAACGAGCTGCTGCTGCTGCCGCCGATGTTGAGAATGCCAAGCTGGGGAGTGAGAAAGGTCTTGAGGCTACTGATGGCATCGTCCAGTCCGACAGTGACTCCGGAAAGCCTCGCGCTGATGATGGCCCAGTCTATGAGCAGGAGGCCCCCAAGGTCTGGTCTATTATCGGCCCGCGACCCGAAGGAAAAGCCGTCTACCATCCTGCCATGCTCTTCTGGTACTTCAAGAGACTGTTTTTCCGTGGTGTTGAGAAAGATGTTCTCAGCATGCAGAAGAAGCAAGATTTCTTGACCGGTACCCATCTTGACGACATCCACGCCCGAGCTGAGCACTACGACAACCGTGCCGAGTACATGTACTCGTTCCTGCAGATCTTGACCGCCTCTGCCGCCTCCTTCACCCACGGTGCCAACGACGTTTCCAAGTGAGTCATGGATCCCATTGTATACATCTTTTCAAGAATTATGTCACTAACAGCATTTCCAGCGCTATTGGCCCTTACACCACCATCTATCAAATTTGGAGGACAAACGAGCTGAGCAGCAAGGTTCCTGTCCCATACTGGATTCTGTAAGTTGCCCACTGTGCTTTACAATCACAGGTTACTAACCCATCTTTCAGCGTCTTCGGAGGTGCTGGTATCGTTATCGGTCTCTGGACCTATGGTTACAACATCATGCGTAACCTTGGCAACCGTATCACCCTTCACTCCCCGTCGCGAGGTTTCTCGATGGAATTGGGTGCTGCCGTCACGGTCATTATGGCTACCAGACTCAGTAAGTTTCTCTCATCCGCAACCATGACCCGCCGGAATTTCATTTGCTGACCACTTTGCAACAGAGCTTCCTGTCTCGACCACTCAATGTATCTCGGGCGCAACTGTCGGTGTCGGTCTCTGCTCTGGTACCTGGAGGACGATTAACTGGCGTATGATTCTCTGGATCTACGGCGGTTGGATCATCACCCTTCCTTGCACTGGTATCGTTTCGGGTTGCTTGATGGGCATCATCATCAACGCTCCTCGCTGGGGCTATGACTATTTGGCTAATTAAAAGCGGCATGAGAAGGCATGCAGACAAAAGAACGGCGCTTGTGAGAGGTCGTGTGTCACGCTCAGGCATCATGGCTTTTTGGTTCGCGTGAGCAAGCGACCTGCCAATCATTTATTTCGCCTCGTACTTTGCCAGAACTTCCTGTGTGTACCTTAGTTGCCACAATGCTTCTCGACGTTTAGCTCTCTCGAGTGTCGACTTTGGTTTACATTTCGACAACGTTTGTTGCACTTTCTATAGACTATATTCACAAAGCGGTAATATACCCATGTCTTGATCTATTGTGGAAGACGTAGAACTGTCTTTTGCGGAGGATACCTGATAGGCACCACCTGAGCCCTCGGCCCGCGGCGCGAATACTTACCGCGGTAACGAGACACAGACCCATGATCGGTGATTTTCTCTATTGATGGGCCGCTCCATTGCTCGTCCCCCAGAGGTTCCTTTGTTATAGGACCTAGTACGCGGGTCTCACGGTCACGCCAGGGTTCCCGGCGATTGCGCCGATTGAAAAGGCGATAATTGTTGAAAGACTCAGGGGGTTCTATCACCTTCTTCCGTTAATTCCAAGACATGTTGTGTAAGCTCTACTTGTATGATACAGCGCGGCCCTACGGTGGGTTTTATTCCTCTTTGTCGAATCTCGACCCTGTGCCATATTCAACACATCTCGCTCGACCCTCGGACATCTTAAACAGGGTTTCTGTGGTATCTGACGGGGTCAAGCTACTTGATTCGTAGTGACTCAGCCGCTTCCCCGAACCCTTGTCGCGAACAGCTGGACGGAGAGATCGACCGCGCGGGTCGGTCGGCTGCCCTTTTCTGGCGTCGTAGGCGCCGGATACCTTGGTCAGAGCCGCAGAACAAATCTTAGCCCAGCACCAGCACTCGAAAACGGTCCAATGACAGAATAAATCCATTTCCCTGCTGCCATGCACGAGGGGCGTCTCCGGCCCTCCCGGTCCGGCACTCGGCATAGAGTTATGCAATTTCGGTATGGCTGGAAGAACAGAGATGCTTGTCTACTAGTAGTGCACAGAATATTGAATGAATACAGCGGCTTTAATGAGCATAAGAGAAAATAGGGGCAATATTATTGTGTCGGCCGAATCCGGTATTCCATTCATGGATCATAGCGCGGCTTCTGCCATTTATATTCCCAACTTGCCCAACTTCCAGAGGGACAGAAGGCTTTTGAGTTCTGAAGTCTGGGTCTTGCCGCCCGTCTCATCGCTAATCCAATCATGGTCGCCTCATCTCCACACATGAAGGTCGCCTTGAAAGCCTCGGGGCGCCTGAACTCGTCTTTCCATTTCCGGCAGGTGACTAACTCGCAACTCTCGTCCGCCAGAGCAGCTCGGCTGCAACCCGAAATCGAAACTGGGCACGAGTGAGAAGTTGCAAGACCTGAGTCTGCGATCGTGCAGTGGGCCACTGACAAAATGTCATTGGCTTCCAAATGGTATGATGGTGACACAGTCATGCTGTGTTGCGAGGATGACGAGTATTTAATTGCAAACGAGCCCAGCAGTAGTCATCTTCACTTTCTCAATCCTATGCGCATTTCCAAAGTCAGTACTGCAGGCTAAAGAGTCCAAAATGGTGACTTTCTCTGTTTCTCTCGGTCTGGCGAGTTTTGCGCTACTCTTGTTCGTCCTGCTTCGTTTGGTGTATCGAATAACCCTGCACCCACTGGCTAGATTTCCCGGCCCGGTCATCGCGGGGGCAACGTCTCTGTATCAAGCGTGGTATGATCTGAGACCGTCGACGTCGTACATCAAAGAATTCCCAGCACTGCACAAAAAATATGGTGAGATTGCGTCCAAAGCAGTTGCTCAATGTGCCAACTCTTCACAGGTCCAATTGTGCGAATAACACCGGACCAACTCCATATATTCGACATGGTGGCATACAATGAGTGAGAAACGAAGTTCTCACCTAGCTCTACATACGAATGCCTGACTTTAGTGAAGGATATTCAAAATTGGAACTCGTTACGCAAAGTATGGGCCTAACTACAACAATGAAGCAGCGAACGGCTTCTTCAATGTCCTCGATCCCAAAGCAGTCAAGCCATGGCGCGATGTATATCAACCATACTTCTCCAAAGCTGCTATCGGTCGCCTCGAGCCATTGATTCATGATCGAATCCAAAAATTTCTCTCAACCTTGGAATCTGCTGCGGCTGCCGAAAGACCTGTCGACCTCAGTATGGCATATAGGAGCTTAACGAACGATGTGGTCAACAGCTATATGTTCGCTGACAAAGGGTTCCAGCTGCTTGAAATTCAAGACTTTAAGTCACCTAATCTGGAGGCTTTGGAGGAGTACTTCAACTACGCGCAATGGTCGATGTATTGGCCAAATTTCATGGCGTGGCTGACGCGGCAATTGCAAAGGCTGACAAAAGAGCAAACACAGAAGCTAGTTCCTGCCCTAGCTGCCACCAATTGGATCACTGAGGTGAGATGGGAATCATATGAGATCAGTGACAGTATAAAGAAAACTGGCTGATTCTGTCTTAGCAATGTTGGAACAAAGTGAAGAAAATCATGCAAAACGGCGGATCTGGTGGAGGCTTTCCCACGGTTTTCGATGCCTGGGTCAACCCCAATGCGAAAAGGGCATTTACTCCCTCCACGCGACAATTGACTGCGGACGCATTCACATTCTCCGGAGCGGGCACAGACACTACCGCTCATGCCCTCACAGTGGGAACCTGGCATCTGATCAAGAACAAGGCGGCGAGGATTAAGTTGAGAGAAGAGCTGCGAAACACAATACGGTCTGCGTCATGTGCGGAGTTGATCAGCTCGACTGTGCTCGAAAATTTACCTTATCTGGTGAGTATCGTTTGGAGTTCCAAGAGTCACGGCTGACCTTCTGGGTGCAGCGAGCTGTCATCAAAGAGAGCTTGAGGATGAGTATGGGGGTCCCAGGGAGGTAGGCGACATGATATGCGACAATTCATCCGATACCTTGACTGACCTCTCTGTTCGGCAGAATGGCGAGAGTTGCTCCTGAAGGTGGAGCTGTGTTATGCGGCCAACAGATTCCAGCAGGGGTGAGTTAACCGCCCCATCCAAAGACTTTGACGGTCTGACAATGCCTCTAGACCTCGATATCCAGCGTCTCGTACTGTTATCATTTTGATCCGAAATACTTCCCTCAGCCCGAATCTTTCGTCCCCGAGCGCTGGCTTGGACCAAACGCGACACAGCTGGAGAACAGGCTGATCGCCTTCTCCCGAGGTCCGAGATCGTGTATCGGGATCAATCTGGCGTATGCAGAGCTCTTCCTAACCTTCGGGTACGTGTTCAGGATGTTTGACATGGAGCCATACAAGACGACTGAAAAGTCCATGGAGTGGAAGGATAATTTTGTGGTCACCACGAACGAGCATTTGAGAGTGACCCTGACCAGCGCGGCGAGGGATGAGGGGAGGGAGGAGGGGGCATGAGCCGACGGGCGCAAAGGTGACAGCTAACAGCCCGCTGGCATCGATTGTAGATAACCGTTGTCGAAACAGAGATAGAATACCCAAGAATGATGTCGGAACAGTGACGGCGAGTGTTTGCCGCCTCGCCGACCCGTTTTCCGTTCCCCGCGTCGAAGCTTTCCAGGTGGCGGACGGAGCCTTGTCGACCCCGCATATCTGGCAAGGCTGACGAGGCTGACTTCGCAATTCCCTCCGACCCTCCAGGGCCAAGCCGGAAGCTAGCGGCTCTCTCCGCCAATAAAACGCCACGTATATCAACTCATCGGTCAAATGCCGACGGATGCCAGAGCGGGACCTGGTCGAGGATTCCGGTCGGCCTGTGACACGACGTTGATACTTATATCCCCCAGAAATTGTCAAAGAAGTCTTTGGCCCTCATACTCACGCGCTAGATCGTTTCTTCCCCATTTCTTATGTCCTGCTAGCTGTGTCCTTTTTTCATATGTTGGCATAGACGTACCAGTGTCCCACATCCCACGATGTCGAAGCTCATTGACTTTGCCGAAGGTTAGTCGTACTCGCGCAGCAGCTCCCCGTGAGCCTGTCGCAGGTGACAGTCTGGTCGCTAACACGGTACTCCCACTTTCGCAGTACAAAGGCATACTTCCAGGGAATCCTGTTGGGTAATCCTCTATGGGAACGTCTGGGACGTGACCAACTTCCTCTCATCGCACCCCGGTGGCGCCAACATCATCCTGAAGCTCGCCGGCAAAGATGCGACCGAAGAATATGATCCTATCCACCCCCCGGGGACACTCGAAGAAAACCTACCCGAATCGGCGCGAATCGGCCCTATCGACCCCAAGACTCTCCCCGAACCCGTCAAGGCGGCGAAAGATGTCGGACCGGAACCAGATAGTGAGGTTGAGTTGCCATTGGCGGCCATGTTGAACCTGGACGACATCGAGGCTGCAGCGACGAAAAAGCTCTCAAAGAAAGGGTGGGCATACTATTACTCGGCTGCAGACGACCTCGCGAGCAAGCACTTGAACAATACAGCGTATCGACAGATCCTGCTACGGCCGAGGATCTTCGTTGATTGCGAGAATTGTGATCTCAGCACCACTTTTCTGGGATACCGATTGGAGACACCTATCTTTGTGTCACCGGCAGCGATGGCCAGATTGGCCCACCCCGACGGCGAGTGGGGAATTGCGCAGGCGTGTAAGAAATTCGGTGCCATGCAGATGATATCGAACCACGCGAGCATGACCCCGGAGCAAATCGTTAAAGATGCTGGCCCAGACCAGGTCTTTGGGTGGCAGCTATACATTCAATCCGAGCGCAAGAAGTCCGAGGACATGTTGGCGCGGATCAACAAGCTGGATGCTATCAAGTTTATTTGCCTCACATTGGATGCTCCCGTCCCTGGTAAGCGAGAACACGATGAGCGGGCAAAATTCATCGTCGAAGACCACGACGAGGCCATCAAAGACGCTGGTGGTTCGCAGTTAAAGGGTGGAGGTGGTATTGGACAGTCGTTGTTTTTCGGCACAGATCCCACGTTGAACTGGACCGAAACACTGCCGTGGTTGAAGAAGCATACCAGCAAGCCCATCATCCTGAAAGGCTTACAGTGTCATGAGGACGCATATCTCGCCGCCCAGCACTCTTCGCAGATCAAAGGGATCGTCTTGTCGAACCACGGTGGGAGAGCTTTAGACACAGCCCCGCCTGCGATCCACACGTTGCTGGAGATCAGGAAGTACTGTCCAGAAGTTTTCAGCAAGATTGATGTCGTTGTCGACGGGGGCATCAAAAGAGGGACGGATGTGGTCAAGGCGTTGGCCCTCGGGGCCAAAGCTGTTGGCGTGGGTCGCGCCGCGTTATTCGGACTTGGAGCCGGGGGTATTGAAGGCGTCGAAAGAGTTCTGGAGATTCTGACCGAGGAGACTTCCACCGCCGCGCGGTTGTTGGGTGCCGCAAAGGTGACAGACCTCGGACCTGTCCATGTGAACACCAGAGCCGTGGAAAGGGACATCTATGATGGGCCTGCGAATCTTCCCGGGATTGAAGGCGCAATGAAAGGCTTGTGGGTTAAAGCGAGGTTATAGTGGAGATGTTTGGGGCAGGCGGAGTCCTCCAGAACACTCGACGATCTGTACAGCGTTCGCATCTGTCATGTAGATATTTCACTGGGTTTGAAGCCGAGAGAGCGTAAATAGGCCTGGGTATTCAATTGTCTTTTGGCTTCTTCAAGTGGCTGCCACGGCTAAAATGCTTCCTGCCCGACGCCATTTCCGAACCAAGTACGAAGCTCGTCGCTTTCAGACCGGGGGCCCGATCTGCCATTGACGCCGAAGTACTGCGAGAGCCCCATCTGCTCATCCTTGTCGTCTTCAGGCCAATCGGTCGTTATCGCAGGCCCACCTCGTTGTTCCAGCATATCTTTGATGGTACCCCAGCTGAACCGGCATTCATTCCCAAACCCCCACACAGGATCGATGGCAGATTTCAGCCATCCTACGCATCTCGCGTCGGATGGATATCCTGATCCCCACGACGCCGGCTCCTCGCCGGAAGTTGTGGAGTTTTGCGACAGATATGAATCCCACAGAGCTTCGCAGCTGACATCTCGGGTGACCTTGGCGACGACACTGGCGGCACTGACGCAAGGAAAGAGACTGTCGGCTTTCTTCTCCACAGTGATCTTGATGGTTGGGAAGATCAACTCCAGCCTTTTCTGATAGATTGCAGGTTTACCGATCGTGTCGACGTAGATTTCTCTCAGATTGACGCCGCGTTCAATGACGCCACGGATCAATTCCACGGTGGCGTCCATGGCTTGCGCATTGAGATTATACGAGCCACCATTCTTCAGCATCCCAGCGCTGATGTCCTGAGCACTGAGAGACTTGATAGCCCAGCCTGAAGTCTTGAATAGCTCAGTATTGTCGGTACAGACTGCTTTCATGAGATTGGCTCGAACCGCCGGGGTGAGCACTTTGGAATCATCAAAATGGTACGTGTCAGCCAGGAGAGACTGTTGAAGTTCGATTGGAAGATAGTAGACCCCGTAAATCATCGGACCGATGACAGGGCCGCGTCCGGCTTCGTCGACGCCTAACACACATGGTGTTCCTGGCTCGGACTGAGGAGTCTCTTTCGTGGTTATCGTCTCCGGAACTCTGCTGTAATGGGCGTACGATCTTCCAGAAAGAAGACAGTCTTGGTGATCCCGTACAGAGGGTGGTACAAAGACCTCTGAGTTTGGAATTGCTTCCTCCATGGCTTTATGTGTATTTATCGTGAGCGGTTTAAGATAGTGATGTCTGGACTCTTCAATCTTCTCCACGGTCGCGGCCCCGACGCGTCACGCGTCACAAAGTACGCTTAGTGAATCAATGGTCCACCGTACGCAGTCCCTGGCCTAGTCTAACCCTTTTTGGATGTGGACAACAACCATACGAGTACGAGTTCGGCTTCTTCGCTAATGCGGGACAATTCACTCTCCCGACAACTGCCTGCTCATTCCTCTGTCTCGCTCTTTGGAGTTGGTCGAGCGTGCATCCCTTCCGGTTTGAGCCCTGCGCAAATTGTTTCGATCGACTGGCGCCGAGATGGCTCCTCGATTTGCCGCGCATCGTGAGCGCGACGTCGTCGATTACTCGGCCATTGGCAAGTTGGGCAGGTGAGATCGACGCGGCATTCAAGAGACGAAGTGAATCGCTGACCCGAGCACAGGCGTACCGGCGTCACCCTGGACCAGCGACCCCTTGATGCGAATGGAATCGAAGAGATCTCCGGAATGTTCTCTTCTCCGCGCAAACCCTCCCCACTGAAGAACATGACCGTGCTGGAAAGCGTGGAAGAAGCCGGTGCAACACCTAGTGCGGCGGGTTTGTCTAGTCCCAAAAGTACGTGAAAGAGAAGATTGAAGAGACCGTGTTTTGTTCTACATGATTGAACCTGATGCAGCTTCTTTGCGCGGAGCCGTGCTAACACGAGAACAGGGCTTGATCTGACGCCTGCACAAGCCGTTTCTTCTCGTAGATCGGCCCGTGGCGCGTCAATCCCGCGTCCAAGGTCATCATCGCCCAGAAAGAGCGGCATCAGCGGCACGGCAAGGAGAGCCAACGGCGTTGATATCTTTTCCGCCCACAAAACTCCTCAACCCGAGGATCCAGCAGACCGCGAGAACACTCCTATTTTCACTCCCACTCGGACTTCCCAACCGAGGAGGTTTAGCCCCAGTCCGGACAAGTCGCCTCTGCGCGACATAACTACGAACGGCCAGTCGGTCCTGAGAAAATCCGGAGCGAGCATGATGATCAGCCCCTCCCCAGACGAACTACCGGCCTCCTTCGACGATGAGAGGCCCGACTCAGATGAAGAGGCTGTCCAAGAAATGGAAACGGTTTTCCCTGACATTGAAGAATCCGAGCCTGCGCACATTGAGGATGAACCTGCGGCCGGGCCACAGGGTAGGCAAGAGTCGGAAGAACTAGGCTTTTCGGCGCGAAGTTTGGAGGATGGCGGAGCTGAATCGAGTTCCGACGAAGATATTCCCCCTGTCGCACAACAAGCCAATTCAAGCAAGAAGAGAAAGTTGGACATGGTCGACCCTGTCGAGCAGGATGTGCCCGTTGTGCCCACAAAAGTCCAGAAAACCAGAGGACCAACGCCTGATGTGGAAAATGGAGCTTTGACCGAAACAGAGATCTCTACAGGACAAGATTCCGAGGTGAATGGTAACAAGCCATCACAACAGCGGCAATCTAAGCCAGCGCCTTCACGACGAGAACAAGCGCTCAATGACATTATTGAGAAAGTTACGGCTCGACCGGCTCGGTCACGCCCTCTGTACATTCTCCGAAGGGAAACTCCGGCAGACGATGAAGTGACCCACACCAGAAGTGGCAGAGTCAGCGTGAAGCCGCTGGCATATTGGCGGAACGAAAGATGCGTTTATGGGGGAAGTCCCGGGAGTGCGAGCTTGGAGGATGGTGCTCGCTTTCCTTTGAACAGCATCAAAGAGATTGTGCGAACCGAACAAATCGAACCCAAGGAGAAGAAAAACTCGAAGGGGAGGAAAAAGAAGGGAAAGGGCGGAAACAGTGGAAAGGGAAAGGCCAAACCCGACCGAGTCGCAGCGGAGGACTCCGAGACCTCGGATTCCGACGCCGATTTGGACAATGATGGCGCAAGTGATGATCCATATGCAGAGCCGTGGGAGACTCAGACGGGGACCCTACTCGGAAACGTCGCGATTTGGGACAATGAAGAGCAAACACCCACGGAAGAAGAAGAGCAAGTGGAAATCGCGCACGCCGCTGCCGCCATCAAAACGAAGGAAGTCAAGGCTTCGAATTTGCACGACGGGCCAACCTTCAGATATGCGAAACTGCTGGGGACGAAGTTTTTCGGCACTGGACTGGTGGATCTACCTCCTGGTGGAATGAAGCGACCCAAGAACAGCCGGAAGATGCACATGAGTTTCTTCGTCGTCAAGGGACGAGTCACAGTCACTGTTGGCCCGGTAGGAAGCGAAGAGTCCGGCCGTATAAACAGATTTAGCATCGGCAAAGGGGGCTTTTGGCAAGTTCCTCGAGGTACGTCATCTATCCTTGAGTTCATTGACAACGACCGTTCGACGGATGCTAACTTCACGCCAACCACAGGGAATCAGTATTCAATTGAGAACGAACTGCAGAAGCCAGCGCGAGTCTTCTTCAGCCAAGGATGTGAACCTGATCCCGGCGAGGAGGAAGATTGATGTCATTTTGGGTGGGATCCAGCGAATCCCTTTTGGTTAATATCAATGCCGTTATGCATGATGCCTGCGGTGGATGATTGGTTGATTGAAGAGAATGTGGCCTTTTTCGTTGCATATGGCTTCATGAACAAGGAACAACGATCCCGGTAACAGCTGCATTGATGTACAGACTGAAGGCTGACTTTGTCGGTCGTTTACATTAGAATGAAGTTATGCAGCCTTATTGAATGTGTTCATTGAGAACGCGGGATCGGGGGCACGGCACACGATGCAGTAGACAGGGCGGATGGAAAGAAAGACCGGTCCAAGGCATATGAATCCTTAACAGACTGCCTTTGCCTTTTGCGGTCGAGTTCCGCCTGTGACATCTCTCAGATCAAGCAGGGAGAAATGGGCTATTGTCTCTCACCCTGCACAAGTGCACCGGATCGGCAGAATCCATAATTGGCCCTCATGTCGAATCATTTGTGCGTCTCTCACGACGTCCACGATGCCAGAGACCCATAGCCCATGCTGTGTAATCCCGAGCTAATGTGGTCCTCCCCGTTGATATTGGCTCTTGCCGAATCCGCACTTGGGACGTGATGTGAAAGCCTCGCATCATAGAATGGCTATTCGATGATGAGGATACTGAAGGACATCGTGGTACTTTCATGATACCTTGTCCGAGGGCGGTTCAAATCTCCTCCATGTCCTCATCGAACAGATCGTCAAGCGGGGGGAAATCCCCAACCTGGATCTTCTCTGGCCTCGCTAACACACCGTGTTTATCCCGACACTCAAACACCCTGACCACATTCTGGCTTCCGTCCTCCATTTCCACATTCACACTCCCATCGTTGCGGCCAACAGGTTCGTCGAGTTCCACCCCGACCCACACACAGCCGGCCTCGCGCTCGCCGCCCAAGCCGGGTATCTCTCCGCAGGACCGAACGACACCTCGCCTTCCATCATCATTGCCGACGCGACACCTCGACCCGATCTTGACAGCTTTGGACTCGATTTCCGCAAGATCCTTCCGCCGCCGTTCCTCCGCCATCTCTGCAGCGGACTTGGCACTGGGATCGAAGCGACCCAGCTGCTGCCTCCGCTTCCACGCGAGGACGCTGTCCTCGAGCTTCTCGTACTGCGCCTCTGGCATCTGGTACTTCTCGACCTGGCTCAAGTCCGCAAAGTTGATCGTCTGCCGAGCTGACGGGGGCCGCGCATCAAAAACTTCGATCTCCGAGCCCCGGCGGAGAGAGTACCGCGGGTCGCCGACCAAGGACTCCTCATCTGCGAGCGGAATCCACGTCCCATCAAGAGAGCGCGTGCGGAGAGACTGCGATGCCGCCGGGATGCCGGTGACAGGCTCGAGTTTCGTTTTCAGTTGTCCAACAGACCAGGAAGGCGTTATCCGTCGTTCGGCGGAAAACAAGGGGGGAGCACTGGTGTCGGCGTCATTTGGCACGATGATCAACACCGACACATCTGCTGGAGTGATCCCTGACATTTTGGAGACTGTTTGTGTATGGTTTGGTCTGGAGGGAGGACTTCGCAGGAGTGGTTCTTTAGGAGTTTGGGAGAGCACCGGGCAAAGGACCGAGCAGAGATGTCACTTGACACTCACTCGTAGTACGTGCCTGGTAATGTCTAATCCTTCACCCCTGGGATATTCTTCCCACTTGTCACTTGTCACATGTCAAATGACACGACTTTCACTCAATGGCACGTGATGCTTGGGGTATTCACTGAAATGGTATTAGCGCTGTTTGCTCTTAGCGCCTTGGCTGCATCTCGCGAGTCGCAGCCTCATCTTCAGATCGGCTGTTCTTCAGCCTCTGAGTGTATGATGTTCTCTTTGATGCGTGCGAAATAGTCGTCTTTGCGAGCGTGAATTCTTGTTGAATACTCTACCATCTCAGCCATGTACCGATTGCTTGAAATCCATTCTGCGCTGTCCGACAGAAGTTCATGAATCAACGACCAGCTGCCTCCCATGTCCGTTCAATTCAGCCCAGTCAACACTTTTCATCAGGCAAGGGTTGTGTTTCTCATGACCACGAAATTGCGCCTGTACACCATCATGTCCAGCAATCACGATCTCCTCAAGCCATCCCTCTTCCGCCCTGTGCGCCTGTGGACCAGCACCGCCACATGAAGCTCCGAACGACCGTCACTAAGTGCGGGGGTCGGTGTCAGCAGTGAGAAGGTCTTGTCGCAAGATCTTGCCTGACACTGAACGAGGAACGTTCTTGATGAAGACGACGCCTCCAGTCAGATGCTTGTATGAAATCAACCTCGCGGCAACATAGGCCTTCACCTCTGGGGCTCTCAACAGTGATGCTTCGGCCGAAGTGTCCCGTGACATGTCGGTATCAGCACGGACGACATATGCGGTCGGCAGTGTCTCGACGAGGCCAGATGTCTTCCGCTCGACTCCGTTGACGGCAACATCCGAAATCCCATGGTGTTTGAGGAGGACATTCTCGATCTCTGTCGGTGACACCTGCCACCCTCTGACTTTCATGGTTTCCTTGAGTCTTTCACAGTAGTGTACCTTGTCGCCGACAACCTCCACACGGTCACCAGTCCGATAAAACCCATCCGAATCGAAAGCCTCCTCAGTGGCCTCGGGATTTCCCAGATAGCCGGAGAACTTTGTCGGCGTCAGAATGAAAGCTTCTCCCTTGATGCCTTCTTTCCGGACAGTCTTTCCATCCCCGTCAACGAGCTTCAGTTGAACATTTGGAAGCAGGTTGCCCACACTCCTAGCCGACGTTTTTCTCTCCTCCCAAGTGGAGAGAGTTGTCCAGCCTGTTTCAGTCGTGCCCCAGGACTGCACGACCACGGCATCTGGGTGCAGAATCTTTTCCAATCCCTTCTGGTGGTCCTCGGATAACGCTGCACCGGCGCAGATGACGTATCGGAGACTGGAAAGAAGCTCAGGGTCCGAAGACGAAGGGTCTTGGAGAGCTGCGACAATCGGCGGTGACACTGGGATGTTGGTAACGGAGTGCGCCTGAATTGCTTGGAGAGCTTCTTGATGGGACCACTTAGGGAGAAAGAAGGTGGTTAATCCAAGGCGCAGTGGCAGAACCAGCGCCAGCCCCGACGCAAATGCATGAAACACTGGCAGGCAGATGAGTTGTGAACCCTATGAAGCATGTCAGTATGCATTCTTTCTAGGACGGGGCGGTGGACCATGCAATACCTGGGAAGGTCTGGCGCGAAAGTGAGCCTCCAACACGGCCGTCTGTGCAACAATGTAGCGATGTGAAATCATGGCAGCCTTCGGAAGGCCGGTGGTTCCGCTGGTCATGCCATACATCGCAATGCGTTCTTGGGTCCATCCATCTTGACCGGGGGATCCAGTCCAATCATCGCCACCCTTGGTCAACAGCTCTTCCCAGTTGCGACAGCCGCTGGGCGGCGGGGCCTCTCGATGAAGGATACAGAAGATGTTCGAGGTTGGGATGTTGCATTTTGACGCGGCCTCAATCATGTCATCGATGCCCTCTCCTTGGGCAATGATGAATCTGGGCTCGGTGAGCTGGAGCTGGTGGCCGAGCTCGGGGGTTTTGTGCCTAGGATTCGTTCCCGTCACGCAGCCGCCTGCGCCGATGATTCCCAGCCAAATCACGGGATACCAGATCTGTTGTTGCGCCAGATCGATCCAGTCAGTCAAGTTACACCACGGCATGGGGCGCAGAAAAAAGGCGGCAACAGCCGGGTTGAGCAACAGAAGAGAGCACTCACGTTGTTATGTGCATGCAGGCACACGCATTCCCCCTCTTTCAAACCCAGGTCTCTGAGGCCCTTGATGAGCTGGCGGACAGTTTCCAGGGCTTCTGCGGCCGAGATTCGGTTCGACGGGTCTTTGGCGTCAATGAAGATCTAGCGACCAGGATGGAGAGTTAGCGCCGATTTCAATACGAAGGGGAACCGGGATGGCTTCGAGCTAGTTACCGGGGCGCTCTTGTCATATTTGCTGAGATTGCCAAAGGCGAAGCTCACAATGTCGTCCGTGGGGATCTGGATGGTATGTGGAGAGGTCCAGACATGATCAGCGGAGGCCAGGGTGGACAGAGACATGGTGTGACGGTGGCTTGCAGCTCGAGACAGGTGTCACTGTGTGTGGCTGGATGGCATGGACACTGGCAGGTCAGGTGTCACAAGAGCCGCAGGCGAACACGCTCGTGCTGACGACCCGCCGAGGTGATACGGATCTGTTCGTGCGGGTTCGGGATACCTGGAGAAGCGAGCAGAGCGAGGATTCAAGGAAGACCCGAGGATGCGAATATGGATACGATCGAAAGAAAGATGCTCAGAGGAAGCAGAAAGAGTTGACGAGGGCGCCAAAAGACGCGTGTGGTAAGTGAATTCTACTGCTACAGAATGCGTCGAGTTTTTGGGATGGAAAAGGACGCCGAGAAAACACCACACGGCGACGGCGCCCAACGGGCGGCCAAACACAACACATGCAACGCCGAGCCTGAGCAGGCGAAATGAATGCAGTACCGCTGCTGACGCGCGCGAGCGGAGCGATGAACGCGGCCTGCGTTGACTCCTGCGCTGGAATGAGGCAGGCAGGGCAGTCGCGAGCAGACGTTGCCGGTGCAGCAGCCGGAGCAGGAGAGATAGAGGGCAGAGGCGAGTGCAGACGCAAGATGCACAACACAGGACACGGGAGACAAGGCACAGGACCATCGCAGACAGACAATGGAGTCCTGACAGCAGTGCGAGCTTCTCCCTCTCTCCGCGTGAGAAGAAGAGAAGCCGTGCTTTGACAGCGGCTACATTAGTCAAGTCGGTCCTCTGCAACTCCAAGCATGTATGCACAAGGCTGTCTCTCTGGCTTTCGGGCTCTCGGGCTCTCGGGCTCTCGAGGGCAGGACTGAAGGCAGTACCTGGTCGAGCTGAGCCTGCCTGCCTGTCTGTCTGGCTGTCTGCACTGGCCATCGCGCTTGCTATGTGCTATCAAACAGCCTGGATCCGGGGATGCGAATCGATATATTGGAGTCTATCAATTGGCTACCGAAACTCCCCCCTCGACTGGGCCATTTTCAACTCGACCTGAGCCTCAGATCCGGCTCCATGGCTCAATGTCTCCCCGGTTCCTGTCTCCAATGTCCAATATCCAATACTAGAATCCAATGGCCGTGCCCAGGGCTCCGGTGGCCTTTCCAAATCGGTTCCAAATCAATGGAAAGCCACGCTGCGCTGCCAGTGGGTGGTGCACTCCGCCTCGAGGTGCAGCAGCATTTCACTACAACTTGAACACCACTCCGAGTCAGAGCGCACCCGGCCAGTGTCGCTGTCGTTCTCGTCCTCGCCCTCGAGTTGCTCGCTTCCCTTCCCATCGGTCGCGTACCTGTCCTCGCCTTCCTGCTTTCTGTCATCCTTCGGTTTCGGCTGCATGATTTCTCATTCCCCACGTTTTCGAGTCACCTTCGCGCCCTCCAGTGGGTCGTCATCCTCCTCACGGCCAAAGTCCCTGGGACCTCGCCATTTCAGCTCCTCGACCACATCTCACTTCGACTGGCTCGCTGCCCACCTCGTTCGCACCATCCCGCGACCGAAAATTCTCTCAGAGTCATCGGAAGATCCACATTCTACCACCCCTGTCCGCCAACCTGTCCGGGAGTTGTCGTCACTCGAGGCCAAAGAATCCATATTCGACCTCTCCTCTCGATAGACAACCCTATAAGACTTGAATAATTCGCCTCCCCCTGTCCCTGTTCCAGATCTCAGCCGACTCCCGTTGACCCGACCGTGGCATTTTCTCAACCACAACGAACAAGCAGGAAAAGAGCGCACTCTCCACATCCAATTGGTTCGAGAACTGTAAGTCATCACATACCTGAGCTTGTCTCGCGGGCAATAGCTCTCTTCTCCAGCCCCAAAGCCTGGCCACCTCCGTCCCCCTGTCACACGAGTCTCCGATCCGTCCACAATGAAAACCCCGAATTCTTGCTAACATGTTCATTGTAGCCAGCCGGGAATGGCCCTCGCTGATCATGTCCGGTTCGACCTCGGCGAAGATCAACTCACAACAATCAATGTGCCCCTTCAAGATCTCTCCAACGAGCCGAACTACCCCATATCTCGATCAGGAAGCTCAGAAAGCACCGAGTTCTCTGCAGAGTCCTCGCAGCCAGTGACCCTCAGAGACGAGATCCCACAAGATCATACGTCCGCCCGATCGGCTTCAACATTTATCCTCGAAAAGCAGCCCGTCTGCGAGATAGCGATGCCGGACAAGAAATATCTTCGCTGTCTGCGACATTTGCGGTACACCATTTTCTCCGTTTACCGCCGTCTCAATGCTCTCGTCGTGATAGCAAATGTGCTAGCGATGATCATTTTGGGGGTACAGCACAACCTGTTCTCAATGTCACCAGAAAACGCCGCCACCGCCGTGTCGGCAAACTTGACCTTGGGTGTCCTCGTGCGACAAGAACTCGTCATCAATGCGCTCTTTTGGAGCTTCGGCAAGTGTCCTCGATCGTTCCCCCTACCCGTCCGACGACTTGTAGCAAAAGTCTATCATATGGGTGGTGTCCACAGTGGAGCCGGTATGTCTGCAGCAATCTGGTTCGCCATTTTCAATGTTTCCATTGTCAAAGGACACAACGACATCAAAACTCACGGAGCCTCAATCCTCGTTATCACAGTTGTGATCGATGTCCTCCTAACGTCAATCATCGTCATGGCGCACCCGTATATCCGGACGAGAATGCACAATGAGTTCGAGATGGTCCATCGCTTTGCTGGCTGGACATCTGTCGCCTTGTTTTGGACCCAATTTGGACTGCTTCTCGATGTCCGAATACGTGATACCAACTCTGGCATCACGCTCCAGCAAGCCATCGGTGAGAGTCCCATCTTTTGGACACTCCTGGTCACGACCGTCTCGCTTGTTCTGCCATGGATTTGGCTCAGGAAGGTTCCAGTTCGCGCAGAACCGTTGTCAGACCATGCAGTTCGTCTGCATTTTACATATACAAATCTACCGCTTTGTGCGGCTCCGCGATTGTCAGACCGCCCCCTTAAAGAGTGGCATGCTTTCGCAGGTATTCCCGGAGAAGGTGGCCAAGGGTTTTCAGTTCTGGTGTCCAAGGCCGGAGACTGGACGTCTC
Organism: Exophiala alcalophila; assembly: GCA_001599775.1. Classification (NCBI taxonomy): domain Eukaryota; kingdom Fungi; phylum Ascomycota; class Eurotiomycetes; order Chaetothyriales; family Herpotrichiellaceae; genus Exophiala; species Exophiala alcalophila. The sequence continues at coordinate 3,611,661 of BCHY01000005.1, read as the reverse complement.
GGCTCATTCGGTCCCCTCCTGAAAAGATATGGGTTCGCGGTATCCCAGCCATGGGCGTCCTGCACCTGGCTCCGATCTTCAAGAAGGTGGTTCTGGTCGCGACAGGATCCGGAATAGGTCCGGTTATGTCACTGTTGTGCAAAACAGACATCAATTGTCGAATCTTGTGGTCGACTCCAGATCCCGAAGTCACCTATTCGGCAAATGTCATTGACCACGTTCGTCGAGCGGATCCAGATGCTGTCATCATCAACACCACTCTCGCAGGGAGACCGGATCTGCTCCTGCTAACGCATGAACTTTACGTCTCGTGTGGTGCTGAAGCTGTTTTCATCATATCCAACCCCGGGACGGTCAAAAAGGTCGTTTATGGTTTGGAAAGTCGCGGCGTTCCGATCTTCGCCCCAATTTTCGACTCTTGACAGGAGAAGCTTCCGGCCAGAGGCCTCGAAACGTGCGACATGAAACGGGAACAGGGGCAAGGTCTTGCACATATGGGTAGTCGGCGGCCGCGACTTCGCAGGCTTATGGAGTCGAGTCTGGGGATTTTTTAGGTTCTTGTCTTCGATGGATGTCGACGATCATGGGTCCCAACTCCAACCCACGGGGCGCGCCAGAAATTCCGGGTTCGTCTCCTTTCCCCATCACTCTCTCGGGCTCGGGCTTGTCTGGTAGCATTATGAAGAATTTCATTATGCCATCATTAACTGAGGGAGATGGCATGTACATCAGGCATATCGACACTGCAGAGCATGGTAAGCATTACAACTTAGCAGCAGTAGCAGCAGTCTAGCAGCAGTCTGGACAGAGGGGCTCGCTCTATGCTGCCAAAAACATTAGATAGTGCTATGTCAGCGCTCCACAAACTGAAATGTTAATGTTACTGCTCTCTCATCCGGTGCCAAAAGTCTCAAGCTTCGAGTCCTTTGGGTGAACCAGGATGCCTGGCAGCCCGGTATCCCGTTTCGTTTCCACCCGCTTGTCTGAAAGCAGCAGCTAAACATTCATTGTTTCCGTACGTACTACGCAGACGTGCGGAGCCGGGGAGGCGGCGGAAGCAGGTACCCGGGCAGCTGAGCAGACAAAGCTTTGATTGCGCGTACAAGTAAGGTTGCTAGTACTGATCACCGAACGAACTGATGATGTTTGTCCGTGCTGTGAGCATTTCCTGCCGAAACCCGAGAAGATCGAGCACACTCTTGAGTCTTATAGTGAGTGGCCCGTGGGGAGCGCCAGGGGGGAAAGATTGGCAATCAAAAAAGCCCAGTGCCCACTGGCCCGGGGGGGAATGCTTTATTTCTTCGTGTTCTGCTTTTTGATGGTTTGAATACGAGGGAGGGCATTGCGGACAAGCTTTTCGATAGCGTCGTAATCCACAAACTTTATCTTGAGGTTCTTTTGATCTGAATCATCGGATGAACATGATCAGAGTGTACGTAAAGTTATGTTATGTTCTCTCGATGAGTACGTACTCGATATTCCGTAAGGGACGTATCTCGAGGCATGGATCCTACTCGAGCGCTGGGTTGTGACTTTGTCAATTTTCACGTCATTCAGAAAATCTCTATGTCATTGTCCCGAGAGATTGATTCTCGAATAAAAACAAGCCGCTCGGGGATCAATTGACTGCATCGGCCAAGTCGGGGAACTGGATGCTGTCATTGGTGTCATCATCCCCCCCTGTATCCTGCCACGGTCCACGGGCCGTATCGCCGATGGGTGCCCCTGCCACCTAGTCGTGTTGACAGGGGGCCAAATTCCTTCTCGACGCTGATCGTTCGTTCCCTGTAGAGGAACGGGGTGGTCATTGACCTGAACGCTTGCTTTATGGGATCCGGTCTGGCTTGTAACAGCCGGAGTTTTGTTGCATCCTCCACCCCCTTCACGCTTCGCCAGCCGGTTCGTGTACGTACAGTCCGGGCCATCAATGCCTCTTCAAATCCGAGACGAGGAGGAACGCACGTCTCACAGTGGAGATGCCATCCTCGACACGAATCCTGCTCGTGCCCAGATCGACCTCGGAGATGCCTGCGCCCTCCATGAGGAAGCGTTCATAGAAATCGATCTGTGACCGGAGTCCGCTGGCTTCCTCCTTGACTTCGGCGAGCTCGGTCTCGACTTCTGCCAGTTTGCGCCTGTGCGTCACCCTGAGGGCCTTGACCCTGAGCTTGTGGTTCGAGCGCAGACTCTTGATTTGCTCATCCCGCGCTCCCTTGAGGGCTTTCAGCTTCTTGGTTCGTGATCTTTTCAGCGCCTTGTTTTCCGCCAGCAGTTGTGTGATGTGTTCTCTTTCCGCGCTTCTTCTTCGCTTGGGTCGGGCTTCTTCTTCTTCTTCGGAGCTGTCGTCGGAACTGTCGCTGGAAGTGTCATCGGAAGAATGACCGGACCGAGCATCCGGCTGTGAAGACGGCGGTGCCTCCGCTCGATCGGGAGGACCACCGGGGGATGTCGTGACTCTGGGCTGAGAACGTCCGTCGGAATCCCGTCTTTGCATGACAACTTGAGAGAAGACCCCAAGGGCAGAATCTTGGGCAGTGGATCCAGCAACGGCGTCCGTCACCTGGGTACTTTCAGTTGAGGGGGGTTGATACCTGGGATTCCAGTTCCGTTTCTGCTGCAATGCGAGAGCGCCTTCATTAGGCCTATCCTGTCGCAGATACGATCCGGGTTGGAAAACGTTTTCGAGTTGTTTCGGTGACGCTGTCCTTTTTCTCTTTTTTTTCTTTTTCGCGCAAGGAGAGGGTGGAGCTTGTTCGATGTCAGATTCATCCTTGATTATGATCGGAGACCATGCTTGTGCTTTCTTCCCACTTGAAGTTGCAGTCCCACCACCCAACTCTTTCTGCGACCAGCGTTCCATCGCTTCTCTGGAGCAGCATCAACTTTTCTGTGCTCGAAGCAGAATTCTGTTGGCGATTTTATCATGGGGCTGTCGGATTGCGGAGCTTGCAGACGTCGGCCTTCATGTCGCTCTTTCAGACCCTCGATGCAATACCCGTTGCAAAGCGCCGAAGAAGATCTCCTGGGCTCGAACAGTACGCCACTGGGGTTTTGGCAGTCAACTTATCCTCCAATTGCGAACGAGGGGCGGTTGAAGTTATGGTTCTTGGAAAAGTTTTGTTCATCCCAAGTCGCAGAAATGCGGCGATGTGAAAAATGTAAGTGCGGAAAGCCCAAGCACCTTTTGGGGGACAAAGGAAAGACGCGGACGACGCGTGGAAACGATGGAGCGCAGAACGACAAGGAAGCAAGTGGTCAAGGTACGGGACCGCAAAAGTCGGATTGCAAACTGAGCGTGCCAGCATCTCGAGTTGCCTCACTCGCCGAGATCCGTTGATGCTATCAACAAACTCATCGAGAGGTCCGAGAGAGTGATCGTGATGGCCGTCTCGTTCATATACTGCGGGGGTCCATTGGCCCTCTTTCGTGGCTATAAATATCTTCATTGAGGCCAGCAGTGATTAATCTCATCTCAGCAGCAACCGATACATCACATTCAAAGTCGAGAATCCCGGGAGACTCGAGAGGACAGCCGGGATCATTCGTCTGTAAAAAGCCAGCGACCATTCCCCCTCATGGCTTCTTGGTATCGCTTTTCCACTTCTTTGCGCTCTCTGATCCTGGCCTGCTCGCGGATTTCCTTATTCTCCTGACTTGACTGCATTTCCGTGTCCCAGAAGCTCGGCGGCGTGGAGGGACGATCAAAAGCCACCCTGTGCTTCCCATACAGGTTGGCGAGCCGCTTAGCAGTTGCTTCATGTACCAGATTGGTTCTCGCCAGCGGCGTCAAAGTCCGGATCATCTCTTCCGATTGAGGTCCCAGAAACTCGAGCAGCAGATCGTCTTCTGAGATGTTGGGATCGCGGGGAAGAGTCTCGGCCAGGGCTCTGAATTTGCCTCCACATACACAATCCGGGTTTGAGCAGGCGGACAGACATTTCCGCGCTTCGCGACCACGAACCACCTCTTCGAATGCATGGTCATAGCCGCCCGTGTATTTCGAGTTGACTTTGAAGTGGGAAAGGTTGAGACGAGCCACCGGCCTTGCTCGAAGCGGTTCCTCGTCCTCCGGTCCTGCGGATTGTTTGGCCAGAAAAGGCGGCTTCCTCATCGAGTTGGTGTGAGGATGCACCGGAGCATTTGGCACCGGTGGCGTCATGAGCAGAGTCTGCAGACGCTGATGAGGCGACCTTGAACGAATTGTCGCCGGTGCTTCTGCTGTAGTAGAAACGGGCTGAAGGTAGTCCTCATCTTCGCCGTCTTCTGCGAACGTCTGAATGGCCTCCGCGCCGAGTTTGGATTTGTGAGGTTTGGCCTTGGCCAGTGTGTTTGTTGATATATCTCGTAGCGGTGGCCGTGGCTCCGGACTATTACTTCGAATTCGTTTACGGCTGGCAATCGAAGGGGTTGAAGTTGCGTGCTTCCCAGCCTCGTCGGACAAGACGACGGGAGAAGAAGGACGCGGGTCTTGTTGCCGCCATTTGCTGTCCTTCGCCTGGAGAACGCGTAGTTTTGACTTCAGACGGTCGATCTCGGCTTGCTTCTCTGCGTCCTTCCGAAATAACTGATCCAGCTGAGTTGTCAAATCGCGCTCTTCATCTCGCGTCCGAGTCTGGCGCAGTTCCTCGAGCTCTCGTTTCAGCCTTTCGTTTTCCCGCTCCAACCGCTTGATTGTTTGGTTACTCTCCTCTAGACGCCGTGTAAGTGTCTCGCTCTGTCCCAATGCCAACATAAGCGTGCCGGTCAGGCTGGTGGTAGAGGCAGTCATAATTGTTTACTACGCACCGGCGCGTCGCAACCGGATCGGAGGTTCAAGTTGGAGTCTTTGGACTCTGGAGGGTCGCGCGAACGCGGAGAAGGGAACTGGCCGGGAAAACTTCGGGACTCGGAGCCATCCACTGAACATTCGCCATCCTCACGAATTCCCCGTTATCACTGCCAGGTCGATGGCGATCAAGGGGATTTGGGAAACGGAAACTCCAAGCCACGCTGTGACTCTGAGATGCTCAAGCGCAAGAGATGCGACGCGGTCGAGGAGCATGGGCCGGCTTCTGGGAAGAGAATTCGCACCGGCTCAAAATGCAACCTGTTAGACTTGAGCGATGAGATCCTTTTGCGAACGCTCTCCTTTCTCCCCATCAGAGACTTGCTGCAGACGGAACAGTATGAGTCTCTTCCTTCCTGTGGCGCAAGGCACCTTTGCTAACCTCTCTCTAGTATCTCCCGGCGTTTCCGCTCTCTTGCGACCGACCGCGAAGTCTGGAAAGCAAAATTCTATGAAACCTGGATTCAGGCTCGGCCTCGCCGAAGCGGCGATGGTGGAATACACGACGTGCCGACACAGAGAGCAAAGATGGCGAGGTGGCTGGCGCATAATCAAAGACTGCGAGATGGCCCGGGGATAGACTGGAAACGCCAATTCAAGATCCGGAGCAACTGGGCGTCGGGGACTGCGAAGGTCCACGAAGTCGAGGTCGCGCACCCCCCGGCTCCTCCGGTCCTGGCCAAAGTCCACAAGGGAATCATATTCACCGTCGATCAGCTGGCTGGGCTGCGGGCGTGGTCACAGCAGGACGGAGCAAGAGCGCTGATGTCGCAATTACATCTGGAGTCTTCGAGCGAAGCCACCTGCCTGGCTGTTGAGTCGGTCGGCGGAGACACCAGCATTGTACTGGGCAACCAAGATGGCACGTTTTCAACTTTTGTCTATCAAACCGACGTCGGCTTCAAGCAGCAATCCACTGGGTATTCGGCGGATGGCCCTCTCACAGCCGTTGCCATCGCTTTGCCGTACGTCATGACCTTGTCCAACTCCAGGTTTCTGACGCTTTATCAAGCGAGGAGAGGCCAAGATCAAGACGAAGCAGCGACCGGGTTTTCCACAATTGCGCGACTTCAGTCCAATGCCTTCTTCTCGCCCGTTTCTTTGGCTATTCGAAGGGCACCGGGAAAGGTCATTGCAACCGTCGCGTACGCCTTCAACAGACTTCATTCAGGCTGGTGTGTCGGACTACAAGAGATTCGGCTGGCTTCAACTGGAAGGCTTTTGGACAGTCGACTGGCATCTACTCTTGAAACTCCCGTGGCGATGCAGCCGCAAGCCCCAGACCCTTGGGAGGTGTCCACTCGATCCGCAAGCTCGATGCCGCTACCATTGCACCCTCTATTGATGAGCCCACCCATCTCCCTGTCTTATGAGCACCCCTTCCTTGTCAGTCCGCTGGCGGACAACACCATCATGTCGTTCTTGGTGACCTCGAACGAAGAGAAGCTGGAGATCGGGTCGGGCCGGCGTCTCTGGGGCCATACGTCGGCGGTGTCGGGCGCACAGGTGAACAACAGGGGCAAGGCAGTGTCCATCAGCAGCCGAGGGGATGAAATGCGAGTATGGGAGCTGGAGACGGTCATGACCACAGCGAGTCCGTCTCGATCGAGCACCAAGATCCATGCCGTGGATGCCATGTCCGGGGTTGCGGCAGCGTTGGTACGGCGAGGCTCTGGGCTGGGCCTTGCCTTGCACGAGATGAAACGAGAGCTGGACCTCACTCGAAGATGGGTGGGATTTGATGAGGAGCAAGTCGTGGTATTGGGGGAGAGAGACCAGAAGCAGATCATGGCACTGTATGACTTTACGTAGGATTTGGCCGCGTTGGAAACGAGCCAGCATCGCGGCGACATGATATATGACTACTGTTCTATCTTGTTCATGAGCCGCACAGCCTGGTGATGTAGATGTCGTCAGTAATGAAGAGGGAGTACGATTACGACACACCTCAGTTCAGGTAGGTACCATGTACTTCTCACGCTGTTCTATGAACAATGGTACATGCCGTACTACCACGAGTACTAGTAGTTCTGGGCGGGCAGAGTCTGGGTCTGGGTGTTCGGTGGCAGCCTGCGGGTGCGGTGTCCACTGCCCACCACCGCAGCCCACCGCCGCAATTCCCAGGTGTCAGTGGAGACCGCGGGCAGCCACCAGTAGCAACGTAGCCATGACGTCGAATCAGTCTGGCACAGGGCACTGCTGCCACTGCAACTCGTAGGAGGCGAATTCTGTAATGCCAAAAAGGCCCCTAATGACTAGGAACTAGGCAAGTCCATCGGCCTTCGGTTTTTTCCGCCCCTGCGATTGGCCTTCACCACCATCTCTGTGGCAGCTCATTTCTTCTTCACCTTCACATTTTCCAACATCCCACGTCAACAACAACTCATCCCTCCAACTCTTTCTCTCTCAAACCACATCGCGACCGATCTCCAGTTCATTCTGTCCCTTTTCTTCCGGTACATACATACACTCCTCGCGTCCTCGCGTCTGACCTGTCTGCGGTTCCGCGCGCGAGCCTGACTGACCGACGTCTAGACTTCTTCCACTCTAGAACTCACCAGAACAAACCATCTTCATAATGGATCGCGGCTGCTACAACTGCGGTGACTCCTCTCACCAGGTATGCGCGACAGCTACTCTTGCTCGTGCCATCTTTTCTCACCTGTGACCTAGGCGCGCGACTGCCCCAAGAAAGGAACCCCAACCTGGTAAGCCATATTTTCCTGCCAGAGATCCTACTTCTCAAAACATCTGTCCTGACATTCTACAGCTACAACTGCGGAGGTATGTTGCGTTAACCACCTATCATCGTCCCTTTCACTAAGACTCTCCAACAGCCGAAGGTCACGTCAGCCGAGAATGTACCGCCGCTCCCAAGCCCAAGTCTTGCTACAAGTGTTAGTTCGATCTAAGAAGACATCCGCGATCCAAAATTGATGAATTACAGGCGGAAATGAGGGACATCTTGCTCGCGACTGCCCCCAGGCTCCTGCTCCCGGTGCCCCTGGCGCTGGCTGGGGCGGTGCCGGCGGCAATGCGTACGGAGGCGGGGCTCCTCGTGAATGCTATCGTTGCGGCGGACAGGGACACATAGCACGGTGAGCATGAGCACTATATGCTCAACTTGACATGTGCTTACTCTTCTCAGTGACTGTACCTCCGGCGGCCAAGGCGGCGGTTTCGGTGGTGGCTTCAGCCGCGGCGGCGGTGGCAGCGGCGGTGGTCAGACCTGCTATGTGAGTTGTTTTTCCATGTCGCACCCATTTCGTTCAGACGCTAATCGCTCTTCTACAGTCTTGCGGCGGGATTGGTCACATGTCTCGGTTCGTTACTAGCAACTATACTCCTTTCCTGCTCATACTAATGTCCATCTAGTGACTGCACCCAGGGACGAGCTCAGAAGTGCTACGTATGGCTGCCCTTTTATCATCTCATTGTTCACTACTAACGCCCACCACAGAACTGCGGTGAACAAGGCCACTTGTCTCGTGACTGCCCTTCCGAGCCCAGCTCCGAGCGCATCTGCTACAAATGTGAGGCCCTTCACTCTTATTGTTACGAACGGCATACTAATGTATGTTTCTTATAGGCAAGCAGCCCGGCCACTTGCAGTCCGCCTGCCCTAACTAGAGCGGCACAAGGACCTTCGAAGAGTCCCCATTTCCTATCCTTTCTAATTCACGAAAGTTATGTTCCCACGGATGGTCGATAAGGTGTCATTCTTTTCGAACAATCGTGATGACATGAAGACAAATCTTCGGGCAATGATGACAAGTTTCACGATTTTAAATTTTCGCGGCCAGCGATTGACAACATCCTGGGTACCATTTGTGACTTGGTGAAAGGAGACTTCGAGACCTGGTGGTGATGGAACGTATTTCGACCGGTCTTGCGATGCCGAACAAGGTGGAGAGGAGAGATGGAGAATGTTGCAGGAATCTCGATAGGTGATCAGATCATGGAATCCAGGTGGCCCTTGGTGAAGGGATGAAAGGTGTGGAGGTGATGCGGCCCCTGGCGTTCGGTCCAAAAGTTCATTCACTCGCTGCCAATATGCAGCCAGCGCGACATGCGCGGGGTGCAAGATGCTGGGACCTACCGCAGCTGCTCGTGCGTTCTGCGATGGTTTCCTCAAAAAGAGCTCAACTCGAGAAGATGTCTGAGAAGAAACAGATCTTTCAGACGAGAAAGTACTCTTCTCAGCCAAATCAATTCAAAGATGAACAAGCTCAACTCCGGCCTTGCCAGTGCCTAACTCTGCTCCTCCCCCTTTTGCACTGCTTTGCTTTCCTCGCACCAACGACTTCTGGATGATCCGACCAAAGTATATGACAAAGTGTCGTATGGTGTTGGTGATATCCGATTTCATCCCTACTAGTAGGCGACGTCTGCACCTCCGGATCTTAGGGTCGTCGACATCTAGCCACCTACGACAAACAATCCACCTGCCCCCTTTCGCCTTTTGCGCGATGGCTTTGTTCTCCTGGATACGGTACATAGATCAGCCCCTCCCATACGTAGTGTATGTAGGTTGGTTAGTTGGTAAAGCTACGTATGCGACTCAAGACGTGTATACACTTTGAAGGCCCTCGTCTGCCTGCCCTGGACAACTCGTACCATAGACGCGGAGGGGGGTTATGAGATGAGAATGTAAGAAAGAGAGAAAGAGAAAAGAAAGGTTTGGAATGAACTTCATCGACAGCACTATGTATGTTTCCGCTGTCTTTAAGTACAGGACGCTTCGCCTCGGAATCCACTCTTTGCGCAAATGCGAGTTGCTGTGGCTTTTCAATCTTGCGAGGGAGAGGTGGAGTGGTTTCCTGGGTCTCACTGATGGACGTCAAAAGACTCATGGACAGGGCGCTGGGAAGATGTCAATCCTCTCAGGTCCTCCAAAGTGAGGAATGTCCTGATGTTCCTCGCATGTGTCCTCGCATGTTTTGAACCCTGAGATGGTTCGAGCGCGTTCAATCTTTGTCTTCTTCGTCCTGGCCCTCATCCTCATCGCTCACCCTCGCCCTCGGCCTCATCACGATACCACCCGATCCACATCTTTAAGACACTCCTGTAGCGCCGTATTCGGTGCTGGCTTCGTCCTCGTATCGTACATGTCCCACACCGATTCCCAGAAGTGGCAGAGGTCATTGAGTGCAGCGATGTAGAGAGCTAGGGCTTCGTGCCAATCGCGCGTGCGGTTTAGAATGCTCTGTTGTAAGTCCAGCCATTGTGCGAGACGGCTGCTGGGGTCGGGCATCCCCTTCGCCACTTCTTCCACTCGCCCTGGAAAGTGCGGCAGCAGCGCCACCTCTTGAGCGGGCACTTCGAAAGCCTCGCCATCGCAATCTTGTTGGTAGATGGCGAAGTCCGTCTCATAGGCTTTCAAGTTGGACCCGATGGCTGAGAGTCTGGCTTCGGCCAAATGAAGGCATTGAAGGAGCGTGCTGAGCTGAACGTCGCGATGCATCGGCGAGTCGAGCGTGTGCCAAAGGTTGTTGAGGAGGGATTGACCATCGCCAGGTTCTTCGGTCTCTGGCCTCGTGGGCGGGGGTCGACGGTATGCTGAAGGTATTCATCCTGATTGTATTCCATGAAAACGTCTTGGAATGAACGAGGACCGACTGAATGTCGGACTGATCTCAACTGAACGAGATGCCGCCTCCAAAACAGCGCGACGTGTTTGCCAAAGTTGCCTCCGGGATGGATTGTCTTCCAACTTGGATGTGGCAGGGTACCTTCGAAGGGCCTCCCATACCGGGCCCGTTGAACAACGGGATGCCTCCAGTCCAGATGGCAGTCCATTCATATGTATAATAACTCCCCTCGACATCCAGGCTTCGCCGCAAAAATCACATTGTCGAGGTGGTGAAATAGTAGTTGCTCCAGAGAAATTCGTAATCCTGGACAATTCCGCCAGCAATGTCCAAAAGAGGTTTGCCCTTCAATGTATCTGCGACGCCGTGCACCCATTTCTTGGTCACATTCTCATAGAAGGCACCTCGCATACCCCACCAAACGAGGTGCCATCCCCGTTTCTTGAGCTCCTCTCGCTCCAGGGCAGACAGACCGCTCCGTGCCCCTCCAGGAACTCGGGAGGCGAGGTCACGTTTGGCAAGTTCGCGGGCAAGATATTCGATGGACACGCCGACCAACCACGGTGTCCAATGTCGTTTCCACTTGGTCCCTTCATAGCCATAGGTTCGGGCGACGCGTTGCATAAGGAGAGCATATATGACGGGTCGCAAGATGAACATAACCTCTGCGGCTTGGCCTCGCAGGGTGGTCAGGCGGTGGAGTAGCTGTTTCGCCGGCTTGACATCGTCGGCCGTCAGGACATGGTTGAGAAGATACGCGGAGACGGACTCATGGGTCGGTAATGTAGGAAGAGTAAACCCAGTGCGAGGCATGCTGTATGGTTCCGTGATGGACAAGGACGACGGAGCCTTGCCGGCATCCGAGAGGGGTGGGGTCAGTATGCCAGCGTCGCCGAGGGCATTTTGAGCGTCGAATGTCTCCAGATTGCCTGCCATTTTCAATTCGTCTTCTGCGAACTCCTCCTCTGGCTCTTCCGGCTCCACAGGCGCGAAGTCCTCCCGCAGGGGTACGGGCGGGGTGACAGTCGGTCGGGAGTTGGTTAGGCGGAGCAGAAGGAGCCTGCAGAAGGCTTTGAAGGTCTCCAAAAGCACCACGACGCGCCATCTTGATCGCTCCCCACCACGTCGCCGGGCAATCATCTCCCACAAAAGTTCGGTGTATTGTGCAATCTTCAACACGGTCGCGATCTTATTGTACAGGGAGGATGAGGTCGTCCAGAACATGGTGTAACGAGAATGCAGCGAGGGCTTGGGTCTCTGGATTTTGACGTTCCTGGCTTTGAGGACAGTCGGCGACAGTGCCAGAATGGCAGAGCGGTTTTTCAGGATGTGGTCGTGGTAAATTGACAAGAGCTGAACAAAGGTATGTACCGACTCCGAAGCCAACTCCGAGTCCTGGACTCTGGCGCCAGGAAGGAGGTAGGTCAAAGAGCGCAGGCTGCTCTCGATGGTCGAGACTGATGTCGCGTTGGAGGCGACATAGTTTGAGTATGTCGACGGCAGGCTCAGGGCCGCTTTGGTCAGGTCCGCAGACGCGTTCGAAAGAGTGCTCACGGTCGCGTGGACGGTTCTGCGCATGGCTGAGGACGCCATGTTGGGATCGGATGCGCAGCCGCAGACGCGCAACGATAACAATTGGAAGCAACAGCAGTATTGGACGCGTTTAATGCTGACGCGCGGCTGACCAACAATGAGGAGACAGGACGGAGATGAGAAGGAGAACAGCCGTCAGCGATCAACCATGTCGGTGATGATGGTGGTGGTGGTGATGGAGCCTCGTGAGAGTGACAGTGAGTGAGTGTGAGGTTTGCTTAACGATGGCGTGGCCAGATTCACCACCAGGCGCTGATTGGCTGCGCCTATCTGCCTATGCCTCGGCTCAGCTACGTTGGAGCACAGCCTCGCCTATGCGCAGCCATGCCGCAGGCACTCGCAACTTGTGTACGGAGTACAGTTGTCTCAAGTCACGACTGTCTACGAAAGTCAACCACGAACATAAAAGCAGACCCCAAAACGCTCAAGAACAAGGCAGATCAGCTGCTTTGATGTCCACTACGAGTTCTTATCTTCGCAGACACAGAGTTGCACTGTTTGCAGTAATGACGACGAACGACGTTGGCGATCAGGTCGGTACCCCTTCTCCCCTCCCTCCCTCCCCTGGCCTGGGGTCTGTCTCTCAACGATCATGAAAGTCAAATCAAAGTGCCCCTCAAACTGCTAGGGTTCTATCGCTGACACAGGCCTCGAATGGTCTTCCGTGAAACAGGGACGAACAACTTCGGAAACCGGAAACCACCGGTCGCAAAGAGTTGGCCGATCTCCACCCCTCGTGCAAGCATAGCCGTGTGGCTTCGTCCTTCTTCAGATCGGCCCATTTGTGACAGCTGTCAAAATCCGCTCTGACAGACGCCCCAACAAGTCCAGTGACCTACTCTCTATCGACGACTGGTGTACTCTGAAGAGAGTGTGCCAGAGCGAGACTCCAGCCACTGCACCACGAGACAGAACAAGATGCCACCCTTGACAAAGAGACCAAAACGGAATGCGGGCCCCTGGTCTAGCCCCCGGATCTTCAGCTCGACGTCGCCCCTCTTGACTAAAGACATTCACCCTTTCCTCGTGACGTGCATCGCAAGCTGGGGCGATAAATACACCGAAGCCGAAAAACGTTTGATCATTGACAGCATGCCAGCAAAATATCGCAAATACGAGGTAGATGCCGACGGCAACCTCCGGTGCCCCGTGTCGGTAGAGCTTGTTCTCGACGATCCATACATCAAAGCCGCCGTCGAGAAATTCAAGAACGACTTGCAAGAGGGTTGCTACGAGAAGCGGTGGCAGAACCAGGCCAGGAAGGCTATGGAGGACCGCCGACACGGGAAGTTCGATTCGCATCTGCGTGAGAGCACGGAGGACACGTTCGGCGACGACCAGAGCGATGATGTGCAAGTGGAGATGCCAGCAGCGGTCCAGTCAGAGATCGACTCGGACGATGGCGAGTGGGATGGGAAACGCAGCGCTGGGGCCCGCCGCAAAGCAGGCCGACGGGTGTCGGCGAAGAGAACGGGTCCGGCCCTCTAACTGAAGCCGAAATGTCAAGAGTCGCACATTTGCTGCGCGCCGCTTCAAACCGCGAAAAGTGTGCAGACGGCCGTGGACGAGTCCCACTACCTTCTCGACTCAACAGCAGTTCGACCCAAAAGAGGTTTTTGGGCAGTCTTCAGGGGCAGATCGATGTCGACCGAACGAACAAACTGACCCATGGTGGCTAAGAGAGAGAACAATATGTATCAACAGGTGGCATCCAGGCGCATGAATAGGGATCTTCATTCTTCTACCCTAGCGCACCGCAACCAACCTCGACTGCGTCATGTGCTGATTGAGTTGAGTTTGATAGAAACGGCGGAGTGGCTGGGGAATGTTTGCTTGGATGCACGAGACCAGGGCCCCGTGGGCATCAATTGTACGTACTCGTCTGAAGAATGAGATGGATGCTCTTCGCCATTGGCGTCTTGGAAAGAGGGAGACCTTAGAAAACCCGTGCCCAAATCATGGGTCAACAGGGTGGCTTGACGGCGAACATAGATTGACAACCTGGGGGTTGATGGGAGGCCGCACATCGTGGCTTTAGTCGGTAGCACAATATGTTTCCTCCAGGGAGACAACCGACGCGACGTTACACGGGCTGGACAGGTTGAAGCTGCCTGTCAGTGATCAACGGAGGTTCTCAATCAGAAGATACCCTGAAGAGCTGTCAGCCTTTGGAGCGTCGTAGTTCCCAAGAGATTATCAAAATGTGGTCCAGCAGCCAACCAGTGCTACTATCTGGCAAAATCGAAGAGCAAACAAGTTCATCTAGACGACGCACAGATGCCAGAGCATGTTCTGGCTACTCGTATTCGTGAGTCTGGGTTTCGGACAGTCCAGAGATGCATCCACGACTCACGTCAGATAGAATCAGCTGAAATCGGGCGACTACTGAGGGTGAACTCGACACGTCTCAATCACAGAGGGCAGGTCTCGGAAACCGCGGAAATGATTCGGTGAGTCCATGCACTCATAATCTCGATGAGTCGACGCTGAGCTCAAAGGCCGCGGACCATGTCGAGCCATCCCGAAGACTCGAACCTCGTTTGCACCAGCTGTTACGAGTAGTACGTACTCTACTAACACCCTTGGACATCGGATGCAGACTCGAGCACGAGCATTCTCTCCCTGCTGGAGCATATGGCGGCGAATCGGAAGATACCCAACTTGCCAGGAGGAAACCCCACAGTACTTCGTCAGGTGTAGGCTGTAGCCAGCAGGAAGCCGGGCTCGAGTTGAGCCGAGCCGAAAAGGGGGAATCCGGCTGCAAAGAATTCGGAATTGTCTTGGTCTGCGATTCTGCAGAGGGATCATCAGCTCGTGATATGCAATGGGATGCTTAGGCCGGCTCATCAGCTCACCAACGATCCCGAGCGGGCAGAGGAAAAAGTCAAGAGCACAGGATCGTGCCAGCTTCGAACCATGAATTCTGTCTGAAGTCTCCTACCAGACTGTGCGTTGCGCTCTGAGACCAGTTCGCGGAGCCCGTGAAGGATCCACAGCAATGCAGCCAAAAATGAATGATTATGCATGGTCGATCCCTTTTCGAATCAGAGCCAGGCAGAAGCTGCCAGAGTGGTTAGTCGAATCATGAATCAAGCATCTTTGACTGGGCCATGGGGGACTCTGAAGAGATGACAGCTCGGTCCATCCAGGGAATGTGCAGGTGTGTCCATTGTCATGATACCCGGATCAGGGCTGTCAAGCAGAGAGCACCGACTCCGGCGTGCGCGTACAAAGTATTGCGGGTAGTTATCGTCTGCAGACCGCGGGACTGTAGAAGACGGCGAATGTGGACAATCAGTGAAGAACCTATCTTTCGGGTTCTGCCCCCGATCTGCTTTGTGGGAACATGGAGCAGCCCAGTCGACGAGGGTTGAAATAACGGTCAAGAACGATTAGCCTGCCAGAAGAGTCGAACACATGATCCACCGGCCCGCGGCAGCCAGGGGACCCGTGACGCGTGAGCTTCTCAAACGCTGGTCGCTTTCGTGACAATCACCGCCATGGTCCGGGGATTCCTGTTGAAGGCGCGAGATGGTGCGCTGTCAATCAAACAAGCGAAGGAACTCAAAAGAGACATCCACTTTGGACGGCTGTCAGGCCTGCAGCCGCCGCAGCAGCAACCTCTCTCAGCCTCTCACAAACCTCTCTTCGACATGGACAAGGGTTTCGCGGGTGCCGAATCGCGCAGATTCGCGATGCGTTCCTCCTTGCCGAAGTGCGTCGTATAGTACGAGTATGTATGAGGAACTGATCTTTGTGGTGAGGGCGGTGAGTAGACCGCCAGTCTTCGCGCTGGATTGCATTGCTGGCGCTCCTGCTCATCACCGAGGCTCTTGATCAACTTCCGTCATGGCCAGACGCCACGTTGAGGTACCGTTTGGCATCGTGCTGCAGCTGAACCGTTGGTGTTACCAGCGATCGACAGGCAAACTGCATGCTTTGCGTGACACCAAGTCCAGGCCAGACTGCAGAGTAAATGTTTCCTCAATCACTGGCTCACTGATCGCGCTCTCACCATCGCACTGTGTTCTCCGAACAGATGCTCAGTTGTCGGTCTGAGCTCGCACAGCATCGAGGCGTATGTACGTACAGAACAGTGTGGGTGGGACCTCCGACTGATGCACTCGTGCCATTTTGGAACGAAGATTGCGGATGGTGCCTCAGCGCACGTTTGCTGCAGGTCGTAATCCAACTGTCGAGAAAGCCTGCAGCATGGGTACTCCGACGGGTTGTATGGAGGCTGGGATGGCATGAGAGGACATTGGAGGGCAACCTCATCCTTCCCGGACATCCATTGTTTAGTGCGGCAGAGGCATTGGATCCGGGGGCGGGATGGTTCGTCGTCTCGTCAAGAAAGTTGTCAGTGGATTCGGTATTGGTGTGTTCGCCGGCAGGCTTTGTCCCTCTGCATCCCTGGTAGTGTGTACGTACAGTATGTACTTGCCGGAAGACTCGTCCAGGTTCCCCTGGCGCTCCTTCAGATCCTAGCCACATCCGTATTCCATCAGGCTGCGACCCGAGTTCCCCGGCTGGAAAGAGTTGTCGGAATGGTTTGTAGGGGGGAGGTGGTGGCGAGTCTGACAGCTATAAGACAAGATGGAGGGAGAGTGGACTTCGAGGAAGAAGAAGTGGAAGATAAAATAAGGGTGAGAGCTGCAATGCTCCTTCCTGCCTCGTCGTCAGTCGCAGTGCCTCGCTCTTGCCTTTTGTTCTGCGTCGTGTCGCGAGTGTCTACCGCCCCTTCTCCTTCTTTCCTCCTTCCTTCTTACTTCCTCCCTCTTCACCTTCTGCTTCACGTTCCCCCCTCGTCCTGCTCCTTCCCTCAGCCTCAGCCTCAGTCTCAGTCGCAGTCGCAGTCGCAGTCTCGATGACGATGACGCCCCAGCCCCGGCTCAGAGGCGGGTCCAATCAAGCTCTTAGACAGCACAGATCATGATTCACCCGTCACGGTTTGACAGGTCTGAAGTGACGCCATGGTCCAGAAGAACGGTAAGGTACTTACTGTAGGTGGCGTAAGAGGGACTGACTCCACGACCACGAGTACTACCAGTACCAGCAAAAGCAATACTACCTTGGGTACCTAGTACTTGAGCACGGGGTACAATTGTCCCCTGTCGCTAGTAATGACTCCTCAAGTCCCCTTAAATGCGCCGGCCCGTCAAGTTCGTATATAGAGATTCAGGTCCAACTCTAATATAGAGTTCGAGCATTCGAGTGACTTCAACGTCTCTCACCATTCGCCCCACGGCCTGTCAGGCTGTCACCGCTCGATCTATCGCCGGCAGCAGAAGCCCATTTCGGCTCTGCTCTCTGTTCTTTGCTCTCTGCTCTCATCGGTCTGCTGTCTGCTCTCCACTCACGGTGCTATACCGCCACGTCTCTACTGCACCTTGGAGCCCTGGACGCCTGCGCGGCCAGACTGGCTGCGATGCAGCCATCCATCCCTTAGTGCCGGTCCAAATGGGACCAAGAAAACGACGACGAGACCGTGTCCACTGTCCGCTGGACGTCTGGACGTGCGTTGCAGAGAGGGGCCAGTTGCAGACACAGATCAGATGTGCATGCAGAGGGAGAGGAAGAGGAAAGACACGGAGAGAGACTCAGCGCAGCCTCTTCTCTCTCCACCCTCCACCCTCCACTCTCCGCCGGCTGCCGCCGTTGCCCTCTCCCTCTCGAGCCGATGAATGGCCTGAATGGCCTGAATGACCTGGCCGTTCAAGGACCAGCAGCGGCTTTGACCGGCCCGCTCTCCTTGACCGCACTTTGCAGACAGAACTGGCGTTCATCCCTGGGTCCTGGATCCTGGCTCATGGCTCATGGCTCATGGCTCATGCAGAGGTCATGGCTCGTGGATCTCGCTTCTTAAGAACTGGGCCCTGTCGTCTGAATCCGTCCTTTGCCTCTTCTGCGTTGTCGTGTGCTGTCAGTCGCTTTGCGGTGGTAATGTCAGTCAATCAATCAATCAATCCAGACCAACGCCCTCTCCTTCCACGCTTTCCTGCGCCCGCCTCCTCCTCCTAGACTCTCCTGAACCCTCCCCCCCATCACCCTCCCTGCAGACCCCCGACCCGCCAGGTGTCCAGCGTCCTGGAGTATTAAGTACCACTCATCGGCGCTCAAACTCAAACTCAAACTCCCAGCCTGACCCTCTCCGACTCCGAGACCTCTTGGACTGCCTGATCCCTACCCGGTATATGTCTGCGTCCATCGGCACAGAACCATCCTTCTCTTGTTCTTGCCCGCCAACCCCACGGTCTCGTGGTTGGATCGCTCATCGTGGATATCTCGTCGCTGCTCACCGACGAGGAAGACGCCCTGTCAACAAGCTCTCCTACGTCGAGGTCCCGATCTGACTCGGAGCCATCGTCCGGCGTCCTCAGCGTGGCTCCTCTCCCACTTCAGCCGCGACCGGCGGTGCCCGCAAAGAGACTGTCGTCATGTCAGGATCATCCATCCCAGTCTCCGGCAAAGAAGCAGTCCAAATGGTCGCCCGACGAAGACGCAAAGATCATTCAGCTTCGTCAAGGCGGTATGAAGTGGGAGGATATCAGCAAGCACCTGCCTGGCCGAAGCGCCATCAGCTGTCGGCTGCATTATCAGAATTACCTCGAGAGGAGGAGTGAATGGGACGAGGATCGCAAGAATAAGCTCGCAAGGTTGTACGAGAGGTATGCCGAGAAACGTCGCACTGGTTCAGTGAACCAGACGCACCCACGGTCCCCGCCACCGCCGTTCTTGTCATGGTCACTTTGTTAACCAAACTTGTCCGAACCAGGTTCCGTGCAGACATGTGGGCCAGGATCGCCGAGGAAATGGCCATGCCGTGGAGAGCGGTCGAGGCAATGCACTGGCAGTTGGGTGAACATGAGATGGCGAAGCGAGCGGGCGTCACTCCTTTCTCCCTCACCAACGCCGGCAACAACTTCGAGCCAGCTATCTTGCCTGCGCCGAGACCACAGGCCCGACTCGGAGCAACCCCCTCGAGACTTCGAAGAGAGTCGATACCACACAGTCCCGGCTTCGCAGGAGAAAACCAGCTGCCCTCTTTAGCAGAGCTCACGGCAGGGCTGCCAGCATTTTCTGCCCCGCCGTATCGAACCGCCGACCCAGTGCACCATCATCATCTTCATAGTAACCACCATCAACACCACCAGCATCTTGTGTACAACAATCCGAAGGGACGTAGCACTTCGTTTCGCTGACGGAGTGCAGTTGTCTTTATATGGAATTGAAGAAGCTTGGGTCGAAGATCATCGGCGTGCAACGTGCAGAGATACAGTCCAGGGCTCTCATGAGGAATGTGTAGTGTTGGCGATTTTCGGTGTGCCCTTGCCGGGGGAGAGGGTCGAGGCGACTGTAACAACATACTTTGATACCAGCCAGCCTTGCAGTCGGGCTAGGCGCCACAATGAGGAATTCCGTGACGTTTGATGATGCTTTCAATTAAGTCGGGCGATGATGGCCCACCAATTGTCCCGATCGTAGCCTGACGTGACTATTCGAGCCCCGGCCGCCATCGCGTCCTCTTGAAGCTCATTTTCTCGGTACAGGTGGTAGTATCGATGGTAGGTCGTGGGCGAGGCCCCTTCGAGATTAGACGAATCGTCGGCCTTGAGCACCCATGGGACGAGGACATCCTGATCATTTCCCCGGTCCCAGCCCCTCCGGCTGTTCTTCTGCTCCAATGCCCACACGAAGATCAAGGCTTGTCCTCCACACGATGCTTTCGAGGGCGGTTTCAAGGTCTTGAGGATCTCGCCGATTGCTTGAATTCGGCGGGCGCTTGTGGAGAGATGGTGTATCACGGCGATCGAGATGGCGAAATCGAACATCGCATCCGGATGGGGGAGGTTGAGTATGTCCGCGATGATTGCACTGTGTGGTTGGTGTCGCCGAGCGATGTCAATCAGCGCCTGGGATCTCCAGGCAGTCAGCAATAGCACACGCATTGGTGAGATGGCTGCACACCTGTCCGATGCAATGATAAAGACGTCTCTGTTCACCGGCAGGTACTTCCCATTTCCACAGCCGATGTCGAGCCCCACCGCTCCGGCCGTCATGCCGCGCAGAAAGCCGTCAACAACGGGCCATGGCTGCAGTACTGGTCAGAAAGGCAATCATCAATCAAGGGCCCAAGCATGCTCAAACCTTGTGTCGAGTAGAGGAGAAGTGATCAGCGATGTCTTCGTACACCTCGTGGACATGCTTGGTCTCGTATTCGCGCTCTGCTGCTGAAGTTGCGGCCATCCCGACTTGACATCTATCAGGCAAAAGCTGGAACGTTGGAGTGGGCAATCAGAGCAGTAAGAGCGACGATGGACCTCGCTGAGGGCGCGAAGAAGAGAAGCGCGTGCTGCAGAATTCTTGGGGGAGCGTCATTGCAGATTCGCGGTTCAGCCTTCGACTCGACTGCGAATCGCTCTGATCGAGAAAAAATCGGCCGCTGCGGCTCGGATCTTGGAATCGCGCCTTCCGATTGGCTGCGGCGCCATCTACGGAGGATGGAGTTCCGGTAGGATCCCCTCAACAACATCCGGCCCATCATTGGGCATGGTTAGTCAGATACAGTACTTAACTCATCAGGGGCTTTTATTGTCACTATCGTACGAGTGTATCTTTCTATCAACGGCAGCCTGCCAAGATCAATCACCAAGATATCAATCACCTCACGCTGGCGTGCCCTGTGAGTTGAGAAAAATCTCTTCGACTTAAGAGCAAAACATAATTAAGGCCACATTAATCATCAATACCCGCCGCGTCACACCGGTGACTCGTCCCCGGTATATCGAACACCCAATCGTCATAGAACCTCGACAGCCGCTCTCCGGACCATCGGTTGGATGTCACTGACGGAAGGACCAAACAACTGAAGAAGACCACTGCTCCTAATCATGAGGGCCAGGACAATGGCGAGCAAAGGAATCTGGGAAAGTGGTTAGCGAAGGACGAAACACACACGGATGGCATGGCCACATACCCAAAAGAAGAATAGCTTTCTATCTCGACTTAGCTCGACTCGTTCGATGGGCGGCCTCGAAAGGTTGCCATGCAAACTCGACGAGCCCTCGGCGGCCGCTTGTCGGCGCGGGATATCGGTCTGTTGCTCGAAATGAAGATCGGCAGCTGCGTCGGCCGCCGCCTGGATTGCAGACGTCTTCTTGACGGTCCAGTCATCGGGACCATTCTCGTTATCAGGGTAGAGGTCTCCATATGCCGGAGGCGATGATGGTGCTGGCGATGACCCGCCGGTGAGAGTCTCCCACCATCCCTCTCTCTGGCCGCTGCCCGGTTGCTGCCGGGAGTTGGGTCGCTGCGGAAACAGGGAGCTCACTCGGCGAACCATGGGATTGGTCTGGTAATCTTGCAATGCGGCTAGTGGCCCATTCAGGTTGCCCAGGTTGGGCATCACCGATTGAGCACTCTCGTTGAATTGATGGAGTTGGGCCACGAGGTGATCCCGCCAGGCCAACATGAAGGCCGATGGGGCCACCGGTGCGGTGGTAACGGAGGCATTCTTTTGGTCGAAGTCGGGTCCTTGAGATGTCGCAAGATGTAAGCTATCTCGACGCGAGGCGGGCGCACTCCCCACCGGTAGAGTGGGCTGTGAGAGATCTAGTTCCTTGGAAGACGCCATTGTCGGTGTTTCATCATAGTCATCAGAGGCATCCGAGTCATCGCTGTCCGTCGTAGCATATGTATTGGATGCATTGTCCCAGAAGGAACGCAATGACGACGAACTCCTGCTGTGCAATCGCATCGGTGTTCCTCCCACGCTTCGCGACCTATAGTGGTCGACTGGACTTATCGTTGCCTGGTAGGCGAGCAAGGAAGTTGCAAGGTCTGCTGGGGTGAAATGACGAATGCTTCTGAGCCTGGAATTGGCCCCAGCTAATCGGAGTCGATGTATGACATGCGTGTGACCATTCATCGCAGCATGGTGCATGGGTGAATGGCCGTTATTGTCAACCACGTTTGGATCGGCGCCCCTTGAAAGTAGTCCTGCCACGAAGCGGGTCAGGCCCAGCGAAGAGGCCAGATGAAGGAGTGTCAGGCCAGATGGCCGGCGCAGGTCAAGCTGAGGAGCTGTTAACCGTCTTTGATCGACCATGTGCTCGAGAAGTCGGACCATCGTAACTTCCAGTTCGAGAGTATCAAGCGGGAGACCGCTAGCCGGTCCAGCATTGCGTTGATGTCCCCCATTCATACCGTAATTACCGTGGGCAGGCCACATGGAGTGTGCTTGCCCCTGGAGAAGTTGCTGGGCAGCTGAGAAGGGGTCATCTGTTGGATGCTGCATCTGCTTGCCCAGTGTGCGGAGCGCCAACCGGAACATCTCGAGTTCTCTGTCGTCGACGTAGGTGAAGAGAGAGGGTCGAGACTGCGACTGCTGCGGCAGCGTTGCGTACTGGGGATGATCGTGTTTGAAAACAACTGCGACAACACCTGGTTGCAGGGCAGGAGGCGCAATACAGTTCAGGCACTTCTCCCCCCAGAAAGTGGTGGTTGTTGCTTCCGTGTCGCCAAACATCACCTCGAGACCTTGATAGAATCCATTTCCAAGGAGGGTTACCTCGGTGCCGCCCGTAACGGAGCCTTCCGCAGGGACCAATTTGTGAATCAACGGTGGCGGTCTTCGAGTTGGCTGACCCATAAGTTGATTGCTGACCGCTTGCCCAAACGCAGCGTCTGCTGTCCCAAAGCTATTTCGCCCGGACCTTGGGCTTCCCGGCCGGCTAGGCTGGCGAGACGGGGGAGCAGATATCATCGCTTGTCGGGGGAGATTTTCCAGGCTGAAGGAACGGTTGATGTTGTTTGCGAAGGAAGGATCGGTGCCATTGGGTGTCGGAGGACTGGTTCCAAACGGTGCGGGGCGTGTAGGGGGCTTCGGGAATTGACGATCGTTGGGTCCAATATAAGATGTCATATTGGGGGCATACGGCGAAGACGCTGCAGTATTCGGCATAGTAGTATGCGCCGTATCGAGTCGTGTCATCGTCAAACCCGACGGTAATTTACCAGAACCGCTTTGCTTCCTTCTCTTCGTCGTCGGACCAGAAGGTCCACTGGGAGATGCAGGTCTAGAAAGATTTCGCGGGGTCATGGTCGAGGGAGGCTGGCTAGGCATTGAAGAGGGAATAGCGAATGGATTGCTGGACGGGGTCATCGGAAAGTTGGGGTTGAAGTTATGCTGTAGGCCATGCAGATCGGTAGTGGAGAATGACTGCTTGAACATTTTCGAGTTGACAGCGTTGGGCATAGGGTGCTCGGGACCAGAGGTCGAGAAAACGCCAGCGCCTGGTAATTGTGACCCTGGAGTCGGCAACTGTCCTGGGGGATTCGAGACAACTGCAGGAGCATTGTGGGTTTTGTGGTCGTCTGTAATCATGATCGGGTTCGTCATTGCTTGGGCAATGACTTTGTCTCGGTAATCCTTGATGGTGAAAATCACTTGAAATCCCAGCTTCTCGTTCTGGTGGCGACAATAGCAAGCAATTCGCATAGGAAGCTCGACTTGCATCATTGCTGGTGGCGATGGGGCGTGCAAGGCTTCGTGGCCATTGGGCAAAGCATGCTGGCCATCACGCGGCGCCTCCACCCATTCCTTGATCTCGTTGGTATTGAAAACAACAACCCGTCTTTCCTCATCCTTCTGGAAGAGTTCTTCTTCTTCGGGCTTCTTTTGCTTTTTCCTGGATGCCCGCTTCCTCTCTCGCTGGATACAGCCGGTGCAGATGCGAACCTCGCCGCCATTCAACGGTTTATCCTCGTCATCCTTCGAGCTCCCGGAGTCTGTCGAGGAGGCAGGGCTTGGCCGTGTGTAAGGGGCCAACTCTTCCCCTCTGGCACGCGCCCAAGCTCGCTGCATTTTGACCGGGTCTTGCATGGCACTGGTGCAGACCAGTGACGTGTGGAGCTCGAGAATCTCTGCAGATCTCTCGACATCCGGCTTTGCGAGGAATTTTGGTTTGGAGACCGTGTGTTTCGGAAGGCGGAGTTTCTTGACATTTGGAGGAAGTGTTGACAGAGTCAACTTGATGGGGATCTGGGTCTCAACGCGGGACTTCAGCGAGGTAGGATGCACGGTAAGCACCGTTGCCCCTTCGGCAGAATTGACTGTAGATGGAGGAGAGGAAACGTCCTTGGCCAGAGTGGAGGGAGTAGCACTTGATTCGGGATCAAAGGTGAATCCCGTCGCTGAAAACTGAAGATTCGGAGAGAAGGTGGCGTTCCCCGGCGAATCTCCATTCATAGTTATATGGTTGAAAGTCTCCTCCAGCCCGGACGATGGAGAATGCTTGTTCCATGGCGATTGACCGTGCGCGGAAGGGAGCATGGCATTCAACGGCGACGCCTCTCGCGAACCAGGGAAGAAAAACTGAGCTTGGCCAGCCGGCACGGGGTTGGGCGCAGCCTGTTTTCCGAATGTCGGCAGGGCCGTCTGTCGGTTGAAAGAGCGAGAACCCAAAGACGCCTTGATATTATTGTTGTTCATCATGTCGAATCCGCTGGGGGTGCTGGCAGCGGTCTCAAAATCGAAATCAGAGGCCATCTGCTGATTGCTGACCTCGAAATCCTGATCCATGGGGGTATCTTCAAAGAGCTGCTCGTTTGAGGGAATGGAGAATCCGTTAATTCCACTCCCCCAGGTCCGTGGAACAGCATCGTGGGGTTGAGGAGACGCGGTCGACTCGGCAGACATGTTGCGCTGGTGGTCGACTGGGGAGTCGGAAGAGGCGCTGCTTGATCTAGAGCCGGAACTCTGCGACACTCTTGCAAAGGCGGAGCTGTGAGGAAGCGGGCTGAAAGAATCAGCCTCGCGTTTGATGGACAGGTCGTTCGGATTGAGGAAGCCAGAGACGGGGGTCGGCTGGTCAGCGTGAGGAGCTGGAGAGGCTAAAAAGGTATCGAACTCCTGCCCTGCAAATGACGGGCTCTGATCGAGTCCGGCCTGAAACAAATACATATCTTCATCTTGAGTTGACGCCATGTCGCGTCCTTTGCGGCTTGTTGAGGGTATTTCTAAGTCGCCTGTGCCGCAACACAGCTAGGCCATCTCTTTTTCACCGGCGCAGTCTACGGTGACTCGACTCGGGCAGGACAAGGCGGAGCGACCGGAAAGGAGGCAAGGAAAGGCCCAGGAGCAGGAAGGATCGCACGATGAAGAGCTGGGAGGGAGTGCGGCGACGTGCGTCGAGCTTCAGATTTGGCAGTGTTGGTGTTGATGTTCGCTTTGCGTGGGTTGTGTGGGTTTGGAGACGTGGCTGGTGGATTGCCGCTCACCGAGTCGAAGGCGACGCCACAGACGGGAAGAAATCGGCGCAGGCAACCGTGCGGCGAGCGAAGGGAGGAGGGTCGCGTTGCTGGACGAAGTGGGCGATAGCGACTGAAGCAGAGAAGCCAGGAACCCGCAGAGGGCCGCGAGCAATTATGATGTCGTACTCGTAGGGTGGAAGAGAGGCCAGGTTAGCAGCCGTCAGCCAGGTGGATGGAAGAACATACGAGTAGTAGTAGAGTACTACTCCGTAGTGTGAGGTGAGTAAGGTCAGGTAGCAGCGCAGTCAGTGGCCGATGGCGTTGAGCAAGAGTTGGGCCTCCACAAAATCTGTCCAGCTGCCAGCAATCAGCTTCCATGGACGAGCAGTGGACCACTGGGACTGGCGGCACTGCGCAGCCCCTAGAAACTCAGAAAGCTAGGCGCCAGCAGCCAGCTTGGGGGAGGAGCTTGGCTGCTTCTAGGTGCACCACTGCTCTTACCCAAGCCTCGAGCCTTCTGCGCAGTAGGGTCTTGGGCCTGGGCTCGCCTCCTGTTCACGCTCCCTAGCACGCTGGCTCGGCACCTCTCCGCACTCTGATCTTCTGGCGGCAGCGGCCGATCCTTCGCATGCGGGAAATGCGTTGAATTGCTGTGTGCAACATCCCATTCGCTCCGACTACAAGACCGATCTGCCCACTGATACGGCCGGCTCCTGTCACCCTCGACACCCCCCTCGACACCCCCCTCGACACCCCCCTCGACACCCCCCTCGACACCCCCCTCGACACCCCTCGACACCCTCGCAGCCTGCAGGCTTCTGCGGTAGGACGGTTGCGTCGGTTGGACATACGGAAGATACTCCGGCCTCACGCCACAGCTGAGGGTGGGACTTGGCGCTCCCCGCGTGCAGGAAAAAGGCCCCGGCTGTCAGGAGCGTGGCATCTTGACAGGGCTTTGAGCCATGAGATAATGCCTATTGTCAAGAGTCCTCCGCGATTCGCCCTTTTGAAGAGTTCTGTGTTTAATCCTCTCGCAAAGCGCTATCGAACCTTGACAACTTAATGCGGGCGGGCGATGCACACCTTGATGTTTGTAATAAATTTCGAGTTGCCACTTGGATTGTCGCAACTGGCTGCCTCCGTGCCCTGCCGCTGAAGAGAGATGATTACGAGGAGATTGCAAGAGGAGGCGCAAAGGCTAAAATTCCCTGCTCGTGCGTGCTCCTCGCATGCATGATGCATGCCGTGGCGCATCCCAGAGCCATACCGGTCCGATTGGGAGTCAGGGACAGACACTGCTACTAGTACACCAAGACTCAGTCACCCGGGGCATCAAACACTTCAGCCTTCCCATCAACTGGCTTCCTTCAGATGAGGTTCTCCTCTTGTTCAATTTGGCGACGGTGGACAGACCAGGAGAAGCTCACCTCTTGCTCTACGATTTTCCCCCTCGCGAGCCTCAATCCGGCCCGATTTTCAGAAGACTTGGAAAACATGTCCCTCGATCAACTTGATGATTGCTATTGACTGGAGATACACCGCAGTTGTTCTGACCCTGACCCTGCCACTGGAATATCCTCTTTTCATCCAACGCTCGTTATGCACGGTAGCATCCTCCGGCTCTGGGCTACAACGTTCAACCCCTGCCAGTGACCCCAAAAGGCATTTTGAGCCATGAGTTGCCTCTGCCCCGGAATCGCCTCCTTGCTCCGGGCGTAAGGGTTCAAAAATGGCGGAGATGCGAAGAGTATGGAGTCTTCGTGGTCAAGATTTGTAACGGACTTCGACCGTCACCGGCTTCAAGCCTCAAGGAACTCGTCATTTTGTGTCTCTGCGAAACATTCTCTGTCCAGATCAAGCCCGTTCGCCGTTCGCCAGCCACAACAGAGTGCCGGTCTTCCCACAGTCCACCGGAAGCACTTGACCTGTGATATTGCCAGAGAAGGTATCGCTGGAGAGGAAGAGGCACGCTCGGGCAACAGCATCTATGCTGACCGGCTGACGCAGAGCAACTGTAGCCTGGGCTTCTCTCCACAGTGCCGCCGGATCGTCCTCACACTCCTTGTTGAACTGCTTTGTCCCCACAGGCCCAGGTGCGACGGCATTTACCCGACAGCGTGGATTGATGGTAACGGCGTCACTCGCAAGGGATTTGACCAGTCCAATTTGAATGGCGGACTTCGAGGCCGCATATGGAGCGCACGTCGAGACTCCAAAGGTGCCTGCCTCGCTTCCAAAGAGAATGGCCGAGATATTGCGGCTCTGGTCCGTTGCGTGGCTCCTGATGCCTCGAAGCCACGCCCGGCAGGTGAGAAAGGTCCCGTCGAGATTGACGTTGAGGATCCTCTGCCAGTCCTTCAGAGGCATGTCCGCAAGAGACCGTTGTGGGCAGAAGGACAAATCCAGTCCGGCCGCCAAAACACAAGTGGTTATTACCCCATACCTGCCCCTGGCAACCTCCATCGCTCGCTCCAGCCCATCCTCATCCGTGATATCCACGCGAGCGCGATGCAGGCGCTCGTGATTAACCGTTTGCCCTTCACGCGGCTCGGAGATGTCAAATGCTGAGACAAATGCCCCCGCGGCAAGAAAGGCGTTGACGATCACGGAGCCTATTGCCCCAGAGGACCCTGTTACCAAAACGTGGGATCCCTCCAATCCGAGACCCAGGTCGAACCCGGTGTCTGCCATCTCGATATCCGGGGCGCAGGCACAACCCCCTGGCAATGGCGCTGATGAGATCCGAAGAATAGTCGTACGAGTACGGAGTAGGTATAGTAAGGTACCGAAGAGAGTGGTTGGAATTTGTTGGGATGGGATTTCCCGCGCACCCGGCCGCCGTACGCGATTTGTGGTGGTCTTGCGTCTCGACTCTCGATGACTTTGGAACTCTTGGGGTGCTAGGCAGCCAAGGCCCACGCCTAGTGGTACGAAGTACGGATTACAGAATACGGAATACGGATGCCGCAGCCAGCGAGCGACAACCCATCAGTTGGGACGGGACCAGCATTTCGTATTCCCCAGAGCCCTCATCCTGCTCTACCACATCCGAGCTCAACAATAACGCTACTTAATGTGTTTGGTAGCCTTGGATATGGAAAGCTACAGGTGTGTCCGCGTACATCACGCTGCAACAGCTCCTTGAGTTCAATTCGATGGCATACTCATACCCGATGTCGACTGCTTCCACTGACCGACTCTTCGCTCTCATCATAAGTAGGCAGGCCGTGCTTGTTTCTGACGACCTGCTCCCTGCCACGGTCATCCTGGCCCCGAGCTCTCCTGACCTCGAAGAAAACCACGAAGACCAGATACACTGTGAACATGACTGCTGCAACAACACCATAGGCGATTTTGGCCTTGTTGGATGTGGCCTGGGATTGAAATGGGCTGAAGGACGTCAGCCTGATGCCGAGACCGCCGTTGACCATTCCTAGGACAATGAGCAAACGACCGACCCAGAGGTGGACGCGTCCCACAGCAGTTCGGCCCGGTGGCTTCGTAGCCCGTCCGGCCTGCGCGTTTCGGGATCGCTTTTTGTATAGTGAGTGGTGCACCATTCCGAAAATCGGCTGAAAGAATGCAATAGCGAGGATTGCTAGGCCCAGCTTTGGATGCGGGTCATTCCAGACACCGAAGCTGGAGGTTCGCTGTGCAAGCCAAATTCCCATCCCAGCAGCGACGATGAAGATGACATAGCTAATGACTTGGCCGACGGCGTGGATCTTCACGATCACAGGGTTCTTGAGATTGAGGCGAAGAAGGATTGCCAGCGACGGGATGAAGATCACCCACACAAGCGAGGCAAGGACTGCGTGAGCGATGAGGATCCGGCTTGCTCTGTTGAACTCGGCCTGAGAGGAGAATATAGAGCCTCGCGAGAAGTCGCCCGACGAGGCGCCGCCGTTACCATTGTCATTGTTGCCCCCATTATTGCCGAAAGGACCGCTCCCTCCTTCGCTGTTCCCGAATTCTCCTGGGTACCCTCCATTAAACTGGGCGTTGGAGGCCGTAAACAGGCATGCGGCTGTGAAGAGAGCGATTGTTGTTCTCGGGGCCATCGTCTGCTGGGGGTAATTATGGGCGAAGGGTGTATCCAGGACGGTCGAAAATATGTTCGTAACGGGAGCAGATGAAGTGAGAGAAGGAAGAAGGAAACGAAGGAGCGCGATGTGAATGTCAGTCAACGTGCCCTAAGTAGTACATGGTAGGACGGGACGGAGTATATCACGGAGGACGGAGGATGAAGTCCACCAACGTCCGAGATCAGCGGCAACTTGCAAGGGGCTAGAATTCCGATAAAGATGTGAGCCTCTGGAGTGCCGCAGCTACTACTTACAGTACAACTCAAGACATTTGCCATGTTCTTCAGATCCCCAGAAATAGATCGCCCGCAGCCTCATTGCACCGAATGATGATGCACCTGTGTGAGGCAGTGACGAACGTTCTGAACGAAGCCGCAAAGCGCCAGCTGAAGATATCCGGCTAGGATTCTGTCAGACAGCCGGATCGGAGCCAAAAGACGCTCATGATGAAACAGCTGGCGCTGTCAGACTGCCATATCTTCCCGCCCCTAGGGAGCAGCTGTGAAGCAGTACGTAACCTCCTGCAGAGGCCACCAATGGGGTGGCAGATGACGGACATCACACTCGCCGACCTCCGACGCGTCCGGGAGACATCAACTACTATTTCTGTACATATGAGGCACTCCGCACTCCAAGAACGAGTATGCACGATCCAACACTGATCAACACCTCTCCTTGAGACTCGAGTATGGTTATTCGCACGATGAGGATGATGTTTGCCACGACTAAATTCGTAGTCGAGTACTAATGGAGCCTTGCTGATAGGCCAGCGACTCAGTGAGTCAACGGTGACCGATCGATCAATACGGGGACCCGTGGCTACACGAGTCAGTTATACGCCAAGCCTGAAGAGAAACTGACTCGCGACATGCTCTTCCACCATGTCGCCGGCGCATGTACGAGTACCGTTGTCCCATACTCCTTTGTGTTTGACTCCATGATATCCGGCCTGTATCCCGCGCAACTCAAAACCATACTGTGTGACCCGTGTCAAGAATCGAGCCCCTTGACCGAGATTTGCATTCGCCACGGCCATGTCGAGAGCAACGAGGGAAAACGCAGAGGTCCAGCGACATATCCCATAATCTCGTCTCCGCCATGCCAGAGTCAACTCGTCGTTCTGGCCGTCAGAGAAAGGTAAATCCGAAATATGAAAATGATGGCTGGGACAAGGAAACGCTTCGCGTTCTCCGGGCCTCATCCGAGTCCTCAGGATCGAGCTCGGATGAAGAATCGACATTGTTGGAGCGGGAGCCAGGCGTCGTTGCCAATGTTCAGGCTGCGGTAGCTGCAGACAAAGACAACGCGTCGCAAGAAGATTACAACTCCTCAGCGCCTTCTGAGACCTGGTCCCAATCCGCCGACGATGATTCGTCGAATGACAACGAAGACGCACAGATAAACCGGTCCTCGGAGGACGAAATCCCCAACGGCTCCAAAGGTCGTGCCCGGCGCCGTATTCCACAAGCAAGTGCTGCAAGCTCAAATTCACACTCACGGGGTCTTCAGGCTACCCAGCTTCGTTCTGTAAAGCACTCGAGCTATCCCTCAACATTCGGACCCGACCTTGACGACTTGTTTGACGTCCTCCGCGCTCGAGATACCTGGCTCAAAGGTCGCGACAGCACGATCCCTAGCCGCGAAACTCTCTCTGTCGCCATAGAACAAGCAAAGGCCTCTACGCTGGACGACTCCAGACCTAGTCGTGACTTTGAATCCGAGGCTGCGAGTGGGGAAGTGGACGGTGAAGCCCTTCAGGACAGCCAAATCCTGACAGAAATCGACCAAAGCGAACTCCATTCGAAGTACCTACCTCGGAAAAGTCTGTCACATTCCGTCGTGCTTGGTGCATGGGGAAAACAACAAAAGTTTGACGTGAAACTTGGGTCTGCCCTGGATTTTGGATCTGCATGGCTGAAGGATCCAAAACCAAAAGAAAACGGCGCGAAAGTTGAAGAGAACGAAGAGCTGGGGAACCAGGATCGCTTTCACCAAGGCTGGCTCATCAACGTTGGTGAGAAGGTTCAATGCCTCGCATGGGCACCATGCAGCGACTCAGTCCAGTACCTGGCCATCGCATTCCGATGCCCTTCGACCCAGCGGCGGTGTACTCGCACAACCGGAAATGAAGGTCAGGCTTTTCGTCCCTCGCCGCCTTATCCCTCCAGCATCCAGATCTGGGCTTTCGAGACGACCTCGACCACCTACACCAGTGTAAGAACACTGGCAATGAATCAGAGGCCTAGATTGGCACTCGTCCTCGCGACCGAATGGGGTAACATCCGACATCTCAAGTGGAATTCTTCGAATACCGATGCTGGTGCAGAATCCCACAATATCCAGGCTGCCGACGCAATTCTTGGGCAGCTTGGGGTCATCTCGAGCGATGGCCATGCTCGAATTGTGAGGGTGCCTCGTCCAAATCAATCCAAGAGCCAAAACAACAGATCAGAACCGGAGTCTCTACGAGTAGCAGAAGCTAGCCTGGACTTCGTCCCTCCCGAAGACACCATTTTCACAGCCATGACGTTCGCATCGCCGACAGATCTCCTCGTTGGCGCTGCCGATGGCACCGTTCGCCTGTTTGATCTCAAGGAACGCAGTGCCGAGGGCAAGGCACCGGACAGCTACTTGAAATACCGACTCCACCACACGTACATCGTGTCCCTCTGTGCAGCGTCCCCAGGCGCGTTGACAGCATTGATTGCCAGCACCTCTGCCTCCGGCGACATGGCCCTCACCGACCTCCGCAGCCCAGACCAGGACAAGGTTCAGATCCCACGAGCCTGTTTCCCGGGCCGGGACCTCATCTACTCGCCCTTCAGCCGGTCATTTATCACGGCGCTCGACCGGGCGGGAAACGCGCATGTCGAATCCAGCTCCGCGACCTTTGTCGTCTGCCACCACCTGCGCCAGTTCCCCAACAGCATGAAGATCGCGAGATTACCACATCACTGCGGGGCGGCGACGGCACTGGCCGGGTCGCAGTGGCATCCATGCATCGTGGTCGGCAACGCGCGGGGACAGGTCTTGTCGACCAACTATCTGCGCAGGGTTCTTCCGTACCGGCGAGTTGGGGCACGCAGAGCGGCAGGGGCGTACATGCAAAAGATCTGCGAGTACGACTGGCGGCCGCTGACGAGAGCGGAAGAGGCAGAGGCAGAGAGGAGAGACGACGGCAGCCGATCGCCCTCGTCCGCGGCCAAGCCAGAAGAAGGTGACCTCTTCCACGGCAGGGATACTAGGCCGGGCGTATCTCGATTCCAAGAGGGATTCACACCGCAGGTGATCGAGCTCGGCAACGTCGCTGGAGGCGCAAGTAAGAAGATCGCAAAGGGGGAAGCCGGTCACGGCGAGGTGATCTTTGAAGAGGAACAGGCCGTCACCGCCATGGATTGGAACCCGAATTCTGCTTGTGCCGGTATCGTGGCGGTGGGATGGGGTAGTGGGATTGTCAGGGTGCAGGACCTTGCTCATGACCTACAGTGAGGACTGAGCAGGAATCGTGCTCAGGTATGTAAGTAGCATAACGAAGCACACACACCTTCGGGACGAAATTTGGAAATGGAGAAAGGCGTCATCCCCAGCTCTACGATCGAGAGAAAGTGTGCATTTTGCTTTGAACACCATATGACATTATCATTGATGATGTATCTCTCTCCGTGTGTTCCGTCTGGGAAATTCCACTTTGACTTCCTCACGACATTGCGCTGCCCTATCGGCGTTTTCCAGGCCCTTGAAATGCATACATACATGCATGGGCTGGGTCTGAGTCCCAGGGGAAGATTGACTCCGGGGGGTGATCGTACATATTGGCCATGATCTCGCTGATTTTCAAAAACCACAACCTGATATTGCTAACTTTTCCTTCTCTCGTCACGACGCTGTTGATTATTTTGTTGGTTTTTTGGTTTTCCGGACCCCACGCAATGCTGAAGAACCGTTGAAATGCCTTCGCGAAGGTTGCTGGAGAAAATGCTGTACGCCAAAGCTCAATCGGAGACGGGAAGATGCAGGTGAAGGCTCAGAACATGCAGCCGTGCAAGGTATGCGTGGTGTTCCACAGGCCCGGATCAGCAGCCAGATTTTGGGTTGGATCTAGCTCTTGTCGCCTCCTCGAGGACCACCTGCGCCGCCGCGACCTCTTGGTGCTCCTCCTCGACCGCCACGATGACCGTCTCCGCGACCTCCACGTCCACGTCCTCTGAATTCGCCACGTCCACCGCGTCCACGGCCACGACCCCGTTCACGACGCACTTGTTCAAAGCCATCGTTCTCCGCAGCAGTCTTGTCTTCGGCGGCCGCAGCAGCACCAACTTCTTCAGCCCAGCTGCTCGTTCCGTGGTTGGCAGCTGGGGTTGCAGTAAGGCCGGTTTCGGTTTCGGCAGGGTCTCGAGGCACTTGCACCCACTCCTCGTTAATTGCACTGCCGTCGGTCACCACGGACGCTTGGGGATCCCACGAGGCTTCTGCGACTGCATTGGCGGCATCCGTACCAGTGGATGCTTGTTCTGGAACGTGGTTCGCATCGGGCTCTGCGGAATCGTGGGCAGCCGTCTGGATAGCCGTTGCATCATCAATCTCGGTCAGACCAGCGTTCGCAACAGTAACATCTGTCTGGGTTTCCACGGGGGCGGCGTCGACGATGTCTGATTGAGGCTCGTCGGCTTCTGGCTCTGTGCTCTGAAGGAAATCCTGCGCATGTTGCATGGCGGATTGCTTAATTTGAGCAAATGTGAAGTCAAGAGGTTCGCCCTGAACGTCGGAGACTTTTTCTTCTGTGCCATAGACCAAATTCTTCAGCGTCGACAGGGAAGCTTCATTTCCTTGATAGACCAGCAGTAGGGCGCCCTCAAAGGCACGACCCTCCTCCGAGTCAGCTTCCTCAGATTGACGCTTTGAAGCGGCAGAGTGCAAGAAATGGGTAATGACTCTGAGGCCGTCCTCAACCGCTTGTGATTTCAACTCCTCCGTCTCTTGAGCTGCCTTCTCCTTGATGCTTGCTATGGCGGCGTCGTGCGCATCGGCCAGTGCAGCCTTTTCCTTCGCCGCCTGGTCTTCTATCTCTTGAGCAAATGCGCGGAACGACGAGAGTTGTTCCTCGAGCTGGACCAGCTGAGCCTGGAGCGCAGGCTTCTTCAACACCTGGGCCTTCTGGTCTGCGTTGAGTTTCTTTGCTGCAACCAAGTCGTCGAGGGACACATTGGGATTTTCGCTGATGACGGCGTCGGCCTTGGAGGAAGCGGCGAGTTTCTTGTGAAGGTTGCGGATGTTCCTGGTAGATGGCGTCAGTGTCTTGATCACATCTGATTTTTCTCCTTGGAGAGGTTCGATTACCTTGAGATCTCTTTCAGGAATGGAGTGTCACCATGTGCATCGACGCCGTTGGTAGAAGGAGCGACTTCGTTGGTGTTGGCGGCAGCCTCGACGGCTGGAGTGTCGGCACCGCTTCCGGGAGCAGCATTTTCGGTCTTGGGCTTGCGCTTCTTTGCAGTCTTGGGGTCAAGGGGAACAGTGCCAGCAGTCGACATGGTGGTGGTAGGTTTAGAAATCGGAGAAGCGTGCGTCTGTGCAGTCGAATCTGCAGGGCGGGCAAAGTCGCAGGAAGAGTGAGGTGTGACTCAAAGGTTACAGTCACCGAGAGGGTGCAATGTAGTGAGAGCGGTTATGCCTGTCTGAGAGACGGTGAGGATTGGATTGGGGCGGAAACAGTTTGGTTGTCCAGCGATGAGAGAGAGGAACAGATCGATGGGTTTGACGGCAACTGGTTGCTCGCGTGAGGCTCCGCTCGTAGAAATATAGAGTAAAGTGCAGACAGTTCGCCAAGCTTCGAAACACCGTCCTCGTACTACAGTTACGAGACTCGTACCGCCTCCACACGCGACCGCTCATCTCACGACCGCACCCACGAGAGGCTCCATCTATATACCGACACGAACTTTTCAGTGCATCTGATGCTCTCCAAGAGCTGCCTCCTCCGTCTACAACAGATCTCTTGGGACGCCCTCACCGCCTTCGGTGAAATACCCTGGCTGTGTCACCAGTTCGCCCTCCAGGTGGTGTTGCAGGAGCATATTCGTATGGCATCGTCGTCCCATCATGGCTATGTCTTTGTATTCCATATTGCCATATCGAAGGGGGTCTGCCATTCTGATTTCTATGACTTGCCGCGACTCGGGGATATCAGGACTGACGGAAAATACCGAGGCGCCCAGACTCGATCAATTTTCGAATTCGACTTGGATTGAATGGTGATTGAGATTGAATTTTGCGGAAAACAAATCACCCTTTGAATCGTCGAAGCGATGACTTATGAAAGGTTTAGCTCGTGTCGCTTGATATGAACTGCCCACCAACACGTACCAGGGTAACCGTCCGAATGTCCTTTGCCGCGATCACCTTCTCCCCGCTGGAGCGTGCTTTATGCGTCGCATTCTGCATGAGCCTGAGCGCGCTGGTGTTAGTAGGAATACCTGCGTAGAAAGAAAGGTGGTTGTACTCTTCCACAAACAACAGATAGTCGAGAAAGACCAGAGGGTCCACTCCTTTGCCCACCGTTTTTCTGCAGTGTGCTTTGAGGATCTTCCGCAGTGTAGATCGCGGGTACGATCGCGATTTGGATCTCATGTTTGGGACGAATCAACAATGCGAGGTGATAGTAAAGCGTGGCAGTGTATATGACTCGAACAATCGAATACTGGTCGTCTGGTACTTGCCCGAGTCGCCAACGAGAAGCGGCGGAGGAAAAGTAAACAAACCCGCCAGCACTATCGAGAGCGGAGAAGATGCCAAGAGGGTCACGTGCTCGGGAATCAAAAGACCGAGGCGCCGAAGCTGCGACGGAAAACGCACGCGACAACGAGTTCGAGTATGAGGAATTCAAGACTGACTGGCTGTCCATCGGACGCATGTCAAGACATATCGGCGCAATTCGTCACTTGTCATTAAATTAGGTAGTCTAGCTTGGGTGTTATCCTCGTCGAGACCACAACTGACCGGCGATCACGCAGCCATCAACTTCGTCATCAAATGGATAGCTGACTTTGCCCGCTCGCGCACATTCAGATCAGAATCCGTCTCCATCTTGCGGAGATGCCCTACAAATCCCAGCTTCTGGAGCTCAATCGCCCGCTGTCTGCAGCCGGCGCGGTCGTTCGCATCGTCTTCGAAGGTCAAGTTGATGGCGATCCAGCAGCATTGTGCCCGGATCTCTCGGTCGGCGTGGCTGCAGAATGCC
This sequence comes from Exophiala alcalophila, assembly GCA_001599775.1. Lineage (NCBI taxonomy): Eukaryota > Fungi > Ascomycota > Eurotiomycetes > Chaetothyriales > Herpotrichiellaceae > Exophiala > Exophiala alcalophila. Next base: position 3,575,076 of record BCHY01000005.1, on the reverse strand, counting down.
AGAACTTGCTTCAGCAGGGCATGTTGTGATGCAATCACATCTCGCCACTTCGGCTCACATGCTCCAATGTGTACCAGAACATACAGAACCTTCACAACGATGACGCTGGGCGCGGGGGTCGTGTAGTTCTCCTTGCGCGTTGGCCCTGCCAAAGTGCGCGGGCGTAAGCGATCAAGCATGATCCTGAAGAAATCGTCTTGGCCCATCTCCTCGAAGATGTATCTGACCAGATCCGAAGCATTGTCACCGCAGAAAAGATTGCGGACAAGGTCCAGCAGTTGCGCCTGGATTTGAACATCATCGTCGGTAGTGTGTTTTGTATCGAGCCAACCCTCCTGGTCAAATGCCGAGTCAAGTCCTCGAGCGGAACCCTCGAAGTCTCCGTCTGGTTCCGAGTCTTCGGCCATGACCACATCGTTGGGATTGTCGACAGAGGTCGCAGATCGGCGATATGTGGTGATTGGAGGATAGTCTCTTTCCACGAGGCCGATCACCTCACCCTCTGGGATATCAATAGGGTCGGTTTTAATGAGCAGTTTTATCCAGCTGGAGCCCAGCTCGTCCACCACATCCTGTTTAAGTTTCTTGCTGGCGTTCAGAACAAGCTGTTTCAACGCCCACAAGGATTCCAACCGCAGCCTTGCATTTGCGGAATGCGCCTGCTCGCACAGTTTTTTGACGACCGCAGACTCGCTCAGGCTTTCCTTAACCGCGCTGAAATCCAAAGCCAGGTTCGAAAGCACCCGTGTTGCGGCGATCCTGATCTCCGGATTTGTCGAGCTCATCAGTCCGAGAATGGGCTTCGTGACCTCGGCTTCGATCAGTTTTGTCCTGAGCGCCTGCACCGATCTCGTCAGCACCCTGACGGCGCCACACGAGGCTAGGATCACAGAGGCCGAATTCCCTGTCCCCTCCATAAGGTGACCTTGACCCGGTTGAATTTGATACGGCTCCAAAGCCTGCATAATATGTGGCAATACTCCCTGATCACATATCTCTTTGCGATAGTCGTCTTCGAATGGGGCTATTGCTGCTAGAGCTTTCAGGCAGCCCTCTCGATAATCCATTTCCCTTCGAGCACTCCAGGTCGGTCCGCCGGGGCCAATGCGAGTGCCTGGTGAGTTGTTGGTTGATTCGTCCTTTGGCTTGCACGGCTGCCATGGCTGCGATTTGTGACCGACACGGCCGTCGAACGTCGTTTTGAGACCTGCGGAGAGGTGGACAATGGCCTTGCCCTCCACGGCGACTTTTTGCATCACCGGATCGTCCATCACAAGCGCAGCAAGAACGCCAGGGACAGTTCTCGCATAATGCATGCCGTTGCATAGGTAGCAGCCGCCAAGCTGCTGAGATGATTCCAAGGGAATGGGATCAGGATCGAGCATTCGAGTCAACAGTGGGACCAGCAACGACGCAAATGAATCCCTTCTTTCCTTCTTCACCAGGTCGAGGCTATGAAAGTCAACCAACAGTTTGGCTGCTAAAAGGCGCCGTTTCCCGCGCGATTCGCGAATGTTGTATAACAGCCAAGAGATGACGGCGCTCTCCTGCACGTCATCGGAAGCCTCATCTTGCGCCGTGAAGTCGGGCACTTCAGTCGTTGTCGGTAAGAAGGACGCTCGACGCTTGGGCATGGGTGTAACGGAGCCGAGAGGAGGAAACCCCGATTGTGTGACCGTTTTCGTTGTTTCGGTGGCCGGGATAGATGGGAGCAGGGAGTCAAAAGGGCTATGAAGGCGCGAGCGCGGGACTGCAGCTCCCGAGAAGTAGCTGGCTCCCCACGGTGCGCGTCGAATGTCTGAAGGAGAGAAGTCATCCTTGAGATCCGGCAGCACTGCCTTGATGGCAGGATCGGCGAGAAAGAGTTTTGCCCTGGTCTTTGACTGTTCGATCAAGACGGAAAGGGACTCCAAGACAGGGGACAGGTGAGCACCAGGTGGCACAGGATCTGGTATCCTCACAAGGCCGCTGTCGCCATCCAGAGACTCGGGGCCGGGAGGGACAAGGCCCTCGGCTACCACGAAAGACGCCAATCGAGCGGAAAGGTGGCTTAAAAGACCACTTTCAACTAGCGCGCGTTTCTGGCTCTCATGCGTAGCAGTCTTGCAGAGCAGGGCCAGAGCAGAGTCGCAGGCCTGCTGAGAAGCCAAGGCGTCCCCAGCACTCGCCACGATGTTCCCAAAGCCATGTATGTATTTCGGCGAATAAAGTAAATCTGCCAGCTTGCTGCTTTGCGCCCACTGACCTGGGGCGGAAGGTGGGAGATTGTCGGCTATCGCATTGAGGCATTTCAGAATCGCCAGGGCCGTCTTGGGGGCGAGAGGTAGCGAAAGAAGATAGACGAGCGGCTGCAAGGTGTCTGCGTCCACTAGCGGTCGGACGTACGAAGGACCCTCTGTTCAGCTCAAGTTAGCAAGAGGAGGCAAGCCCGGAACCAACTGATCTTACCATGGGCAATCACGCAGAGGAGCTGCGCGACTTGTGTGAACGTCGACTCGTCCTCCGGCGTGGGATGCTTCTCGTCTGTGACAAAGGCGGCCAGAATGCCAGCAAGCAAGGGAATCAGGCCATTGTGTATGTAGTCGGCCTTCCTGGCGAGGTGGCCCGTCAGATCATACTTGATCTGTTTCAGGACTTCCAGTTGGGCTGGAGATCCAACAGCCGCACGCAGATCCAGCAACGCGGACTTTGCATGCCTAGTGGATGCCATGCGATCGAGGGGAAGACATCAACGTCGCCAACGCTCAAGCATTCAGCATTAAAACACTGTGCGCGGAGGCGAGTACGACTGATCTGTGAGAGTCGTGAAAGGCGGCGACTTGTCGTGAAGCCCAGCGATGCGCCCGGGTGGCCACGAGACGCTTCCTCTGTCGTCAAGTCAAGTCGAAAGAACCCCGCTGATTGATTGGCGCAATGTGCATGTAGAGGAAAATTCAGGCGGGTCGGGTCGGGTGCGTACCAGTAGGAACAGTCATCGCCGAAGACAACGATATGTTCTCACCGCGGACGTGGTCGACTCTCAGCACGCAAGAGGAGATGGATAAACTGCACTACGCAAAGTGCTGTATGCTCAGCACTAGCTGTCCTTAGGGCGGAGTACATGGTCCAACTGATGACGATATCCGGGCAGCGAGAGGGAAGGAAAAATGGCAAAGTCTGACAAAGGGATATGTCCCTCACTACGGCTGACGGCGACTTCCAACGCGCCCGGACCTCCAGCTGTCAGACGCGGCAATGACCAGTGACCAGGACTACTAGTAGTACCAGGTACCCACTGTTTTCTCGCTCCCGGAGCCCTGGGAACGTGGCAACCTGAGGCCTTAGAGAGTTTTCCGGCGTGCAGCCTCTGAAAAATTCTGGACAAATACGCGGCGGCGGTTTTGGCTCGTGGTGCTGATCCTCCATCTGCTGGGCTCATGAGCCTTGAGGCCTGCTCCGTCCTCCACCACTACCACCATCCATCCGCCATCCAGCGCCCACATCCCCCATCTACCGCCCTCCAGCGTCGACCCCATACATACCTACTCAGTACAGTAGTCGAGTATACTCTCACCACACGCACATCATCTGGATGTCTCCTCTTCCTTCTCCTTTCTCTCTTGTTCCTCGACCTCCCCAATCGGCGCCCACCCTGTCCTCTACGTCCTCTCTCCCTTGACGACACGGCGCAGCGCCCTGGCACCTCCGCGGGGTCGACCTCCTCTGTATCCTTCCCTTCCGCCACCGCCGCCTCGTCGAGAGCTTGTCATCCTCAAGCTCCTCCGCAGGCGCAGACCCGGTCTCGCTCCCTGGCCTCTCGCTGGGTGATGGTATACAACACCCGCCCATGCGCGGCTCGCTACGCCGGAGACGCCTTCCGATGTTGAGGTTCCTCGAATATGCTAGCAACATCCCCGTCCCCTAGCATTCGACCTGCGACGACCCTGGAGTCGGCTGCTGTGTATCCTTCGCGAGCTCAGTATGACCAGTCGATAACGTCTCTTCATCATCCTCGGCCTGCTTTCAACCCTGCAGAGGGCACTAGGAAGCACCATTTCTCCCCCGAACTGGCATCCCAGGCACCGCACAGAATCACAAGCACAAGATCTCTCGATCGATACACTCCCCCGGCTCCGCGCCACGTAAAAATGGTCGATGCGGCGACACAATACTCGCCTCAAGAACAACAGAACATATCTCCCCTCTCAAGCACAAAGACCCCAACCTCCAAAATTGCAGGTCTCAAGCTGTCCGAAAAAGACGAGCCTGCCCCTGCAACGGCGCCAGCGACCACCGCCGTTACAACAGCACCACTTGAAGGTCCATCGCGTCCAGTCGCGGCCGCCACTGTCTCTACGCTCGAGAGCCCGGCAGCACAAGGGCAGATCAAAAGACAAGCTGCCGAGCCTGCTGAGGCGCCGGCCACCCCCAATGGCATTGAATCTGAAGAGCAGGAGTCCTCCCACCACTCCCCCGTGAAGCGGGCGCGCCCGGATGCGCCTCCGATACGGCTGATGCCCATCCTCTACGAAGACTGCAACACACGGGACCTGGTGGTACTGATATCTTCCATGCTGATGGAGCTGATCCGGTACAATGACGCCATTCCGCTCCGAGAAGGGCAACTCACTCGATTTCACTCGAGAGCGCCTCCAGGCATTTCCGTGCTCGATTATCTCCAAAGGTTGACCACACACGCCACGCTATCCCCTCCGATCCTGCTGAGTGTTGTCTATTACATCGATCGACTATGTGCGCTATACCCAGCCTTCACCATCAGCAGTCTCACGGTGCATCGATTCTTGATCACCAGCGCCACGGTCGCGAGCAAAGGCCTGAGTGATTCGTTCTGGACCAACAAGACATATGCGCGGGTAGGCGGTGTCAGTATGAAAGAACTTGCTCTTTTGGAACTAGAGTTCCTCACGAGGATGGAATGGCGAATAGTCCCCAAACCGGAGGTACTAGTTGATTATTATAAGAGTCTGATCGAGAGAAATTCCCAGTATCAGCTGGAGAGTGTATAGACTCGAGATTTGTTTTTGAAAGCTATAAATTCTTTTTGGATACGAACTTTGCTCCTTCGAGACGATGTGACCGCGGCCTCCAAGTTTCTGGCCGAGTCAAGTGGTGGTACTACCATTGTTGTGAATTCTCCCGGTCGTGTGCAAAGCATGACATGTACTTAGTAATTGCGTGTACCTTGTCTATTTTCTAGTACCCGCTACGTCAAGTTTCCAGAGGAAACCCATAGCCTCCAAGTTACACAAAACAATAATCATAATCTCATGGGTCACGTTCTCTCATATCTCATGTCGCCCCGGCCATGGGCCTCCCAGGGACGCCGCCACTGGACATGGCTTGCTCTGGAATCACTCGGTCACCCGAGATTCTTGTGGACAAGTTGGGCCGCTCCAATTGTCGCTCTTCTTCGACAAACTTCGCAGGTTCCTTAATGGAAACGTGCCAGGAGTGGTTGAAAGTGTTGTTCGTATGTTCCGGGTCCAACAACACGAATCTTCTATGCTTGGTCGCCTTCAAGGCCGCCCATCCGCAGAAGTACTGTAGAAGAAGTTCGTCTCTCTTCTTGACCGAGTCTGCGCTGGTGTCGGATGATTCAAAATGGGGATACCCTGGCAATTCAGCCGGGGAGAGAACGAATGATTCGTCCTCGTCAACAGATGAATCCGTCGCAGACAGGTAATAGTCGTATCTGCTGCGCGTGTTCACCAAAGAATGCTCCAACGATTCCATATTGAGTCGGTGGATCACTTCAAGCATGCCGAGGTAACTGAAATGAGTATAAGTCAACGCATGCCACAAAGCCACACAAAATGGTAAATACCTCGCTTGGGTTTCGACAGGGGCATTGATGGCACGTCGTAATATCCATTCGACTGCATTGGGCAAGAGCAAGAGCGTCCAGCTCTGTACTTTATTGTTCGAATGTTTCTCGAACCATTGCATTGCGTAGAGCACCTCGTTGGGATTGTTGACCATGGAACTCTCCGTAATCAAGAGAGCGGTACCCCGGGGGAAAAGTCTGGAAACAGCGTTTGTGACAAGACCAGCATTCTCCAGTTGCTGGAAAGTGAGGTTGTAACACATGATATTGCTGAATCTTTTCAGGCACAAACCGAGAAAGTTGAGATCACAATACACGGGCGACTGGTCATGGAACAAAATGATCCCCGTCTTGGTGTGAGAAACTATTTCCTGCCAATCGGACCAACCGTGATTTTCGGTATCGGTATATATGTCCCGCACACTTATACGCTTAGAGAGCCAGTCTTTGACAGCGTTGGCCTCGGCCGGAAACGACCGAGCGAACGATATGAAAACTCGGGGCTTCACTTTGGTCTTGTCAGTCCCGAACAGCATGGTCCCCAGGTTCTCAAAGGACGCTCTTTGCACAGGGGTAGAGGTAGGCACTGGGGGGTCGGACAAGGAATTGAGAGATTCCGAGTTTCGTCGAGGCGGAGATGTTGGTGTCTGGGTTGATGGGGTTCTCTCAATCTTCATTGGTCGGTCCAAGGGTTTCTCGACATGTGCGTCAGCATGTTGTGTAGTAGATAACCGGAGGCCATGCCCAGGAATGTCAGGCATTGGCCGTGAGAGGTGTGAGTCGGCCTCAGCGGCCGTCCGGGGCAGCACGCCGCGACTTGAAAGGAGAGAGTCCAAGTGAAAGTTGGGGAAATGGTTGCGGAAGGCCAAGTGAAGTCGGGGTTCGAACATGGTCACCGTCTGCATACCAAAATTTCGCCAACCAGGAGCTCGACAAGAGTACAGGATCATGACGAGCATATCTCCCGGAAAGGGAAACTGCCAAATGGCGCCGCAATTGTTGCTTTCCAGATGATCTGCTAGGTTGTCAGTAGCTCTGACTGTGTCTTCATAGGATTCAATCGATCCTAGAGCAACCGGGCGTGCAACAAGCTTGTTATTGTTAGCATTTAGATCCAGACAGGGGCTCTCGAACGCACATTTCGCGTGAGAGCCGGCAATAAGCCCCACTCTATGACATTCCGCTCCAAGAAATGAATCTTTAGTGCTGTGTCACCGGCCTCTTTCAATGCCAACAGTTTGACAACCAGCCACGGTGGCAGGTGTAATATCTTCACGTCGCCTACTGGGTGGTCACCAAATCGCATATTGACAATGACGTCGCCCCTTCTCCAGCTGCGACCATTTCTCGCCGTCACTGTCGCAACTGGCATAGTTGTACGAGGTGGTGGGTCAAAGGGTGTTTTGTTAACTGTTGACACGGGTATGGTGTTGTCTTCCGGCCTTGGGGGTGCAGATTTGAGTGTGGTTCGCGGTTCAGTCCCCGAACTCGATGACTTTCTCTCATTAATCGGGTGGCCATGGGAAGGTTCGGGCAACTCTCGCTCTTCAGGTTGTAGTGACGCAGGTTTGATTGTGGATCGCGACTCGGTCTTTGAACTCGATAACCTTCTCTCGTTAACAGGATGGTCCGAAGCCTTGGGCAACTCTCTCTCTTCAGGCCTTAATGAGGCAGACGTGACTGTGGTCTGCGATTCGGTCCCCGAACTCGATAACCTTCTCTCCTTGACTGGATGGTCACGGGAAGCCTCGGGCAACTCTCTTTCTTCCGGTACAAAAAGTGGTGAATCTCGAGTGCGTGTTTCGGGGGACGTGGTTTGCGCAGTCGGAGGTTGCTGGAAATCTTCCCGAACCGGCCACTCGTCCGGCGCTTTTAGATCCAACTTTGACATGTCCGGGGCAGGCTCTCGGCGAGCAAGTTTGGCAACGTTGTTCTGATGCTTCAAGTTTTTGAACCTCTGCCCAGCCTTGTCCTGCAGTTTTCGTGCGGTCGAAGCTGTATTTGGGCCGCTGGGGTCTTTTGTACTGCGTTTCTCACCTGCCTGGTTCTGACGACTCTGCATTGACTTTTGTGCCTGTAGAGCTACACCGGGTTGATCTCCCACCTCCTTGAGGAGAGTACTTGGTGGCTTCAACGCGGGAGGCAGTGCACTCTCATCTTGTCTGGTCATTCCAGGAAGGGCAGGGCGCTTGGACTTTGCGTGTTGCTGTGACTTTGCACGCCTCTTGAGCGGCGGTGACATTACCAGAGATGCTGGTCGGAATCGACCCACCTCACGGTCAGGTGTCGGGCTTCGCGGTGGCGGAGATTCCTTTCGAGCTGCGGCTGCTTGAAACTCGTCCATGCGTGCCTGCACCCGCGCAATCTCCTCATCGTCGAGGCTATCGCCGAGAGCCAACTGTCGCTTCCAATCTGCAATGGTATCGGGGTTCATGAAGTTATCGGCCGGCTCCCACGTACATTGATTGTCCCCGTAGTGAAGCCACTTCACGAGATACATCGTGCGTCCGTCCCTCAGTCTTTCGGCAACGATTCTCTCAACCTCGTACTCGGGCTCAGAGTTCTCTGAGCCGGAGAATTCTCTGCTGTCAGACATCGCGAAGACCCTAGGGGTGTTAACGTCCAAAGCCTAGCTGGCACGGATAAGGAAGAAGTGGGAGTCGGGCCGTGCGGAGGGGATAGTCGGGTCACCAGGAGCACAACCCGCCTCGAGGGCGAACCAGTCGCTAGAGGATTGGGCGTGGTGCAGCCTACCGCGACAGCTCAATTCATCGTGCTTGCCACTGCCCTACGGCGAGAATGGCCCATAACTGGCAATGCGAGGACGACATGAAGTGAAGGTCTGTGGAGTTGTGACGGTGAGTACCAGTTTCCTCCACAGTAGGTTGAGACGCGAAACGCGCGACGTTAAGGCGATCACCGCGTTAGCCGAATGAAGACTAGCGCCGCCAAGGCACTTTGGCTGCGCCTTCGCAGTCAGTTGCTGCTTGCACTTGCACTTGCACTTGCCTTGCACTCTTCTCTTGCCTGCGTGCTCCTGACAGACATCAACATTTCCCCCTCAACCCAATAACGACATTGACAATCCTCGCTGTCGCTGGTCGCGGGCATCCTTCTATCATTCCTCGCACCCAGGCGCATCCTTCCTCGCATTCCGGCCGCTCATCCCGCATCCCTCCTACCACACTGATACCGCGTCCCCTGTTTCCGACACACCATGGCCAACGACGAGTACGACTTTCTGTTCAAGGTGGTCCTGATCGGTGACTCAGGCGTTGGAAAGTCCAACCTGCTGAGCCGATTCACCCGCAATGAATTCAACCTGGATTCCAAGTCCACGATTGGGGTGGAATTCGCAACGAGGTCGATCCAGGTGGACACCAAGACGATAAAGGCGCAGATCTGGGACACGGCCGGACAAGAGAGATACCGTGCCATCACGTCTGCCTACTACCGAGGCGCGGTGGGCGCGCTGCTCGTCTACGACATCAGCAAGCATCAAACATACGACAATGTCACTCGGTGGCTTAAAGAGCTCCGGGATCACGCGGACGCCAACATTGTCATCATGCTGGTCGGCAACAAGAGTGATCTGCGGCACCTACGGGCAGTGCCAACAGAGGAGGCCAAACAATTCGCTAGTATGTTCCGATAGAGTCGTGGTCCACGGGACGGAACTGACCCTTTCTTGCAGGCGAGAACAACCTGTCCTTTATCGAGACCTCCGCCCTCGATGCTAGCAACGTCGAACTCGCATTCCAAAACATTCTGACAGGTGAGTGTGCACTGCATCTGCCCTGCTCATCACTGATGGCTGATCACTTTCCCAGAAATCTATCGAATCGTTTCAAGTAAGGCGCTCGACAGCGGCGACGCGGCGCAGGCCCCATCCGGCGGAGTGAAAATCGACATGACCCCTTCGGGAGCTCCGGATTCGAAAGGAAACAAATGCTGTTGATTCCACTGTCACTTCTTCCCGAACACGCAGGTCACTAGGAGCATGGCGTTCATTCTTGTTATACGACCGGTGCATCGGCTGAGGGTGTGTTGAGGTGAACGGTTTGGGGCAGTGGAAGACAAGTGGCCAAGGCATAATTGGGCAGTAATCCGGTTTCTCCGTTTCGCAATGAAAGACCATCCACAAAACTGCTGGCCCAGACCTCTCCATCCGCGAACACAGAACGTCCCGGGCTGAGGGCATGTCTCGTCACTGTCTCGCCCCCTTCTTATCGTCGTTGTCCACTAGTAGGATCAGATGCCTTGGTTGAAATCGGAGGGAGAGACGAGCGATCTCGCAATTATGTTGGCCTCGTCGTCGAAGCCATCGGTCTCCCACGCAATCGATTACGTTCAGGAATGAGCAGGCCTGAATTGACTAGTCAGCATATGGGTTACGGCAAGACCGCCCAAGTACCCAAGTCAATAGTCAATGCGTCTAAATCAGCGTTATCTCAGGTCTTCAAACGAACCTTCAAACTCGTAGTGCCACTGTGCCAGATCGCCGAATTGAAGCAGCGTGTACTGCGTTCAGTAAGGGGTAATGGTAACAAGATGGATGTTCAAAGGTGTACACTTAGGCCACCTGGAGGATACGAGGCTTACGTGTGTAAGAAGGCTCTATCTTTTGAACACCATCTTCCTACCTTATGGACTTATATGTATGTACAAGTAGCCGTACTGTTTACCAGGTACCTAGCCAGGCAGGTACCATCGGCGTAGGTAGGAGGTACCTTTGGTTTGGGTTCATCAGCTTGGCGCTCGTCGTTTCCTACCTGTACTCCTTACAGAGGCAAATCCGCATTGTCACCATCCTATACCTACATATGTACATGGGGAACTACACGTATCACTCAACCGCCTCCGAACCGGCTACATCAGAATTCGGCATAAACATCGCAGGGTCAGGGAAAGACTCCCAGCATGATGGAGATGTCGTGATGTCGGAGGACGAACTCCGGAACAAGGTTACAAAGTGCGACTAAGGGGCGGAGAAGATACAGCCCATGGGGCCAAAGCGTCCCATCTTCCCATCGGGGAAGCCGCTGACGACGAACATCACTACTGAGAGGATGCTCATTGCTGCGGGGTTCCTTGTTCGATTCCTCAGCATCCTCACGGCCCATGGGGAACCGGGTTCCACGACTCCGCAATGTCATCCTCGGTTACTGCCACAACTACTACGTAGTACTTGGTATCAGGTAGGCGAGAGGAGAGTCGTGTGAGAGGCAAGTCATGGGCCTGAAAGAGCAAACTATATTATGATGGACGGTCCGCTCGTCCCTCTCGGCGATGGCTGCAACCTTCTCACGCTCTCACTCATCATCCACTGAAGGTAAGTTGACCATGGCAAGCTCACACTCTCTTCCCACCGCGCCTTCTGTCAACGGCATCAACGGGGTCAATGGTACCAAGGACCTCGACTTTGAAGTCTTGGTGATCGGCGCTGGCTTCGGTGGCATCCGTATGCTTCACGAATTGGGGAAACGAGGTATATCTGCCAGGGCCTTCGAGGCAGGATCCGGGGTGGGAGGAACGTGGTATTGGAACAGATATCCCGGCGCCAGAACAGACAGCGAGAGCTGGGTCTACATCATCACGTTCTTGGAACAGATTGGCTTGGATTGGAGTTGGAAAGAACGCTTTCCCACTCAGCCTGAGGTCGAGAAGTACCTCAACCGTGTCACTGACCACCTGGGCCTCAGACAACACATCCAGTTGAACACGCGAATTGCTTCCGCCCATCGCGATGAATCGAAGAACGTCTGGAGGGTGACAACCACACAGGGAGACACGTACACGTGCAGGTTCTTGGTCACGGCCACCGGTCCCCTGGCCACGCCATTGAAGCCTCCCTTTCCAGGGGTCGAGTCCTTCCAGGGCGAATGGCACCATACGGCACTGTGGCCCAAGCAGCAAGTTGATTTCACTGGAAAGCGCGTTGCTGTGGTCGGAACAGGCGCAACTGCTGTCCAAGTGATTCCAGTCGTGGCTCGCAACGCGAAGAGCCTGACTGTCTTCCAGCGAACGCCCAACTACGTTCTTCCATCTCGCAATCATCCTCTGACGGACGACCAGCTGCAGGCCCTCAAGAGGGAGTCTGAACAACTGTTCAAACGCGCGAGGACTCAGTCCTTTGGCATGGATATGGTCGATGCGACGCGCAAGGCCGAAGATATGAAAACCGATAAGGAGATCAATCGGGTCCTCGAGTTCGGATGGGAGAGCGGTGGATTCCGATTCATCTTCGAGACATTCGCAGACATGCTCACGAACCCAAAATGCAACGAAGCCGCGGCAGAGTTCGTCCGGGAGAAGATACGAGCTATCGTCCGCGACGAGAAGACGGCCGAAATGCTGTGCCCACACTATCCCATTCTATCAAAGCGCCCACCGCTAGGTCACCACTACTACGAGGCCTTCAACAGGGATAACGTCGAGCTCGTGGATATGAAGAAGAGCCCAATCGAGGCCATAACCCCTCGAGGGATACGGACGGGAGAGAAAGAGTACGAAGTCGACATGATCATATTCGCCGTCGGCTTCGACGCCATCACAGGAACGCTTGCACAGATCGACCTCCGCGGCACCGACAACCAACTCCTTGCCGAGCAACTGAACCACAAGATGGCCACCGCCTACGGAATCACCGTGACGGGCTTCCCAAACCTATTCATGATCTCCGGCCCACAGGCGCCCTTCGCAAACATCCCCGTCATCATCGACAACACGGTCGACTGGATCGGCAAGACGATCAGCTACATGCGCGACAACAGCCACGGGCGCATCGAAACAAAGGCAGAACTCGCCGAGAAATGGGGCGAGGACGTCAACGCCGTTTTCAACGCCACCGTGCTCCCCCAGGGCGCAAAGGATACTCACTCCTGGTACATCGGGGCCAACGTGGATGGGAAACTCACGACTCCATTGTTCTGGTTTGGAGGCGTCGGCCCATATTTTGAGCGGTGTGAGCAGGAAATCAACAATGGGTTCCCGGGGTTCACGTTCTCGTCTCCAATTGAAGCGGCTTGATTGAGGAGGTTGGTTGGATGAGCTTCTGACACACATACATACATATACCTGGTAGGTATATATGGGTTGCGTAGCCTAGGTGGGAAAAAAGCTACCCTATGTATCTCTACCTGGTAGCTGCTACCTCCTTATGCCATCGACTCTACCACAATCCCCGCTTTGCTATTCCATATATCCTCGCGTGCCTGTTGGATATTGACGCCCCGAGCGTGCAGGACGGTGACCCAATCATGAAAGAGGAAAGAACCAGACTCGAAGAAGCATGTATCATGGGTCTGCTGTTCGATGAAGAGATCCACGTCCGCCCGGGAGACTGCATTGTCGAATAGCCAGAGGATCTGTGCAGGCGAGAACTTCAGGAAGGACTGGAGGAGGTAGAATGTCTGGAGGTCGCTGCCCCATCCTTGCATGTGTCTGGCGCGAAGTTCTTGAACCCTCGGTTTGTTGTTGTTGGCGTTGTTGTCAGATACCTCTTGGGGCCGCGAGGTGTGGAAAAGGTCGTCGTACGCCTGTGAAGACTGGATCAGAGGGCGACCATGAGGATAGTGGACGGGGAGGCGGCGGAATGATGTCTGCGCATCGTTGGGGATTCGCGAATACACTTCGCCGTCGGTGGGACAGATCTCCGAGGCCAGAAGCTGCTCCAAGACACAGCGCAAGTCTTCCAACTCGAAAAGCTCCTCCGTGGACCACGTGCGCAGAAGTTGAAGGCGCTCCGTGACGGCATCCTTGTCGAGCCGCGGAGTGACCCGGAACGAGAATGGGAACGGGGACTGGTGGAATGCTTTGGTGTAGCTCCACAGCCTGTAGACCGCGCGACGAAGCCGTCGGGCTTCCCAGCTGTCGAGGAGGCGCCGATTCACGCTCTCGCCTCCTAGCCACCGAAATCCGGGGTACAATGAGACGAACCGCTGCGCGACTCTAGCGACGGCCGTGACCTGCGAGAGCAAGGCAAACGAAAGAGGCGGAGATCGTTGGATATGAAGCGTCTGGCTTTGATTTTGGGTCAAGAGTTGTATGATGTCTTCCACGGGACCACTGGCCTCGTCCACAGCCCTGAAGAACAATACCAGCTGTTTGGATTTGGGGAGGAGGCTATGGAAATAGCGACAAGTCAGGGAGAGGCTGATGATGTCCGAGACAGACGAGAGGGATTCGAATATGTGGACAAGAATCTCCGGGGCGAGATCGTGCATGGCCATTTGATCTGCCCTCTCGTTAGTCTCGTTGAAAACAGACAATGGGAAGGAAGGGTCGCACAAAATAAGGATAGGGACAAGGAATCGACTCAATCCCGCGTGGATGTCAATTCTAGTTGGCAGCTATATCGCTGCAATCGCGGACAGAACTCAGCAGGTAGACACCCCGACGTTGGGGCTATTCTGAACAGCGATGATGGGTAAAGTGGAGGCACGAGACATGTGGGTGCAGCTCTCGAAGCGAGAGCCGCTGAAGGTATCGCCTTCCATCGTGGGCGATGCGAAGTTGGACAAGATAGCCTCGAACACAACAACTCAAAGAGTGAGGGAACGCGCAGTCAGGACTCAGGAGACAAAATAGACGATCGTCCGGGGTCGAAACGGGCCGGGGAAAGTAAGACGGGGGCTTGGCAAATGCGATATCACGTGCAGTGGATCTCAGCCTTGCGCAGCGAGTGTCAAGATGATCACTGATGAGATGAAGCATGATGGGATCCGCAGTGGGTCGTAAACTTCTATGAGTGGTATAGACACGTCTGTGGAGAGAGCTTCAGAAGCAGAGAGACACGATGGAGTATGTTTGGTTTGATTTTCCATTCTATTGCACCCCATACAGAATTCATCACTTTTCAGGGAAATGCGGTTTATGCCCCGGGTCAATATCTAGATGAACTGCCAGAAGCGGCTTCACCAACTAACTGGTGGTTGCATGATCTCCGCTGCGGCATAGTTGACCGCGCTTTGGTTTGCCAGTTGATAGGTATGACTCGAATCCCCAGGCAAATGCCGTGAGAGAATCTTTGGAGGGGCCCTTTACTTGTTCCTCGCTCCTGGTAAGGGTTTTCTCGGTCGAGTCGGATATGTTCACATCAGAAGAATATCCGTGATTGGGTATCATCAGACGAAATTGACCAGCGTGAGACGTCCTGTGCTGCTCGATGTAACCAGTGGGTGAGGAAGATCGGCCCCGCTGGGGGGAGGTGTGCCGTGCGTAATTCGAGCTCTCGAGCCCTTGCTGTCGTCCATTAAGAGGTCAGGATGAGCAGGTCGCAGTCGTTTCGTAATCGGCTTAACGGAAAAGCTCCGAGTTGTCAAGGGCAGTCCTTTTGCTCGGCGCGCCGGTGTTGAGGCCGAGAGCCTTCCGCTTCATCGCGAGGTCTTCAGCACCTCCCCTGCGGGTGGTGTATTTGCTGCTCCGGCGCATTCTTGCTTCGGAACGGACCAAGTTGGGGTTGACGAACTGTTTGTTTTCGAAAATGACCGGGCCTCCGAAGCTTCCTTCCAGGATGACCACAGGGGTGAGCACCAGCCGAGGACCAATCTCGACGAGAGTGACATCCCCTCCCTTGACAGGTTCTTTGTCTTTGCTTGTTTTGTCTGGTACTGTCTCGCGGATTTCGTAGACGCGAATCCAGATTTTTCCATCGAGGCCGTAGATGCCAATGATGCGGTCAACAAAGGGCTTCATGCCCCGGACCCCCTTCGGTGGAACACAAAACACTCCGCGTAGCATTTCCCGCAGCAGGGATCGATGTTCCTGTCCCGCGATCTCTTCATCAAAGCTTTTGTCAAAGACCACGATGCCCCTTCCACCTTTCAGACAGTTGCCTCCAAAGCCCAGCTCGGCCATTGTGTGGACGTTTGTGACATTGAATTTGATCGTTGGCCCGTTGGGAGCGCGCGCAAGCCACAAGTAGAGATCTTGGCCATGCTTTCGAGCCTCGAGGAAGAAGACGTAATTGCAGGAATGGAGATCGGCAAGGCCGTTGAGTGCAGAGTTGTAATTGTTTGAGGATTTCGTATCAAGTTTCGAGTCTTTAAATGCGTGAGGAAGAAGGGAGTGGAGGTCGGTTAAAAGGTGTCGATGGCTGTACGTGTCAGTAGGGAGTCGGTTGAATCACAGACTCTTCACATACCGGTACGAAACACCACGAGAAGTGAGCATCAGAACTCGATTCCTGATCTCAGCCGGCAGCTGAGAGACATCGGACCGAGATTTTGGCCCTTCTTCGCTCGATGTTTCTTCACGAACGGTGTTGCTGCTCGCCTCGGAGGAGACTGAACTCGAGTCATCAGAATCAGAAGCGTCACCAGACCTTCTGGCGGATTTGTATGCGGACGCCATGTTCCCTGTGGTCGTTAAGTTGTTCAGTAGGAAAAGCGCGCGCATGAGAAAGCAAAATTTATTGATCCAGATTTTGCCTTGCGCGGCGATAAGATAACGATAAAGGGAGATAACAGCCTTGTCCAGCCGCGCCGCACAAGGCTGAAGCCTGACACCCCATCAAAAACTTGCAGCGAACATCCTCACATTTGAGGCAATACGTTTCATCATTTCTTTCTAAATATACGTAGCTCTATCTGTTGAGGCCTTACATTGAGATCTTCGGCACTGCCCATGACGAATGCCAGCGGTCTCGATGGTTGACGGGTGGAACGTCGATCTTGATGTCAGCAATCTTCCTAGATGAAGACTGCAGCGCCTTTCTCAGTTCTGCAACAGCGATGCCCGTGCCTATACACGCCTTCATCGAATTGCGTACGTCTTTCGTCCACTCTCTCGCAACCACGGAGCCCGATAAACTCGCCGTTGTACCATCTCGCGTGCCGACGTTGCTTCCGGGCACAGAGATTGGCTTGGTGTTCCAACCATCTCTGAGAACCTCCTCCCATGCTCTCTTGGCTGCCTGAGTCGCACTCGAAGCCTGGTCGAGTAGCAGCTGATCCGGAACGTCCTTCAACAGGGACGCCCTCTGCGCGACGTCGAGGCTGATCGGTTCCGGAATAGACATGTGCAGGAAAGGGCGCATCCTGAGGTCGTATCGGAAGCGGTCCGATGTGTACGCAAGGGAAGGGTGGGGTAGATGGCCATGACGCTGGATGACTGTAAAGACTCTGTGTAGTGCCTTTGCCAAAGCCTCCGTTGCTTTAAGCCACGTAAAGTGGCGATAGAGCTGGCGATGTGTTCGTTCGACTTCCGAATTCCGGGAGGGATTCAACCTGGTCCGGCTCTGAGAGGAAACGAAGAAGCTGATTCGCTCCAGGTGTGATAGATGTGTGTTGGAGAGGAAAGAGAGATACCAGTACATGATTGAGAATTCATGAGGCGCGTAGATGGAGAGCTCAAAGCCCATCTGGAGTATGGAGCGAAGCTGCATCAGTTTGTAATGGTACACCCAGCTGCTGAAGGAGTATGAGAATGTTGGCTCCTCGCCGGGAGGGTACGGTACAGGCTGTTCGTTGGTGAGGGATTGGGTTGATCCATCCAGTTCTTCGGCTTCGGCTTGAATTTGATCCCATTCAACGGCCGCGTGGCAAAGAGTCCGCCTTACCCGACAGCGATTCAAGCAAAATGTCCTAAAGAGGTTGAGGAACGATTGACCACACCGGTCCATGAACAGCTCGAGTCGAGACGAGCGATCGATTTGCTGATCGGTAGGGATGTCGACCATATCGCCAGGTAGGCCAGGAAGAAGTCCGCGTGGCAGGACAAGACAGCGCATGTCCTCTGAGATGAAATCATTAATGGAATACCGGCCCAGTATGGTGTTGTTGAACGTCAAAAACGATTGAAGGAGTGCTCGAACATAGACAGCGGGTTGCGCGGCCTGTGCCATGAAAGTCTGATATGCAACCAGCAAATCGCTGCTAGACGATATGTCGAGAATCTCAAATGCTGAGGTAATGTCGGCGATGGCCTGCCGAAAGAATTTGAATGCTTTCTCGGGCTCGACAACGATCATCGGTCGAGGCGGCACACTACTTGCCAGACGTCGCTGAATTTTGAGTGTGAATGCAACATTGGCAGTCGGACGCCCACGGACGGCCGTCTCCTCAGTGAGGCGGAGCAGTGCCAGGAGGTTGTCAGGGGCATTGGTGTCTGGTCGCCTCCCGAGTGCGCACTCATGCAGGAGTTGAAGGAGAGAAATTCTCCAGCTAATTCTGCCAGTCAGTGCTTCCCTGAGGTCCACTTGGATGTCGCTATCTTGCAGCCAGCGATGTGCACTCTGCAAGAGCATCAATACTTTGTCGACATCAAACTCATGCAGCAAGGGTCGATTGAAAATCTGACTCGTGAAGTCTTCCTCCTGAGATATATGAGCAGACGAGCTTGCATAATTTCCGGTCTCCGGGGTGAGTTCATACCTCATAGTAATGCTGACTCGTGATCATGGAGAGGACCAGGTCGCAGCATTTTACCAAGCCGATACAATATGGTTGAAAGACATCAATCAACAAATTAGGAGAGGCGGATGCCTGGGATCCATCTCTGAAAAACCGAGCATCAGAGAGGCGCTCTGGCTCTGGCCACAACAGCCGTTCAAGGTGTATTGACGTAAACAGAGTCTGTGACAAAGGATAACCCATATGCCATGCTGCCTGATGATGTTGACAATGGTGAGACGCGATCTCTAGCCGACAGCGAACTAGCACTCACCTCGCGATAAAGTAATTCATCCATTAGCCATAAGATCTCCTCGGGGGGTAATGCGGTGATGAGGTCCCCGGGCTCCTCGTTATCAGCGTCAAAGGCAAGGGAGCCGCTGTCCATTTTTGGGTCCCCGATCTGCCGACTCGGTCAGTTTTCCGCTGGTGGGAGACCGAGCTACAGGTATGCTGACCTCCAAGGCGCTGACGGCCTCGAACAAGGTGAAGTGTTCATCTTTGACCAATTTCCCGGGCGCCAACGCTGGTGAGATCTGTTAGAGCGGAAGGGACAGGAGGAGCAGCGGACCAACTGGATGCGGCGCTCTGGAATTGCCTGGTTATCTCATTTATCTGAACATTGGGATGCAGGGTTTGAGTATGAACCATGGCCCCCATTACATCACTCTGCTCACGGGCGGGATTGCGAGATTTACTGGCGGGGGGAGGAAGCGCATAAATTCGAGTGGTTGTGCGCGGGGACAGTGAAGTTGGGTGAGGTGAATTGAGGTTTTGATGGGCCAATCTGAGATGGAGATGGAGATGGCTAACGCTGGCCGCTCGCAGCTACAAAAAACGCGATCCTCTTGGAGCCATCCGGATTATTACAGACAAGTCACAGAACGCCATGCAGGGGTTCAGACGGAATTTTACGGTGAATCGTGGTGAAACAATTTCTCGTCTCGCAGCCTGAGGCCTGAAGAGATGTCAGAGTCATGTGCGAATTGGGTGTTGCAGCCGAAAGCAGGAAGCTTCCGCTGTCGCTGTCGAGGGCGAAGTTCCCAATCCAGGCGAGTTTTATATACAAGTTTTGGCTTTGTAGCCCCGATGCATGCCCCGACGCCTTCCCAGCATCTTGCTCATGCTCAGTGTATTGCTCCCTTCTTATTTGGCTTCCTGCGCAGCGAGTTCGGCTGCGGCCTCTGCGTTGGCGGTACCCAGGCTCTTGTTCTCTCCTTGTCGGCCGTTCTGCGACGGATCAGTTAGAAGTGTGCCGGGGAAGAGGGACTGCAAGCAAGCTCACCTCCCACTTTGCAAATCTCAGATCCATCTCTCCTCGTCTCTCAGCTTGTAATCTGGGGCCTTCCTTCAAGGATCGTCGGACAACTCTTGCGGCAATGGCAAGGTAACGGTTGTAGCTGTGAACGTCAGCGCAAGGGCCTGGCGACGGAGGCAGCGGGTCAACATACGTGAGGCCTGCGGCTTTCCAGGCGAAAGACATATTGAAAATCGGCTGCGATGGGCGATGGAGAGACAGGAAGGGTTCGTGTTGAGCACAAAAGATGCAGACTGCGGACTTGAGAGCTTCAAGTTCACGTCGCAGCTTCCGGCGCCAAGGACCGCATGCCAAGGTCTAGCCTTTTCTGGGCTCAGCGTGTCGCCGCCCTGTGCGCGCCTTCTTGCAGCCGCGGGTGAGATCACCTGACTCTTGGCACTGAACATAACCCACGCCGCTTTTAATACACCTCGCCTCCCCCTTTCTTTCTTCCTCTATGATGCCTTGACCTCTACGCTGCAATTCCAACATTAAGCTGCTCAAATCCTCAAATTATGGGTCTGATTTATGCAAATGAAGAATCAATGGAGCTTCCTGTTTCTATGCTTCGATTCACGCGACTTTTGGCGAACTAACATTCTTCGCTAGGATATTGTATCGGTTACTAGCTCGTCTACCTCGACGATAGCACTGGCCTCTCGATTAGATCTTGGAGCACCCTAGCATTCTGGGGCCGTCCGCGTCCCAAGCGCCTGTATCAATTCTTCCTCAAGGCGTATACTTGAAGCCAGGAACACCCTGGATCGTGTCAATCTTGCCCTCGTCCAAGAGTCTGTTCTGTCGCTTAAAGTACATGGAAGAGCAAAACGTCACGACGCACGAAGCCAGCTGGAGAGCAATCGTCGTCCACATCCCGGGAAGGTATTCCTGTCGAGAGGTTAGCGAGCGTTACAGCAGCGGCAGCGGCTAACCGAGGAAGGGGATCAGATCAACATACCGGAGCATCCTGAGACCGGAAGATGACGCTGCCCGTGACACCACCGGCGGCTCCGATCGTGATCATGATGGCGGGCAGGATTCCTTTCTTAGCCATGGTCGCGGTCTGGTTTTGGGCATAGGTGAGCAGCTGTGGCCCGTTGGCTTGCGAGGCGTAGACGGAGATGAAGAGTCCAAAGTACCGGAACGCCGGGACGCGACCGTAGAGCATGATGAGCAGGCCAGCCACGGTGAAGATATACTGTGCGCAGATGACAGGCCAGCGGATTTGCATCCGGTCCGACAGCCAGGCCGTTGCCATGCTGGCGAACATGGTGAAGACATAGGGGGGACTGCTCAGGAGCTGGGCCATAGTATAGCTGAAGCCCATTCCCTGCCGCAGAATGATGGGCGCAAAGTAGGCCAGGGCGTAGATTGAGCTTCCACAGGTGAAGTAGGGGAAACAGCTGAGGGTGGAGGTGGTCAGCACAATACTCCACGAGGCGCAACCTTGGGTTTGATACTCACTAGAGGATCAGTTTCCAGTCCCACAGCATTTTCATCACCTCCCTGAACCCCGGGTGTTTGAGCGCCTCGCGGGGACGACCTTCGCGGAGACGCTCCATGGCTATATAGCGGTCACGGTCGTTCAAGAACTTTGCCTTTTCTGGGACTGCGCGAAGGCCACTGAGTTAGCTTCTGTTTCTGCAGCTCTGGCGGGTGGACGACGTGACTTACAATCAATTAGAGTGAAAGGCACCGCGATTGCCAGCACAACTGTGAAAATGCCCTCGATGATGAAAACTATGAGTTCCAAGTCAGCTCGGCCCACCACTGCCTCTGCTCAAGAAGAGAATGACTTACTCCATCGCCAGCCTTGGCGATAGATGCCGTCGCCGACTCGGATGAGCGAAAGGGCGTATGCAAACTGGTCCGGATTGTCAGTTGGCCGACTTGGTAGGAAATGAGATCGATGAGAGCACGTACGATTGGGCCAAAGCCGGAAGCCAGGAGTGCGGCCGTGAAGAAGAAGGAGATGCGCTTCGCCATCTCGAATTTCTTATACCACGAGGCGATGATGAAGACGGCGCCAGGGTATACTGCGACGATAGCGGATTAGCTTCTTGCGATGGTGCTCTGCCGGGCGACACTCACAGCCAGCCTCAAAGACGCCCAGAAGGGCACGGAGGACGACTAGGGATTGCCAGTTGTGGACGAAGCCCATGGCCAGCACCAGGGAGCCCCAGACGACGATGAGGACGGTCATCCAGGTTCGGGCGCCCAGCCGTCGGATGATCATGTTGGAGGGGATCTCGCAGATGGCATAACCTGGTGAGAGTGTCAGGTCCAGGTCTAGGTCAGTCGAAGGATATGTTTCTTACCGATGAAGAAAATAAGCAGTGCAATCGAGTAGCGAGCGCTGTTGAGGAGTTAGTGAACAGGGCCGCTTGGAAGGCGAAATGAAGGCAGCACGCACCCGACGTTCAGCTGAATGTCCTCAGCCATTCCTGCGATGTAGGCCGCGGAGATATTGGTCCTGTCGATCAGGGACACTCCGAAGACGAGGCACAACATGGGAAAGACGCGAAGGTCGAGGCGGCGTCTGTTTTGGATCACGATGTCAGCAACCGGTCCCCCACCAGGGAACTGATCAGCTACACTCACACCAAGCGCCGCTCCTCTTCTTCTGTCCATGTGTAATGAACTTCCTCGTCTGCGTCTTCGGAGTCGTGGATCTTTTCGTCATGGATCACGGCAGGCGTGGATGGAGGGAGAGATTTCTCCTGTAGAGGGTTGGGTTGCTCTGGAGTGGCCATTGTGACGAGGATAAGGATGAAGGCGCGGGGATGGTAAGGTGCCAGTTGTGAGCAGAGCGGTGATCGATTTCAGCAGTGTCGTCCATGGGGTCTATATAAGGGCTTAGAGTTGGTAGTCGAAGTGTATAGAGTCGAGACAGAGAGTGTTTTTGTGGAGTTGAGTTTTGCTGGCGTCTAGCCGTCTTTGCCGTGGGTATAGAGCGAGACTGAGAGAGGGACTGCCCCGGATTTTTCCACATTTTCCACAATTCCCACATTTCCCGGATTGTCCAGATTTTTCCCCAGCCTGGGTCCTGAGGGGAGGGGCTTGTTAGTGTCACGCGATGTTGGGTCTTGGACTCGAGTCTGGACGTGTATTGTTCGAGAGTGAGCTGTGCGCTGTGTAGTGTGAGTGTGAGTGGAGGAAGAGAAGACCAGAAGACGGTCGTCAGTTCTCGGCCAATCAGAATTCACCTCAGCCAGCCTGGAGACAACTGATTCACCTCAACATTCTCCTTTCACCTTCTTTCACCTCTTTTTAACCCCTTTCAACTTATTCCTCTTCCCGGTCTTGACCAATTCGAGCCCCAGGAATCAGTCCAACTCATCTTGTCACATGTGCGCCTTGCGACCTTGCCGTCCTGGATTTGTCAGGTGGGCCCATACTGAATGAACAGCAGCCGTCGTCGCTTATGGCGGCTAGTTGGTGACTTGGTATCTTGGTACAGATGCCATGCCTCAACATCCGCCAGCCGTGCCGCGGCTATCACGCCTACGAATACTGTTACGAGTTCCCCTACGCTTCCCGCCTCCCGCGTCCCCAGAACCACCCCACAAGCCCCGGTGCCACAGCCACAGCCTACGAGGTGCGAGATGGAGGATGACTTCGAATCTCGGTTCGGCAGGAGACTCGAGCGCATACTTTGCCAGGCCAAGTAGACCCGAGGAGCAATCAGGGTCCCTGTCCGATGCGAGGCGATATATCTCCCCAGACTCTCGTCAGAACTGGCTCCTCCGAATGTCAACGGTGAGAGCGCGATAGATTGACCATCCCCCCAGACAAACCACCTTCTCACAAGTCACAATGCCTTCACCAAAACAAAACCCCAACTCCTCGCCGGCCTACGTGCTCGGCGTGGGCCTGACCAAGTTCGTCAAGCCGCGCGGGAAGGTCGATTACACAGAACTGGGCTACGAAGCCGGAGTCAAGGCCCTGCTCGACGCCCACATTACCTACGACGACGTCGACCAGGGCGTGGCCTGCTACTGCTATGGTGACACCATGTGCGGCCAGCGCGTCTTCTACCAGTTCGGCATGACGGGCATCCCCATCTTCAACCAGAACAGCAACTGCGCCACCGCATCGACGGGCATCGCCCTGGCCCGAAACTTTGTCACCCACGGCATGGCCGACTGCGTCCTCGTCGTCGGCTTTGAGAAGATGCAGCCGGGAAGTCTGGGCTCCTTTTTCAACGACCGGACGAATCCGCTGGACAGGAGTCTCACCAAGTCGTACGAGTTCCGGCCAAAGAACAAGGCGCCATGGGCGGCGCAGCTTTTTGCGAACCTCTCGCAGTATTACATTAAGGAGTGAGTTTCCCTTTGATATAATCACGCCGAGTTCCGCCGTCACTAACAACTCCTGCAACATAGACACGGTGCAGAGCCTCGAGACTTTGCCGAAATCGCACGCATCAACCACGAACACTCGCAACGGAACCCCTACTCTCAATTCCACGACGTCTACACCCTCGACCAAGTCATGGAGTCGCAGATGATCGATGCCCCACTAACCAAAGTCCAATGCTGCCCGACCAGCGACGGCGGAGCAGCAGCGGTGATCGTGTCACAGGCCTTCCTGGACGCGCGGCCGGAGCTGAAGGACCAGGCCATCCTGATCGCCGGACAAGGCCTGGTCAGCGACTCGCCGGAGGCCTTCAACGGCAGCCCAGCGAGCCTGGTCGGCGGACCCATGATCAAATCCCTGGTGCCCAAGGTTCTAGCTGAGGCCGGGATCAAGTCGATCCACGACATCAAGCTCATCGAGTTGCACGACTGCTTCTCCGCCGCCGAGATGATGACCATCGACATGCTCGGGCTGTCGGAGCCGGGCAAGCCGCACGAGTACGTGCGCGCAGGCAACATCACCTACGGCGGGGAAACGCTGATCAACCCCTCCGGCGGCCTGCTGTCCAAGGGCCACCCACTGGGCGCGACGGGGATGGCGCAGTGCGCGGAACTGGTCTGGCACCTGCGCGGGTGGGCCAACAACCGCATGGTCGAGGGCACGGATTCGGCGCTGGCCCAGAACTCCGGCCTGGGTAGCATCACCGTCATCACCGTGTACAAGCGCGCGGACGGCAAGGGGAGCAAGAAGGTGTCGGACGAGGAGGTCGCCCGTCTGACAGGTCTGGGGTATAACCCGGCCACGCAGGCCCGCGGGTTCACCAGAGCCCAAGCGGATCAGGTTCGATCGAAGAAGGCCAGGAGCGAGTGGGCCTTGGGAGACACGCACAAGCGAGTCGAGGCGAGGTTCTAGCTTCTGATCTACAGGTGGATGGTCCAGAAAGTAGAAAGAAACAAGGGAGTATTAAAGAAGTGATCGCATATGTTAAATAAGTTAAACATATAACACATGGCTCAGTCATTCAACTCAGTATCCCGTCGAGTCCAAGAGTGTCAAACAAGCCCGGCTGGAAGTCATCATACAGATGTCCCAGTAGCCTGGCCGTCTCCTCGCGGATATTGGCATCATAGTCATGATACCCTTGCAGATCGAAGGCGGTTGAGTCTTGAGGGTAGGCTGTCACCGCCGCGTCCCTGTTCCAGATGCCACCACCGGCGTCATGGGCCGTTGCGAAATCCGCATCCCCGGCCTCGGGCATGATGGGCCGGTGGGCCGCTAACGGTGGTGGTGGCCCATGGGACCAGCCTTGCTGCTGTTGCTGTTGCTGTTGTTGCTGCTCCAGCCCAGGCGTGGTACCTCGACTCGGAAGAGGGACGCACGACGCCCCGGAAAACCGCGAGATCTGCTCGTCAAAGCCGTCGCCAATCCATTCCCGACTGGCCATTTCCGGCACGGCCGCGTCCGAGAGCCGTTTCGCCCGCGCGAGGATCTTGCAGAAGTCGGCCGAGAAATCGGCGGAATAGAAGTTGTCGCGCAGCTCGTTGATGACGTGCGTGCAACGCTCAAAGGCAACCAGGCCCGCTCGACGCAGACCTTCGGAGGAAGTGAGCATATCGCAGGCGTGACTGATGGCGGCGGGTAGCAGCGTGGCCAGGCCGATCTGCGGCAAAAACTTGGCCAGGTCCAGCTGATGCAGTTCGATGGCAATATCGGATATGCTATGTGCAGACTCGCGCACGATGCTTTGGGCTCTGTCCTGCAAGGCAGCATCCGCCACCACAAACTGGTGGTTTCGTGCCGTTGTCTGCACCCACGGTCGATAGAGTGTGATCAACAAAGTATGATACAGCATGTGCAAGAATGACCGGAAGACAATGAACGACTCGAGGGAAGGATCACTAAGCTCCGGGGTGACCTCTGTGTCTTGGAGTTCGGGAGGAAGCGCGCTCTTCCATTCCCGGAGGCGCCTGTCGAGATCTTCCAGGCGGTCTCGTGTGGTCTGATTGATGACCGGTAAGAGCACCATCTTGGATGTCTTGCCGCCGGTGTTGAGCGACCGTCGACTGTGGGATCCGAGGCGGTATTGCTCCGAGTAGATGGAGCGCAGGTGGATTTGGAGCGTACATTGAGCCACACATGCCAGACGGCACAGACGTTGCTTGAACGGCGTCCATTTCCCGAGATGCTCATGCGACTCGCCATATTCTTCGGCCTGGTCAAAGTCGTCCATCGAGAGAGGCGGGATTCCGGGGTCCAAGTATTCCAGCGCGAGAGGACCCTTGAGTCCCAATGCACACTGCGCGTCTCGACTGACGCAAGACCACCATATTCTTCGAGCCATGCGCCGCTCATATACGCTGATGTTCATATTGGCCATGTCCTGGTCCAAGCCCTCGCGACGTGCCAACGACAAGGCGATGACCAGCCAGTGGGTCGAGTCCTTCTGATCGTCGGGGGTGTCATACCAGTATGTCATTATGGCCAGGGCTTGTATCACGCACAGGCGATTCTGTTCATATTCCATTTCGTAGAGCGCCTGAGAGTCTCGATTAGTAGTGGACATCGATCTTGGTCTTGATCGGCGCGGCTCACCTTGGTCTTCAGGTATAGCGCCCTCCTCGCGGCCTTGCGGTTGAGAAAACCTAGGGCTCGCAGGGGTCGGATATCGCAATGGGAGCTGCCGGCGAACATGACGGCCTGGAACAAGAAGAGACTGATGCGTCCGCCTTGGCCGCTGGGGTTCCATATATTTTGCACAAAGTCGGTAAGATCCAGGACAGGCATGGCGGGATGGAAATAGTCGGCGTAGGACCGAAGCAGAGCATCGCGAAATTTTGGAGCCGGAATCTCAAAGCAGCCTTTCCGCTGGAGGTAATCGATGTCTTCCGGCTTCAGGTGCTTCGGTACCGACTTGAGAAAGGCGGGGAGCGCCAGGTGGCTTGAGACTGGTTCTAGAATGCCATCTTTGGCGTTTCGCTGCTGTGAGTGGGATGATCCCGCACTCGGAGTCCACGCCGTCGGCGGGTTCGCAGGCAGGTTGTTGTCATCAGGATGATAAGATTGATCCAAGGGCCGCTGAGGCTGGAGGACATTCAGGGGGGACCGCGACGCATGTGAATCTCGACGATTCGGGGTGGTGTTCTGGTGATGGGACAATGCATCGACGCCGACACCGACGCCGTCATCGAGCGTCGTTGATGCGACCACAGGGATAGCGACAGGGACAGGGACATTGACATTGACACTGCGCTGGGCCTCGTCGGGGGCGGCCGCAGCTACTGGGATCAACTTTGGTCGTCTGTGAAGTCAGTCATTATTACCCAGTAAGAGGCGGCCAGCCAACGTACTTGGACCGTCTGGTCTTTGTGACACAGCAGTCAACCTGCTCCAGGATACACTGGCTACAGGGCGAATGGTCTTCGACATTGCAGCGGATCTTGCGGGACTGGCAGAAGGAACAGGCCATACGCGCCCTTCGCTTGGGCAGTTTGGCCGTGGGAATCAGCATTGCAGGGGAGTGGCTCGAGTGAGGGTCCATTGGATTCCCATTGCCAGCCGAGGGTAACGTGTCGCCAAAGGCATTCGCAGCGGCACCCACATACATGAGCTCAGTAGCCGGGGCGACAAACCGTCAAGTTTAAGAAGGTCGAGGTGAGGACGTGGGTGGGACGGAACTGCGACGTGGAACGTGAGCCGTGGAAGAGCCGGCTATCAATTGAGAAATCAGAAGAGAAGAGAAGAGGCGGGCAGGGAATTATAACATTATCGTGAACATGGACATGAACATGGACCGGCGCAGCTGGGCAGAAGCAGGAGCAGTACTCGTAGTAGTAGCCAGCCAGTCAGTGGCACCATGAAAAGTGGCAAATGTCAAGTCAGGGCAGGCAGGACTCTGAAGTGAAGGAAGGAGCGACCAACAAATGGTCCGACCGTTCTTGCCCAGAATACTCGTACATGTACGCTCCCCAAACTCAACTGTCAACTGACACCTCCAGACTTCCAAGATCCAAGATACCCGTGCTCCCCTACTCTACTCCATACCGCTTCTACTCCATATATTCTGCGCCACTCTGGAGTCTGCTTCTCGTGTCTATACCCAAATTCCTCCGCCTCATCCTTGCCGCGGCTATGCCACCTGCCATCTCCATGGGCCAGGACCGCGTCTCCATGCTCAACACCCGATATTCCTCCTTCTCCACAGCCTTTTCTGGGGTGATGGACGCATATCTAGCCAATGCTCGTCCTTGGTGTCGTGGTAGATAGATTTGGAGTCTCCCGTCTGCTCGAGTCTCGTCCTCACAGCACTCGAATACTCTACACTCCAACATCACCAAATCTCACTGTCAGCCATGCCGCACAAATCGAGATGGTCGGTCGACATCCCGATCAAATATCTACACTCGTTAATCCTCGGCCGCCCCGGCGATACCCTCCCCGACACTCCTGCCTATGTCGACTGTGAAGATCCGGAAAACCTCTCAATGACCTGGGCCCAATATGCCGTGTGGTGCAGAAGGGTTGCGGCCGGTCTGCAGCGAGCCGGACTGAAAAAGCAGGACCGGGTCTTGATCTACTCGGGCAACAACATCTTCTTCCCCGTTGTCTTCATGGCCACTTGTCTGGCCGGCGGCATCACCACCACAGCCAATCCGGCGTACGTCGCACGTGAAGTCGCATATCAATTGGTCGACAGCGAGCCGCGCTTCATGCTGGTGGCCCGGTCGAGCATCGAGACCGCCCTCGCGGCCGCAAAGATGGTCAAATTCCCCCACAGTCAAATCTTCGTCTTTGACGACGTTCCTTGCCCGAAGGAGTCACGCGACGTTGGCAATATTCGCCATTGGAGTCACTTCGTGGGGAGCGTCGAGGAGGCTCATCGCTTCTCCTGGGAAGAAGCGACCTCGAAGGACCAGGTGGACCAGACGGTCGCCATCCTCTATTCCTCGGGGACCACGGGCGTGCCCAAAGGTGTGGAACTGACTCACTACGGACTGGTGGCCAACTGTCTGCAGATGAGCGCGCTTTGGGACCTCGATCCACGGAACGATTCCAAAAGATATCCTCAGCGTATGCTTGGTATCCTCCCCATGTATCACGGCTACGGCTTCATGTGGTTTGGATCCATGGCCGCGTACCGTCGCACCTCCAACTACATCATGCAGAAATTCAACCTCACTGGCATGTTGAAGAATATTCAACGATATGGCATCACCGAGCTGACGTTGGCGCCCCCCGTCGTGGTCATGATGGCCAAGAGTCCCGAGTCCAGGAAATACGACCTGTCCACCGTGCGAAAGGTCCAGGCCGGCGCTGCGCCTTTGTCACGAGAGATGTGCGTTGAACTCGAAGCCCTGTGGCCTGCTGGAAGGATCAACGTTAAGCAAGGATGGGGCATGACCGAGTAAGTCCATGCCAGTTTAATTACTATAAGCAATGCATGCTAACGGGTGCCCGATGCAGGATCCCGATCTCAGTGTTGAATTGGGACGACCGGGACAACTCGACTACCTCTGCAGTCGGTGAACCGATCCCCAATTGCGAGGTCAAGATCATGGACGATGACGGCGTCAAAGAGGTCCCACACGGACAGCGTGGGGAGATCTGGGCCCGTACGCCGACCATGATGAAAGGATATTGGCGCAAGCCCAAGGAATCCCGCGAGGTCATGCTACCGGACGGATGGCTCAGGACGGGCGATATCGCCTTCCGAGACACGGACGGGAAGTATGTCATTGTGGACAGAAAGAAGGTGAATTCTAGATACCCCGGATGCCATACGAGATCTGAGCCAGTACTAACGAAACGGCACTCAGGAGTTGATCAAGGTCAAAGGGAACCAGGTCGCACCGGCAGAGCTCGAGGCCGTCCTCCTGGAACATCCCGATGTGCTGGACGCTGCCGTAGTGGGCATCAAGTGGTAAGACTCTACATTATGTGCAATGTGTTGTCGAACGATGTGTCTAACGGTGTTGAACAGTGGCGAAGACGAGCAACCCCTGGCGTACATTGTGCGAAAGCCTGGAAGGCGGACCACGGCAGATAATATTCTGGCGCACATGGCCGAGAGGACGGCGAGGGTCAAACGCATCACTGGCGGTATCATTTTCACCGACGAAATCCCCAAGAACCCCGTGAGTCCCCCAGGTCCCTATGTTCCTGTCCGTGTCACTTTTCCCAAAACACGATGCTAACCAGCTACCAAGTCTGGCAAAATCCTCCGACGAATGCTTCGAGATAAACTGGAAGACCCGCACGAATTGGCAAAGGCCATAGTGCCCAAGAGTCTCACTGCTCCCCGACGGACCGCAGTGGTTTCGGCCCGGTTGTAAGAAGACACTGTGCCTTAAGGAGTACTGGGTGGTGGGCAGAACCTGAACACGGACGAAGGCGAATGTTGAAAATCATCAAGCGGGAATTCGATTCAAATGTGACTAGAGCACGTAGATCAAAGAGTGGCCAGACCAAGATAGAAACAGATAGAAGTCGTCTGACCTGGAGTCTCCTACGCGTACTACAGACCTAGTCTTCTGCCTTACCCATCAAGTGTTCAACTCGTCGAGTGATATTCCACACATCGAGACGGTCCGATTTGACCTGTCCCCCCGCCCCCCTCTCCACATTTTGACAAGATCTCAGACCCCTTCCGACTTCCAAGCATGTAGCACTAGCCTTACCTCTCCGTCTCTCTCGCCTCTGTGTCCCCGTCTAGCTGTCCTCGCTTAGAAAAAATGCATTTGCCGTAAAGTGTGGAGCGTGGAGCCCCCAGCCCGACAAACATAGCCGATTGGTCCAGCTAGCCGCGGCTGTCCGATCTGGGCAACTCTCTTCCCATTGGATGGATTTTTTGACCGTGTCGAGTCGAGGGACATTGCAATGGACATCGAAGATCAACATCAACATAACGTGATTTATTTGTGCCGTGTGCTCTGTGAACGAGGACAGAACGGAACTCTATCATTGTCCCTCCAAAAAGGAGAAAGCAAGAAAAGAAAAATGTCTCTAAGATTCGACGGGCAAACCGTCGTCATCACCGGCGTCGGACGCGGACTCGGGCGGTGTTTCGCGTTGCATTTCGCGTCCAGCGGAGCTAATGTCGTTGTTCATGACCATGGACATAATAAGGTGAGGAGGAGAAAAATACTGCTCTGCCCATTTTGGAACTCCTGAGTGCGTATGTGATCGATGCTCATCTATTTCGCGCGCAGGCAGCCGATGTCCAAAGCATCGTTCAAGAAATCCATCGAGGAGGTGGGAAGGCGCTGGGATGCACAGACTGCCCGGATGCAATCGTCGAGGCCGCCATCAAGACCTTTGGCCGTGTCGATATCTTGATCAACAACTCCGGGGCGCAGGGCGTGCCTGCTTGGGACAAGACGAAACAGGCGGATTGGGATTCTGTGTTGAGAGATAACTTTGGCGTGGCGTTCAAGGTGCGTGTCGCTGTCCGGCAAACAAGCCTCGTGGTGCGGAGACTCTGAGCTGATTGAGAGAGACGATGAGCAGACTACTAGAGCCGCGTGGCCTGGTTTCAGGCAGCAGAAGAACGGGAGAATACTCCACACCGGCACCGTTGTAGAGAACGGGAACTCCTACGATTCGCCTCTCTTGTCTGGTGAGTCTGGCTTGGGTCCTCCTCAAATCTATGCATGGGATCATGTTCCCACTGACAGACAGTCTGAAGCGGCCACATATGGCGAATTGGGGTTTGTGCAGACGCTGGCCAGCGAAGGCGCCAAATACAACATTCTGGCATTTGCGCTTTCCATACCCAAACACACGAGAAGCGATGAACTCGAACTCACCGACCGTCTCGTACAGTCCGCGGCGGCACTCGTCCATCCCAGCAATAAACTCGGAAGCGGCCACATGTATCAAGTCGTCGGTCACAGACTGAGAAAATTGCGATGGCAAGAGTCTTCTGGTTCCTTGTTGAATTCGGACTCCTCTCTATCCACGGGGGCGCTGCTCGACACCTGGAGCCAAACCAACGATTTTTCGAGACCAGGATACTCACCTGGACCGGGCAAGATCATTGACAAGGTCATGGCGATGGCGGTCGAAGCGAGAAAGCTCGAACCCATGATGAGAGGCGATGATGCGAGTTTTGACGGGAGAGTCGTGCTTGTAACTGGAGCGGGCGCCGGGTAACATTTATTCCTCTGTTCCGCGAGTCTCTGCTAACAGAACGAATGTAGCCTCGGACGAGCCTATTCGTTATATTTCGCCCGCCTCGGGGCAACGGTCATCCTCAACGATTTAAAGGACCCTTCCGCCGTCGCAAACGAAATAAGAAAGGCCGGGGGAAAGGTTTCCGTAGTGGTCGGCTCGGTCAGCCACGGGGATCGAATTGTCGAGGAAGCAGTCCAAGCGCATGGCCGCATAGACGTTGTGATCAACAACGCTGGATTCATCCGTGACAAGACCATTGCAAAGCTGACTGATGCCATGTGGGATTCGGTCCTCGACGTCCACTTGACGGGACCATTCAAGATCACCAAGGCGGTCTGGCCACTTTTCCAGGCCCAGGGTTATGGGAGAATCGTCAACGTTTCCAGTCCTGTGGGCATATATGGCAACCATGGGCAGTCAAACTACTCTCTGGCGGTGAGTCAAGCCCCAGCCACTTAGACATCCATGACATACTGACTGTTTGGGACAGAAATGCGCCATCATCGGTTTCTCTGAGGCCCTCGCACGCGAAGGCGCAGCTCACAACATCCTCATCAACACCGTTGCGCCCGTAGCTGCGACTGCGGGCCCAGGATCAGTGTTCGACGGGGGCAGCAACGATGCCCTGCCTGAGCATTGCGCGCCCTTCGTTGCTCTGTTATGCAGTGACAAGGTCTCCTTCCCCAACACAGGTGCTGTCTTCCAAATAGGAGGAGGTTGGCATTCTAGGACACGTCAGCAGGCTAACGAGGGAGTCGAGCTGCGATCAGGCGACTGGCAGACCAAGTTCCAAAAGCTATCGGAATTCGGCGAGCTGGTCTCATACCCCGAAGACGAAGGGGATGATTTGAGATCGATGTCGCGTCAAAAGGAGCCGGGTCAACGAAGCGGTTCGCAACATAGCAGTAAGCCCATGCTCTAACAGGTTGA
This sequence comes from Exophiala alcalophila, assembly GCA_001599775.1. Classification (NCBI taxonomy): domain Eukaryota; kingdom Fungi; phylum Ascomycota; class Eurotiomycetes; order Chaetothyriales; family Herpotrichiellaceae; genus Exophiala; species Exophiala alcalophila. Next base: position 3,542,105 of record BCHY01000005.1, on the reverse strand, counting down.
TTGATTCTACACAAGATCAATCGTCCCCAAAAGATGAAATTGACAAGACTGTAAAAAGCGAGAGAGGAAGTCGTATTTCATCCTGCCGCTTCAACCCAAGTGTTGTTGTAGACCACGTGATCAATAGTCACGTGTTGAGGTCTACACATTGTGCCGAGAATTGTTTGGGCTTCTCTGGGCCTAGCGTGTCGCCGCCCTAGCTCTCGGTGATCCCACATACTCGTAGCCTGGTATTCCCTGTAACGAGCAGCAGTGAATTGGGATCTATCATCTCGATAAGATTACGTGACATCTCCGCCAGATGAATGCGACTCCCAGCTGGGGTGGCAAGCGGCCGCAAACTGCTCGGGGTAGAAGAATTTGGCGAGGACGGCATCGAGCTTGCTCCAATCTTTCAACTCCGGGAACCGCCGTCGAAGCTGCGTCAGAAGAAGCTCCCCGGAACTGAGCAGCGTGCCTGCTGCGCCTTCTTCATCCGATCTCCATGAATCTATCAGGACCATCCACATCCACACCAGACAGTCCTTCTCTGAAGCTTCGGTGGCGCGGAGGAGTGAAAGCTGTTTGGTAAGGAAGGCCCTGGGCCCGTTGTACAGCGTCATGCCCTTGACGCATCGTCGGACAGGTGAGAACTGGTTGGTGCAGTAGAGCAACAGCGTCAGGCAGATGGCTTTCTCCAGGCCCAAGCCAGGCTCGGACAGGCAGACACAGGAACCCCAGAAGTCGCTGTGCTTGCTTTGTTGCCAACTGGGCGTCCGTCTCTGCACATGGCGCTGGCCCGGTCCGTACATGGAATGAGCGTCGGCCACTCGACCCAAAATGTGGATCACATCCAGGGCAAGTAAACCCTGGTATGCCAGACGCTGGAAGCCTCGAGGCATCTTCCGGACCGTGGAAGATAATTCGGCTGGAAAGGGGGCCGGGCCGGGATATTCGGCTTTTCGAAGCGTTCGGGATTCTGGGAACATGGACTCGCCGGCGTCCAGGGCCCAGAAGCAATCCCACCTGGCCACGTCAGTCTATCAGAGCAGATCGCTGGAGAGAGACTGCAGGAGATTCATACTGCAGAATTGTGCATTTGACAACGCCGTCAAGGCCCAGAGCGTCGAGACCACCCCGTGCTGCAATCATCATGATCAGGTTCTTCCGATGCATCTCGTACCCGGCCATGTCTCCATACGCCTTCTGAAGAAATCGGTCAATCTTGGATCCCAATCCACCGCCGCATACGGGCAGGGCAGAACACGCGGAGCAAGAACATACCGATAAGAGAACCAGGAACAAGACGGAAGAAATGGTATAATCGTGCGTCAAGAGGGTCGGGTCGGACAATGCACGCCGCAGTTGTGCCATGGCAACACCGGTGTGGCGCAGAGCATCGTCGGCTGATTGTGTTTGAGGCGCCATGGTCGACCGGATCAGATTCATGGCACCCACCCATGCGTGCAGGAAATGTTCCACTTGATGGAGGTCAAAGGTATACTGGGCCGAAGCTTGTCAATGCCCGGACGCGCAGCTGATGAGGAGAGGGAAGGAGAGGACGATGACAACTCGCACTCACCGAACAGTATATGTTGCTGACTTCGAATATCTGGTAGATGGGATAGTTGTTGGGCACAATGACTTGGGTAACTTTTGCTCAGACGGCGTCAGCGTTCTACTATCCAATAGTCGGACAAATTTGAGAGCTGGGAGAGCGTACAGTACTCTGTGGCACGGAAGAAGCTGGAAGCGTTGTTGTGCGGGATCCGATAGAACGGGTCCATATGGCGCGAGGAATTCTCCAGGTACTTGAAGTCGCGCGCCCAGATCGATCGCAAGCGCCGGGCCAACTCTTCAGGGTCTTCTTCCTCGACCTTCATTTGCGGCGTTTCAGGGTTGCTCGAGGATGTCGACAGTTTCCTGGGTTTGGGATGCTGAACGGAACGTTTTGAGGGTCGAGATTTGGCGACGACGACCGGCTTTTTGGTCCCGGGTTTCACCTCTGCATGTCTTAAAGCGAGCGTCTTTGTCTCCAACGTCGGAGTCGGAGACGGCGAGAATATCTGGGTGTCAGGGGAATTCGTCGAGCCCGAGGCCGAGCCCAGCGACTCGCGTCGATTCCGGGGATGCGATACTATCGCGGCATGCTGGCGCAGCTCCGAGATCTGCAACTCGTGATCTCGAGTGGAGGTGCCAGCCGGCAGCGTCTCGACAAACAAGAACTTCTTCGGCATCCTGGGCTAAGGCGGCTCATGGCCGTGGGCAAATAGGACTAGGTTGTTGGGCGCTGGCAGCGAAAGGGAAGACGTAAGGTAGCCAAGATGGTGAAAGGGCTGCGGGAGTGCTCATATCGAAGAGACAGACTGTGGTGGGCTGAGAGGTGTCTTTGCGCCCGCCTGGGGCTGAATCAGGGAAAAGGACAAGTTGAAGTTGAAGAAATTCGGAACGCACTCCTCCGTAAGGTAAGGTACTTACATCATGCAAGACATCGCTCCGGACCGAGGGGATGAGCAGGAACAGGAAGAGGCTTGTCTCTTGTCTACCGGAAATGACAAGGCGCAAGTTGCAACCCCGCAAAAGCGAGCGCACCGAGAACAGCGATGACCAAGACCACCCAAGATGTACAAGATCTGGATTCGGGCCCATATCGCTGACAAAACATCACCAAACCACACCACACCACCAAAGGTGGTGCCACACAGTCATTGTACGTAGAGTAGATTAAGGTAAGTAAGTACCTGAAGTACCTGGTATGTGGCGAAACCGGGCACTGGCAGTCGCTAGAAGTGGCACAGTCACTCCGTCGCCATTTGCCCGGAGCTTGTTGCTTCCGGACAGCTTTTTGCTTCCGGCAACTCGATTACAACCCGCGATCGGTTTACAAGTCTCGCAAGATGGCGATCGAGTCGTCCATCCGATGGATTTCCGCCATGAACCATGTCTCCTTCTGTCGCCATTCGTATAGAACTTGGAGTTCTCCCGCAGATAGCATCTCTTCTTCACTTCCTTGAACATCCGTCCGCTCGACCTTGCTGAGAGTGGATGAAAGCCGTGTCCTTTCCAGGTGCAGGCGCTGGTACAGCCTCGACATGGCCTTGTACAGCTTGCCCATGAAGACGCGGCGCACTCTGTCCGGGTCGTAGAACCAGAGGAAGATGGTCCGGTTCGGCTGTCTTTGTGGTTCTCTCGGCACCTCCTGTAATTCCAGAAAGCCCATCAGTTGTAACTGCGCCAGACACTTTCGAAGTTCTTTGGCACCCAGGAGCCCGACATCTTGCATGGTTTTCTCGTCGAGTTTGCCCTTGTCCGCCAGCATGCGGATGATGCGAAGAGTAGGTCCGTTCATGCTCTCGCCCATCAGCCTCAGCAACTCCTTGTCCCGCAAGAAGTGATTGAGTTGGACTTTGTCCAGAAGCCAAGACTTCGCGACAGAATCTCGAGAAAGAAAGCTGAATGGTCCTTCTGCCAGAACGGCAAGCTGGCGTTCAATCATTCGGACATCCCTGGAGCCATTGGCCCGAGGATGAGGGTGCCCATTCGCGAGTGAATGTTCCCGGGGCCAGCCATTCTCCTGGCCACCTCCATTTGCCATGGCGGGCGTGGCAAGCTCCTCAAGGTCGTCGATCATCTGCGAAACATCTAAGCGAGTTATAGAAGGCACAGGTTCAGTTGATATGGGTGGTCGGGGCGGGTTTGGATCGACTTTGACCTGCATGCAAGCCGCCCATGCAACCTCTGCGGCGGACTTGCCAAACAGTTTGTCGGCAGTAGAGGAGATTTTGTTGTTTCGTATCGAAGCTGCAAGGTTTGAGTAGTCGACGCAGAGCAAGGTCTGTTGCTCAGATTCACTCATGCCGCTCTCTTGTAAAATCGAAGCCGCGGAGATAGTCCCATCGAGTCGCCTCTCGACCTCGACCAAAATCTTTTCGTCGGTTTCGGCCTTGATCTTCTTCCCCGTGCTTGATGAAAGTGCCCCCACGCTTCTGAGGTGGCGCTCAACGTCTTGTTGTACATCAAAATAAGACTGAAAGTGCGCGTCGCGGACACCTCGGATATATTTGCGCTTAATCAGCTTTGTGAGGGCTCCTCTGAAGTCAGACTTGGTCGCAGTCTGGCTGTCCTTCACATGCCCGTTCGTCGAGGGTTTCGGTGCACTCGTATCCTCCGAGCCTAGATCAGCACAAACCTGAGCCTCGAGCTCATCCACGGTCGCATATCCCAGGCACGACAACAGCTCCAAAACGTGAGCGGCGGATCCACCAAGTTCAGTCCCAACAAGATTGATCAGTTTGCCGACGCGCAGGAGATTGTAGGCATTGTCCGTGTTTGCCTGGTAGTTGGACGAGCCGTCTGGGGCGGTGTGATGGTGGACGAGACGCAGCTGGATCAAGGTCGCGAGGGCAGTTCTAATCTGCCGCAGAGGCAACCGGCACCGTTGGGCAATCTGGTTGACAGACAGCCGGCCATATTGAGTCAACTGCTGAAAGATTTGCTGTGGACGAGGTGAGCAGTGTAGCTATTGTCTCGGCGCGCGAGTACAAACCGCAAGGAATGAGCCATAGAAATCTTCGATGATGTGGCAACAGAGCCGCGCATATTCCTGCCATCCAAGTCAGTCAAGGCGGCCAGCCGGTCTGAGACTGATGTGAAGCGCAGACCTCCTCCATCCAGCGGGCGGGCGAGAGGTCACGTGATATGTGCTACTCTCGCCGCTGGGTTCCGTCGAACGAGGCGAAGAAGATGCGGACGGGATCTCAGGAGAGGGGTTCGGTGAGCAGCGGCCGTAAAGTCTATGGTGCAGAATGAGTGATCGAAGTCGAATCGTGGAAGTTGAGAAAGTCGAAATGCAGCGGGCAGTTGGGTGGTGTTGGTGTTGGTGGAAGAGGAAGAGAACTGAAAGTGAAAAAGAAGGAGGAGCCCGAGTCTTGGCACCGACTAGACTTTTGGCAGACAGAGTGCTCGCTGCTTTGTGCTGGCTCCTGACTGGCAGACGCAGCCACTGCCACCCACTGCCGCTGCTCCAATCGCTGGCCGTGCAATTCCGCAGCTCGTCCAAAGCGAAACTGAATCTGAAGCTCGTCAAGTCACTTCACAGCTTCTGTCCACAGCACAGCACCACACACCTCTCACCCCCATTGACTCGCAAATTCCCACTGCGCCGCCTTCACAATGGCCTCTCCTGCGTCGCTCGGCTCAAAGGCTTTGCGAGCTGGCCGTCGCCAGGTCTCCGTTGCCGCCCTGCAGAGGAGGAATCTGGCTGCCGCAGCTTCTGGCAGCTTTCAATATGAGACGGGCGATGCCTCTGGGGTCAAATTCGCCAGCAGAGACTTGCCAGGTCCCACCACCACCCTGACTGTCGTCGCAAAGGCTGGCACCAGATACCAGACCCTGCCTGGCTACTCGGACGCCCTCGAGAAGTTTGCATTCAAGGTCTGGCCTCCGCCTTCACCCTGGCGTGCTCCCACCTCTTCTGGGACTAACTGAAATCCAGTCTACGACGAAACGATCGACCCTGCGAATCAACCGAGAAGCTGAGCTGCTTGGGGGTGAGGTGTCCGCGTATCACTCCCGCGAAAGCCTCGTTCTGCAGGCCAAGTTCCTCCGCGAAGATCTGCCTTACTTTACTGAGCTGCTGGGAGAGGTTGTTTCAAAAACACGATACACAAGTATGCGAGACCCCGAAAGCACGCGGTGTGGTCCTTGAATCTGACAATATGCAGCCCATGAGCTCAACGAGGAGGTGATTCACAACATGAAGCTTGCCCAGAAAGGATTATTGGGCAGCCCGCTGTCCCTGGCCCTCAACTCGGCCCACGGTGTCGCCTTCCACCGCGGCCTGGGCGAACCGCTATACGTCTCGTCCTCGCTCCCGATCCTGAGTTACCTCGACGCCGAGGCCATTGCCCAATTCAGCGAGAAGGCCTACGCCCGAGACAACATTGCCGTGGTCGCCAACGGCGCCAGCCATTCGGAATTGTCCAAGTGGGTTGGGGAATTCTTCCAGGATACTCGAAGCGGCCCCGCGTTGTCCTCCCCTGCTTCGAAATACTACGGCGGAGAAGAGCGAATTGCCCACGCCGGTGGCAGCGTCTTGGTCCTCGCCTTCCCGGGCTCCAGCTCTTTCACCTCTGGTTCGTCGTACAAGCCAGAACTCTCTGTGTTGGCCGCTCTCCTCGGAGGAGAAAGCAGCATCAAGTGGTCCCCCGGCTTCTCGTTGTTGGCGAAAGCCGCCAAAGATTTCCCCGGTGCCCAGGTCTCGACTCAACATGCCGCCTACTCGGATGCCGGTCTTCTTTACGTCACATTCACTGGAGATGCCGCGCAGATCACCAAGGCTAGCAAGGCCGCCGTCGACACCATCAAGAAGATCGCTTCAGGCGAGGTTGCGGAAGAGGATATTAAGAAAGCAACTGCATTGGCCAAGTTCAGAGCGTTGGAAGCCGGCCAACAGACCCAGGCCGGTCTCGAGGCCACTGGGTCCGGATTGATCTCTGGTGGTAAACCATTCCAGATTGACGAGATCGGTGCGTCGATTGACAAAGTGTCGGCCGACAAAGTCAAGGCGGTAAGTGCTCGAGTTGTTCCCCCTTTCTTTCTTATGGTGACTAACTCTGGTCCAGGCGGCGAAAGCTCTCCTCGAATCCAAGGTCTCGCTTTCGGCTGTGGGTGATCTATTCAAACTTCCTTTCGCGTCGGAGATTGGCCTGACAGTCTGAAATGGGGACGAGATTGGGTGTCGATGGTTCAATGCGGTGTAAAATGTGTATATAAAGAGCAAATTCCCATTAAGAGGTTAACAAGATTCATCCTATCATGCTGATCCAAATTGCGCCTCGGGAATCAGCGTAATACAACACGCACACTTTGTTCAGTGTTTACCTTGAGTATTCCAGCCGACGGGGCTCAGGAACCCGATCGATTGTCTCGATTATGTTAAGCGTGTTTTATCTTTTGGACTCTTGCAGTATCATATCTGTGATTTTGTGTGGGGTGCCAGACTCCAATGGAGCGTACAAATATTCGCCACTGCTGATTATATTATTCCGGAACTCAAGTCGCGCCTCGCATCCCCGGAGTCCGCAACATCCACCTCAACCACATGCGACAACTCTGCGTCTCTGACACAGTGATGGAAACTATCATCAAATACCCCTTCGCATGACTCTCTTGAATTCCACGGCACTGCTGCTGTAATGCCGACATACTCACGCGACGTTGGCCGGTCGGGCCAGCACGAGGTTCCCGCGGTAATCGTTTTCCGTGGCGTCCGCCAGCTGCGGAGTGGAAGTGGCAGCACAAAGGCGTCCAGCCACAGCGACACAGATGGCGAAGGACTATTCGTATAATTGACGGAGGAGACCTTGCGGGTTTCTGTCGTCGGAAGAGACTTTTTGAGATCCCGGATGTGGTTGAACAGCAGTGACAATCCTTTGGACATCGGCATATCAACCTCAGGAAGAAATCATGCAGCAATCTCACTTTGATGCCCTGGTCGTGGGGGCCGGGTTTGGAGGCATTTACCAACTTCACAAACTTCGCTCCCTGGGGCTTTCAGTCCGAGTAATCGACGCCGCCAGCGATGTGGGCGGGACGTGGTTCTGGAATCGCTACCCCGGGGCGATGAGCGACACGGAGAGTTACGTCTACCGATACTCCTGGGACGAGGACGACCTGCAGTCCTATCCATGGAGCCGGCACTACGTCAAACAGGCCGAGGTTCTGGCGTACCTGGAACACGTTGTGGAAAGGTACCGCTTGCGCCAGCACATGCAGTTCAACACCGAGATGTTGAGTGCAGAGTGGGACGAGGACCAGGGGGTCTGGCGCGTCGAGCTCAGCACCGGCGAGACGATGGTCGTCCGATACCTCGTCACTGCATTGGGCCTGCTCTCGAAGGCCAACTATCCAGACATCCCCGGTATCGATTCCTTTGAAGGAGAGATGGTTCACACGGCCAAGTGGAGGCCTGAGATTGAGCTGGCGGGGAAACGTGTCGGGGTCATCGGATGCGGCTCGACGGGAGTCCAGGTCATCACCGACATTGCGAGCAAGGTCGAGAGTCTCACTTGCTTCCAAAGACACCCTCAATATAGTGTCCCCAGTGGCGATGGGCCGGTGACGGCCGAGTACCGACGCCACGTAAACGAACACTATCCCGAGATCATGAAGCAAGTTCGAAACTCAATCTGTGGATTTGGCTTCGTCGAATCCAACGTACCTTACTCGTCCGTGGCGCCCGAGGAGAGAGAACGAGTGTTCGAAGAGTTGTGGAATAAGGGCAATGGATTTCGCTTCATGTTCGGCGGCTTCAGCGACATCTCGACCAATCGACAGGCCAACGAGGCGGCGTGCTCGTTCATCCGCAAGAAGATCTCGCAGATCGTCAGGGACCCCGAGAAAGCGCGCAAGTTGACGCCGCATGACTATTACGCCCGTCGACCGCTGTGTGATGGAGGTTATTATGAGCAGTTCAACAGGGAGAACTGCCACCTCGTCGACCTCAAGGAGACCCCGATCCGCGTTATCACGCCGAAGGGTATCCAGCTCAGCGACGGAACGACCCACGAGCTGGACGTGATCATCTTCGCCACGGGCTTCGACGCCATCGACGGCAACTACAACCGCATCCGCATCCGCGGCCGAGGAGGCCAAACGCTGAAAGACCACTGGCAACCTCACGGACCGACCAGCTACTTGGGCGTGGCTGTGCCGGAATTTCCCAACATGTTCATGATCACGGGACCGCAGGGACCATTCTGCAACCTCCCGCCGGCCATCGAAACGCACGTCGAGCTCATCGCGGCCTTGGTCGAGCGCGCAGAGCAGAGCAGGCTGCTGCGAGCAGGTACAGATACCGGCCGGCCAAGCGTGGTCGAGGCACTCCCAGAAGCCGAAGCGCAATGGGCGCAAGTCTGCGAACGCGCGGCAGAAGGCAGCCTGTTCAAGGAGACGGCGTCGTGGATCTTCGGGAACAACGTGCAGGGCAAGAAGGTGGCGTTGCGGTTCTACTTTGGCGGGTTGGCCAAGTTCAGAGGCGCGGTTCAGGCCATGATCGATGATGGGTATCGTGGGTTTAGGCCTCTTGTGGATGAGGAGGTCGATGTTGACGCTTCTGTCGATGATAGAGTTCTCGTGGATAGTACGCCTGTTTCTGGCAAGCCTGTCACTGTTATTTGAGGTAAGGTAGTCTTGATAAATCAATATACAAGTGTGTGTGGGATCCTTCGTCGAGACTGGAGGGAGTGAGCGAGCTTGTCATTGAAAACGATTATTTCATTTTGATTACCATGTCCTCGTGAACATAACGGACATAAAACAAGAATTCTTGTTTGGGATCAGCATGATTGTGCCCTCTACTGGAGCATGAATCAAACAAACAAGGGCATATGAGTAGTTGCCTGTCCATATCAATCCGGAGCGTCTCCCTCGCCTTCCTCAACAGTCATACTTGAAATCACCAGGCGTAATCATTGGAGGCCTGCTGCTGGCTCCGTTCATTCCATTCTCCATCGTCACTGGGCTCGGTATCTAAAAAGTCTTCTTCGTGGAACTGGTCTTGTGCTGGTCTTTCCTGCGAGATCACAAGGTTGACCACATCGCACCGTGCTTGGATAGTCATGGGAGGATTTCCGTCGCTTTCATCGGTGTTGTCCGTTATGCTGAGTCTTTTGACGTGGTTGTTGGCGATCCGGGTGCTTTGCCGTTGTGATGCAGTCGATGGCTTGTTGGATGTAGGTCTCACCATATTGGTAGGTTGGTCCCTATTCAGGAAAACGTTCTCGAGCCTGGGCAACCACGTCTTCCTCAATTCCGCGCGGTCACGCCAACTGGCATCTTTCAAGATTGCCTTGATGTTGAGCTTTTTGAGATAGGGCAAATTCTCCGAAGAGTCGACCAGCGAGGCAAAAAACTCCTCGGCATCCGAAGCTGAGAATTGCCGTAGATTTTCGACGGATACGCTGATCAAATTGGTCGGCCAGGTAGGAGGTCCATTCGGCAACAACTCGTCATATAGTGGCTCTCGGTCACGAAAGGAGGTCGGGTCAATGTAGAGCATGTCGACCTCCAAATGCTGCAACTGAGGGCAGATGGATTTCAAGTTGGCCATAAAGCCCAAGGACATGGACTGGTTGCCGTCAAGCGTGAGCGATCTCAATTTGTTCCCTCCGGATGACAGATACAGCTCGAGCGCAGATGATGTCAGGTGTGAGCAATGTTGCAACTGAAGATGCTGGATTCCGACTGGGAATGCAGAGACCGTGACCTCATCCAGCATGGAAGAGTTCCGGAATGACAGACGTTCCAACCCATGGAGAGCCCCAAGAGCCCCAGCCAGCAGACTCTGCGCTTTGGTGGTGTCTTCTTCAGTTGTCTTCTCAGGCAAACTCAAGTTCAGGAAGCTGAGGTCGCGCAGCCTAGAGAAGGAAGACCGGGTATGAGCAAGCAGTGCACACTGGAGGGTGTCTGTTGGGCTTGGGAATCGGCCGTTCCATTCAAAACTCTTCAAAGAGAGAGTGTTCTGGTCGAATCGATCGAAGAGCTCGGGCGGATACGACCAGTTGAACCTCTGCGCAGTTGGCTGTGCCCATATCACGGTGTTGAGGTCATCGTGGTTTGAATAGAGGCGCACGCCTTGCAGGAACGGGGTCAAAGAGATTAGGTCATCTATCGCGATGCCACTCTTCTTGACAAGATGTTGCCTGACTTCGATGTCAACGTAACGGACCTTTCTCCGATAGTCTGTCGTCAAGGTATCTTTGTCCTGTTTGAGAAGCCTGATGAGGCCGTGTGCACGCCACGGAGGATACAATGGCGGGCGATGCAGTAAAGCCGCGATGCAAGCCTCATGGAATGATTTACACAAGGTTGATGTTGCACAGAGCCAGTTTATGGACGTGTTGCTTCGAGAAGCCGGTCCGTAAAGAGGGTATGCGGCGTACTGCATGATACTGACGAGGACGTGGTATGGGAGCTGTTGCCAGGGCAGGGCGGGGATGTTCGGTGCGGGTGTCATTGGGTCAGTTGAGACCTTCGACTCTGTTTTATGAGCGGGACGTGGTGGATTGGGCTTCTGTCGCTTGAAAAAGCCGAAGGGAGTCGGGGCGTTCGATCTCGTAGCAGGCGGGGCTTTCCTCTTCCCTCTCTTAGCAGACATTTGTTCTTGTCTCGCCATGCGCGATCTTGTACTCCGTCTCAGCTGTGTTGACGCGGGAGGGGGGTCGGAAGGAGAATCGGATTCGTCCTCCGAGGGCGACGGTGTGGCTTCATCGCTGGACTCTCGGTAAGTTTGAACCGTCCGTACGGCTCGCGCAGGTCGTGAGCTGGGCGCAAATTGCACGAAATCATCCGAATCACTGTCATCTGCGTAGTGGATTCGAGGTGCACGACGAGGCCGCGATCGAGGAGCAGAGAGCGCCATGTTGGCTACCCGGTGCCCTGGAGGGCGGCGCAGGTGTTGGGTTGGACGATGAGGATGGATTCGATAACCGAACGGGAAGAGTCTCGAGTTTGGTCGGTTGCACGAAACAGTGCGACACCCCGAGGGTGGATGGGAGATGTTGATTTGGACAAGGGACTTGTCGCCATCAACCGAGGCGGGAGGCCGGAGTGTGGGAGATGATTTGGTATGATCTTGCAGGATGCATGCATGCATGCGATCGATGATGCGGGATGCGGAATGCGACTGTGATGGAATTTGAAGTTCAAAAGTCGCCGAGTCACCGATTTCATTGCACGCCACTAGCGTCGGATCACACTTCCGAAGTCGATCCGGCAGATTGTTTCTCCGATTCCGCATTGTTTCTCGGGACGACGTGTACGCGACGACTCTGTTCCTACTCTACTATGTAGACATACTCAGGTACCTAAGGTACCTTACATAAGGTGATGGGTGCCTGTCTCTGCTTTCTGACTCGACAGGGAAATGGTCTCGCAAGTCTTTACTGTTTGAGTCTGGTGAAGAAGGATTCGAGACACTACCCACGTCTCGGAGTCGCACGGGCAGAGCCACTATCTGTCGTTTTCGTCTCGGCGCTGTCACCGCTCTCGGACGCTGCAAACACAGCTGATGATGAGAGACTGTTTGGGCGTGGTAAATGTCCCTCTGCTCTTAACGAGGATACTGATGTCAATATCCCGTATCTGCAGCCTACCATGATGGACATTCTCAAGACCTGCTCTCACAGCGAACAAGACACACTCTCTCAGCGACCAAACATGCCAAGAAATCCCTCCCAGTTCGCTGGACTCCAATTCACCAGCTGGTGAGACGGACCGTTCAGATCTTATCACTACAAAATTTGCTACTATACTCGAGGAGGATCAATCCTATCGGGCCCTCACGCACGTTAGCGGGACGGCGTATTGCAACGATGGAGCATATCCAGCGAAGTATTTTCAAGAACCCTCACGAGGACCGGCGTTTCTGTTCTCCCCACAACCAGCATGAGATGATGGCTGCTACATCCTGGTAGGAACCCCGCCTCGAAACTGACCGTTGAGGACTACGCGTACACATATGGACGTGGCTCGCTATTCCCGTCCGCTTTAACAGAGTCTATCCGACTCAAAGACAACCCCGCTCGAAGGTAAGCCGTGCCAAGGGCGGAGGCGAGGTTGTCTGGGCCCTGAGACACCCGCTCGTCCCCGATCGGAACGAGGATGAGACTTCGGGTGGAAAAATGCTCGCCAAGGGGGAGATCAACGTACAGCGTCTGATGCCCGCTGGGCCCCCGTAATCGTCCTGAAGAGGAGGCAAAACCCCCGTCCTCCCTCATCAAGCGTGTAACATTACCTCCGCACTCTTTCAGATCCCTATCAGCCTACATTACCATATGCTATCAAGTTCCCAGCATGAATCGCCCTTCGAGAACAGACGACGCGGAGTCGAAGCACCCAGACTGGAACCAGAACCCGCCTTTCCTGGCGGCCGACCTCACAACCTGCGAGGACCTCAATGGGATAGCGAATTTGAGAGAATGTGAAGCATCTGGTGACGAGGCGCGTGAATGGCCTCCGGACGCCATGTTCGACCACTTGGATAACCCCCCCGATGGTGTTGGTACAGCAGTGACCATGGCGAGGTCGTCCTTTGGTGAGTTGGCCCTGCAACGACGAGACTACTATGTGCTCGTCCTAAACGTCCTACCGCGCCCGACATGGTAATGTGATGGGAACATTGATGCTAATCACCGCGGCTTTCCCACAGGACTTGCCTCGCCCAAAAGGACGGTTGCCGGTGGTGACGGCTGCAATCGTCTTGAACTTCCCTATGTCAGCTACGCTCCGGACATGTCCTCTGTCTGGAGCTGGGTGACATGGGGCTGTTCCGTCATCGTCTCCGCGTTCCTACTCTCCGCCTTTTCCAGGAACCGAGAGCTGCATGTGCAACAAGGTAGTGGTAGGTCTTCCGGTAACTATCGTGAAAGGCACTCAACTGATCTGCCAATTTGACAGCTGCGAACGACTTCAATCGACACCCTTCTGCACCGCTCCGCAAAAGGGCTACCTGCCCAAACAGTGTCGTCAGCAGGGATCTCTACAACACACCGCTGCATGTGGGTGCACTGTTCATCGTCCTCTTCGTCTCAACAGTGGCATGCTCTTTCCCTATGTTGGCGGCCCGGTTTCCCGGCCTTCGACTACCTGGGCGCTTCTTCTTCATCGTTCGGCATTTTGGCACCGGTGTTCTCCTCGCCACCGCATTCGCTCATCTTCTTCCGACTGCATTTATCTCACTCGGAGATCCATGCCTCTCTGGCTTCTGGACCGAAGATTATCCAGCAATGCCAGGCGCAATCGCCATGGCCGGTATTTTCTTGGTCGCGGTGGTGGAGATGGTCTTTCACCCGGCCCGCCTCATTCGCTCTGAAGAGGAGGATGGGAGCAGCGGTCAGGATCGTGCGACCACCGACGAGGTCGATACCCCTCAAACCGCTCCGGGAAGTCCCATAATTCCAGTGAGGGAAATGCGGCCGCTCGGTGGGAGAACCTCAAGTATCGGCCGGACCCTCTCTCGTGTCAACGATCGGAACATCGCAGACCAGAATTCCAGCGCGGATGAAGGCCCGGCGGCCAAGGAGCGGTCGGCAGCTGCAGAGGAAGAAGCTCGCCCCGAGTCCCCCGTGGTTATGCTGACTCCGGAGCAAAAGCACCGAAAAGCTATCCTCCAATGTGTTCTTCTGGAAGTCGGCATCTTATTCCACAGCATTTTCATCGGAATGGCCCTGAGCGTGTCTTACGGCAGCGACTTTGTGACCCTCCTGATTGCTATTGTCTTCCATCGTAAGTACACCATGTCCTGGTCGTCTGATTGCGGTGACTGACCGTTTTTGTCCGCTCGGTAGAAACATTCGAAGGCCTGGCTCTCGGATCTCGGATCGCCTCGATTGACTGGCCCAAGAAAACCATGAAACCGTGGCTCATGGCTCTCGCGTATGGATGCACGTAAGTCTTCTCATCTCCGAATGCGCCCTCCCTTCTTGCTCTTCATTCTCTTGAGCACACTCGCGCTCAAAGACTGACGCCATTCGCGCAGGACCCCCATCGGCCAGGCTATTGGACTGGCGACGAGCTCGCTCTACAGCCCGGACTCGGAGACTGGGCTACTGGTCGTTGGCACGATGAACGCCGTCTCAGCGGGGTTGCTGATATTTGCATCGCTAGTCGAACTTCTCTCTGAAGACTTCCTTAGTGACGAGAGTTGGAAGGTCTTGATGGGCATGAACCGGGTCATCGCCTGCTTATTGGTCTTCTTCGGCGCCTTCTCCATGAGCCTGGTTGGAGCGTGGGCATGAGCCTCACCATGTTACAGGATTGCAAGGCGCGGCCGGGGTTCTGGAATCGCCGATGATCAAAAGCTCGATTCGCGAATATCTCCTTCCCAGCTGGCCGTTGCGATCTGTGGTCTAATCGACTCCGATGTGGAGTCCGGAGTGTGGAGGAAGTGAGAAAGCATTTGGCCGTGGCAGTCTCTGCACGTGAAATAGGCCACGTGGATACATAGCACTTGTGATCTACTATAGAAGGAGTAGTTGGGTAGCTTAGAGTACCATGTGCGGAATACAAGGAGTACTAGTAGTATAGGATACCGTCTGATGTTGCCCGAGGCTGGGCGACTGAGTATCGACTGGCAGGTGTAGGAGAATATATGTGTGTATGGCCCAGGCGATTCTTCCTGCTGATCATCGCAGAGGTATTGAGGGCCTTTACTATCATGAATGCATACCCCAGCGACAGAAGCAGGAAATGATTATTTGATGCCGGCTGCACACTTGGGAGCTGCGAACGCCAAGTGAAAAAGGTACATTCGTCATCCGGGGGCGGCGCCCCAGGAACCACACCTCCCAGGCTCCGAGTCCCTAGCCACTGGCACCAGGTCCATTATTATGGTGACAGCCGATGGGCGCCGATCATGCTGCGGTATGACCTACGACAGCGAGTACGGAGGACGCACTTTTGGCATGGATGCACGTCACAGGCACCTACTAGTATACCTTACATAAGGTCAGGTACCTTAATCGTCCCTTAACCTTTTAGTATGTCGAAGTTCGTATCGCGGCCGAGTTAGAGCTGTTCTCGGTGCGTTCTTGTTGGTAGGGTCCTGTGCCCAGAGTAGGGTACTATACTACTTCACGTACCCTGCTTTATCAGTTCAATCTCCTATATCCCAGCTATCTATCACCAGCCGTACTACGAAACTGAGTGACGAGCCGGCCTTGGCAATCCCGTGGCACGTACTCGTACAGGGCCGTACTCCTGCAGTCTGCTGCACGCTTGTACTCTAGGCTGTGCCTGTGCCCGCACTGTTGCAGCCTAAGGTAGGGAGCCTGCGCCTGCAGGACATCTGCGGGTTGCCTCCGTCCCCCAAACTGCTAGGTCAACAGGCTGTCAAGGAACTCAATCCCTCAATCTCCGTTGCAACTTCCCAGGACCCATTACCTTTAATCACGATCTCCATCTAGATTGGCTGCGGCTGTCCGCCCAAGCCACTTCCAAAACCTCAATGTCATGATTCTTCCCACTCTTTCCACTCTGCCAACCAATCTGAAGCACCTCGGGTCGCCATCGATCTTCCCTCATTGCTCAATCGATCTCTCTTTTCCACCCTCATTTCTTCCGACCATCTCTTCC
Organism: Exophiala alcalophila; assembly: GCA_001599775.1. NCBI lineage: Eukaryota > Fungi > Ascomycota > Eurotiomycetes > Chaetothyriales > Herpotrichiellaceae > Exophiala > Exophiala alcalophila. The sequence goes on along the minus strand of BCHY01000005.1, from coordinate 3,525,992 downwards.
AAGTTCCCACTTCCACTACTCGTCCGTACTCGCACTCCTGTTCCAACACCTCGATAAGTCCAATTGATCACCTCACCACGTTCGGAGCGATCCTCCTTCATCAACGTGGACTCGACACAACCGAGTTCCTGAATCCTGAGAGCTGCAATTGCCCGAACAGGGTTCCTCCTTGCTCCGCACGCCGCCCTCCAGCTTGAAGTTGCAAGGTCCGACGAGCCAGCTGCCGGGTCCAATAAGCTCCATCGAGTCGCCCTGCCAACTTTTTGTTTCCTGCAGCACACCACTAGCCAATCTTGCTGCGTTGCAACTTGTAACTTGTAACGCCTCCTCCTTGAATCTTCCTCTCCTCTTTGCGCGAGTCAAAGACGTTCGCCAAATATATCGCCGCCGCTCAAAGACCATCCTCACGGCCAGCCCGTCCTACCCCGTCTGCCCACGCGCACTGTTCTCGAACCCGAACCGATCGAGTCTTGCGAGACACGCGCCCTCCTCAAGCGAGAGACCGCCCACCGCAGCTGCTACCGGTGCATGGTGTTTCGCATTTGCGCGCCTGCGATATTCCGACGACGAAACGCCTTCGCACGGTCCCTGTCAAGTAACCGACTTCTATCTTGAAGAGCTGTCCAAATGGGGTCTACACAGTATGGGAGGTTCGAGGTGAGAGTGCTTCCACGTCCCTGGCGCGATACACGCAACTGACCCGCGTTTTCTCCTTCAGGACTTCTGTCGCGACTCGACTCTCCCGATATGCAATGTGAGAGCTCCGGACTATCTTCCCTCCCAGGCCTCTTCCTGACATCTTCTAGATCCTCACGAACAACAACCAACCCCCCGGGATCGAGTACGGCGGCTGTGTCCTCCGAGGGATATCGCTTAGTGGCGACAGGAACCTAGCAAATTTGGGTTCCATCCTCCTGTGCGGGATCGCGATCCTGGTTACTTTATTCTTGCTATGGCGAGCCGATCGCAAGGCTGCCGCTGTCGGCCGTCGAGAGATGCAGATGTTCCTCGCAGGCTATCTCATCATCTCAATCTGCGAAATCTTCACAGTCGGCGGGTTCCCACTCGACAATGATGTACGGAAAGGTTTCACCGCTGTCCATCTGGGGGCCATTGTCGCAACCACGTGGATCTTGCTCCTGAATGCGCTGGTGGGGTATCAGTTACTCGACGACGGGACGCCCATGTCGATGGCATTGATCGCAGGAAGTGCATTGGCTTTGTTTGTCGGCACCGGTTACATCGCCCTCGACACTGCTTTCTCATGGACCGGATATTGGGACGATTCACTGCAACCACCGCACCGCAATATCGCGCTCTACACCCTATATCAACTCGCGCCGCTGGTCTTCATGTTCTTTTTCTTTGTGCTGGAGTCGATCCTCGTGCTGAGGGTGCTGGGTGAGACGAAGCCCATGATCTACCTAGTCGCCGCCGCTCTTCTATTCGCCATCGGCCAGATCTTCCAATATGTGATCTCGGTTCACATCTGCAACCCAACCAACGGAAAGATCGACGGTGCCTTCTTCGAGACTCTTTTTACGTTGCTCAGCGTCGTGGCGGTCTTTGTGTTCTGGTCCTCCATCACAGAAGACGATTGGCCGATCCAGTGATTGCCGGCGTAACCCAGAAGGGGGAAAAGACCCATGTGAGAGAGGACCGCTAGGTCCACCACCTATGGCACCGGACTGCTCCAAATGTCCACGGATTGCGAATGAACACTTATCATTAACATGGTTCCTTTTTTGGTACCGCAATCCGCACGACTGTTGTTGAACCCGAGTCGACCTTGGCGTTGTTGTCACAACAACTAATGGCTTCGAGCACTCAAAGGACTTGGGCATAGGAGCTTGACGACTTTGACGCAGCGTTTGGCGTTTTGAAATGTGTATCGATGGCATTTTCTGTGAAGGGTTCACATCATCTTAGCCGATTTCGGCGGCGAAGTGGAATGGCCCAGACTGAATCCGCCCGCGTCTGAGGCGGTGATCTGGTATCGCATAAAACCATCTGACCTTGACTAGAATAAGTAGTAAGATATCGACCTGGGCGGCGTGTAAGAAAATGTCGATGTCCAGATTTGAGCAGCGCTGGCATGCCCTCTGTAAAAGTGACCGATCCTACACATCCCAGCTGCAGGATGTCGCCAGATAGAGATCAAACTTGTTTTTGGAACCCGCCCCGAGACTCCCAACTCGACCCAAAATATTTCATAGCACAACCTTCACTCCAACGCACGGCAATGTCCATTCTGACCGACCAATGAGGTATCGCAGCCAATAGGTGCCAATCCCGGCTTCTGTCGGCGAGGAAGTCGTTGCGGAACTTGCTGGTGCTGCTCTTTGACGAGCCCCATCAAGCAATTCAGATGTCGCGTCTTTGACCGCATGGGCAATGCCCGTTATCGTCGTTTGCACAACCTCGGCCAGGAAATCGCCTACTTCGCCGGTGCTGTTTGCTTGCCCAATCACAGTCGGAGTGCCGGGGGAGGTGTAGAGGCGCGGCACAAACCACGCAGCTATCGAGCTGGCTTCATTGTCCTGCTGCGGGAAGTCGATGAAGCATCGGTTGGACCAGTGACAGGAGCTCGCGAAGAGGACGAGGAGGAGGAAAGAGCAGTAGATGCACGGTCGATTTAAGAAATAGGTCAAGGTGAGGAGGAGGATAAGGTGCACCGGCGACAGAGATAGCGGCAGAGGGAGCAAGAGCAGAGGAATATATCTGGTTCATTGTCGTCAGTGAAGAAGGCGAGCAGATGGACGCGGAGACGCACGAGCGCAAACAATACATCATCTCATGCCAGGTTGGTCCTTTGTGATGCGGGAGAGAGAACCCTCTCGTCAAGGCTTCCGAGGGCGGCTTTCAAGGGAGTGCTGGTCGGTGTATTTCAGAGTGTAGTACCTAAGTGGCGTACGAGGATATGTAGTAGGAATATGCAGAGGATGCATGTGCATAAGGAGGATTTATTCAAGAAAGTTAATGAGTAAATGGTATAGAGTTGGAAGAGATGATGTTGTGGAGGAAGGCTGAGGTGAATTGTCGGGCGGCTCGGAGTTAGCGTCGATGGTCGGACGCTTTACCGCCTTGACTCGGATGAAATCACGATTCACGAAAGACCAAAAAATAATACGAAGGTACGACTCGTGCTAGCAACTGCGTACAGTGATTCGGTGCCTGCAGCGCTGCTTCTCCGCAGTCGCCCTTTTGCATTGCACTCCTACTACTACTTTATTACTCTCACTTGCTCTTCACGCAGCAGCTTCCTCTTCACATCACCTTTGTCGACGACTACAACCGTCTAGACGTGTTCGTCAGTCGCACTCTTTGCACGCTTCTGTGCTGTCATTCCTTCTCCAGGCCTGTCTCGTCTCTCGGTGTAAAATCTGGGGGCCCCGACAAACTTGTTTGCTACAGAGCCTGCCTCACCTCTCTTTCCCTTCTGCTTTCGCACCTACCTCTAGCTTCTCGTCACCGGTCTGACTGGAAAAATGTCGACCAACGAGTTGCAAGCTCTTTTTGCGAATCTGAAGCCAAAGACCCGAGACTCGCCCACTCCGTCGCAAACCTCTCTTAATGCTACTCGCCCGGCCGCCAGCGCAAACGGACATCCGTCGAATTTCTCTTCCACCTCTCCGCTGCCTTCCAACCCGGCGCCAGCCTCTTCTCCTACCCCGAGATCGACCCTACAAGGCCAGGCCGTAATGCCTCCTACCTCTGGATCCTCCAATACAGCCCAGTCGCTGCTCAATCTTCTCAACTTCGGGGCGACTACCGCACCGGCTGCGAACAATGTCCCCGGAACTCCTTCTGCCCCCGTCGCACCACAGCGGAGTGAGGGCAAGAGTGAAGAGACATCTACAAGTCAGGTTGCAGGGCAGGGACCTTCGATCTCTGCTTCCGATCTGCTTGCCAAGTTCATGAGCCCCCCAACCGAGTCCCGACCAACGATGCAGTCTCTCTTCAATCTCGAAGACCAAGGAGGCGGCGGTGAACATCTGCCGGCAGCACCCGTTCGTGACGCCTCCCAGGACGCCCTGCTGAAGCTTCTCAACAAGGCACGCTCTGTTGGCCCGGCCAGTGCACGGGAGACCCCAACAGACGGCATCCGAAGCCCACAGACCGACGCGGACATCGAGCAGAAATCCGGACTTGCAAAGCCATCGGAAACAGCGAGCGCTGACGCGAATCCAGTGGACATCATCAGATCCGAAAATAAGCCTCCCGTGCAGACCCAACCGCTCTTTTCCTACACAAACCCCTTCATGGCTTTGAATGCGTCTAGATCCCAGACTCCGAAAGACGGCACTTCTGTTCCCATCCGAGCCCATGCCGACAACGCACATCAGAGTGGAGACTCCGGGACCGATCAACCGTGGGAGCCTACCTCACGCAATGCGCCAGGTGAGAATGTTTCTCGACGCAAGATCCTCACTCCTCGACTGCCATCGGCGACAAAGCAAAGCACACCTTCGCGCGAAGTTTCCGTTTCGGCGCCAGAACCTCATGAAGAGATTGTCCATGCGTCGGTCGCTCCAGTTGCTCCAGCTCGAAGCAAAGCTGAGCAAGGTTCGAAAGAGGAGACCCCCGTGAGTGGTGACAATGAGAAGGCTCGCGTAGAAAGCCAGAAAGAAACATCAGCCACCGACAATCACGTCGATGGCGGTGACGAATGGGAAGACGCAGAGGATTCACCCAGTAAAGAAATCCCGGGCAGATCCATCGTTGTGTACAACTTCCCAATCAAGCCATTCGTGTCAATCACTTTGCAGCTGGCTGGGCCATCCGACGTCGGTATCCGCGACGAAGGCGTCATGGAGATCTCGCGGCTGAAGAAGGAATTCGATCAGCTAGACCGCTCTCTTGCTGCCGCGACGTCAAAGTACATTACCTATGCTCTGGTTAAGAATGGTGGCATGCGCATCATCAGACAGGACGACGGCAATGATCGACAAGTTTTCAAGAATTCTCACGATCGAATCTTCAATGTCGCTCTCTGTACCGCTTCTTCTACAGGAGTGCCCTCTGAGGAGCAGACTGTTCTTGGAACCGGAGTCAGTGGCGCCGTTTACTATGCAACCATCTCGAAAGAAGGAAATGATTTGTTTGAGAAGAACGAACTTGACTCTGAAAGCCTCATTTTCCCTCCGCATCCTCCTGCCGATGAAAACACTGCCGGAGGCGTTCTCAAGACCAGGGCAAAGCGAAGCTCGCGTCATCCCGAATTTTTTGCCATTGGAAGGGGCAAGGCGATCCATCTAGTCCGGCCAGCAGTCGCGATCTCTCCTCGATATGGAATCACCGAGCAAAACCGGCGTGTCGATGTGGACAAGTTCTTTCAAGATAACGCCTTACAGATCTCTACTGGAAAGGCCGGAAAGGACTTCGTTTTCAGCGAGGACGACACCCTGATTGTCTCTCTCGACAAGACGGGCAGACTACGCTTCTGGGATATCCGGAAATTGACCGACGAATCGAACGTGGCGGCTGCTCGTGTGGCCAGTATGACTGTTGACATGCCTTTGTTGTCGCTTTCCACTGCGTCGCCAACCGAGAAGTCATGGCCAACCTCAGTTCTATTCGTTGATAAGGCGCGTCCGTACGCTAAAGGAGGGGCTCTTCGATATGTCCTTGTCGGGCTGAGGCAAAATCACACCTTGCAATTGTGGGACATTGCCCTCGGAAAGGCTGTGCAAGAGCTCAACTTCCCACATGAGAACGAGACCGATGGCATCTGCAGTGTGAACTATCACCCAAACAGTGGCATCATTGTCGTCGGCCATCCCACCCGAAACTCCCTCTTCTTCATTCACCTCTCCGCACCAAGATACCTGCTAGGATCCTCTCTGACCCAGGCTGCATATGTTCAGCGCATTGCCATGAAAGACCCAGAGCTTCCGAAGCCAGAGTCGACTGCTTGCATGAGCGGTATTCGCGAAATATCGTTTGCAGAGAAAGGCCAACTCCGAAGTGTGGAGCTTCTCCCAATCCATCGGTCCTCGGAGGCTCATAAAGCTGTCGACGAAAAGACACCTATATTCGAGCTTTATGTCGTCCACTCCAAAGGAGTCACTTGCCTGAGCATTACCAAGGAAGACCTCGGCTGGAACTCGGACAGCAAAGTTATTCAGGGTGTAGATGCTGCCAAGGAAGGATACATTGGCCTGAAAGAATTGCGCCTCGGTAGCGTGATCGAGGAAGGACCGCGGAGCAAAAGTCCCGTCGAAGAGGTCCAATCCACGAGCAAGGGCTCCAAGAAAAAGTCAACGAAGAAGGGTGCAACGACGGCCACCGAGCCCGGATCGACCGAAGCCCAGGAAGTGTCCAAGCCTATGGGTACGCAGCCCGACGATGCCGAACCTCTCGCTGAAAGTGCCAATGGGGAAACGCAGACGGTCAAAGAAAGCAAGAAGAGCAAAAAGAAGTCCGCTCCCAGCGCCGACCTTCATGTTCCCAAGAAGTCCGCTCCGCTTGCAGCATCACCCAGCAAAGACTCCGCTGCTGCGACTGCGCCACCCGGGGCAGCAGATCGTGCTCCCATTGACGAGAGTCTCGCGGAATCAACATTTGCATTGCCGCAGGCTCCCTCTGATGCGGAAGTTCCGACGAAAGCTGAGGCTGTCAAAGTTGGAATCTCCGGGGATTGGTTGGATAAGGAGCTGAAGAAGGTCGAGCATGCGGTCTCGGTCGAATTCCGCAAGGAGTTCAATGTTCTGTACCAGAATATCCAAAATGACCGAGTGGTGCAAGATTCTTCTGCCATCGCGCGTCAGGAGGCCCTGCTTCGGCTGGTATCTACCACTCTTACCAACAACGTCGAGAAGGCGATGTCCCGCATTATCTCAGCGCAAATGCAGGAATCAGTGATTCCTGCACTTACAGGAGTTACTGTGCAAGCAGTGGGCAGCCAAGTAGGAGAAGCGGTATCAAGCACACTTCAATCTCTCGTGCCAAAAGAGTTAGGAGTGCAATTGCCAGCCGCAATCACTGCAGCCATGCAGAGTCCACAGATGACCCGAACCATTACTGATACAATCTCCCAAAAAGTCTCGAAACAAGTGGAATCCCAGATGACGGACATCTTGCAAACGCAAGTTGTCCCAACGTTCAAGGCTCTTGCAATCTCTGCAGCAGACAAAGCAGCATCCGAGGTTGAGGTTCGACTTCACAATGAGATTCGCCAACTGGAAAACGACAGAAAGAATGATATGACGAGGCTTGAAAAGCTCGGTCAGATCCTTCAAACGACGGCAGAGACGCTGCAACAAATGTCCGACACTCAGGTGGCTTTCCAAGGTCAAATTCTCAAAGATCGCCGCCAAATCGCGCTTCTTGGGGAAGGCAGTGCGTCGGCCGCATCTGAACAAGTCTCGACGGCTCGGATGACACCGTCTCCACGTGGCGCCGTGCAAGCTGTGATCCCGCGACAGAAGACGAAGGAAGAGTTGGAGTTGGAAGAGATTTCGAAGCTGATGAAGGATGGTCATTACGAAGAAGGGTCAATCAAGTGGCTACAATCCAATCAACCGGTGGAGTTGTTCGACAAATTGTTCATCCACTTCACGCCAGATTATCTGGCCACCGATGTATCGCCTCTCATCGCGTTCTCCATTGCAGTCACCATCGGGAACTCCTTGACCACGAACACTGCTCGGCGCCTGGAATGGATCTCGGCTGCCTTCAATGCGGTCGACCTTTCTGTGAGCGCCCTTCTATCGGACGTTTCTGAGTTTTTGCTAACCTTTCCTTTCTTCCAGGACCCGGAAATAGCCGACCTTGCACAACATGCACCCGCGCTGTTGAGTTCTCTGATCCAGAAACTCGAACGATTGTACATGACGATTGCAGAACGCGATCCAACTGATCCTGCCTTGCAGATCATGCCGGCTGTATCGAAGAGAGCGAAGGATATGAGAGCATCATTAATTGGACCCTCAGGACATGGCTCAGCTGGCCGTGGCTTCGACTACTAGCTACTTGTTTCAAGACGGAGGATGTATGGTTGTTAATTATGAAGTGGAAGGTGGCGAACAAGGTAATTGCTGTAATCGGGGTCTGCGAGCCGTCTGATTTCCTTCCCGCCAGAGGGCGCTGGATATCCAAGACATATGAATGACGGTTCTCAATATTCGATTTCTTTTTCAACACTGTGTCTCCTGTTTGTTGCGTTTGGCGTATGAATGGCGAGACAAAAGAGAAGCTCGGCGGACCAGAGTGAAGAATTGCCTCGTCAAGGGCGAGCTCGCATCAACCCAAAAGCAATTTCTCAAACCTGAGAGAGTGAAATAGTAAGAGAAGTAATCAGGCGACGGCTGAGGTCTTGGGCAGACTCACGTTTCCAGAGGAGACAACCAACACCCATGGTGGATTGAGCACGAAGCCACGAACAACCTCACTCGCATCGTGGTGAGGTTCTATCTCCTCTAGCGAAGCCGGCCAACTCGTCTTCTAATCTTTTGAGAACGACCCGACGACCGCAACCTCAGTCTTCCCTTCGAACCCTGTTTCTGCATGCGTCTTTTACCTCCTCACCTCACTCTTCCGCTCCTGAGCAGAGATCCGTCACACGGCTCTCCTCGTCTCCTAGCTTCGTCTCATCCACTCTATTGACCTCGCCGACTCAACCTACGACCCTTGCTCCCTCCTTCACGATGACATCCGTGTCGCTTCAGAATGCAGCCAGCCAAAGATCTCAAGCACTCCAGGTCCTGGAACAGACGGTGGGAAAAGAGGAAGATCTCGACGAGCTGAGCGTAAAGATCTCAGCCAAACTGTACGAGGAGCAAAGATGGCGCTGGAGGCCGATCGAAGGTCTGCAAGTGGCCATTCCTCAAGACCACAAGATCAATTACATTGCTCGTGCATCACCAAGGAGACTGAAGCGTCGAATTTGTTCACCGCGTCGCACCGACGGCGACAATCATGCCCCAGAGGACTTCATTTGGCTCCTTGCCCAGTGCCTTCACTATCATTTGGGTTACCCACTGACTGAAGTGGATGCGACCTCCAAAATTGCAGAAGCCCTTCTGGGAGGCACGATGAAGCAACCTAAGCCGCTGGTGCTCCTCTCCCAAAAGCTGGAAGGAGAATACCGTGCCCAGCAACGCCTGGAGGCTCTGCGACCGCAGACGGTGCTGAACGTCACAGAGTCTGAAGAAGAACCCACTGATAGTGGCGAGTTGGAGGACACTGCTTCTAGCGACATTGAGGAAATGCGATGGCCATCTGGCATGAATGCGAATTTTGCGCTGATGGTGCCAGCCAGCTGGAGACCCAAAAGGAATGAACGCGCCATCACACCGCTCAGCGAATATTCGAGCATCGCAGCAGCTCAGTCATCCCAGGAGGACTGGCACTACTCTTACGACGAGACAATCGACTCAGATTACATCTACAGGTCTTGCTCTTCTACCGATTGCCCAGACTCCGAAGTTGCCTCTGTTCCCGATACAAAGGTGACTCGATTAGCTAGGGCCACCAATTTATCACGGGGAGTCGGCAACCTTGCCCAAGGCCGTTGCTCGACATATCGAGAACCGTGGCTCGGTCCATCAAAACAGAAGTCAACCAAAAACCAAACTCCAGCTGCATCGGTGAGAAGCACCATGACCGAATCGACTGGAAAGACTCTGGATGCAGTACCCTTGGCTGAAGAACGAGCGATCAACGTCGTTTCATCTGGAACGTCTTACCACCAAGCCAAACCGCGTAAGAAACACCGTTCAGCAACACCCCATTGTACTCGGCCTCCTACGATCAGCCCCTCCTACGGGGGGACAACCCAGATCGCAAGCACAAGCGCAACGTCCCCAGCTTTTGATCCTGGTCCCGATGATGGAGCACCGAGAAAGACTGTCATGAAACAAAAACACCCTGTACGTCGCCCCCTTATTGAGCCCACGGCTACCAATGCCGAATCCCAGCAGACCAGTGACACGGCCATTTCCTCTCCGGGTAACCCAGGACACGCGGTCGCCGGGATCACTGCCACGCAGTTCAAACGTACCAAAAGAGATCCCCGGACCGCGATATCTCATCCACAGTTTGTCATCATATCCGATTCAGAAGATGAAAAGCGCCAACGAGTGACTTTGACCACCAAGAACCACGCCCCTGGCAGATTGAAGAAGCGGAAACGATCCAACAGCAGAGCTTCAGAGCAAGTTCGAATTCCTGTAAGAGGTAAAACATACTCACTGCCTCCCTGCGACTCCGACGATGTCTCTTCGCGGTGCTCCAAGCGTCTCAGGCCCAATGTGAGATCCCAAAGCAAAATCAACATGCATTTCCCGCAGGTGAAAGCTTCTACAGGGAATACAGGTGTCAGATCCACGAAATCTCAAGAAGCAGTCACGAAATCTCAAGTCTCACAGTCGGTTGTATTGCCATCTATCAAACACAACACAACGACAATTGCCTCTTCGAACAATACCACTGACGCATCGGTGACTGCATCAGACTCAAACAAAGTATCCTCGGCGAACAAGCCGGCCGAGAAAGGGAGAACGATGACTGTCCGAACTAGTACAGCGACTGCACCTGTCAAACCGGCGGACAGCTTGTCGAAGGCAAAAACCGTCCCCAGAACTAGACATCCGAGGGCAAGGCGGGCGAGCGTGCGACCTGATGCATTGGGCGCTCTGAACGCATGGGCACAGTACTCCATTCCCGCGTTCAGAGAAGCTAACAGGATTGCCATGGAGAATCTCAAAGCCCTCACGTCGCAAGCACTCGAGATACGAACGGAACCGAAGAAAGCAAACCTACCAACAACGAGAAGAGGTCCTCGCCATGAGTCTTCGGCGCAAGGTGGAGTGTCTGCCACCGAAAATGGACAGCCAAAGGAGCAAGGGAAGGCCAACGAGCGTACCGCGAAGCGGAGAAGTGAGAGTAACAGTTCTGCAAACCAACTTGGTGCCAACCAAGGTCGTCAGGCTGCAGATAAGAACCTCAACAAACCCCCAAAAGTCAAATACATCCGGAACTACTGGGAGGGTAACAGACCGCGCTGGCCGCGCCTCGACTACATCCTTGACCGCAGCGAGTCTGGAGTCCCGGCACCACGAGCGCCGTTCCAATAGACCAGGCCGATTGTGCCAGGGTTTCTCAACCAGATTGGCGAGCCCATCATCGACCCGCCGCCCACAAACAATGGCAACAGACGAGCTGGGCAGAATAAAAAGATCAATGACGCCAATCACGGGAAGCAGTACAATGGGAAAGGGAAAAAGACAGGCAAGAAGCGCAGGGGCAATAAGAGAAAGTCCACGACACCTCAACAAGCAAGATACGGCAGAGGTGGCCGCGTGGGTGGCCTATCTCCTCGCCCATGACTCGCGTGACTTGAAGGGCAACTGGTGTGCTCAAACTCCACCTTGCATTTGCGGCGCTGCGATGCGAATATCATGCACAGAATTGGAATACATGACATATGGGTTCTTTGTTGGACCTCGGGGTCAAAAAAGGGGGCGCAGATACAGGAAGCACGGGTGTGTTGATTGTGAGATTTACCGAACTCAAGTCCCATTCACTCACTTTGGGATGCCCGGGCGTGTATGAATGGAGGCCACTGAAAAAGAGCTCAAGATTAGACTCGAAGCGGACCGGATCGGGTTTGGTCCTGTCTGTTACTTCAGCTTTGATTGATCAGAGTAGATAGACAAGATTGTACAGGAAGGAGTAACAAAAAGCAAGAGGTCCCGGCCTCACGGAGACATATGGAAATGTTACTTTAAGTCCATCCATCCACCCTCTCTCATCAGGCACAATCGTCTCGATCATCTCGTAGAATGATGCACTATCGTACTGTCCTATCCCATCCCTCCCTCCCTCACTCACTCAAAGTACAACAGTCTCTGCATCATTGACATTAAAGAACAACTGCATAGGATCCTTATAATCGACGAACCCACAGAAGGGGGCACTGATGCCGTAACCGAGTAAACGTTGTGCTTGCGGCGGTAAGGACTTTGCTTTCTCCGGTGGGACCATGAAGTATTGGTTCTCGACTTGGCGGTACATTCCTGTGTTGTGGGTGAGATGAGCGAGGGAGGGAAAGAGGGAGGCATCGCGAGTCCGGCCATCGGTGGGAGCCCGGGATTACCACCGTGGCGCCGTTTTCTTTGGTCGTCGGTACTGTTGCTGTTACCTGTATACGTCGAGGGCTCGAGATGAGCCTCTGATTAGCCCAATTGTTTTGATTGTTTCCCCTTCGATATCAATTCCAGGGGCCGGGGGAAGATCGGACGGAGAGAAGAAGAAGCTTACACAGCCGATCAGCATGGGCTTGTCGTCGTCTCTGATGTGGTAGTCGATCTCGTCTCGGTGCAAGGCCTGCTGCTTGCTGCCGGGGTTGACCTGGAACCCGACCGTGCTTGAGATTGTTGGTTTGGAGATCGCTGTATGCTGTTTTGTTGTTTCCCCTCGAGGATCCATGTTAGTATCGACTTGATAGGACACGTATGCAGAAACTCCAGCTTGTCTCCCGGAGTGTACCATGAATGGCAAAGCAAGGAAGGGAACCTGCCTTCTCCTGGCCCAACCAGTAAGTAAATTCCGAAGTGAGCATATTAGAAGCCACCTCATTGAAGAGCGGATTCAAAGCCAACTCGACACATGAAGGCGAAATGCCCAGCAGACCAATGGCCCTGCGCGTCGTATTTGGGAAGAATCCCGACTGATCACCGCCGTCGGCGTCGAAATGCGGCTTGAGGTCCCGACGGATCTGGTCGGCCATCTCGGCGCTGATGAGGTTGGTCACGATGACGGCGCCGTCTCGTGAGAGTATCTCCTGTAGGTATGCGGCTGTGGTGCTGGGTTCTCGGGCGTCGACGCGGACAAGTGCCCTCGGCGGCGACGGCGAGGAGGAGGTCGGCTCACTGGCCATGTTGATTGCTCGACCGCGGAACAGTGCTCTGTCTGGGGTGGCAAATGGGAGTCGAGATATATCCTTACATTCAAAGCGGAGGGGTTGGACATCTCAGGTGGGTGTGACATCCTGACAGGCCCGAGACAAACCGTTTATATATGAAATCACGGCGAAAGCCATCGCGATACGAATCCTGTGTAAGGCGTGAACGACGTGGATGGCAGCTAACGAGCGTTGGTCGACTTTACCTCATTCCGGCTGGAGTTCAACCTCTCGGTGGAGACACATTGATAGGGCAAGCAAATAGGAAGTGCTAGATGACTAGAGGGATGGGAACTTGGGAAGACGAGGGAATCGGGATGCGCTGGTTGCAGGAGGAACTGATCGTCTGTGATAGGCCGTGGAAAAGTACTCCTCTTTGGGACATCGTGCGAAGGCGAAGGCGAAGGCGAAGAAGACCGGGGCCCCGACTCCAGCGATCGGGCGGGCCAACTCCGACTGAGGGGGTTGGTCGCCCTTGATGATAGGTATGTACGAGTAGTAGGGCACTGGAGTTCTCTTCAAGGTGAGGTATCCAGTCTCCAGTATCTCCCACCTCAGACAATGCTGACATAACCCCCGATCAGACCGGGGAAACGAGAGCCGGCTCCGGGCCGGTCGAAACCACAGGTCCGTTCATCTCCGGGGCACTAGCAGGGAGGGTCAGGGCTCTTCAGTTCAGGAGCAGGAGGTCAGTGGAATATCATATCGAGGTTTTTCGCAATCACAGTAGCCAGGAGAAATTTGCTTGTTCAGGCTGACATCTCCCTAACGACTCCTTTTCCCTACGAGAACTCCGTACAGTCCCAACTATACTAATAATGACCACCGTGCCAATCTTCATCTCGACTGTCATGGCTCTCCAAGCTGCTCATGCTCGAGTGTCTCTTCAACAGGTCCGCCAACGACAGCTTCTCTCCCCGCTCAAGAGCCGTTTCCAGTTCCTGCCGACGTCTTCTCCCCAGCCTGGCCCGTGCAGTGTAAGTACATTTCTTCTTGTCTTCGGGACAGAATCCGCCGGTCCAAAACCGGTCGCCTTCACAGGAACTCCCATACAGATCCAGGGCCAGCACGAAGGCTACCAGGGCCGTGGTGATCGAGATCAGATCCAACGATGTCAGCGAGTCCGCCGCCGGAAGGCAGAGGATGATGACCGCCACGCACACGCGCACCACCAGCCTGGGCCGTTTCCGCAGTCGGGATTTCTCCAGCCGCTTGTGGATGTGGCAGAAGGAGATGACGGCCATGGAGATCAAGGCGATCCCGAGGCCGCCGCAATAGAACCATCGAAGGGCATGGCTGACGTGCTCTTCGCTCAGTTCCTCGTAGTGGTCGCCGAGGTCGTGAGGGTCGGCGTCGGCGCAGTCGTGGGCCAGCACAAGCCGGGAGAGGGTCGAGGATGCCAGCACGTAGCCCATGATGAATGGTAAATGGGCCGTGATCCACACCGTACTGCTGACCCAGTGGCGCCGAATCGCGTGGACATGGACATGGTACGCATCGATTTCAAAGTAGATCCTGATCAGAGGGGTGAGTCCATGATGGATCAAGGTAGTAGTGGGCATCCACTTACCAGTTGAAAAGAAACGCCTGGACCAGACCCAAGACACCCTTGCCGAAGAAGGCATTGATTCCAAAAGAAGCGCGGGATTGGAATAAGATAGTGAGGATCGAGTAGCCGAACACCTGAAATTGGTCTCCCGTTAATACCGCACACTCCATATAGTCAGTTGCGTATGTAAGACAACACAAAAGCTTACCAGTGACACAAATGCATTGTTCCTCTCCACGCGGTGCTCAATGTTGATTGCCGGGAAGAATTCGAACCACCTGGCAACCCGCTTGGTGAATTTGGATTTCCCTGCTTCTCGCATCACATAGATCAGGAACACGCCGCCAAACAGATCCAGAAATATGGCTATGAAGATCGGTGCCAGCTGGTTGGGCCATTCAACGTGGATGCTGACGATCCAGATCGCACAAGAGATGGCAATGACAATGACCGTGGCGATCATCGTGCCGCGAATGTTGGGCAAGACCACAGCGATTCCGAGATGCCACACGGCCCCAAACAGTCTTTGAGTGACGTAGAATGCTATTGCGGAGGTATACGTCGATTCGAAGGCATAGAAGATGTTTGTAGTAAACCCAAAGAGACACACGAGGAAGACGATGACGCAGAACCGTTGGAAAATGTCGTCGATTTCGAACTGGTTGATCACCATGGTCATGTTGGACCAGATCTTCCAGGCCACGGCGAAGATGATGATGAATTGAAGCAGCGAGAGGCCACTGGGGTGCTCGACCGCCTTCTCGCCGATGACATCGATGATGCCGACGTAGACGAGGTCCAGGAACAACTCGAAGGATGCCACCTCGCCGGCTTTGGCTGATCTCCAGAGCAAGCCCTTGTGGAAGTACTGGCGGATGGTGGGACGCTTGATGAATTTGAGAGCCTCGATGGAGCGGTCTTTGTGCTTCTCGCTGGCCGATGGGTGATCGCTGTGCTGGGACCCTGCCTCCCACTCCTCGTCTTTGGTTCGGAGATGGGCAGAGTAGCCATAGCGATCGAAGGAGGCATCCAACGAGACGGCGTGGGTGGTGATTTGATGGATCTCGGCCGCCAGGGCATCCAACTCACCCTTGACGTGCTCGAAGTCCTTGTAAACTTCTCCGTGCCGTTCCTTCAGCTCATCTCTCTTCGTCTCGTGATGGGCGTGCAGTTCTCGGATCGCGCTCAGGTGCTCGGGCGACCCTTGCAGGATCAGGTCGAATTCTTCGGCTTTTTTTTCGAGCAGCAACTCCGACCGTCGGCGCTCGAGATGCTCTGGGTTTTGACAGACGTGGTATGTCTTGCCCGTGTGCGGGTGCACAAACTCGACGAAGCGGCGCCTTTGGCCATTTGCGTGGTGGAAAAGGTGGGGGTGGTGGTGTTCATGGTGGTGTGGGCTCGCAGTGCCCCCTTTCTCGAGATGATCGGAATCCGGCGTCGATGTCATGGTGCCGAGAGAGTCTGGGGGAGAAGGCACTGGATCTCAAGAGAGAATCTCCATCGTGGGAAAGAAAAACTCGTGCCGCAAGGGCGGTTATAAAGAGGTCGCGTGTTTATCTGGCGGTGCCAATATAGTTCGGGACAATGCTGACTAGACGAGATGCTTGTGTAACCAAGCGAAACCATATTGGGGATACGGCCGGGATGCCAATCCTCCACGGACTCATCGAGGCGAATCAAAGAAAGGTTGGGGACGGCTGGCAGTGTTGGCATTGCTGTGTCAGCTTGAGCGCTCAGCCCTGACAGGGATCTTGACATCACGTCTTGTACTACTCTGTAGAGTAACAAGCCAATAAGGCACGGATGCTTGGTATTGGGCACTCTGAACACCTTGTATCTTGTACCTTGCATTCTGTGTCTGATGGAAGGAGTCGGCCAGGAAGGGAGATCGCAGCGCCAATGGAAGCAGCCTCCAAGTGATTCAGCTGCCTATATTTGAATGGACATATCCTCGCATGAACGTCGCCGCTCGCCTGGCTTTTATTGCTGCTCTACGGAGTACTCCTCGCGCCCATGGCATGCAAAGACCGCACTATCCCATTTTCAACGCCTGACGCATCACTCTCCATTCGGGCTTCTAGAACAGTGTGGCCGGTCCTGCAGTCCCAAGTCCAAGAGTGGCCGGCCACGTACAAGAATCTGGGACGATTCCCGTTGTCGAATCTCAGCCCACCACGAGAGGCGGGAAGATGCCAAAAAGGCACCGTAGCATGATCCAAGCACAGGAAGACCTCGCAGCGGTCAACTGCCTCGTACCGGACTTGACTCCGAGTCAGCATTCAACCATGTCAGTACGCCCCGAGGCATTTCAAGCTGTGTCCATCGCATCGCCATTAGTTCCATTGGTGCCGTTCACGGCAAACGTGACTTCTCCACTGTCGCTGATAAAGTTTTTCTCAAAGTCTTTGACGAGTTTAATTGATCTCGCGGGGTCGTAGAACAATTTGTAGCTCCGTTGAACGTCATCAATGCTGACTTCTTTGGCACGTCGCTTCTGACTCAGTAACGTTGAAGTGGTGATGATGTTGCTGGCGTACCGCAAGCCTGACTCCTGCCCAATTTTGGTGAGGAGCGCAAGTGCATCTGCGGAGAGGTCGACTTCTTCTTCCTGTGCGCGGATGGCGAGGATTTGCGAGATTTCCTCGCCCGAATATGGTTGAGTGCTGATGATGGCAACGCGGTCCAAGAAATCCACTGGCAGCCCGTGTGGTGAGCTGTAAGTCGTTCCACGAATCCGAGTGTTTCCCCGATTGCTTGCCATGATAACGATTGGCGCCAGGTCGGCCTCGAGCGCACGGTTGATGTAGGAATAGCATTCGATGTCCAACATGTGAACTTCGTCGATGAACAACACTCCGGGGATGATTTCCGCTTTGCCTTCCTCCTTCCACTCTCCCACCTTGGTGTTGATCTGATCGCGAACCTCACTTCGTATCTCGCCCGTGTCGCCGGAGAATAGGGCAAGGAACCCTTGTGTCCGGGAATTGATCACATCGATCTCATGGAGACTGACGGTGTGCACAACCTCTTTTCGCACTTGAAGCTCGCCTTCCGGGCATTGCACAAACTTGGTGTCTGCACCCATGGCATCGTAGTCTCGGGATCTGGTGTATGACCGACCCAGCTTTGTGATCTTCCCCGAGGATTTGTCGATTGATATCACATCTCCAGCCATAACTCTCTCTTTGGTCATTGAGTCGATCATCTTGGTTCCCATATCGTAGACAGTTTCCATGTCGGTCGTTTTGATCGTGAGTTTGCCCTGTTTATTGCCCTGAACACGTTTCGTCAGTCCCAGTCCTAGCCCGTGCGCACTCTGAAATCTTACCCCAGAAACACTCCGGTCGATCTGTATTTCCACCACTTCGCCTTCGATGATTTCGCTCTCTTCTTTAATTCGGACCCCGATCGACTTGCGGAATGCTTGCGTCAGAGCTTCGGTCTTGGACATCTCCAGGGAGAAGATCTCGGACGAGGCGAGCATTGTAAACGGAACATCCGGGCCTAGTGACTGGGCCATTGCCATTGCGATCGCGGTTTTGCCGGTGCTCGGCGGTCCCGCGACCAAAACAGCTCTCCCTGCAATCTTGCCATCTTTGACCATCTGCAGAATGACTGCGGCAGCCTTCCGGGCCTTTTCCTGTCCGATTAGACCTTGTGAAGACCCTCGAATCTCAAGCGTAGCCAGATCGACACCGAGGCCGCGGATATGGGAATGGGCCGCGATGAGATTGAGGCCGCGAACCTCCCGGCTTTCGGACACCGTTGTGATGGGCTGGCGCAAGTTAGTAAAATCAATCATCTTTGGGGCGGGAATACCCACTGCCGCCATTGTGAGGACGCTGTGTGTTAATGTGAAGACGTGTCGACGACGGGCCCTTCGACAAATCACAGCAGGACGGACATTCGTGGCACAAGTGAGATGGGCGCAAATGTCAAACTCGTCCGGGGGGATTTGGGAGCATTCAAGAATTCGGCGACGCGACTCGGCAAACCTGCCGTGCTGAGTTTGGCCGGCGAGAAAGTGAAGGCGCTCTCCAACACTCGCTAACAATAATCTCCAACTACTGCGGACTTGCACTCTTCACTTTACCGCTCTGGGCAAAGACGCAGGCGTCTCCTGCGCCAGCGATGTACCTCAGTACAAGGGTTGTTCCAATCTCAAGTTCACTTCACCTTTTGTTGCACTGCCCTGCTGCCAATCTTTTGTGCAGGCTCTCCTTGAACCGTCATGCCCTCACTTCATTGAAATCCTTCCGAATTATCTTCCACCGCCTCTCCTGCAAGGGCAATGGGGTTGTCTAACTTCACCGCCGCCTCACATGCATCCGACCGCGGTGTAGTGATTTGGGCCTCGAATCCCCTTGACCGCCACTGATAGGCACCTGTAACACTCGCTGAGGAACCTGGAGTCCAACTCGGCGCGTTGTCAGGATGCAGAGATCCACTTCTCACGGTCGGGGCATAACTTCAGACCGAGGTCCTGCCCCTCCCCCATCAAGAGATCCTCGAAGAGCACGAACATACTCGAACTACGCGAACGACTCCAGTTCCTCTGCTCGAGGACGCGATGACGATCCAAGAGATTGGTCTAGGACAAGAGATCGATCTAGAGAAAGAGACGATTTCAGGATGAGAGATCGATCCAGGGCGAGAGACGATTTCAGAATGAGAGACGATACCAGGGCCAGAGACGACACCGCCAGCGACAACGCTCGCGGCCTCAAGTCCAGCAATGCCCTCCCGCACCCGCCGCATTCGCGAGATCTACCTGCAGCCTTATCTACGGCTTTATCTACGGCTATTTCCGCCGCAGTGGAAGCTGGCCTTGCAAAGATCAAACGAGAAAGCCTGCAGCTCAATTTCAAAGCGGCGCAGGCCAAGTACGAGAGTGCCCAGAGAACGGCCTTGCAGTTTCCTATCATCTCCGAACAGGCACAACAGGAGAAAAAGAAAATCGAACTCCGATATGAGGCTGCTAGGCAGGAAGCCAACGACTCCACCGCCGCCGAACAATCGGCTGCGGACGCTTTCCTACAGGTTATCTTCGATGTCGTCGATAAGCCGAGCAATAACCGCGGAGTCCCGTCCGACCAAGTAGGTGTGTATCGGCAAGAGATGGCAGGTCTTCGGTCTCAGCAAATGAAAGACTATGAACAGCTTCGTATCCAACTTCGAAAACTACAGGATGTGGAAGATAATCAAACACAACAACGTTCTAAGATCAAAGATGTGGAGCTCATGTCAACCAAACTGCACGATGATCTGGTCACCGAAAACCAGAAGTTGAGGCAGACTCTCAATGATCTGCAACAGCAGATAGAGCCAATGAAGGAAGCGACTCGCCATCTCCAATCCATGCAAGCCTCTGGGTCAGATACCTTCGGATCTCGAGCGACCCAACTTCGCAAAGAGCTGCATGAGGAGATCAACTTACTCCGGGGGAAATTTAACGACTCCGAGCGTCGCTTTGATGATCATGACAAACTGCGCAAAAGCTCCCATCTTAAGTTGGAGAACCTGAATGGCGAGATTACAACCCTCAGTTCTCGAACGAAGACAGTACAAGAAGACCTTTCGCGCAATGAGGCAGACATGGCTACGCTGAAGGCCGATCTGGCCGCCGTCAAGGCCGATCTGGCTGATGCTCGCGTTAGCTCAGAGGATGCTAAGGATACAATAAAGCGCCACGAGCAGGAGTTTACGAGGCTCAGAGCGAGCATTTCTCAACTGGGGGAGCAATATTCAAACTCTCCTACAGATGTACACTTTCGGAAAGTGTCCGGATTCATAACCGACAAACTTAGCGAATTTGAGAATAGAAGAGACGCAGCAAACAACCTTCGCGATACCCTAATCTCAGATGAGATCAAAAAGCTCGAAGACTTGATGACTGAGCAAAGACTTGACATTAACGATATTCGTCATGGGCAACAGCAGGCTACGAATTACTCAAAGCATGAGGAATTGGAGAAGCGCGTGGAAGACGACCACAAGAGAATTGAGAAGCACGAGCTTATGGTTCAATCTCTCAGTCATCGATTTGATAATCTTACCAGCGAAGAGCTTACACGCCAGATGGTAGGCGTCCTTGCTCCAACACTTCCTAGGTTCGAACAAGGTCTCACACATATCGAAAGAAGGGTACGGGATTTACTAGCTCTAGTGGAGCAGTCCCAGCTCAAGGCGGACAATGATGCTGCGACAAAAACAAAGATGGTGCAGTCACTCCAAGATGACCTAGACGAGATGAAACTCAAACTGGCTTCAGACCATGAGTCTTTAGCGGTTGGGTTTCGAAAAGCTAGCGATGAACTCAAAGACCAAATCAAGGCCCTTGAGAGCTCTAATGCGCGATCAGAGGTAGCTCACGAGACACCTCGAGACTCGGTCAACGATAAGATAAGGGCTCTGGAGACTATTGTCGGAGATATGAAGGCAGAGATTGAGGAGCTGCGGCGGGAATCTTCCAGGCCCATGACTGCGCGAACAACACCCGATTCGACAGCTTGGCCGACGGTACATCTTAATGGCAAGGCTTATACTTTTTCCAACATTAAGAAAGACCGAGCGAAGGATGGAGCTACTAAATCGAGGGGTACGGCTGATTTTTCATCTGATAATGATCGGAATATTCTCGAAGAATCCGACCCAGATGATCTGTCCGTGGATCCTGAAGCTGTGCGAGTCGAAATACTTCAAAGGTTCAAGAAGCCCAACTTGAATCCTAATGGTGGGACGGCGGCAGCAAGCAAATCTCCGCGGGGGAGTCACCCATCGGCCAAAAGAAAGCGCTCGGAGAGTCTTGATGATCTTGATCTTCCTGTGCGACCGGAGTATTCTCGTCCGACGAGGAACCCCGCCAGTTCGAGGGATCGACGGTCCTAACCTTTCCCCTCTGTTTTGCGCCACAGATCCGGTATCAGTGTGGGGCTGAGGAGAAGATATGGATCGCGTTTCTGAGTATTCATGTTGTCTTTGAGCACGCGACTTGTGGAAACGAGCTTTCCGGCAATAGCTCTTTGTTCACACGTTCAGTTCTTTGGAAGGAAAAACCAGGTCTGTGCGTGATTTACCTTGCTGAGCAAGACACCCACGGATTCTATGAGGCATGACGATTGATGATACATACCCACGACCAGCGTGTTGTTCTGAGTGAGCCGCGATGGCACTTTATTGCACATTTGATGTACTTGGGTTTCGATGCGTGATGCGTCGAGCAACTGGGGAGCAGGAACGAGCCTCTGTAAGTCCCGCATACATATTCAAATACATTTGGAATTGAATGCTCCAGAATCATGAGGTAGCCATCCTCTGGCTTTCGGGTGCTCGGCCCAACACTTTCTTACATTCAAGGCGCATGCTCGGCCGGTTGATACCTTATGTACTATGTAGTGCGCCATTGTCACGGGATCCACAGCCAGCTGGTCGAGAGTGACAAGGCTGGGATTTTGCAAGGCTGCGAGGCTGCAGGGGACGCAGCATAGACACGGCACGTCGGAGACTCGGAGCGCAAAATATATTCTCCGAATGGCTTGGCTCGCCGTCGCTGCGGGCGCCATTATTGGCTCAGCAGCCAGCGAGGTGACAGTGAATCGACATCGGATTCGAGGGCCGGCGGCTTCAATAAATTTCGGTGGTCATGGTGAGAGGCAGAACAGAACACACTCACATTCACCAGCCTCGAGATTCGGGACCTTGACATATGTCCTTGTAATTGTATAAACTGCCCTCTTTCTTCTCCGGCGGCGTTCTGCGTTGGTGGTTTGATCTCTCTCTTCACGCCTTCTTCAGTACTCGAGTCTTTCTTTCACCTTCGTCCTCACTCGCGCCTCTCTTCAGTTAAGGCTTTCTATTTCTTTCAGTCTGCTCCTGCCAACTGCGTCCACTCTACCGCGGCAGGCGCAGGCTTGACTGCCTTCAACCATCAGGACTGTTCGCTCCAACTGCGTTCAAATCTCCTTCACTTTTTCTCCCTCCCCCATTCCTTCATCAACCTCACGGGCTGTCTCTTCTCCAGACAATGCGGCAAACCCTCATCGCCTCCAACCATGGCGGACCAGATCTCTTTTCTTGAGCCGTTGAAAACACTCCATGAGACTCGCTCCGATGAGCAGTTTGGTACGATTCAAGCGTCGGCCCAGCTGCTCGTTCGATGGCTAACTGCAGTATATAGTCCAAGCCTTCGTCGTCGAGATTCCGGCAAAGTTGACAAGCAAAGCCCTCAGGTAAGTGATGCGTCTGGCGGCGACACCGTGATCCAGGCTGACCAGACGTGATCAGCATTGTCAAACCCATCATCCCTTCTGGCGGAAAACATCCTTCCTTCAGTCATCTTCGACGCCTTTGCACTTTGACACATCTGCCTCTGGATCTGACATGGCGCCGCGACTACGATGCCAGGGGGCTTCAAACAGTCTTCCTCTTGTTGCCGAACACTGTGGTCTCTTGGGAGGATATCAAAGCGACGCTGATGCCGCACATCGATGTTGAAGGCTTGCCTCGCTGCTTTGACGCAGTCGTCCCTCGCTTTGCCCCTTTGACTGCCGAACAATCTGCTCTGTGGTCTGAACGGTACTGGCCCTCAATCTTCAACCCTGCCTCTCAAGTCATCCAAGATGCTCCTCCTCTTCATCACCTGCGTCGTGTTCGGACAGCCCTCGAAGTCCCCGCCACAGACAAGTATATGAAGTTGGCAATGATTGCAGCCGCTGAATCCAAACAAGGAGGTCATGGGAGAGCCGTGGGTGCGGTGGTGGTTGACCCCGAGACTGGAGCCGTTGTCGCGGTAGCTGGTGATGCGCGTTGGTCGTCCGATGACCCGCTCGTTAAGCGTTCACTGAAGGACAATCACGGAGAAGGAAGACCAGAATATCACGCCGTCATGCGAGTCATCGCCATGGTGGCAAACAAAGAGCTCCGTCGACGCATCAAAGGGGGTGGTCACCTCAAATTCCGGGACACCTGCTCTGAAACACCATCTGGCCAGGCTCTTACGGCCATCGAAAGCCGCTACGAGGACGATGAGAAAGTTCTTTGCGACCTCACTTCGGGACTGGGAAATCTCATTCTCGATGACGACCTCGCCTTACCCGAGAGACAATCAGGATCACGACCCGAGGGCTATCTCTGCAGTGGACTCGATCTCTACCTGACACACGAACCTTGTGTCTGTTGTGGAATGGCCATGATCCATTCCAGATTCCGAGCCACTGTCTTTGCCCGCAGGATGCTGGGAAGCGGCGGTCTCTGTTCCGAGGCTGGCGAGAAAAAGCTCGGATACGGTCTCTTTTGGCGTCGGGAGCTCAACTGGAGAGTTATGACTTTCCAACACAACCAAGCGGCCGCCCTGGACACTGACAGTCGACTGGAAACGGGAATATTCCATGCTTAGGAAGTCAATTATTCGGAATATCACACATCATCCTCAGGAGAACTCGGCCACTCTGGTCCAGTCCCCATCGTCTTTTTTACGGAACTCAACGCCCTCGCCAAAATATCCAGCATCGTTCCATTGCTTCATGGTGCCGGCATCGAATGGCCCATTGATGGCCCCGCCGTCTCTGGCATCGGTCCACCTGTACTCCCACATCTGTTCCATAGAGCTTTTATCATGAGCTTCACTGTTTTCGAGCTGTGGAGGATCAATCCATTCATCGCCTGTCTCTTTTCGATACTGGCGGATCAGTAATTCTCTTTCTGTGTCGTAGACCTCGACTTGACCCCGGGTCAACAAGATGTCGGCAGCACCCGTGAGTGCCTCAATCTTTTCCCTGCGTGCCTTGTCTGCTGCATCATCTTCGCTGGTATGGTTGTCTGCCGTTGGCCCAGGCTGTCTCTTGTTCTTTCCCTTCATCTGCCATTTGGGCTTCTTATCCTTGCCCTTTCCGAAACGCGCGAGTGCTTCGAGCACGGTCTCGCCGCGTTCCAGAATGGGGATCAATTCGGCCAGGACCTGCCCAGTCGACTTTGCATCATCCTCCAAATCGCGCTTTCTTCGGTCTTCCTCGCGCTTCTCGGCGGCCTCTTTGGCCTTTTTCATATCCTTCTTCGACATGCCTTCCAGCCAGACGTCGTGTTTTGCGTCTGGGTCTGCGGCTTTGCGAACATAGTTCCCCTGATCGTCGAATCGCCCTTCCTCTTGCTCTGTGCGCATGTTGAAGGCATCGAGTTTCGGCGCATGAGACTTTTTCCCACCAGCTCCCAGCTCAGGATCGATTTCACCTGTACTAGCTCGGATTTCGTCGTCAACTTCGCTGTCGCTGCTGCTCTCGTCCCCCTCGTCTTTGGCTTTCCCCTTGCCATGGCCATTGAGGGTGAAATCTGCAGAGACGTGGCCGCCGCTCTTGGAGCTCTGGATCTGGCCCTCTATTTCATCCTCATCCATGAACCGAACCGCCTTTTTGTGGTCTCTTTTTTTGTCTGTGTCTCCTTCCAACTCGTCTTCGTCCTTGAAATCTTCTTCCAGGTCGGCAAACATGTCGTTCTCGTCTTCTTCCCGGGATTTCGTCAGTTCCTCCTCAGCTTTGGCCTTTGCGCTCGCGCGCGCGTTGAAATTGTCATTGTCGGAATCCGAGTCGTACCCATCGATGTTGACGGCACCTCGCTTGACTTGTTGACCGCGGGAACCGATGACATCTGCTTCCAGAATGGCATCATCTTCGAGAGCATCAGGAGCTAGGGCAGATGGATTGCGGACGTCGAAGCGCGGTTTCTTCGTGGGTTGGCTGTAGAAGTCGTCTTGATCGTGGGTCTGAAGATAGTCTTCTGCTGCTCGTTTTGAGCCAGACGAGTTCCGCGACATCGTGACGAAGGATTGGTTGGGGCCAGACCGTAAAGGGCCAAATGGCTGCAAAGAAGTGCGACCAGGAGTGATTGAAGTGTCGTGTGGGAGTCTTCAGTCCGGGTTCCCAAAACTGTCGGGAGCCGAACGCGCTACGTCACAAACTGCAGCCTCGGACGGAGCAGCGCAGTGAGTGAGTGCACCGCAGTCAGTACCGCAGCGTTGCCTGAGGCCTCATCTTGCCGCGCGACACACTTGCTCTCGTGAACTTGTGAAAGACGCTCGTTCACTCTGCACTCACTCCATTTTCCTCACTCATCGTCCATCAACTTTCTGTTCGGCTCATTCGCCTACAGATCGCTCGCGCTGTCTCTTCGCGACCTTCCCCTCGTCTACACTCTCCGCGCCGCTTCACACACCGTCCTCCGATCCGCCCTGCATCCCACATCGGCTTCCCCTGCCATCGCGGCAGCCTGAATCCCGTCAAATTCAACCTCGCTCTAACCTCGCCTCTCTGTCGCCGCGTCGCAAAATGGTCAGAGTACCGGACGCTATTGTCGAAGGGCCCTTGCTGACCTTTCTCAGGCGTACTACCAGGGCGACATGATGGGTTACCCGACCTTCATGCGAGGGGCTCCTCCTGTCGGCATGGCGATGCGACGCTTCGATGAATATTATCGCTGCTACCCGGTGGTCATGATGAACGGTCCAGATCGCAGCCATGTCAACCACGGTGGCAAAGTCTTCCTACCGCCGTCGGCGCTCGACAAATTGACAAAACTACATATTGCGTATCCTATGGTGTTTGAACTGATCAACGGCAAGGAGGGAAAGACAACACACGCTGGCGTCCTTGAATTCATCGCAGAGGAAGGGAGAATCTACCTGCCGCAATGGGTACAGTTGGACTCGCGAGTTCGGAGGACATGCGCTAACAGTGAGATTAGTTGATGCAGACACTTGATCTCGCCCCAGGAGACCTTCTTCAGATCAAGTCCACGGACTTGCCTCCCGGAAAGTTCATCAAACTGCAACCTCAGTCGCCAGCCTTCCTTGACATCTCAGACCCTCGAGCGGTTCTCGAAAACGCCTTCCGCAATTTCTCCTGCCTCACCAAAGGCGACATCTTCACGTTCGAGTACAATGACCAGACTTTTGAGATTGCCGTGTTGGAAATCAAGCCGGACACATCTTCGCACGCTATTGTGACCATGGAGACAGATTTGGAAGTCGATTTTGCTACCCCAGTCGGCTACGTGCCTCCAGAACGAACGAGTGGCACAAGCACTCCCCGAAGCGGTGTTGGAAAACCTCACGGTGGCCCGGTTCATTTCCAAGGTACAATGGCGCAGTCGATCAACTACCCAAGCATCGCTCCCTCATCAACTACGGCTGCGACAGGTGCCAGAGCTGTTTCATCAAACTTCCTGACTTCTGGCCAAAAGCTCAGCTCGAAGAAAGGATCTAAAGCACCGACCCCTCAAGCCTCGACGCCTGTCGCAGGGGCATCTTCAAACGCGCCAATCCCGCCAATTCCGAGACGCTCAAATGGCCCGCAACCGCTGCGACTGCCCCCTGGAAAGTTGTTCTTCGGATATGAGGTCAAGCCTCTGCGCAAGAAGGACGAGAATGGAGAGCCCATTGGCGGAGATGAGGTGAAGCCTCGTTTCCAAGGACAGGGACAGACTCTACGAGCAAAGAAGCGTGCAGCTGGAACGGACAGCGGTACTGGCAGCGGAGTTAACAGCGACGCAGAGAGCAAAGCCAGATCCAAGAACTCGGGAGCTGGTCAAGGACGGCCGCAAGGCTAGAGATGCGACGAGGAGTTCGTTATGATAGCATGCACAGCACAGCGATGGCGTTTCAAACTCAATCCCAGGGGATGCAGACATAGAGAAAGCACGGGTGGCCAGCGTCATCACAATTTCATGACATGGAAAGGCGCGTTGGGCTTGGAGATCTCGTTCGAACACTGTGGCTCCGTGGAGTATCAGGAGGTCACAGCGAAAATAATTATTGCTGCAAGATGGGTTTGCTGTGTTTTTTTGATATTGCGGACACAAGGCTGAGAATGAGAATGAGATGCTGTACAGTAATTCTCGATAGAATTACGTCACCCACGTGCGGGACTCAACGACATCAGAACTCGAGATATCTGATCGGAACACAACATCTTGACTTTCATTATCGCGTGACACCCGTGTAAGTTAATGACGAGGCTATGTTGAAACCTCATCCCTCCTCAGCATCTGGTGACTGGAACCTGCTGTTCTCACGACAACACAAATAATGCCTTCATCCATCGACTCGGCCATCGTGCGCGCCTTATCCCTCGACTCAACCTCAAAGATCTCCAGCCATGGAGGTTCGGGCTTTGCCTCGACATTCCGCATCTCGACATCTTCTTCGAATTCTTCACCTTCGAGCTTTTTTATCAAGACGTCCTCCTCCCCGGGCGCGGCGGTGATGTTTGAAGGGGAACATGCATCCCTCAATGCGATTCACAGTGCCGTGCCGAGTCTGTGCCCGCGCTCGTTCGCCTGGGGTGAGCTCGACGCAGGTGGGTTCTTCCTCGCGACGGAGTTTTTGGAATTGGGGGGTGGAGCTGGAGCTGGTCGTCGACTGTCCCGGACAGCGGAGGGAAGCAACATGAACCTAGCCTCGAAACTGGCCAAACTACACTCAACGGTAGCCCCGACGCCAAAGGGCTACGACAAGCCGCAATTCGGATTTCCCACCACGACGTGCTGCGGTGACACGCCCCAGGACAACAGGTACTCGTCGTCGTGGGCGGATTTCTTCGGCCACAGACGTCTTCTCGCCATCTTGGACAGATGTGAGAAGAACAACGGTGCGGATTCGGAGTTACGTCGCACGGTCGAGCGGACTGTGAAAGAAGTTGTGCCGAAGTTGTTGGGGGATGGGCATTTGGGAGGCGAGGAAGGTATCATGCCGGTCGTGGTGCACGGAGATCTGTGGTCTGGGAATAAATCCAAGGGATGCTTCGTCGGGCGGCAGCAAGAGCAGGACGACGCATCACCCGGCCCCCCTGAAGAAGTGATATTCGACCCCTCATCAACATACGCACACAACGAATACGACTTCGGGATAATGAACATGTTCGGCGGCTTTCCTTCGAGTTTCTGGCGTGAATACCACGCCCTCGTGCCCAAGACGGAACCGGAGACGGAATACGAGGATCGAGTGGCCCTGTATGAGAGTTATCACCATCTCAATCATTATGCTATCTTTGGGTCGGAGGGGTATAAGGGGGGTGCGGTGAGGATTTTGAGGGGGTTGTTGGGGAGGTATGGGGATAAGTAAGTGAGGTTGAGTGAGCATTGGTTTGGGGAGGGACTGGTCCGGAGTATTGAGGAGTGAATCACTGGAGTCTCAGTGAAATTTGTGATTATGAGACGTATTTTGTATATAGGGCTGGTATCCTCGACAATGAGCCCGAGGTAATTTTTGAACCCAGCAGCTTGACGCAAAGAATACAGACTCCCATCCTTTGGGCCTCGTCAGGCCCTCCAACCAGCCTGGAGGCTCCCTCAATGCGTCAACCCAGCCAGAGTAATCTGTTCCACGTATTTCAAGTACTTGTCCGTCGACGCGGCGCGGAACCCCTTGCCGTACTTGACGAAGTAGTAGAAAGTCAGGACCTGCGCGAGGCCCGCAAAGGCCGCGAGGATGAAGGCGTTCTGATATCCCATGTTCTCGACCCAGGGGGTCAGTCCGTACCCGATGGCGAAGGACATGGTGTTTCGGATGATGATCACCGTGACCATGGCCTCGCCTGCCAGATCGCGGTACGAGTCGACGCAGTAGCTGATGCTGAGTTGGAGGCCGACGGTGTTGGTAAAGGCGATGACTCCCATTGCCCAGACCTGGGTTTTTCTTTTCAGCTCGTTGTCCAACTATAGTTCTGAGTATGGTGAAAGGGGGGTGCTTCTTCAGACTTACCAGACCAAACCAGTGAACGTGATGAGCGGCCCCGATACCCCATTGTAAGAGACCCCAGGGGACGCAAAATATCGACATGGTGAAAAGCCACAGCCTGTGCTCCGGCTCCATGATGCCTCCGCTCTTCCGCGCCATCTTGACGATAAACCAGTCTCCGAAATTGCCCGTGTAAAGAGCCCCAAGGGCGACTCCGACCAAAGGGCTAACGTATGAAAGACCCACCATGGACGAAGCAAAGTTGTATGGTTCCGCGGAGAGGATGAGCGAGGCAGTCCCGTTGAGTACGTTGAACCAGACCTAGAGAAAGGAACGTGTCAGTCTGCGTGGCAATAGAAACAAAAGTAATTGGGGATGTTGGCAATCTCGCGAACAATATGTGGTCTGACTAGAATGGCTCCCCCTGATTTCCGGAAGAGGTTTTGTAGTTGACAACTCACCAGATTGCTGCCATATGCGAATCCCGAGTAGAAGATTACAGGGAAGGTCATGTATATGAGAGGTCGAACCATCATGCCCACAAGTTGCGTTTCTTTCGAGAAGACACCAGGCTGGAAGAACTTCAACTTTTCCATGAATGTTTTGGTCGACACGGCGATGGTGCCAACACCTTCCTCGGTGGCTGCGTCTGGTCTCTTCATTATGGCCTTTTCATCGACTGTGGAGTCTTTTTCGGGCTGCTCCATGACTGGGGTTTGAGTGCCACTGGATGCTTTCGATTCTTGGGCCTGGCCAGTGATGGTTTCCCGGGAATAGTTGGTCTCCTCCATGAAGAGGAAGAGATATATGAATCCGATGCCCTGAAAAATGGCCGAAAAATACAGCACCCATTGCCATCCCATCGAGTCAGCAATGAAGCCCGAGATTACGGGAGCAAAGAAGTTGGAGCCGGCTAGAAAGAGGCCGTAGATGGCAATGTAAAATCCTCTCTCGTGTGCGAAGTAGATGTCTGTGACCGATATCTCACACAAGGATTCGATAGGAGCTCCGAAGAAGCCTTGCAGAATCTTGTTCGCGATCCACTCGCCATTGGTCCTCGCATAAGGGGCCCAGACTTGAGTTGCCAGTGTGGCTAAGATGGAAATCAAATAGACCGGTCGTTTCCCATACTGAAGAGCGAGAGGCTGCCAAACGAGGCATCCCTGGAGACCAAAGATGAGGTTGTGAAATCTCTCAGAAGAATGGCCAGGAAGAAATGCTTACCCATCCGAGCAATAAGAACCTAACTTTAGTTAGCCAGAATGTTAGCCAACGATGGGGATCACACGAACATATATCCCGTGCCGGCGTTCAAATCACCAAGACTGAGGCCTGTTGCGTTGGATATTGGGACTGGATTGTCAGTAAGATGATCGAGATGGGAGGAAGGATGTGTGTACCTAGGACAGAATAGATGGCCGCCGAAGCAATACCAACCTGAGGGTGGATGAGCAGGAGCACGACAGACAAAGGAGGTTTGTCGGCAGGGACTAACCATGAGCGTGTACATACACATACACGATGTCGACAACAGCTTCCTGCGAGGGCTCCAGTTGAGGGGGTCGTCGGGGTCATTGCTTGGACATGGGACCAGGATGATATCACTCTGTCCCTTGGATGCATGCTTCGCACGCAGAGTACCTTCTAAATCAACCAGATGCACGGTACCCGGCACGAAGGATTTGTCGCTAGCAGCATGGCTGGAATGCTGCTCGTGGGGAGACATGGTTGAAGCGGATTGCCCCAAGGAAAGGGACGGAAATGGAATATGGAAATAGTAGAAAGAGCAATCACCTCTGCGTAAAGTCTGGGGAAGCATGTTCAACTTATCAAGTAGCCAGCGGGACAACGCCGTGACGGCTATCACGAATATCCGTCGCACGGAGTCAACCCCGTGAGGCCGTCGCCATCAAACACAGCACATCACCACCATTGATAGCGGCAACTGACCCCATGAGCCAATTGAGGAGTGTTGCGCACGCGCCTCCGTCATATCGAGATCGGAGAGTGGATACTGCAGGATGACAAAATGCCCAGCGCAATCTATCCTCGTTGGCAGCTCCGGTGTGCCTTTATTACTGGGAAGGGGAGGATCTGAGAAGATCGCAATCGGAAGGCGCATCTCCCCCTGCACGTAGTCAGATAGTTCCGGATTACCTGGTACTTATGTAGTTAGTTGTCAGCGGCGGTGGATAGTTGGACAAGCATTTAAGTCCGAGAGTTGGTCGTGTTTTCTCGCAGCTTGGCTCTCGGTCTCTCCCTCGCGTTGATCAGATCCTAGAGGAGGCGAAAGGGGCGGCCGCCATTCATTTGATCGGCGGGTTGAACGGTGATATCCGCCATAATTTCGTTGGGAGGGTCGAAATGTGCCTGCGAAGGGCGGAGAGGATCAGGAGATGAGAGGGATGTGCGGGTAAGGAGGCCTATAGTACTTTTACTCGCCTAGGACAATGGGAGGGAGGAGTAGAGCATAAGTCGCAGATACTCTGGGTACCCGCATTCTATACTAATCTCAGCAGGAAATGCGGGAAAGGTAGGTACCAGGTACGGAGAAGGTACATGTTGCGGGTGATGGTGCGATGCCGACGACTCCCGCCTCATTAACGATGACGTCATTTGCCGAGGAACACTTCGCGATGCCGAAGTCACTGTCGTTACTCATTACTCATCAGCCTTCATTCAGTCTTCACGCGACACGGTTTGGCTTGCCTTACGACAGGGAACTTACAAGCAAATACCAGGACGCAGCAATAATTAAAGAGAGTATTCATTCTCGGAAGAGAATCAAAACTCCAAAAATCATGGCCGGTCAACGAGTACTTCTCCTAGGAGGACATGGCAAAGTTGCTCTCTTCCTACAGCCCCTCCTCCTCGCGAAAAACTTCAATGTCACCAGCGTCGTGCGCAACCGAGACCATGAAGCAGAGATATTAGCCCTAGGGAAATCAAAGCCAGGATCCATTGAGGTTCTGGTCGACAGCCTGGATGATGTGCAGGATGCGTCCCACGCACAGCGAGTGTTGGAGAAGGTCAAGCCAGACATTGTGGTATGGTCAGCTGGTATGTTGGCAATGCTCTGGACACGGTGATTTATCCCTATTGACCACGCGAATGACATACAGGCGCTGGAGGCAAAGGCGGACCTTCAAGAACCAAGGCCGTTGACATGGTCGCCGCAAAGGCCTACATATCTGCATCCCTCGCCGACCCTAAAGTTCAAAAGTTTATGATGGTCTCGTACATCGCCTCACGCAAAGGCTATCCTCCCTGGTGGACGGACGAGGACAAGAAGGCAGCAGACCATGTCAACCAGAATGTGCTGCCTCACTACTTCCAGGCTAAGGTCGAAGCCGATGAACACCTGGAAGCTTTGGCGAAGAAACGGTGGGATAGCGGCGACAAGACTTTCCAGGCCATCAACCTCCGGCCCGGTACTCTGAAAGACACGCCCGGCACAGGCAAAGTCCTGCTGGGCAAGACTCCTGCTCGTGGAGGTGAGAGCTTCCTGAGATAACTCTACGCAGAGCAAGAGTTGCGCAAACTGACTGCTTTCTACATCCACAGATATAACTCGCGAAGATGTGGCTGCTGTTGCATCGGCCCTGTTGTCAAGAGACGATGTTCGAGGGTGGTACGACTTGTTGCAGGGAGATTCGGAAATCGATCAGGCCATTGATGAGCTGGTGCGCGATGGGCACAACGGCATTGAAGGGGAGGACCTTGAGCGTATATATGCGAGGGAGACGTAAAAGCATGGCCTCCTTTCTCCCACCCGTAGTCACTGATGGAATATCACCAACAAGTATTGTTGAGACCTTCCACCTGCTAATGGCGGATAAGATGTGACAAGTTGTTCGCCAGTCTCCAGAATGTTTGTCTTCCCCCGCCCACGTGTGAGGGACCTGGTCCATCTCCATCTTTGATGTCTATATTGCGTCAGCGAAGAACGCAGACGGTTCGCTTTCTCCAATTCCATTAATAATCGACGAGAATACTGTCAACAATTCTTTCGAGGTTGGTATACTCGTCTATTCACTCTGCCATCCTAGTGTAAACGACATATATTGATAATGGGCTCAGCATCTCACCCCGATGCCGACATCCACCCCGTCGCGACGGGTTCCGCGGCGGGGATTGTTTCCGCGCATCAAAAGGACGAACCGATCATTTTGTATTCAGGATGGTTCTGTCCCTTTGTCCAACGCGCATGGATCACGTTGGAAGAGAAGAATATCCCATACAAATATGTGGAAATAAACCCCTATCGAAAGGAGCCAAGGTCTGGAAATCTCACTTAGACATCCCTCCATCGCTGACCCAGAATGCAGTTTTCTCAAACTCAATCCACGAGGACTGGTCCCGACGCTGGCCTGTCCACAAGAAGATGGATCCCAGAAGCCGCTGATTGAATCCAACATCATCTGCGAGTATCTGAACGACCTGTACGCCGAGCAGACCCCGCTGTTCCCCAAGGATCTGTACCAGAAAGCCCATACAAAAGTCTGGATGGACCACGTCACCACCAGGATCCTGCCGGCGTACCATCGCCTCTTGCAACATACCGAGAACAGCCGCTATTCCTTGGACTCGGCCCGGGCAGAGCTGTTAACTGCTCTCAAGACGTGGGTTTCGGCCGCGGACCCCGACGGGCCTTACTTCACCGGCAAGGACTTTACGCTTGGCGACGTCTGTCTGGCTCCCTGGGCGGTGAGGATGTGGGTGTTTGATCACTTCAAGGGGGGTCTTGGGATTCCCGCTCCGGGACAGGGGGGCGAAGATGAGAAGGTGTGGAGTCGTTGGCGGCAGTGGTCAGAGGCCATGCAGGCAAGGAGATCGGTCGTGGATACATTGAGCGACCGCGAGCACTATTTGCCCATCTATCAGAGATATGCCGAAGATAGGGCTCAGAGTGAGATGGCAAAGGCCACCAGGGAAGGCAGGGGTGTGCCGTGAGTGGACACTCTAGTATGCCGATGGTCACTCTCCAGATATCTAGCTAGGCTTCCCCGTCTGTGGGATAGATCCAATCCCCAGGTCCAGTGAGTGGCTCGAGGGTTGTCTAAATTGTGTATCGGAACTTCGGGTCTCCCTCCAAGATCTTCTCTCCCCTATCGGCCTTCCTATTCTCGCTTCGGAAGTAAAAGCAATTGATGACCACCACGATGATAATGAGGACATTACACGCGATGCAACCATATATGCCGGGCCGATAGTGTGGCCGATCTTGAGAGCGGAATATCAGAGAACCGGCGATGCCGCCAATGCCACCAAAGCCGATCATGGTGGCAGAGCAGAATGCACGCTTCCAGTGTCCACGGATGTTGTTGGCTTGGTAGGCCATGCAGGTTGGAATGCCACCTTGAGCACTGGCGCAGATGAGGAAGGTTCCAAAGTATCGAACACCTGACTGAGGGGCCCAGCCCTGGAAAGATGGCGTGTTAGCAAAGGGTTCAGTACTGAGCTAGGTGTACCATCACAGATACTCACCAGAAGAGGTGCTCCGATGATCCCTAGCAAGCAATTGACAAGGAGCAACGGCCCACGGATTCGGTACCGGTCGCCAACCCACGCCAGACACCACATTGCAACACAAGCGAGGACGTAGGGTGGCGCGGACAGATACTGTGCTTCGCCTGTCGTGTAGCCCATATTCTCTCGGAGGATGATTGGCAGGAAGAAACTGATAGCATAGGCAGAAGTGCAGAGGGCACTGTAAAATCTCATTAGCGAAAAAAGCAAGGCCTCTCTTGGGGGATCCAGGCGGGCTCAACACTCACAAGAAGATCAGCGCAAATCCCCAGACCTTTGGATCTGCACCCGATGCTGCCCATTTCTTGAAATTGAAGGTTTCGGCCTCGGCGTCGTTGCGGTCCCGATTGATACGACGCAGAAGGAACTGGGTTTCATTTGGTTTCAGAAAGCCCCAGGCTGGCTTCTTCGCAATTTGATCGGGAAAGTCGACCACGAAGATGTAGCCTAAGATGCCGACGAGGACGGTCAAGATGCCTTCAATGATGAAAATCCATCGCCATCCACGATAGTTTGCGATGCCTTCCTGTTGGAATCCTTTAGCCCCCATGTGCAGACGGGTTCAAATAAATCAAACTTACCATCTGTTGCAATCCAAAGGCGAGGACTCCGGACAGCCCGTTGCACAAGGTGCCAATGAGGTAGAAGAAGGCGTATCGCTTTTGCATGTCGAAGCGAGAGTAGTACGTAGAGATTAAGTAGACACATCCTGAGGAGTTTCAGTCAGACATCACTGCAGAACTTGAGACCCTATTCTCTATCAGGACATACCTGGAAAATATCCTGCTTCAAATAATCCAAGAAGAAGACGGAGTGGGATCAGCACTATCCAGTCATTGATGAAACCAAACCCAATCTGCCAGCAACAATTAGTCCATCGCTGTAATATCGAGCGGGTTCAAGCTGAGCATACCATCACAACTCCCCAAGCAACACAGATGCCCGGCAAGAAGTTCCTCGGGCCTAGTTTGCGAACGACGACCGTAGCTGGTGGTTGGAAGATAGTGTATGTGATGAAGAAAACCAGGGTAGCGACTGACTGAGGGGGGTGTTAGCATCAGCTCAAGGGTCAGCAACGGTAGCACCATACGTATCGATAGCCGACGTCTGTATCCAAATCGTCGTGCATCCCAGCAATCGCTGCGTTGGGCATGTTGCCTCTGTCTATCAGAGAAACGCAGTACATCAAGCCAGTGATGACAAGAAGACGTCTGTCAATGCGGTGGACAATCTTCCGTTGCTCGGAGTAGCTGAACTCCTCGTCCTCGTCGGTGTTGTCGGCCAGCGTTGGCTTGCCATTCTCGAGTTGGGATGAGGCAGGGCTCGCCGTCCGAGAATCCCGCCACTCGATGGATTTCTTGTCGCTCATTTTGACTGCTGGTTTCGGGCTGGACACGTTGTTTCCAGGACTGGTTTGCACCGGAGAGCGAGCCCTGGAGCGCGTCCACCTTTATGTACATTGTACACAGATCCAAGACATACAACCTGATCTGAGGTCTCCAAACCAAGCCTCGAAGAACCCCGATCAGCCCTCAACAATCATTTCCCCCTCACGCCTTGTTTGCAACAGGTTAAATGTTCATCCTTGCTATAGTTGCTTGTATAGTCCAAGAAAATATGCCACAAAAGATCAAATATGTGGGGATATGGGGTTGGTATCATGGTCTCTCGTTCCCAGAGCGGAATCAGCGCTGTCCGCCATGGGCTTGGATGCTGGGCGCCCAGTGATAGGGACCTGTATATGAGATCATTCGTCGATCATCGTGCTCCATATCGGGTCCGCAGAGAAGTATATATTGGGAGAAGAACAATTACCGACCGAGGAATCGTGCGGAGAAGCTCACACATTGCCTGCTTGAGTTGCAAGTAGTTTGAAGTTGATGTCCCCAGAGCGGAGCGGACGCATCACGGAGACGGCGTTTCAGGGGCTCGGCGTCGGCGCCGGCGGGACTTCGGGCGCGATTCTCCGCGCGGAGCGGGACGCGTCGCTCTCTCTCTCTCTCTCTCTCTCTCTCTCGTCCTCGTAGAATCAACATTCCATAGGGGACAAACACACTTCTTACGTGCCTGCGACCGCTGCATTTGCACTCGCAACGCCGCCACGCTCTTGGAGGACCCGTTCGAGGCATGGCTGGTCGTCCATACTTCATTGATTCTGGTTGAATGAAGTAGCGGCGTGATTCATTCCGCCCTGACGACAGTATGCCGCGAGCACCGCGGCGAGCCGCGCAGCACGACCGCAATGAAGCCACAGCCACTCCGACCAGAAATGCCCTGACCGCGGAGATCCCCCCCTTCATGCTCGAAACGCCTCCGCATGCCCCATTCCTGACGACGCCCCTCCCACCGTCGACCAACCCTGGCAACTCCATCGTGCCCGACACGAACGCGCCGCGCCGCCCACAAGGCAGAAACCAGCAGACACCCACGGGCAATGGAAACGGGGATGGAGAAGCACCGACTCAAACACCTGAGACCTCTCAATCCAATGCGCTCGGCTTGACTGCCTCCGAGGCGGGCCATCCAGAGGAGGAACAGTCGTTCCTGGAGTCCGTTCATAACGACGTCGAAGACGCCAGACAACTTAGAGGGCTGCGAGATATCTCTTCGTTGGCGACATGGACACTCTCTTCTTCGAAGCCGGGATGCTCGCTCGCCCAGCTTCGGAATCCCAGCCCTACTCTCTTCTGGCAAAGTGATGGACCTCAACCACACACCCTTACGCTTCATTTCTTCAAGCTCGTTGCGATTGTCAAGATGAGGATCTATTTGGACTTTGAGTTGGACGAGTCCTACACACCGACAAAGATGAAGTTCTACGCGGGCATGTCGGAGGGAAGCCTGGTGCAATTCGGCTCCTGGGAGGTCTCAGAGGTGGTGGACCCGGAGACAGGCGAGACGCACAGCAGCATCGAAGGCATCAGAGGATGGATCGATGTGCCCTTGAAAGGAGTGGGAGGGAGCGAAGCCAGCTATTACCAGAAAGGGGGCATCCTGAAGGGCGAGACAGAACCCTTGCTGTACCCGCTCCAGATCGACCTGAGGGCCGATCTCGCCGGGGATGTGCTGAAGGCGATGGTGGTTCAAGTTCGGATCTGCGAAAATCACCAGAACGGCAAGGATACACATGTCCGCGGATTTCAGGTGTTTGCCAGGGACCCCACCGCCGGCCTGGTAGAGAGTAGTAGGGGCAATTCGAAAAAGGGGAAACATGGCAGCAAGAGGGCCGAGGCAGAGGAGGAGGACGACTCCGGACTTATCATGGGCTTCGAACCAGCGGACTTTATGGCTGATCCAGTGATCCGATAGGAGATGAACGACTACAATGCCCGGTCTACCGGTGGAAAATGCGACGGGGAGTATGCAGTGATCATCGATATGGGATATCTTGAGACAAGCAGCATGGTTCATCAATAGGAGGGACATTCTCCTGGTCCCATCTGGCGGGGTTTCGTAAGTGAGATATTCTCTTTTCTCGAGGGTCAAAGCGATGTCGTCGTTGCCGTTGTGGGGGGAACGAGCGTTGCACATGTGCCGCAGGTGAAGACCAAAGGAAAGAAACCACACGGACCTCACCACAATTTCGCTTCCTTCGCTTCCTTCGCTTCTCACACTGCGCTCTTGTTGAACCATGGCCCCCTTGTCTTGCATTTGCTCCAATGAAACAGCGTCAATACATTCTCACGATGCTCAGTCAGCGCACACCTCTCCTCATTATCCCGTGCCTGGCCACATGTTTCCTTGTCTTCCTTCTCCTAGGCCGGGTCTCTCAAGGTTGCACCTATTTTCCACCCCAAGATATCATGATACTGACATCATCTCAGATGTTCGAGTGAACAGTCGCTGCGAAGCCATCCTCCTTCGCGGTCAATGGTCGCAAACATGGCCCCGGCCTGCCTCCTCCCAGATCTGGACTCCTCCAGGCTGCCTGATACACTCCTACACCTCATCCGATGTACGATCCTGTCTGTCCAAACGACAACTCACGTTCCTCGGCGATTCCACGGCTCGACAACTGTTTTGGGCTACCTCTCAGAAGCTGGATTACGCTCGTGCTCTAAATGCCAGTCAATCCACTCCAAAGCATGAAGATGTTACATTCCAGACTGATGAATTGATGATCAACTTCATCTGGGATCCTTTTCTGAACACAACAGGCTCAATCGATGATGTTGTGCCTTCCCCATCGATCGGGAATCTGGATTTCACTCACACCCGGCATACAGTTGTCATTGGTGCCGGGCTATGGCACACAAAACATCTCAAGGATTCATCGGTCACCTTCTTTCGAGAGGTTGTCGGCCGCAAAATTGGGGACAACGGACAGACGAGGAGGCCCTCAGAGATTTTGACGAATCGGGATGAGTTACAGCATGAACGACACCAACCACAGCTATTGTTCCTCCCAGTGGTGATTCCGGGCTCGCTTGAAGCCAGCAAAGACATAGGGACGCAACTAAACTCGGTTCTCCTCGAAACGGTCTTCCCGCAGGGATCTGGAGTCCTAGAGAGCTATTCCCAAATGGTTATGAGAAGTGCATCTCCTTTCAAGGACGACCGCATTCATGTCACAGACCACATCGCTTCTACACAGTCGGAGCTGATTTTGAACTACATATGCAACGACATTACCGAAGTGCCATCCAGACAGTCTCAAAGTTACTGCTGTGTGCCCTACATCCGGCCTCACCTCCTGCAGAAAATGTTTCTTTTCACGCTCTCATGTGTGGCTGTCTTCTACCTATTCTGGTCCCTGTCCCGGCGAAAACACTGTTTCCAACCCGAGGAGCATTCGTTGGTACCCCCAAAAGTCCCGTCTATGGCCGGCTCAATGGCTACGATTGCCGTTGCTGCGCTCTACAGCTTCCTTGCTGACCGTACTGTGGTGTTTAAGAAGGCCCCAAAGACAATTAACGAAGAGATGTTTGTTGGACTGTCAATTTTCTCTTTATTGGCGGGAGTAATCACCTTCGGACGGACTCGAGCCCCTCCGGCTGCCACCAAAGAGAGCGTCATACGTATTCCGGAACACCGACAAATCCTCTCCAGGCAGCAGACCGAGGAGTGGAAAGGCTGGATGCAAATTGTTATCCTCCTCTACCACTATTTCGGAATGTCCAAGAATCTTTGGGTCTATCAGTGTGTGCGTCTTCTGGTCTCGGCATACCTCTTCATGACTGGCTTCGGCCACACGACATACTTCATCACGACGAATGACTTTTCACTCCAAAGAGCGGCGGCAGTGCTTCTCAGAACCAACCTCCTCAGCATCATACTATCATTCGTCAT
Organism: Exophiala alcalophila; assembly: GCA_001599775.1. NCBI lineage: Eukaryota > Fungi > Ascomycota > Eurotiomycetes > Chaetothyriales > Herpotrichiellaceae > Exophiala > Exophiala alcalophila. Next base: position 3,485,996 of record BCHY01000005.1, on the reverse strand, counting down.
GGGCACCAATTACGACCTGTACTATTTCCCAGTCCTGTCAAGTGTTTGGTTTTTCATTGCTTGGATCACCATATCTAAGACTCCATCGTCCGGTATCAATGTGCGTCAGTTACTCTGCCGAATTGCGGTCTCTGGAATGGCAGTCAGATTTATTCTTGGAGCCGTCTCTTATTTTGAGACAACGTCAATTGTTGATGGAATCCCCAGTCTAGGAATGATCAAGATCAATTGGCACGAGTTCTTGTTCAGATTTGGCCTTGATGCTTACATTGTCTATGTTGGTATGCTGGCTGCTGTCTTTTGCGCAAGATATACCGCAAGTTTAGACATTCGACATCAGCGAGGCTCAGGAGCATTCATCCCTTGGTCTACGCTGACTTCGAAATTAGCAGTCCCCTTGGCTGGGTCAATCGTCCTGACTTATGCTGTTTTCTGTTGGGCTTTCCCGGACAAGTACCGTTACAATAAGTGGCATCCTTTTGTATCGCCATTCCCGGTATTGGCTTTCGTTGTCCTCAGAAATTCGACATCAGGGTTGTCTTCATCTCACAGCAGACTGTTTGCCTGGGTTGGACGCTGCTCTTTGGAGACTTTTGTCCTACAATACCATATTCTGCTTGGGGCAGACTCTCGCGGCTTACTTCAGCTTGGTCTGGCCGACACGCTGTCTCCAACACCTGGCATAGGCAAATACTTGTGCGACACCGTCGAGTTTATCCTCATTGTTTCGACATTCCTCTGGATGAGCTCAGGTCTTTCAAAAGCTCTCCCTGTGATCACCTCAAGCCTTGTCTGCCAAAATGGTAAGCCCAAATGTTCGACACAGGAGAAGATGGAAAGTGGGACCCTAGTGGAAACGGAGACCATGGCGCCGGCTGGTCCATTTCGACAGCGTGTCGAATTACGGACGAGATTGATTTTGATTTTGGTGTTTTTATGGGCTCTCAACTTACTCTGGACTCGGCTCGAATGACGCAGCATTGTTGTTCGCAAGACTATCAGTCTGTTATATCGCCGAGGCGGTTACAGGCGAATGAGGGACCAGATGGCGTACATCAGCGCCTCGAACTCCATCTCAACAACCTCCAAGCACGTCATTGGAGAATCAGAATCTCATCTCGAATCGCACTGGTCGATCCTCAGATGCCGACCCCATTCATCGGCTCCACCACCCGCTAAGGATTCTTTGATGTGACCTCAATATGCGGAGAAGCACGCCGCTCCGCCTGGAGAAGCCTCCGTTGAGGTCGGCGAGCCTCGCAGCGGAAAAATCGGCAGATGGGCCTTCGAGCCGCTGTTCGCGCGTCACAACACAAGTACATAGCAGAAGGACCTAACGTTCTTATGACTCACGACAAAGCACATATTTCCGTACGAATGCACCAATTTCAAGAACCAATGTTCCATGTCAGCGTATAGCAGCGTATTCCGAGAACCAGGCGCGCGCCCTGGACATCCACGCGGACTCCACATCTGACCCATCCTTCCCCGGCTTAAAAGCTCTTCATTTTTCCCATCCGAGGTGGTTGTTTGCCGTTGAAGTACTCTCCTCAGTGCAAAGGAGCGTCAGCGCCAGCTTCCAGATGTACTTCTTTATTCCCCTTCTCCATTGAGGCCCGAGCAGAGCCCATCAGGGCCAACGAACCTTCGCGGCGATGGCCGAAGCCGCTCCCAAAGAAGGCGATGGAGTCACAGTCCCAGTCGTCGCCGAACAACCTGCGGCAACTCACGCAACTTACGATGCGTCAGTTGAGCCGCGCTATGGATGGATTGTGTGCATTGCCATGCATATGATTAACGCCTTTACCTGGGGAATAATCGCATCATATGGCGTTTACTTGTCTTACTATATCAACAATTCAACCTTCTCCGGAGCGTCTAGCTTGGACTATTCTTTCGTTGGAGGCGTCAACTTTTGCTGTGCTATGATATCGGGGCCCATCGTCAACATCTTCATCCGGAACTTTGGCACTCACATTCCTATGTTCTGTGGTTGCTTCATGTTTGCGGGTGGTTTCATCGCCGCTTCCTTTGCAACGGAGTTTTGGCATCTGATTCTCAGCCAGGGAATGCTCGTCGGAATGGGTACGGCCTTTGCCTGGCTCCCAGCAACTCCCATTCTGCCTCAATGGTTCAACAGAAACAGAAGTTTGGCACAAGGTATTGCGGCGGCTGGGAGCGGCGTTGGAGGCGTCATCTTCTCATCTGCGACCACGCCAATGATTGAGAACCTGTCCCTTGCTTGGTCGCTGCGGATCACGGGGATCATCGCCTTCGTGGTGCTGATTACTGCGACCCTGTTGATTCGAGACCGCAACAAGACGATCCGGCCCAAGTTCAAAGCACTCGAGTTTGGCCTGTTGCGGAGATACAGAGTCTGGCTGCTGATGGGTTATACTTTCTTTTCGATCCTCGGCTACATTGTTTGCATCGTAAGTATCTCCTGGCCCATTTTATGGCTCAAATCCGAGCCTCTCGTTGAGGGAAAGTCCTCTCTCTGTTACTGTCACTTCCATCATTGATGCTGACTTTGCGTTTTTCGGGAACAGTACACACTCTCAGCCTACGCCATATCCATCGGGTTGACCCAGCAGCAAGGCGGCATCGTTATCACCATCATGAATGTTGGAACGTCTTTCGGAAGACCTTTCGTTGGGGTTCTCAGTGATCATTTCGGGAGAATGACCGTGGCTTGTCTGCTGACTGCCTCAAATACGATCCTGGCGTATGCAATATGGATCCCGGCGAATTCATACGGCGTGCTCATCTTGTTTTCCCTTCTTGTTGGAGCGACAAGTGGGATTTACTGGGGGGTATGTCTTCTACTCTCCCCTGTGGTGTCTGGGTGCATTTTAACGGGTACTTCAGACAATTGCACCTTTATGTGCAGAGGTGGTTGAACTCCAGGACCTTCCGGCCGCCCTTAATTTGATGTGGCTGACGGTCTCTATACCATCCTTGTGTGAGTTCAACTGGATCCGATAGACTTGAGAATGAAAGCTGACGGTGCATCAGTTTCAGAGGCAATTGCTTTGGAGATTCGGATGCCGAATTCCAGCAGAGAATACCTTTGGCCTCAGATATACACCGGTCTGACGTTCCTAATTGGGAGTCTCTTCATGCTGGAGCTGCGCAGACAGAAATGGGGCTTTGCCAGAGAGCGTCACCGGTAACGCGACTGACATGTTCTCCCACGAATTCAAGTCACAGCAGGCGCACCTTACATTCCATGTCGCCAATAGTGGATCTGGTCACATTATGACTGACCCGAGACTTTGCCTGAGAAGGTGGCAAGGCTTCCCAAGGGCGGATATGTATTCGATGAATGCAAGACCATGGGCGAAGTCATCTGGAGATCCCGCCAGACGATGAGCACAATATGCTGCACCCAGCAGTGTAGCATATCGCATTTGGGAACTCTAAGGGAGACTTTGTGTGATCCTACTCCCGGTCCAGGAATGACCATCGACATATCGATCGAATCCCCTCGGGAAACGTAATTGGGCTCGGTATCGGAACTGTGCTCTGGCGATTGTCAGATGGAGCCTGCTGCAGAATGTCGTGTTTCTGCGAGAGTCATCGGTACACTCAGGGGAAAGGGGGTCTTCATCCCGTCTTCTGAGGTTCGATCTTTCAGGACTTGCTGGATGCATGCAAGGAAGAGGCCGGACTGCGCGGCGGCGTTCCTCCCCATGACTGATTCGACTCGTAGGACATGGGAAGTTCTGGTCCTGTCAGCCTTCAGATGGCCTATACTTTAGAGGGAGGATGAATGATATGAGAATCTCCAAACACGTGGTTGTAGACCTGAAGTCAAGCGGCACTACCAACTCTGACAAGGCTCGCGGCTCGGAAGTCGTCGAAAAGGGGAGAGCGCGGACCTCGGCATTTATCCGCATTCTCACTCCTTAATTCTCAACGATTTCCTCCCCCAGATTGTAGACGCGCAGACGCGCACCAGTCCTTTTGATTCCTCGTTTCAACCCTGCGCGACATGTTAAAGTAGCAGGATGCCTGTCACCGAAATCCTCCTCTTGCGGCATGGCCACCGTCTAGCCTGGTCGTTGAACCCGGTCACGGGCGAATACTCCTCGAATCACCCATTCCCGACGAAACTGCCTGCCGACCCTCCTTTGGCCTCACATGGCGTGCGACAAGCGCAAGAAACAGCCCGGCATCTGGGCGAGTCGTTGGCCGAGCACGTGAAACAGGATCGCGTCCGGATATACTCAAGTCTGTTCTACCGATGCCTGGAGACTCTCCGACCGACCGTCGAAACGCTCATCGACCTTGCCCCCGAAGGATCGGCCGCAAAGAAGAATCTGCAAGTCAGAGGCGAAAGAGGCATCGGAGAATGGTTTGGTCGGGCGTGGTTTATACAGCCCAAGCCTGCGGAACCATCGAGGCTGCGCAGAGAGTTCTTCCCCTGGCTCAACGACCAATACGAGTCGCTCGTCGTGCCGCCGGAGAATGGAGAGAGGATCGAGCCCCTGCACGATCGCGTTGCACGAGCCCTGGCCCGAGTCGTGCAAGATGTGGATGAGGAATTCGCGCGAGCCGGGCGCAGCGAGGAGGAAGTGACTCTGATTCTCTGCGGCCACGCTGCGCAGATCATCGCCAGCGGGAGAGCTCTGACGGGCCAGTTCCCCGACGACCACGACGAGGACGACTTCCAGTGTTTCACGTGCGGGCTGAGCAAGTTCGCGCGCAGACAAGTGCCGGCGGCGGGCGAAGCCTACTACGACGACGACTGGCGGACCGGTGGTGGCGTCGCGGGCGGCTGGGAATGTATCCTCAACAGCGACTGCAGCCACCTGTCCCAGGGGGCGGAACGAGGCTGGCATTTCCACGGCGACGAGAGCTTCGACTCCTACGAGAAGGCGGCGGGTATGGGCATCAAGATTGCAGACGGGGGCGTGCAGTCGGCGGCGCCGAAGCTGTGAGGACGACTGCGATGTGTTATATATCTATATCTCAAGAGACGGGTTCCGATCTAGGCTCTGGATAGATGGCGTTCATGTGATGGGGGACTATATTACCGCGATCGATGTTAGTAGATCACACAGTATAGGTTCAGGCGTACAGAGGTGACGGGCGGGTTTTGATTTAGATTGTATGACAGGGCTTGTACAGAGTTTCTTTTGCCTTCGCGGATCAGATTGACGGCAGTGGATATTATTATTAGATGGAGATTCGGCTCGTCGGCTGAGAGCAAAACCATGCAACTATGCCACGTATCTACTCGTAGAGTGCAACTCTGCTCTACTTGACTCCGCATCCCAAGCAAGGAATCTCCGACTCTCCACATTTCGCCGCCCGCCAGATCTCGTCCTCAACTACTTTTCCCAGCTCCGCCAGTTACATCCTCTACTCGGACTGTCTGCGACCATCGTCCTGTACCAGGGCCAGCTCATTTGGAGCCATTGGGTCGATCCAACTCTGCCTCGACTGCGCGTTTCTTGGTGTATCCTGCCCAACCCTTGGACGATGCTTGCTCTCGCTCTGTAGTGACATGGCGAGCTTGAGTAGCTCTGCCCGCAGCCATGTGCCACGGGAGCAGAGCTCTACGCCTCTCGGCTGACTGCTATCATGGTACTTCACCCTCGACTGTCGACTTGATTGTGTCCAATTCTGACTCGAGCCAGACCTTCTGTCTGCTTTCATTCAACAGACGCGTCCTCGGACGCGGACCACGCTCCGAGACCTGCAGCAGCGACGCCAGTTTCACGACTACTTCGTCACTCATCTCCCCTCGTCCTCCCTCCACCCAGACTCGAAATCTCTGACGGGTCTTGCCCACAAATTTCCTCGAACGGCCACGACGCCTCATACCCCGGACAACAAGCTAGCTCCGGCCGCCCACCCCTCCGTATCGAGAGATACCACGGTCGTCCGCATTCCGCTCAGGAGTGCGAAACATCACTATGGTGCTTCCGTCTCCAGAGGAAGTCGACCGTACAATGAAGACTCTCACCAAGCCGGTGTGATCGAGCTCCCGGCGTTCTCCAAGAAGCCGCCGGCATCCATCACCTTCAGGGTAAAAGCAGGAGAAGGGACATCAGCCGGGGGCGCATCGGGCGACCCCCAGGTGTTTTATTTTGGTGTCTTTGACGGACACGGTGGCGCAGAATGCAGCGATTTTCTGAGAGAGAGGCTCCATGCCTACATCGAAGAATCGGCAGAATCATTTAAACTACAATCCAGCCTCAAGAAGTCGGCGGACATAGATCAATCGGCTGGCCCAGCCGCTGGGGCCTATGAGAAAGATGCCGAACAAGTTAAACAGAGCGAAAAGGCCTTGGACTCGGTCAAGATGACCAAAGACGACCCCTCCAACCAACAAGAGGAAGCACCAACAAACGGCGACGGCGACGGCGACGGCAACGGTTCCAAGCCCACGCATCTCGCCCCTCATCCCGGCGACCCTCCTCTAGTTCAGAGCGCCAGCAGAGAGAATGTTCGGAAGTTGGAGAAGGACCTGATAGGAAAGTGGAAGGACCTTGTTGGTGGATATTTTCGTCGTTTTAAACCCGCCTACTTCTCCATCTACAATGGATATCAGAACTCGGCGGAGGAATCAGATGCCATGAAGGAAGCCGGGGAGGCCGGGGACTCTGGTGTGGCAATCGAGGAGGTCTTGACCTACGCCTTTTTGAAAGCAGACTACGACTTTGTGTCCGCACAAGCAGCGAAGCATTCCGAGAACAGGGACAACGTCAGGGCAGAGCGACCCTTGAATGACGCCGACATCTTGGGTGAACCGGGAAAGCTTGCAGGCCACATTGGCGGACCTAACAGGTTCAAGGGTGGAAGCACCTGCAGCGTGGTGATGGTGTCTACACCTTCCCCGACACCCTTCTGGAACCCGGCCACAACCTCCTCGATGCTCGTCGCCCATGTTGGGGACACAAGGATCCTCCTCTGCTCAACATCCAGCGGAGCCGCAATCCCGCTCACCACGAATCACCATCCGTCGTCGCCCGTCGAGAGCAACAGACTTAGGAGGTATGCCGCGACATTTGTGACGGATTCATTCGGAGAGGAGCGAATCTCGGGCCTTGCCAACACCCGAGCATTCGGGGATATCTCTTCGAAAAGAATTGGTGTGAGCGCGGAACCAGAGATCAAAAGGATCGACGTCGGCCCGGCCGAGTACTCATTCATGGTGTTGATGTCAGACGGAGTTTCTGGCACGTTGGATGACCAAGAGGTGGTGGACATTGTCAAGGAGGCGAGGACCCCCGAACAGGCAGCTCGAGACGTGGTGACATTTGCAACAGAGGTCTCTCAAGATGGGGACAATGCTACTTGTCTTGTGGTGCGCATGGGCGGCTGGGAACGCCGACAGGAAGGCGGCTTCGGCAGCCTCGCGACAAAGGAGAGTCGCGATTTCAAGCGGCAACAGGCGGCTGACCCGCGGAGTCGAAGACAGTGAGAAGTAGGAGCACACAGGGTGTTGAACGCGGAGGCGACGAGATACGCCCGATCATTGTATTCTATGTAGAGGCTAGAGGGCATTTAGAAAGAGCCTTTGAGTATTGAAGCTGATTGCCATAACTCTATTTCATGTTCCAGGGCGGATACCGATTCGTCCGAACGCGGCGGGCGGGCGGGCGGAGGTCGGAGAATAATAATAATCCAGGGACCCGGACAGTTGGACTCTACTACTACTAACACGGCAGTACCTTACTCATGAGAATAACTTTAGGAACTTGGAACTCATCTGTTACTCCACCAGATCAGCTCCAGGACCTTTTCCACCATCTCGCCATTGCTGCCCCTTCCTACAATCCTTGACGCCTTCCACCCGTGGCAAGCAGGAGCAACTCAGACTCTTGCGACTCGAGAAGCTGCTCAGTGCTCACGCCAAATCCCTTTATCAGGACTCCGGACGACTAACTACTACGAGCGTCTCCGCGTCTGCCCTTATCAGCACCAATTTCGTCCCCCGTCGCCGTCCTGCGACTCCTGTCTCTCCTCTAAGCTCCCACCCCCCATCTGCCACATTCAGCAGTCCCTCACGAGACTCCTTCAAAACTCGCCGGCGCCTGATCCCATCCAGTTCCATCCCGCGCTGAATCCCACCGACCCAGACCTCGCTCGCGGCGGCATCGCCGGATATCATGGGCAAGGACACAGACACCGAGACCAACGGCCATGCGTTAGCCAACGGCCATGCAAAACTGAATAGCGCGCTTGAAAAGGTGGAAAAGGACATCTACGAGGCGGAGAACATCTTCCTGTTCCTCCCCAACATCATCGGTACGCAAGCGTGCACGCCCGGCGCGGTGCCCTCGCTGACGGAGTGAAACAGGCTATGCCCGCATCGTGCTCGCCTTCGCGTCGCTCTACTACATGCCCCTCCACCCGCGGACGTGTTCGAGTCTGTACAGTTTCTCGTGCATCCTCGATGCCGCCGACGGCCTGGCTGCCCGGCGGTACAACCAGTCCACCACCTTCGGCGCCGTGCTGGACATGGTCACCGACCGCTGTACCACCTCCTGCCTCCTGGTCTTCCTGGCCTCGGCCTTCCCCCGATGGTCAATCATCTTCCAATGCCTGATCAGCTTGGATCTGGCGAGCCACTACATCCATATGTACGCAACGTTGACCATGGGCGGGCAGAGCCATAAGAAGGTGGAGGCCAGCAGGAGCTGGATCCTGCACCTGTACTACACAAACAGGGTGGGTTGAGCCGTAACTCTCCTGACTGTCGCGAAAAGCGCTAACAGCGATTCAGACCGTCTTGTTCCTGTTCTGTATGCTGAACGAACTGTTCTTCATCGCCCTGTACCTCCTCTCCTTTTCCTCGCCGCTGCTTTCACCCTCCCTCCTCGTCTCCGCCGACAGCGGCATCAGCTCCGCCCAGCCGGGCTCTCCGGCCAACCCGAAACCTAGCGCCATTTTCATCAACCCATGGAGCGCCGGCGCAATGGAGATGGCGCGTGCGAACAAGATGGACAGCACCATCCCCTGGATCCTGGCGGGGATCAGCTTCCCCGTCATGTTTGGGAAGCAGATCATCAACGTCGTCCAGCTGGTGAACGCGAGCAAGTGGCTCGGTGAGGTCGATGTCGCTGCCCGAAGGAAGGCTGGGATTGCGCCCAGGAAGAAGAAGGCTGCTTGAAGCGGTGATTTGATGTCGACGAGATCGCGAGCTGGTGTGTCTGACCGCGGTCCAACGTCTCAAGAAGAGCTGGGGCCATATGCAGTACGAGACTGAGGAGTTGCTGTCAATAGGCTCAACGGAGTCAGTCGATGGCTGGGTCTTTGACCATGAGCAACTCAATCCACGAGAGAGTCCGCGACCTTCTCCGACGGCGGCAGAGCTGACACGACCGAGTGCGAGGGCTCACTGGCCAAGTCAGGCGATGGAAATTGTGTGTCAAGATTCAAAATCCTGGGCGCGTCGTTGCATTGGCGATGCTGAGGATTGTCACCGAATGCAAGTTGAGCATCTGGACACAGATGGATAATGCCGGCGGAAATGGAATGGGCAGCCGACCATATTGGGGACCTTTGTGTATTTTCGTTAAGCCGGATGGAATGCCATACTGGAACGAGCCTTGCCGATTCACTGAGATCTGAACGGAATGGGCGAACGAAATGGAATGGACTGATATCGGGCTCGCATATCAATGTTGGTCCATGGCGAGATCGGGATTACTTTTTCTTTTACTTCTTCTACTGCGAATTGTACTACAGCGATGTTCGATACTTGATAATCATAACGAATTAATCTCATCCATCGAGACAAAAACAATGTCTAAGGTCCTTTACTAATTGGCAAAAACTTAGTAACAGGGACAACCCGAGTCTATGACCGAACGGAGAGTGTGAACAAACTGAACAACCCGCGACTCAAAGTACTACCAGTGTTTCTAAGAAAACCCCCCAAGTCCTGGGCAGGGGATTTTTTTCTATAACGACCTCCTCAACTGTACCACGGGAAAATGACTTTCGTCTTTTCGCAGGGCTCCATATAGAGGTTTATAGTAAGGTGCTTGCTTTTCAGAATGGGCACCGGGCTGCACTGATTCTTACTTCGCAGAGAAATGCTCGTGGAGATTTTCTTTTGACCCGTGACGCCATGTGCGCCGTCATTCGGAGGTATGTGATTTGGTTGTGGCTCGCCCCTAGATGGTTCAACCAGAACGGTATCGCAAAGTCGTCTGCCTTTTTGTTTTGCCCTCGGATGCTCAAATGCTCAAATGCCCTCGTGTGTTTTCCCACTGCCCCACTGAGCCTCACTGCCTCCCCGAAATGATACCAGAAATTGAGAGGATGTAATATAATAGTCTGGAATTGTGAAGTGGTTGATTCGGCCTTGGCTTGGCGGTATGATATTCACTCGTTTCTGCCGCACCGTCAACAATGTGTAGCTCTCCGGCGGCACAGAGAGAGGCTGTCAGTTCACTGATGGCATCGCAGCTTGAACAGTGAAGTGTGACTCGATTCCGATACACACTCTTCACGATAATCGGGCCCTCCACGGTCTTCACGTTCTCGATGGTGGTAAACATCAAGATGACTTTGCTAATAAGAGCCGAAAGTCATCATGGAAGGCCCTTCTTTCCGAAAGCTCAGTCCATGCGGCTCCTGTTCCAAATCAGGAAGGTCCGGAATGACAATGGCGGATCCAAAGAGCCTGTGGTCAAGAGAGGTTTGCAAGAGACAAGGGTACCAACAGGATTTGAAGGCCTTGATCGCCGTTGCTCATGCGGAGGGTCGGTCAAAAACAACAAGAGTGCGCCTGGGTAGAATGCTATCAGCACCAACAAAACTCATCATACTGAGCCTACCAAAGATATTCACCGCGGAGAACATTGGGGAAAAGGCAGCACGTGCCAACCCATCATACAGGGTCGTGGAAGAGACCTTCAATCTGGAAAAGGCGAATAGAGGGAGGCCCCCTCCGCCACAGAAGTTAAGATTGAGGCCTGTTTGTTGCTTGGACCGAATCGACCAATGTTTCTTTGCGACGACAAGCTGGGAGAATGAGCCCATGGAAGGTGAGTGATTCAAGGAGGGCAGCTATTGTGATGAACTGAGAGAATAACAGCCTGTGCCACGGTATTTGTGGTGAATACACCCGTGACGGAGGTTCGCTGACGGGCAGAGTGGTGCCTTGTCGGCGTAACTGGGACGCATGTGGCAATTCCGGCATGAATGTGTAATGTCGAAGGACCGCAGGGTTATTCAAAGGTATGGTAAGGTGGATGGACAGCGAATGAATCCGGCCGCTATGAGACGGAAATACCGATAGTCTCGCGTTGTCGAAGACCACCAGACGAGATGGCTCGACGGTAAGGCTCAAGAGCCAGGGCTTGAAGAGCAGCGACAGATGAACCGCAACTTCTTCTCACCTCTCAGCTTTGATGCCGATGATATCCCGGGCAGCGAGGGCTCGAACTCGACATCCTTGCTTTCCAGTTTTGATCAATCCTCATCCCATGAACCGACAATATAGAGATCGGCCCGCATTGCCCCAGAACAATGTCAAGACGCCGGCAGGGGGAAGAATCACGGGTGTCAGCATGCTGATAACTCAAAATCCTTCGGCCGAAAAAATGTTGTTTTGGCTGAGGGCCGTTGATCTGATTTGTCCCTGATAATTCGAGGCTTCCAGACGTGCAGAACATTTGTGTCGACACGGACTTGAGGGGTCCTCATTGTCAGGCCTGCCACGCCAATGTGTCATGGAGTGGGTGGGGAAGTATGGGAGACATCGTGCACCACCCTTGACCAATATCACTTGGACAACTTGACCTGGAGCAACATCGACACCTGCGAGCCGAGACGACGAGGATTGCGAAGGGTCGGATGTCGGGAAGCGACTGAGCATCCGCATTCAAGCGAGATGACATGACACAGGGTTCCAGTGAGCCCAAAGTCATGGTTTCGCGAGACGAAGCCTTTGGGAGGCGTCACCAAGTGATGTACTCAGTGCCCGGTGGTGGGAGAGAGAACCGAGACTCGAGAGAGTTGAGGTTGTCGAGAGGAGATTTGCAGAAGGAGTTGTCTGACAGAACGTCTCGGTGGCACCTTCCCAGGTTCTGATGCAGTTTTGCTCCTTCCCATGCAGACTGCAGAGAGCGGAACGTCGCAGATCGGGAAAAATGTGGTCGTCTGACCAAATCTCGTTCCCGTCCCCGACACGCCCAGCCGTCGGACCTTTTGCGGGAGACTTGGCCGCCCAACTCTTTCCGGCTCCTGCGCAGTCGTGATTCGTGGGTGCGCCTTGCGCGCGCCCGCGGTGGAGGATTCCCGCAAGACATTGATGGCCTCGACGATTCTTTCCTTCTTGTCTACGGACATTGAATCCAATCATCTTCCTCTCATTCCTCCCTCCCCGTCCTCCCTCCGCCAAAAAGTCATCATCGTCACTCGTCCGCCAATCACTCCGGACCATCAGATCGGTGGCAGCGAACACGCGAGCGCACCTGCGAATCCGGCTGCATCGGCCATGCGTCTGGTTTCGCCTTTATGCTCCCGTCTCTCAACTCCTTCTTACTACCGTACTACTTACTACTTACCTGCGACGTCTCGCTCCCCCGCTGCCTTCAATCAGTCGCCATGGAGCAACATTGTACCTAGCCCTGAATTATAATAAATGACCACCCCTCCCGCGCGGCCTCGGGTCTCCTAACGTCGATTCGCCCGCCCGAACGGATGATGCGACCGCGAGCCTCACCATGAATTCCCACGATACCCAAATGCACGATGTCCAAACCCACGAAGAGCCAAAGTCTCCCGCATTCGCCCTTCGCAATCCCATCCACCCCTCGGTCGTCGACCGCCTCGATCCTGCCTTTGTCAAATTATACAATGAGTTCATTGCCAATGGCCCGGCGTGGTCAACGGACCTGAACGTCGTCCGGCAAAACTACTCGGCGCTGTATTCATACGCCACGGCCCCTGCAACAGGCGTCGGGGGCATTGGAGAGACACAAGTTCCGGGCTGGGATAAGTATCCAGGAGACATCAATGTGCGAGTCTATGTGCCTCCCGGCGAGGAGCCCGGCCAGCGCAAAGTCTGGCCTGTTCATTTCAATTTCCATGGCGGAGGTATACCATTCCTCCCCACTGCCGCAGGACACTTGACTGACTTGCGCAGGATGGGCCGTCGGCGACCTGGAGACCGACGCACACATCTGCCACCATATCTGCGCCTCCGTCCCTTGCTGCGTCATCGATGTCGAGTACCGGTTGATTCCCGAATATCCCTTCCCCATCGGCGTCATGGACAGTCTGGCTGCTGTAGTACACATTCTGGCGAACCCTAAAACCTTCTCCATTGACTCGACCAACGTGACCTTTGGTGGAGAGTCCTCCGGTGCGACGATCGCTCTTATCCTGAACCATTTGTTCCGAGATGGAGGTTTCAGCGACAAGCTGAAGGGTGTGATTGTGGGGACTCCCACAATCAGCGACGTGAGGAAATACGCAACTCCAGATATGAGCCCGTGGCAGAGCATGCAGGAGGCCGAATATGCACCCCTCCTGAATTGGGAAAAGTTGAAATGGTTCGACACCTTCAAATGGATGTCTTTGGGAAGCCAGCATCTGGGTACGAAGCCCAAAGAACAGAAGCGTGACATATCTTGGTTCGCCAACGCCATGAATGCGCCCGACTTCAGAAATCTGGCTCCCTTGACCTACATCGCTACCGCTGAAGTGGATCCTTTGAGAGACGAGGCCGAAGCATATGCCAAAAAGATTGAGGAAGCCGGGAACAAGACCATCGTGCGGAGGTTCGGCGGTGTGCCGCATCCATTTATGCATATGGACCGGGTCCTACCCCAGGGCCGTGATTATGTTCAAGATGTGATTCAACACGTTCGACGATGCCTTTACGCTGCACAGCTGCCACCTCCAATCACCACACCACCCGACACCTAGATCTAATCGAGCAAGAGTCAACTGCCTCGAAGAGCGGAGATCCCATGAAGGGTGGACATCTTCCCCCGAACTACCAAACATCGTTCCAAGCGGACTGCCATCTCCACCTATATCCCATGGCCCTGATATCGGTTCCATCTCTCTCGCCGCATAAGTATGGGCATTGGTACTGGCTCGAGTGGCATCTTTCAGTCTGCATCTTCAACACGACTGCTGCGATTCTCGCCGACCGAAATCCGGCGCAAACGAAGCGAGCAGCCTCTTTTCGAGCAGGTGCCGATCTACAGATACGTGCTATCTGACTCGTGGTTGACGCCACTTCAGCCACCATCGACTTCACGCCACCACCTAGTTTGGCACTATTGACCTCCACTGCTTCTACAGTGCAGGGTATCTCAACCCGAAGCCAACATTCCAAGCCCATGAACGGTGTTGTACCTGGCTCTGGGATAAGGCGATTTATGTCGGGGGTTGTACCTGGCTCTGGGATAAGGCGATTTATGTCGGGGGTTGTCCCAGACGGCAAAGAAGGGCACCATTATCATGCCCGTGTTCTTGAGCCCATCTTGGACGCCAACAAAAGTATATGGCGCATTTAATCGGGAAACTAGCCCGGTGAGCAATCTAAAGTCCCAGTTGGATAGAGTTGGGCAAAGGCAATAGACGTAGGACATGTGAGAGGGATGTGCTTCAGATCTTGTATGAACACCATTTCAAAGTTGTGATCTCTTTGTGCGTGGGATGCCTCCCTCCGCACCCAAAAGTGCGCGGATGTTCTAAGATGATTCCAGGCTCATGGCCGCAGCTACCTTTATGTTGTACGCGTAGTCTCTTAACTTCACTCCCTCCGGTAGCGCAGTCTTCTCTGCCAGATAAGTGATCACGATTCACTGATGAGCATTGAAGATGTGGGGCGACGCTCGGCCGAGTTGTCGGATATGGCCTCCGCCGCCACCCGGACCAAAGACGCGTCAAACACGAACGCGTCGTCCTCTCAGTCGCGTACCGCGTTTTCATGAGGTTTCGACGTTGCGTCCTTCGCAGAGAACGTCGTCTTGGATTGAAGAGCAACAAAGATATAGGCCCAGTATGCCTGAGAAACCTCCTTTTCCTGGCCGCCCTGCTCAACCTCCGGGTCCAACCTACCTCCAGTACTCGCCCGATGGCCATCGACTGATCGTTGCGGGAGTTGGCAACTTTGCCCGATCCTTCAGAACCGGAGACAATAACGAGCCTGACTTGCTTCCCTCCACCCATCAAGAGACATTTGCAGTCGCCTCAGGTGTATGGAAATTCTCAGAGTCTACGAATAGAAGCCACGTCCGCTGACCACCTGCAGAACGAGTACGTGATTCTGGGCTGCGAAGACGGGACCGTCTGCGAATATGAAGTACCATCTGGACGCCTGAAGCAGATGCTGGTCAGAACGACCTTGCCCATCCGCGATATTGCCCTTTCGCCCGACGAAAACTTGGTTGCTGTCTCAAGCGAGTATGTTGCGAAATTGTCCCTTTCCAGATCACAACTGACTGTCTCTCAGCGAACTCGAGATCAAGATCGTCAACCGACACGACGTTGAGCAGATCACCATCCTCCGAGAGCATCCCAAACCAATCAAACATCTAACATACGACCCATCCGGTAAATATCTGGCTGCATCATGCACCAACGGAGTCATCTACATCTACGATACCTCGATCCTCGAGCCTAAGGTATTTCGGACAGTTGATGGAGTCATTGCCAGTCTGGAGACCGCGCAGTTTGCCACTTCGCGATGTGTTTGGCATCCTGATGGAAGGGCATTTGCTTGCGCAACACCGGCAAGAGAAATACAGGTTATTTCGGTGGAAGATGGAGCGCATCAGAGGGTCTTTTCTGGCATACACAGTGGCGACATTACCTCTCTGGCCTGGTCACATAATGGCGCATTGCTGGCCAGCTCCACGGAACATGAACTTGTCATCTGCGAAACAAAGACTCAGCAAAAGATCCAACACTTCAACTACGAGAAAATCATCAATGTCACCTGGCAATCCCAGGGCGAGAATGTCTTCAACTGGACAACTTCCCAAGGCGAGGTGTTCATTATTCCCGGATTCCTGAAAGACGAGGCACATGTCCGATTACTGAATGGACCGAAAGTCGCAGCGCCATTCTTCCACGATCCTCTGAAGGACAAAGCCGCAGCGGTCAACGGTCGCAAACCTCTATCGAATGGCCAGGCCCAACAGCGGGCCGGAACCCCCGATAGCCTGGACGAGCTTCTGGGACCGGAAGAGGAATACGACTGGATCGAAGACGACGATGGTGCCGGATATATCAACGAGAATGGCAAGAGACCCAATGGCCCCCTTGGAGACGCCTTGGGCACCGTGGTTAAACGAAACAAATCCGACTCGTGGCAGCCGCAGGTCCACGAACAGTTTCAACCGGGAGCAACCCCTTGGAGAGGCAATCGCAAATACCTCTGTCTCAACTTGATTGGATTTGTCTGGACTGTCGACCAGGACACCCACAACACGGTCACCGTCGAATTCTACGACCGCGAAATGCATCGTGATTTCCACTTTACCGACCATTTCCTTTACGACAAAGCCTGCTTGAGCGAAACAGGCGCATTATTCTCCGCCCCCGCGAAAGATGGGCAGCCAGCCGTTATCTTCTACCGCCCGCACGAGACTTGGACTACTCGCTCGGATTCTCGAATCAGCTTGCCGGATGGGGAAGAGGCGTCCTGCATTGCGTTGACGGACCGATACATTGTCGCCGTTACCAATCGGCATTATGTTCGCGTATGGACGCTATTTGGCACCCCGGTGCGGATTTGGCGCATGAAGAGCTCTCCCGCCGTCACATGTGCAGCATGGGGCGACCATGTCATGACTGTGGGCAATGGCCCTGTGGGTGCCGATGGATGCACACAATTGATGTATAGCATCCACGACATCAGGAGAGATGAGAACCGGCAGAATGAAGATTTTATCGCCCTGGGAACCGTCGCACCGGACTCGGACGAGGAAGGGGTGAGTCTCAAGTCTCTGTTCTGGAGTCATGAGGGAGACCCGTACATCTACGACAGCAACGGTGTGCTGCTGACGCTAATGCACTGGCGGACGATGGGCCAGGCCAAATGGGTCCCGCTCCTCGATACGCGGCTGCTGGACAGACTGAAAGACGGGAAGAGAGAGGAGACGTACTGGCCTGTGGCGGTCGCGGACGAGAAATTCCACTGCATCATCCTCAAAGGCGGCGACAAGAGTCCCTACTTCCCACGGCCGCTGCTCACCGAGTTCGACTTCCAGATCCCCGTGTCGCGGCCCGTTGACAAGGCAGAGGACGATGACGACGAAGCGGAAAGCAATGCCGCCGCGGCGCAGAGACTGGAGGAGGCATTCGTCCGGTCGTCGCTCCTGCTGGGTCTCGTGGACGATCTGGTCCAGGGACTCGGGGACGCGGCTAGCCACGCGCAAAAGACAGACGTCATGAGGCGGGAGATTGATGTGGACAAGATCCTCCTGCAGTTGCTCGCGGTGGAGTGTCGAGAGGGCGAAGACCGCGGGATGAAGGCGCTCGAGCTCGTGGGTCTGGTCAAGGACAGGGGTGGCAAGATGCTCGAGGCCGCGGCCAAGGTCGCAAGCCGGTGGGGCAGGACCGTGCTGGAGGACAAGATCCGCGAGTATGCGGAAAGGAGGATTATGGGGCTGGAAGAGGAGTAAGGACGAGGAGGTCTCTCGTGAATGGGAAGGCAGCGACGCGCAGGCTGAAGCAGGGAGCAAGACGTCGTCGTCGTCGCTTGTTCGGTGTCTTCATCCCCTCCAGTTTATTCCCATCAAGGATGGAAGCGAGGAGTTCATTTGGATTAATGAGAAAAATGAAAGATTGATTCTACTTTTACAGAGCATCTATATGTCTGCGCGCTTCACCACGACCGCCGACCGTCGACCGGTGTCCACCACCCATCGCCCATCACTCTCCTGCCAACGCTTTCTCCACTCCACTCCATCAGATCCGATGGACGCGGTATGCTTGTCGCGGCCTATTGAAGCGCCATATATGAACCCAGCGCCGCGAAGACCAAAGCCGCGACGAAATGGGTCCTGACGCCGCCGGTGGCCCCCCTGTGGAAACGGTAACAGATCAACGTGTCCCCGAACATGGATGCCAGATTGCACAATAACAGGATCCCGACGGGTCGTGGATCCTTTGAAGTTGAGAATGCGAGGAGGGAGAGACCTGCTGCGATGTTGCGGACGCCGACGACGGGGATGAATGGGTTTGTTGGCGGTGGGTCGAGGTTGGGACTTGAGGGCGAATCGTCTGGATCCAATGTCTTTGTGATTTGAGCCGGGCTGTCGTCACTCTGAATCGGTGGCGGTGGTCGGGATACAGGTGCAAAGGGGAGGCCAAATGTTTCCGCGAAGGGAATGGGTTGAAGGATACAGCGCACCCCGATCCCAGTGCAGGCGAGGCCGAGGAGGACGGTCGCGATACGGGCCAACGGCGGGAGATTGGCGAGGACGGACATCATCATTTCGTGGTGGTCGTTACGATTTTGGGGAATAGAGAGAGGTCCAGAGGTAGAGAGCGAGACTCAGTGGCAGTCTGCAGAGAAGATGTCGAGACTTGTCCTTTTATTCATTGTGCTCGCTCGTCCGGGGCGCTTCCTGTCCTTCAAAGATGTTCCTGGTTGAGGCTGTTCGCGCACACCGCACCTCCGAAAGTCCTTCATACCGAAGCCGTGGCCCCAGGATTGTGTAAAAAAGACGATCCCCGATTGAATCTGCATAAGCAGAGATACCACGCTGATTGTTGCACAGGCGGGCCACGCGTGCAGAGGGATGGGGTGGGAGGGGACGGTGTAGCATCGTCGGCCGATCGGCTGGCAAAGTGTTTTGGGCGAGACAGACAGACTGTAAGCAATATCGATATTACCTCCGGCAAGACCGGACATCCGTTGCACCACCGGTGAGAGTCATTCTAGGGATGGTGGCTGAGAGAAGATGGACGTGATACTATCCGCAGTCGAATAGTCCTGTATGACGTGGCAAGGCTCCGACGAGTCACATATGAGTCCGCATGGAGGCCGAGCGACGGTGAACAACGGCATGCCATATCGTCGCACTCGTATCAAGAAGTCCGTAGCCACAGTTGCAACCTTCGGCTCTCAATTATTTGGCCAGGATAAGCAGAATTTGCTTGCTTGTTGCTGGAGTGGCTTTCTCGTGTGGTTGCCTCATGATTCATCAGCCCCTTTCCCCTCACAGCCTTGCGGCCCTTGCGTGAGGCTGGTGAGAGCATATACACTGTCCGGATTCAGCGGTGAACGTCAGCCACGCCTTCGAGACTTGCAGTTGCCGAATGCATCCCTTTGCACGCCTTGGGTTAACGCAAGAGAAGCAGGAGAAGCGAGAAGTATTTGTATCACACTTGAGTGACCGGACTCCATGGACCATTAGAAGCACTTCAGGAAATCGAAACAATCTGTACTATCAGCTAAGTCCACAGTGATTCGGTGAAAGCAATGCATGCGTCGAGATGTGAAACAATTCGATGTCCCAGTTCATGAGTCTAAGGTCTTGAAACTTCGACTAGTGAGCTCAATTCTCGAGGAAACGCCGCAACAGTGTCGAGCTTATCTGTCAGACAGGAGAAGGAGCATCTTCTCAGCAAAAGAGACGGTTCAGCCTTTAGCATCGTGAATGATGCCACCCCTCAATCATAGACATCCCCATACCGTTGCTGCGTCTTGACCCACTGGTGACTTCCCCTCTGGTACTGTGCCCATTTCGGGAACATTGTTCAAGGCCTTGAACCAGACGACTGAAGAATTTGCAACCACGGTTTGGATTCGTTCGGAGTTGGATCAACCGAGACGATCGATACCCATGTGAGTATATAGTGTTATTCGAAATGCCTCCAAACGCTGGACCTCACACGCGATATGTTTGACTTCGGCCCTTTCCCGCATCTTTCTTCTGAGATAATGGTGCTTGAACCGGGAATACGTTGGAAGAATTCGTCCCAGTGCGTCCTTATGCTGTTCGATCCGTACGCCGACAGTTGTACAGATCGTTTCCGAATTCAAATCGACATTTCGGTGAAAGTAAGCGGCACGGATGGAAGCCGAGATGGCTGCCTTGTGTTGTTCGCCGTATTTGACCGAAAGGGCAACCAGGCGGAAATAATGTTGGAAGATGGCTTGTGCAAATTCTTTGACTGGTGGAGGGACACCCAGGATTGAACACTCCTGGAGCAGTCTTACGAGAGCATAGTCCTTCGCTTTCCCGCGGGCTTCGAAGTTTCTCGGTCGAAGAGAATAACGCGGTCGAGGATGGCAGTGAGGCTGCGAAGAGGATATGTCCGACGGTGGGGAGGGCGAGCATATGTGTAGGGTTGATAGCGCGCCGCTCGCCATCCTGATATCTGGGAATGATGCCGCCTGCTCGTTGCTTAAGCGGTAGAAGTACCAAGTCAGAGCTGTACATCAAGTTGCTTTTCAATGCGAATCGGGATGCTGCAGGCGTGGGAACATACCTCGATGATAAACGGCGTGGCAGACGCGCAACACGACAGTGACTTGAATGGCAGCCCTCTGCAAAGCCGAAAAGAAGGTGGAGGTGAGGCAGACGGAGAAGTGAGAGACAGAGAACGAAGAAAGAGGAAAGAAATCAGCAAGAATGATTTGGTGGCAGTTGCCAGTGGGCAGCGCAGGCCAGTTTAGGAAACTGCGCCCTTTGCCAGAGGCGTCAAGAACCAGATTCCCTTCACTTTGTCTGTGTTGGTTGATGCATCTCTTCTTTCATTTTTGGATTAAGCTACTTTTGGCTTCTGTTCGATCACGGGGGCCTTCAACAGCGTCAGAACGAGTACTGTCACCCCCAACATGGTACTTCCTCCGATTGTATACGCCGTCTCCCGGCCTGCCCACCAAAACAGGCTGCAAAACACGAGAGGCCCCAAAGCTCTGCCAAACTGTCCCCAGCTCCGCAGAGCTCCCAAAACCTTGCCTCGATTGCTCTCCTTTGCCTCGAAACTCCCCAAACTGTTCAGTCCGGTTACCACGGTGGCCGAGGTGACCGCAAGCAAAGCGCCTGCAGAATACAAACCAGCGGTATCCTGGACTCTCGCGAGCAAAAAGAAGGACAGAGTGGATGCCACCACGCCTATCCTCACCACCGTCAAAGGTGGTAGACGCCGAACAATCGATCCCTGAAGGAGGGAGGCAATTAAACCCACGAATCCAAGGAGTCTCCCGTTTACTTTTGATGGTGAAGGATGGTCCGGGAATAAAGCAGATGTGATGAGAAAGGGCAGAGAGAATTCCATCCCGGAAAAGGGGAGTAGAAACAAGAAATGGATGAGATTCAAGAGGAGCGGGTTGTTGGTGTGTTTGAAGGCTCGGGGGCTGGCATTGGCGTCCTTTTGCGTCGATGCTGGTGGTTTCGGGGGTCGAGTCTCGGGAAGTTGAAGGTATAAGTACAATGTTTCGACCACGATCAACAGCAACGAAAAGCCGGCAGCTGTCGCGAAGGGGTTTGCGATGACCGTCGTGACGCTTGCAAGGGCCGCTCCCATCGCTGGACCGAACGTGAAGGCCACACTGAAACAGGCTCCGACAAGAGCCATGGTCGATCCTCGCTGCTCTTCGGTACTGATGTCCGTCGCAATGGCCGTGGCGAGCTGCACATTGCCTTCGCTGAGGCCGCCCACGATCCTGCTCAGCAAGAAGGTGCGAAAGTCCACGGCGGCACACCACAGCGCCACGCTGGCAATATTTCCACACATGCTCCATAATAAGGCCGTTCTTCTGCCGTATTTGTCCGAAGCGCGACCAATTATCGGGCTGGCGATGGCTTGTAATAGCGAAAACAAGGAGCCCAGCGCTCCTCCCAAAAGCACAATGTCATATTTCTCATTGATGGGAACGGCAAAGGACTGTTTGTATGCGTTGAGGTAGTGTAGTATACTGTTGAGGGTCGAGGAGGGATTGGTTTCCAGGCTTCGGTAGAAGGTGAGCAGCGAAGGGAATAATGGTAGAATGAATGTGAAGGAGATCTATATTCGTTAGGGTCCGCCGGACTCGACCTGTTCGACGCTGTTGATTGCACTCACCAAATCTAGGAGCAGAGATATAAACAGCACGCGGAGGATCTTCTTCCGCTGCTGAGGAGCGATTGGATCCATGTTGCGCAGTCGCAGGTATAGAGCAGGTTGCAGGCAACAGAAAGAAGGAAGGGAGAGAGTTCGAAGAGCAGGATCGCGAAGAGGTCGCAAAGGTCAGAACTTCAATCGACAACAGCGGCCAGCGCTGGGGGCGAATGGGGGATTAAAAATAGTGCGCAAGTTGTTCTAGTAAGGCAAGGTAGGAAGCAGAATGCGAGATTGTGTGTGAGCTGTGCTGTGAGCTGTGAGCATATTACTGTCTGGCATCTGGCGCGGTTTTCGGGGCGGCGGCGGCGCGATCAACACGCGGTTGGCGGAGGAGGATCGAGACAGCAGCCAACGAACGGGGCGGGACGAAGAAAACGGTGCCGTGGGCCCCTTGCTTTTTCGTTGCAAATTCCAAGCTGCTTTTGCCGTAATAATCCGTACGAGTACGAGTCTGCCCTGAGTCCCCTTACACGGGGCCCTTCTCGAGGAATGTTTCCCGATTCATTTGTTCAGTGGCGCACTTGCCGGCGGGCGTCGAGCTGGGCGGCATTCCGGCCAATTACTTGACGTTCCACGTTCCATCGTCGACTTCCGCTTTCCCCCTTTTCGAGCGCAGCCTGGTACCAAGTCCATATCCATGTCTATGGAGCATTGACAGGTCGGAAATCGGGATGAGTAAGGACGATTGATTACGTACTGGGATCTTCTACGTACAGTACTTGTACAGGGAGCAGCAAATGGGGAGCAAATGGGATGCGTGCAATTCAAATCCAACTATGGTATCTATCAAGTTTCTCGTTGTCGTTGTCGTATATCAGTCGTATATAGTCCGCCTACCTAGCCCACCCAATCCATCGAAAGCCCGGAAACCCCACGTTGGTTTTAACGTCTGGTGCTTTCGTTTTGCTGATCTGTGCTCGATATATGACACAAGGATAACATAGTAGTATTCCGGAACTGTGAGGCCTAGATCACACGGGTTTGCTCGTCGGCCATCGTTCTTTCGTGGTTGGATTGACCGGTTCGTCCCCTGTCTTTGGTGGTGGTCTCGAGTCCTCGTTCGGTCCTTTCCAACAATATCCAGTCCTTCGTTCCTCAAGATGCTCCGTGGGTGACTGCTGCGGCTCTCCTGCGGTGGCAATGCGTGCTTGACCTGTCGTGGTGTCGTGGAGAGGTTCCCAGGCCAGTGAATGCTCAGGCGCCAGCCTCGTCCGTAGACCGCCAGCATTCGTTCAATTCTGCCACACCCAGAGCGCACAGCAGCACGCATCAATCCACGCATGCCCACGAAACGCATCCCAAATGGAAAAGAGCAAAAAGAAAACCGCGAATTGAATCACCCACCCTCCCATCGAAAGTGCAAAAATTCCGTGCCCCCCTGCCGAACGGGAGTTTGCAGACTGTCCACTTGGGAGATTTCGAAGTTTTTACCCTATGCTTCATGCCTAACGCCGTGGCGTCAAAGGAGCCCCTAACGACCCCCAGACACCCGACACAGCTTTCTGCAGTCACCGGGACTCCATGGCTTAAGACTCTGAGAGTAAGTGCATGGCAACTTCAGACAGAGAATCCAGAACTTTGAAATATATCCCTTGATTTGTTTCTGCAGCACCCTGATGGCCAATAGATGGCGGGTGCGGCAGAAAACCGATGCCTCAGGCAGGTTGGTGTCGTTGGACTGCTCTTCGCTTGGATGGGTAGACTGATATGGGTGGAAGATGTGAGGAATGAGAGGAATATAGCTCGGGCATAGCTCATAGGATTGGGCGATAGCCGCAGCCCATGTCTTATTTTTGGCGAAGAATTCGAGTTACCGAGCGGTGGAAGATCTCGGCTTGACTGCATAAGACGGTCGTTCAATCATTACCGATACGGCATTCTCCAGTCATCAACTGCTTGTCATTTGCGTTATTCGAATTGAAAGTCCATGGCGTCCTTCAACCGCCGCTTCCAACCGCCATGGTGCTCTTGGTTCTCCAGTCTTCGAAACTGGACGACGGAGGGTCGCCTTTCTTATCCGCATCTTTGCGCTTTTGCTTGTCTTCCCAGTCCCCTTCTTCCTGTGCAATGAGAGCATGGAACTTTCCACCCTGGCCTCTGCCAAAGTAAATAGCTCCTTCTTCTCTCTTAGCCACCTGTTCGGTCACGAGGACGTATTTCACACTGCTGCCCGGAGCCTCGAACATGGCATCACCAAGGATGGTCTCCATCTCGGTTCGTAGTGCGCGAGCACCCGTGCCCATGGTCAGCGCATTCGAGGCGACAACGTGCAAAGCCGGCGTGGTGAATCGAAGCTCGATTCCAGATAGAGAGAACAAGGTGACATATTGAGCCACAAGAGAATTGCGGGGTTCTGTCAAGATGCGCAAAAGCATCGAACGCGTAAGAGCAGCCAAGGCAGCAGTGGTGGGTATTCGGCCAACAAGCTCAGGGATGAAGCCGTACGATTGCAGGTCAGCTGGGGTGGCCAGATCCAACGGGTTGAAATAGTTTGGCTCTGATACTGTGCCGTCCGGAGACATCTGTTCAGGTGCGGGCGCGGGAGTAAAGAAAGGCAAATGCTTTTTGTAGAGCGCCTCTTCTTGAGAACCAGGTAAGATTGGAACGGGAGCCGTGGAACTGGATTTCTGATCGCGGCCATAGGATACCAAGTTGGAACTTGACTTAACACTAGCACCAAAACCAATGCTGCCCTTAGTCAATCGATCCATGACATGCTTTTGGAGTCCAACAAATGCGCCACTGAAGATGAAGAGGATGTTATCGGTCCTCACGTTGTATACTTCGCCCTTGGCTGGGGCCGCCGCACTACCAGAAGAACCTGAGGAGTATCCCGCCCCTAGAGGACTATTTGTCGGGTAGGCCTGAGACTGACCTCCTGCTCGGGGGGCATTCCGTTCCGGTTTCGCTTGGATCTGAATGGTGGTGCCTTCGATAATTTTCAGCAGGGCCTGTTGAACACCTTCTCCGGAAACGTCTTTGCCGTGACTGACTTTCGCTGTCGCAATTTTGTCGACCTCATCCAGGCAGATGATGCCGCGCTCGGCCCTCTCGACATCGTAGTTGGCGGCGGCCAGGAGGCGGTGCACGCATACCTCCGCATCCTCGCCGATATACCCAGCCTGCGTGAACGGCGTGCAGTCTGACATGGAGAAAGGGACCGAAAGCACTCGTGCTAAGGTCTTGGCCATCAGCGTCTTCCCAACACCGCTGGGTCCCAGGAGCAATATGTTGGATTTCTCCAAGGTGAGTGGGCTTGTGTCGACCAAAGTAGGACCGTTCTTGCCCGGAGCGAATGACGATGTCGAGGGCCCTCCCATGCGAATGGTCGGCTGTTGGCCAGGAAATTCGCTCTCAACAGGGTGGCGTTCTCTTCGCTCTCGTTGTGCCATCAACTCCTCCTCTTCCTCGTCCCGCCTTTGTAGTTCTTGTATCCTCTGATAGTGATTGAATACGGCAACGCTGAGAATCTTTTTCGCCCGTTCCTGGCCCACGACAAACTGGTCGAGATGCTGCTTCAACATCTTCGGAGTCAGGCGAGGAGTGCCATAGACAGAAGCTCCGCCCAAAGGCCCGGAGGTTGGAACCCCGGGCTCGTAGGAGCCGGTGAATGGCTGACTCGTGAAATCGGAGCGATGGAACTGAGAGGAGGAGAGTTTGGATGGGCTCGAAGAGAATGAGCGTTTGCCCAGTGCGACATAGGATAGGCACAGGCGCCGCGGAATGGCGACCGTCGAGGTAGCCATTGCTCTATCGAGCGCAGGGCAGAGGAATATTGGAAACGCCGCAGAGACCTGCATTGTAGGCGCCCGGACCAGGAATCAGATCGCAGGAGCGAGCAGAGCCCACGGAGGAAACGACAAATGCTTCAAACTCTTCAAGCTGATGATGGCGGGAGTAGTATGTGGGAAATGGTGGGAGGACGACGATGACTCGAAACGTGAGGAGAAGCAGCTCGGCGATTGCGATAGCGAGCGCGATCATGCGCGATCTACTCGTATGTACGGAGTACATACGTCAAGGGTTCAAGCCTCAAGACAAGAGTCATCAATGCTCCCCTCATTCCGCGTTTAACCGAGGTTTGGCCGATGGCTCCCTCAACACCACCAACTTGCAAGAAGGTTCTGTGTCTTCCTGATCGCCCTCGAAAGCTTCAGTGTACAACGTACCTCGTCGTGGAAATGGGTTCACGATGCTGCGATGTTGGGCAGAAGGACAAGGAATGGAATGCATGCTTGCTTAGACGCCGATGACACCTACCGTGTAACGTGAAGACTGGCCCCGTCGAAGCGAATACGAGTCCAATTACCTCCCAACCGTCAAGAAGATAAATGTTTGCTCTTACCTTCCTGTGCCTCACGTCGCCTAAAGCGCCAGGTGATGCCCGCACTATCTTTGCTGCGTAGAGGCTTTCTCAAAATCGCCATGATTCCGCGAAAGGTAAAGGCAGATGAGCATCCAGATCATCACCTACCTCGAGAAGAGACGCCCATCATAACGGACCCAGAATCGTCCGGTAAAGCCCTCGAGCACGCGACCAGATTTGACGTTCTCAAAGAGGGACAACATTCCGTCTGCACGGTCGAACGGCTATCAATTCCGGTGGGGGACACCAGTGTCCGTGGATTTCTCCATCTTCCAGGAGGGTACATGCAGCATTCAAGCAGGGCAACGGGTGCTGCAATCCTCGTCTCTGGCGCGGGCGGTGGTGTTGCCGGGCCTTCATCGATGTATGTCTCCATGGGCGATAAACTGGCGAGTCTGGAACGAGGCTTTCCAGTCCTCAGGCTTGACTACCGACATCCAGCGCAGACTGAACCTTGCGTGAAAGATGTGACTTCAGCCATGGACTTCATGCGTGCGGGATATTTTGTCGACAGGTTTGTGTTGGTTGGATGGTCATTCGGAGGTGCGCCTGTATTCACTGTTGCGGGAAGAGAGAAAGGTAGGTTTTCCACACGGCCCTTTGATCGACCTGGCTCATCGCTACAGAGCGTGTGGTTGGTTGTGCCACCATTGCGAGCCAGACCAGAGCAGCGGGCGGTATACAACAACTCTCGCCGAGACCGGTACTTTTACTACACGGCACCGGAGATCAGACCTTGAGTGCTCGCTGCTCCCAGGGCTTGTACGAGGCTTATGGGCAGGAAGGTGACAGGACCTTGAAGCTGTTTGCCGACGACGACCATTCGCTCCGGAAGAATTCGCTGGAGGCCGAAGTCCTGCTCTGCAACTTCATAGCGAAGTGCATTGGGGTAGAGATCACATACGACGAGCAAGACGGGATCCTGGGCAAGCCACTGGTCGCAGGCAAGGAGAAGGAGGAAATGATGAAGCAGGGAGGAGATCTCGGCGGAGGCGAGCGCGTTGAGTAGGTGGGTGATCTCGAGGCTGAGGTTGATGCACTGGAGAGTGGAAACAAGGCTGCGGTCTCGACTCTTTGCATAGTGGACGGTGAACAGTGAATGGGGAAGAAGGTTGAGGGGCACTTGCTTCGGCCGGAAAAACTATCGGAAGCAAGCAAGATTCAACAGTGGCAGTCGCCAGCCTAGTGAGAGCTGGACCATGGAGGGGCAGGTGCAACCAACGGCGGGCTCGCTCTGATTTGCCCTCGTCAGGCTCTCTAGGCTGCCCAGTGTTGGTAGCGGGCAAGTTTCCCCACGTCCAAAGTATCAGTTGATGTCATCGCTAGCCGAATCATAATTTCGCCGTGCTGCGACCAACAGCTGATGATACTCTGCGTAAACAGCTCATTCAACACTTTCGTCAGGGCGCTCAGATCTCTCCCCCAGCCCATATTTCCCCAGCAATAGAGATAAGTAGCCCTCGAACACGCAAGGGACTTTTCTTTCAACCCGTCATTGAACCTGTTCTTATCCAGCTTCTTGGTTCTACTCGCTCTCGTCGCCGCATTCCCACCGGTCTTCCGCAACGAGCTCAGAAGCCATGGCATTGAACCAGGCATCCGCAAACTCGATGCTGGCCCAACCTGCAAGCGACAATGCTGCGCCAGATGGCACAGGTACGCTTTTTCTTCCCGAGTCCCTTGCGGACTGGCTGACTTCTCCCCAGGCGTCATCCAGCTGGATCCATGGCTCGAACCCTTCCGAGATGCTCTAAAACACCGGTTTGCAAAAGCGCAGGAGTGGATCAAGAAGATTGACGAGACCGAAGGAGGTCTCGAGAAGTTTTCACGCGGCTATGAACAGTTTGGCTTCACCTTCCATGACGACGGGACCATCGTCTATCGGGAGTGGGCGCCGAATGCTGAGCAGGCATTTCTGATCGGCGAGTTCAACAACTGGGACAGGGAAGCCACCCCCTTGACCAAAAACAACTTCGGCGTGTGGGAGGTGACTTTGCCCCCTCGCAACGGTGTACCTGCTATTGCACACAATACGAAGCTGAAGATATCCATGGTGATTCCCGGAGGAGAGCGGATAGAACGACTCCCAGCCTGGATCACCAGAGTTACCCAGGACCTGGAAGTGTCTCCCGTTTACGACGCCGTTCTGTGGAATCCTCCAAAGTCGGAGAGATATGTGTTCAAGAACCCTCCCCCGCCGTACCCGAAGAGTGTCCGCATCTACGAGGCTCATGTCGGGATCTCCTCCCCCGAATTGAAGGTCGCGACCTACAAGGAGTTTACAAAGAACATGCTCCCGAGAATCAAATACCTCGGATACAACGTCATTCAGCTGATGGCTGTCATGGAACATGCCTACTACGCCAGCTTTGGGTATCAGGTCAACAACTTCTTTGCGGCCAGTTCCCGATATGGCACTCCGGATGATCTGAAAGAGCTGATCGACACTGCCCACGGCATGGGCATCACGGTCCTTCTGGATGTGGTGCATTCCCACGCGAGCAAGAATACCCTGGACGGCCTTAATATGTTTGACGGCAGCGACCACCTCTACTTCCACGAAGGTGCCAAGGGTCGACATGAGCTCTGGGATTCGCGGCTCTTCAATTATGGCCACCATGAGGTTCTGCGGTTCCTCTTATCCAATCTCCGCTTCTGGATGACAGAATATCATTTCGACGGGTTTCGGTTTGACGGCGTCACCTCAATGCTGTACACGCACCACGGCATCGGCACGGGCTTCTCAGGAGGCTATCACGAGTACTTCGGTCCCGCAGTCGACGAAGAAGGAGTGGTGTATCTCATGCTGGCCAATGAGATGCTGCACAACATCTACCCCAATTGCATCACCATCGCCGAAGACGTCTCCGGCATGCCTGCCTTGTGCCTGAATCTGTCTCTGGGCGGCGTCGGCTTCGATTACCGGCTCGCCATGGCTGTTCCCGACATGTACATCAAGCTGCTGAAGGAGAAGGACGATGGTGATTGGGATATGGGCAACCTCGCGTTCACGTTGACTAACCGGCGTCATGGCGAGAAGACCATCGCCTATGCCGAGTCTCACGACCAAGCCCTCGTCGGCGACAAATCGTTGATGATGTGGCTTGCCGATGCAGAAATGTACACCCACATGTCCGTCCTGACCGAGTTAACGCCTACTATCGACCGGGCTCTCTCCTTGCACAAGATGATCCGACTGCTCACCCACGCCCTCGGTGGAGAAGGATACTTGAATTTTGAAGGCAACGAGTTCGGACATCCGGAATGGCTCGATTTCCCTCGCGCCGGCAACGACAACTCCTTCTGGTATGCACGTCGCCAGCTAAATCTGACCGAGGACAAGCTCCTGCGGTATAAGTTCCTCAACGATTTCGACCATACCATGAACTGGAACGAGGAGAAATTTGGTTGGCTGCACAGCCCCCAGGCCTACATCTCACTGAAGAATGAGGATGATAAGGTCCTCGTCTTCGAGCGAGGGGGCCTGCTATGGATCTTCAACTTCCATCCTACCAAGTCCTTCACGGACTATCGAGTGGGCGTGGAGCAGGCGGGAGTGTACAGGATTATTATCGACACTGACGACCCGGAGTACGGCGGCCATGGCCGCAACGCGAAGGAGACTCGGTTCTTCACCACGGACATGCCGTGGAACAACCGCAAGAACTTCACACAGGTTTATATTCCCACGAGGACAGCGCTGGTAAGTTTCTTGTCACAGCTCCTTTTATTTTGATTCGCGCGCACAGCATGCTGACACGGATTTCCACCAGGTTCTTGCTCTCGAGAACACTCTCTAAGTGATCTCAGCAAGGAAACGAAGAGGCCCTTCATCCTCATACATTTGTTTTGTTACCAACGAAAGGAAATGCCATCGTGGTGACAGGGTGGTTCCGGTGGTGCAAGCATGAAGGAACAACTGAAATCAAGCATGAGCAGAAAAAGTCTACGAAAATAGCACGCCTTGTCAGCGAGTAATGTTTTGCTTTGGACGATTGTCATACGGTTTAGCTACACGATTTCTCGTTAATTAAATCAATACCATTATCAAACTTCCATGCAAAGGACAGAGTCCGATTTGAGGGAAAGACTAGAGAATGTGAATCAACCAGTCTTTCCTGTCCAAACGTGATTGCCGCGTTTTTTTAAGGGGATTTGAGTAGTAAAGTGTCTATATCCTAACTGAGTGGCACAAAATGAAGAGTCAAGTTACGGTTCCGAACAGCTTCTCTTGTGGTTGGGTGTTGGGAGTACACAGTCACAATGTACACATACATTTCATTCCTTATGAGTGGAGGGGTATTGTATCGCCTTTGTCGCATTAGTCAGTAAAACAACATCACACGTCTCTTTAACACCAGCGCAGTTGACTCAATTGCATCGGTTTCTGGCCCGCCGGCGGCAGGGAGGGTTGCCTTAAGGTATTCGTCTTCTCATATTCCATTCCTCCCTGCAAACTCTCATTGCCAGGCCTGGCACAAGTTCCTGTTCTTTGTTCCGGCCCCATTTTGCCTTGCCCAGTAGCCAGTCAGTCAAAGTGACCACCCTGCTCGTCTTGTCAAATCCGTTGTTCTCATCAGCGTGTTCGATGGTGTGGCTGGCAATCCGTCCATTGGAATCGAAGGTGAAGATGAACAGGCCCGTGAAATCGTCACCAGTGTTGAGGTTGAAGATGGGCTGGTCGCCGCCCAGGAGTTTGGACAAGCCACGATTTATCCCACCATTCGACATGTTATTCGAGTCCGTGGCGCTTGAGCCGGCGGCTGCGAGATTGCCATCGTCATTCTGCTTTGGCTCCGTTTTCCACCTCACTACGAGCTTTTCTTCACTCAGGTTGTCTGATTCTTCGCAGGGTGGGGTGAGATACGCAAACCCAGTCCGCACGATCTTCTCCGAAATAACTCGAAGCTTCACATTTCCCACGATTGGCACACAACCCCAGGCAACGGGAGCTGTCCAGAGGGATGCGCGATAGGCGACCCGCCCTTTGACGGCCGGTAGATGAGGGTGCGTAGACGGAAAGAGGTGGAGAGAAATGTTTGGGGAGAGAATTTCGGGTGGCAGAGGAGTGGTGAGGATATTGGGGAGGAGAGGCGACAATATTCGAAGTGCTAAGGGTTGTCAGCATGGATGCCAGGCGCAGTTCCTAAATTCGGCGTGACACACTCTTTCCTAACTTGAGTAGCCGCTCATCTGGCGGCTTGTGGTCTTCCTTGTTGTCAGGTGTAGACGGACCCAATAGCTCATCCGCAGGGCCGAACCTAGGAGAGGCGGCCGTGAACCAAACCTCGGAGATGGGCTCTGGTCGGACCTGGGCAAGATGTCTTTTTGGAAGAACCTGGCGAAGAGATGGGCTACTGGCGGACGTGGATCTGCGACGACGAGGTGCCAGGAGTCGGATGGGAGAATTGACGGCCCATCTTGAAGCTGGAACGGCGTGGTTAGCAGGCAGTGGAAGCTTGCGCATTGGCCGAAAGGTCATCTGGGCGGAGGAAGCATTCTCGAGAGGCTAGTCACTCGAGAAAATTGAAGATGAATAGATCCATAAGCGAAAAACAGGATGAAAGATGTGTGGTGAACAGTACTCGTATCCGTACTTGTCGGTGCTTTGTTCATGTCCGAAAGTCACGACACTTGCGCAGGTGGCACCATGGCAGGTGCAGCGTGACGCAGGTAGTGGATCGGGATTCGAGATGAGGCAGGCATGGTTGAGACCAGCCAATCATAGACTGCCAGTTTTGAATAACGCCGATTGGCTACAATATGTCGAGTACGGAACATCCATAGTCCGAAACCATGGACCATGAAGGCAACTCACCCGACTTCGGATTCTCCTCCTCCTCCGCCTCTTCCTCTTTTCCTTCTGGCCTTGTCCGGGTCTATATCCCCATTCCAACCCCACACCCGGACGATAACCGAGCCATTACATCTTCAGGCTTATCGCCTGCTCCGACTGATTGGTCTTGGTAAATACCTTAAAGAACCCTTCTACCAAGCCCTTCGCCTCGGCCGTTCTCGTGCCATCGCCCATGGGTTGACTGCTTCAAGTCTGAGAATGCTATGTCACGAGGCGATCTGGCTATCAAAGCCTCTCCTCCTTCGGTGCATCATGAGGCGAGTATTGTGGAAGCTTCAACCACAGACGAGGATTTTCAGCCATGGAGGCGTCGACAACAGGTGAAATGTCTGTGAGCTTCAATGGAAGGTTCAGTCTAGCCCGATAGAGATGATATCGTGGATGATGCAGATACGGAGCAAAACGTCGCCAGCGTCCCCCGCTGCAGCGATAGGAAAAGGTAAGTCGGATCCATTTGCTGCATGCCCAAGACCGGTCACTTCCGACATCCACAAATTCATGACATTGATTGGGGGTCGTTATAAGACGGTCCTCGTCCAAGATACACTTTATGAACGCATGGTCAACGACGACCCGAATAGGAAGGAACAAGTTCTCCCTCCAATGATCGAGAGGGGAGGAGAAGGATTACTTGATGCTGAACAGTATACGGCACTAGCAGCAACATACTTGACAAAACCTCTCGCGTCAAATTCATGCCGACTGTCCTTGGCGTTCCAATGTTCGACGCCATTGAATCCTTCTTCCCTGCCAGGGAAAGGTCAAAAGTTCTCTCGGTGGGCCAGTTCGAAGAAACCTTTCATGCCGGGTTATGCGCATACCATGTCGCCGCACTTTCAGAGCAGGGCAAAGTCAATACTGGACGCCATTTGTGCATGAATTCATCAAGGAGATGCATGATACGAAGCCAGCTCTTGTTTTGTTCTAAGATCTGGACCTCGTTGCAAGTTATGCTTCGCGAATACCTGTCCTCAGATGCCTTTGTTTCGCAAGGCTGAGAGTGGCCTTGAAAAGTTCGTGTCCGTCGAGCAAAGGATTTCGACGACGAGCAAGCAGGTGCCGTGACAAATGAATTTCGAATAATCATCAATGCTTCGATCAAACCGATAGACTATCCGACGGCGTGGTGATTCTCCAGCCACCTCCGGTGGCTTCCGTCCGTCGAGATGCAGTCAAGCAAGAAGCAAGCACGTAACCTTTCGGACGAGAATGAACAAGGCTCCATCTGGCATCAAGCCTGCATCGTTTTCACCCTGGACCTCCGCAATCCTCTTAGCCAAATCCGATCACTATTCCCGCTTAGCAGCCGCCGGTGCGGTAAAGAGGGTTATTTATGGGCTATTCTGCGGGCGCCGGGTACACCGCCGTTGGAAAGCCAGCGCCAGATCTGGCTCTGCGTGCGACCACGCTGCCACGGCACGGCAAGCGTGGGATGTCTCAGATCCGTTCATCTTCCAAGTCGGCCTTTGGGTTTGTAGTGCATATCTCTTATCGCGAGGCCGGCTTGCCGCCGGCTTGAACATTCCGAAGGTACATACCGGCCAAGGACAACCAAGTCGCCGCCCAGGGAATTCCTAGAACCGAAATGCTTAACAGTAGGGCCTTATCTCTGGAACCTCCGGTGCTCAGAACTGAACTGCCTGTTAAAGATAAGTCGAAGCTGGCGCGGCTCTGTCTTGATTGCCGGACATGCGCGTGGCCTCCACATTTCTCCACAGTCACGCAGATGCCCAGCCTTGCCCAGCATTGAGCATCGAGCATCCAGCATCGTCGGTCGTTTTCCAAGAGGACTAGTGATTCTGAGATAACGCAGCGGAAGAGGCTCTATACGACTACAGGTAACTTTCCTGGCGCGAAGCCGGCAGTCGACCTAATGCATTATTCGCTATCAGTCTTCTGGTCGTCCTCTGGCTACACCGAACTCATCTCGTATCGTTGCCCTCGCCTCGCTTCTATACAGGACTATTGCCTTGGCCGCAACTTTCGTTCAGAACCATACCCTGCTCTTTCCGTGAAGGGCAGCCGAAGGCCAAAGGGCAAACCGCCCTCGGCCGACGCTTGTCACGCATTCCTCAACAGTTCTTGAGAAAGCGGAGACCGGCAGAGGTATAAAGCAGGGATGCGCTCGCTTCACAACTTGACAAGAATATCAACCAGAAAGCTATCCAAGAAATCTTCTCAAGATGCGTGTTGCGCTTTTTGCTTTGGCCGCCTCCGTCAGCGGGGCGGTTGGATCCACCCTCCCTCCGCTTGGGTATGAGAGAAGAGTCCTCCTCGATGCTTTGAGCAAGAGGCAAGCCCCCGGATCATGCCCGTCCGGAGAGGCACCGCTGGTGACCGCTCCCAAAACCAATGTTTGGCTGCCCATCAGCGCGAAGGAGAACTTGGATGTCTGGAATCTTCTCCACGATCCCGCCACAGGGCTGAACTTGACGCTTCCCAGCAACGCCACCGTGAGCGACAACTACGTTTTCTGGATAGACACTCTGCACACCAACAAGACAGACGTCCTTCCATACATCGACGGAGATGGACCGCTTCCGCCAAAGTACGCCCGGGCAGTCATCTTCGAAGGAGGGAAAGAGGAACCTGACTCTCAAGAATATATGATCGGCCCCCTCCCGGTATCAGAAAGCACCACCGTGGAGAAGCTTGACTATATTTACAACGGAGGCAAAGGCGGGTCGGTGCCTTTCAATGCTCGTTATGTCGACGGCCCCAAGTCTGCTGTCGTAACGCCGCTGGTGGCATCCGCCATGGGAAACATTTCCGACATCACTGCCGCATTGTTCCAGGGCGCCATGTACTATGGGCCCGGGGATAACAGGACCAGCCTGTCAATGACCGCGGGTACCCCAGTCTCGTTCGACGGTACGCAAGGATTCCGAAACATCATGTTTCGACTAACAGGACCGGGAACGTACCTGACTCCGATCGACTTCTTCCTCCTGGTCGACTGCCCTGGAACGGATCCATCGCACTACTCGATCAAAGGTTATGTCACAAGCGAGAAATATTACCCGGACGAGGCGTCGCTCCGAGCCGCGTTCGAAGCTGGAGACATCGCCCAGACCTATGTTCAGACCGAAGACAGTGATTGGACGATGGTCGACTACAAGCCGGAGCTCGGCACCCGAGAGATGGAGGAGCTGTTCGCACCCACCAGCGTCGAGATGGGTGGGAAACGCTATCAGGTCGACCCGGACGCTCAATATATTTCCTACATGGGATGGACATTCTACCTGTCCTTTTCTCGAACGTTGGGGGTTATGTTTTACGATATCAAGTTCAAGGGCGAGAGAATCCTCTATGAGCTTTCGCTGCAAGAGGCGTTGGCACAATATGCCGGAAACCAACCCAAGGCGGCTAACACTGTCTACCACGATGCGTATTACAGCTTGGGAACAGATTTGGGCACCCTCGTCGAGGGATTTGACTGCCCTTTTGGCTCGACGTTTTGGAATGTTACCTTCCACGAGGGAAACTCGACCACAGTGAACCAAGACGCAATCTGCATCTTCGAGCACGACGCCGGTATCCCACTGTCTCGACATCGCTATGGCAGCAGCGCTGGAAACTACCCCTTTACCCGCCTAGGCGTCGTCAAGGAGACCACTCTCATCATCCGAGCCATCGCCACCGTTGGTAACTACGATTACATGTTCAGCTACAAGTTTGAATTGGACGCGTCTCTGGAGGTTGAAGTCAGAGCCAGCGGATACTTACAGTCCAGCTTTTACTACCCAGACCAGGCGAAATTCGGACCCCGGATAGCGCCGGCTACCCAAGGATCTTTCCACGATCATGTCCTCACTTATAAAGCAGACTTTGATATCTTGGATACGCCGAATTCGCTGGAGGTGTCTGACCTGATCGTGGTCAACCAAAGCCAGCCATGGTTCCCAGAGCTTGGGGAGTTTGAGCAAATGGAGATGGACATCAGCTACTTGGAAAAAGAAAAGAGATTCAATTGGGCTCCCAACAATCAAGCCATGTACACGGTCGTCAACCAGAACGCCACAAACGCGTGGGGAGAAAAACGAGGGTACCGCATTGTGCCTGGCCGCTCCAATATCCATCTGTCGGTCATGAACTCGCCCTTCTCTTTGAAGAACTCGGAACTGGCCAAGTATCATCTTGCAGTGACCCGCCAGCACGACAACGAACCATACGCAAACTCATTCCAGAACATCAACCTCCCTTCTGCGCCGCAGCTCGACTTTTCCAAGTTCTTCGACGACGAGTCCATCGTGCAGGAGGACCTGGTGGTCTGGTTCAACCTGGGCATGCATCACTTTGTCCGGGCTGAGGATATCCCCGTCACCCTCTACACAGAGGCGGTTTCGACGATTGTGTTTGCGCCCCAGAACTTCTTCGACCGCGCCCAGGACGGAGACCTGCTGAACCGCAGATGGATCACATACAATGCGACGTCGGATGAGATGTCGTTCGAGGCCTATGGCGTGGAGTTGCCCGACTGTGCCATGGAGATGCCCGAGCCAGTGTATGGGATCAGCCCGACTGTCCAAGAAGAATAGAGAACTAGTAATTACGGGACAGTGGGACACACGGCAGCTCAGGCCGTGAGTGCTTGGCGGCCAACGAATGGCACCAACGATAGCATGCAGCATAAAGCATACATGACAAAGGCAGAAACAATTGCATAAAATATAAAACTGGTTCGATGAAAACCTCCGCCTCCCTCCCTTGCCATGTTTCACCTTGTCATTGTCAATAAATGGAGTGAGTGCGGAGTACACACGTGAGCCGTTCTTTGTTATTGGGTTTCAGTATGCTAAGACAAGGCTGAGTCAGCCCCTGACATCCTCAGCCTCGTCCCCTCGTCATCCGTGCACCTCTATTCCAACGTCCCACTTCTCCGCTCGAGAGTCCATGCCATTCTCCTCCCATCGACCTCACATCTCAGAAGGCACTTGCAGAACAACGTGTCTGGCGTTACAGATCCGGCCCAAAATCCCTGCATTTCGTTGTGCGGCTGCGAGCGTGATGTCTCAGACGTCTTTGTTTCCCTTAGAGTCAAACAATTCGAACAAGTTCTTAACTTCTGTTTGTGTTTGCAGCTCAATGTGGACATCCTCATGTGAGGCATTTTAGTATTCAAGGCCAGGTTAAATAGTTCGGGATTCAAATTCACCACATGTCGTCTTCCTGTCTTCTCTTCCCAAATCTTCTTGTTCAACATACAAATATCCGGGAATCTTCCTCACACCACCATCCCTTCCAGCTGTGCAAATTCAAGTGCTAGAAACGTCTCAAACATCATCCTTGTTTCGAACCTACCGTTGCAGATATGAAGTTGTCAGGCCTTGTCTCCGCATGTGCGGCCTTCCCTCTCTACCTCTCAGTCACGGCGAGTCCTGTCGACTATCAAAGTCCATCTTCTTCTCCTGTCACAGTCGGAACATCCCCAATCCCCAATGTCAGCAGCCTCTTGCAGATCTGCTATTGTCCTTGTCCCGCCGCCATGGGAACCGACATCAGCCAGCTTCCGAATTACTCCTTCCCATCAACAAGCACTGATCCCGACAGCGTCAGCGTCACTCTCATCGCCGGCGTTGCCCTCTCCGCATCATCATCGACCGGGGCACCACCAATGCCTTCTTCTTCTTCACCTGGCTTGCCTATCGCCCAACCATCATCCTCCTTGAAAGACGGTGATGATGATGCAGTCGAGACATTCCTCCCATACCTAGTCTCCACGTACTCTGTCAACGAGAACCGGATCCTCGAGCACAACATCCCGCATGGAGACCCAGCAGAGGTACAAGTCCACAACGACAACCGCATCACGGCCCTCGCGGCATTCTTGCTCTCTCCGGACGCTGCTGCACGTCAATGCACACTGGTGTTCGATCTTGCAGCCACTTCGAATACATCGTCGCCCATCGGTCATGTTCAGCTTTGGAGATCTTCCGCCCCGCCGACGGCTGGTGCGTTGTCGAACATGCGAGACCGACAATTGGGGACCGTTGACGTTAGACCGGGTTCAAGGGGAGTGCTGACCGAGGGGAGCAATGCGTTCGATTGCTCCTTTGCGGTGGGCGGGAATGGGGAAGGTGGAGGCAGTTTCGAGGTGGTCCCGCTGGGGATGGAGGAATCGCTCTCTTGGACGGTGGGAGTGGATGGGCTGAAGGTTTTGGTATCTTGAATCTGATATAGATGGGCCCTGGACACGTTTGGGATTGTGGAAGTGTGCTCATTCATGGAGGGTTGGCAGTGCCTGGAAAAGATCTGGATGTAGACTTGATCTCATTTGTAGAATGGTGATTGAGCAGAGAAATGGTAGACTGTGATTGATCCTATGTCCTCAGCAGCTGTCTGTGTGAGAGCATGGCCTCCTATTCCCATCTATTCAACAGACTTTCCCATAGAGAGTCCTGTGCATTTGATCCCTGGTGTTTGTCAAAGAGGCTCACCCGCGCCGCCGCGACCACACCGTCGCCGGATGCGCCGTCGCAGCCGCTGCGGTCAACAGTATTGTAGCAACACACTCGCATGAAGCGCAGTGACCTCAGCGCCTATAATAGGCAACGATGTTGTTCTTTTCTTTTAGCTCGCCGAGATGCAGAGTTCTCTTCTCTCACCTCTCTTCTCTCTTCTCTGTTCTCTGTTCTCTGTTCTCCCAACTCACCTCACTCATCTTCTCCCATCACAACAACCGACCACCTCCTCAAGGACGGTGACAGCTCTCAGTAAGCATCCCAATCCCTTTGATGTATGTTTGCTCTCTTTGCTTTCTCCCTCCATCCTATGTAGCAAGGTTCAACGTGTCAGAGACGTTGTTTCCCTTGGTTGAGAGAAAGCCACACGAAAACCCATGTTTGCCCGCAAACAAATCCCGCCTTGTGAAAGATGAGACTCCTCAAGGCGATATTCCTGCTGCCAACATCTTTGGATATGAGAAGAGCTATTTAGCTGACAGACATCTCCTGATCCTCTGTGTCTCTACACACTCCCCTGCCTCTTCTCATAGGACTCACCTCGCATCGCCATAGGCGACCCCGCCACCAGCAGTTGACGTTGCTCAAATCTGCCACAGTCACTGAGTCAAGATGTCCAGGGCAACCTACGAGGACAACATTAAGTTCTTGTTGGCCTGTGTGAGGAACTCCAACAATGGACGGGTATGCTCGGAGTCCCAACAACATTACCACCTACCTGGCTTGCTAGCTGACAATACCAGGTCAATTTTGTTGCGGTCGCAAGAGAGGCCAGTATCGTGAGCAAGGGAGCGGCGTAAGTCCACACAGATCCCCCATGCCATCTCAACAAGACTGACACTGGGCGACCAGGGCCAAACGCTATGAGAGACTTGCGAGAACCTTCGGAGGCTCTAACACTGCAGCCCGGCAATCTCGCGTCACTATCTCTCCCCAGCCTGCTACAGCAGGAGGAGGCAATGTCAGAGACGGGGCGGCAGAGTCATCGCGATCCAGGAAACGCAAGCAGAAGGGAAAGAGCCCCGCTGTCAAGGGAGGAGAAGGTGATGATGGCCCCAGGCCATTCAAGAAGACCACCATGACCGCCATGCCAATCTCTGGTGGCTTTCCAGGAAACCCAGAATCAACAGACCAGGCGTCTTCCCAGCTCACCGGATTCGACTGTTCCACCATGACACCGCCTGCTGCGTTATCTCCCTTCTATCCCAACCCCATGCAGGGCTATCGGGCTCTGGCTCCGGCAGCGGCTGTTCAAGGCGAACGCGATTCTTTCTTGGGCCTCACAACTCTTGGACAGGGTTTGCCTATGGCCGGTGAGACTCATGCACAGAAGGCTCCCCCGTTCCACTTCCGCGAGATGTATGGTAGACCAGTCTTCCCAGGCAGAGACAACTTCGCTGGCTTTGACAGTTATGTGGCTCCATCCTATTACCCTCAACATCCTTTCAACCCAGCTCCGATGATGGTGCAGGCCTTTGGTCAGACTGTGCCTCTGCCGTCCACCTTGCCGCCAACACCCCAGGAGGTTGAGCCTGCCCGTCCGATGATCGACGACTCGACTGGATTCAACGACACCGGAGCAGACGACAAGGAGGGCATTGTCGTCGTCGAGTAAGCGAGCCAGCGGGATTGGAACGCCTTGAACCATTCGCCATTGCCAGAGGGTGCATAGGTGAAGGAGGGTCTTGTTGTGGTCCTCGAAGGGGACACTTGCGCATCGAAAAGGGCACTGCGGTTCAGTTTGGAGAGATATCGACACTCGTGGTCTTTCCGGGTCAGAACATTGCTGACAACAATGAGCAACAGAGAAAGACAGGAGAAGCGCACTGGCTGATCAGGTTGCCGGTCATCGACTGCTGGATGGAGAACATGATGGGAGATGACCAAATGTGCTGACTCTGCAGAGTCCTCTGTCGTCGTTGGACATTGTACCGCGACCGATCACATGCTTGGCTGGCGGTGGTTGTTGTTGTCGTCTCGTCGACACGTTGTCGTCCTGCGACACACACAGTTTCCATACAAAATGTCCTTTTTGCATCTGTCTTGCAACACCCTCCTCTCTTCTGCACCCTCCACCCCGACCTCCATCTTTCGTCTCTCACTTCCCTCTCTCACTTCCTCCTTTCCTTCTTTCTATTCTTGTTTATGTGCCTCTGAGTCGCCCAAAGCACACCTTTCGCCAACGTCGCTGGTCGTTGGGCCATCGCCACTGTCGCTGTCGTCGCTCTGGTATGTGGATTTGTGCGAAAGCTGGTCAACCTGCTTCAGATCGGCCCAGG
Organism: Exophiala alcalophila; assembly: GCA_001599775.1. NCBI lineage: Eukaryota > Fungi > Ascomycota > Eurotiomycetes > Chaetothyriales > Herpotrichiellaceae > Exophiala > Exophiala alcalophila. The sequence goes on along the minus strand of BCHY01000005.1, from coordinate 3,444,980 downwards.
AACACCGTCTCCCAACCTCGCCCGCCTTTCCTCTACACATTCCTTCCTGCCCTTGGCCACAGTCTCCAGGTGGTCGTCGTCGTCGCCATGCTCAGTGCCTCTCGCTGAACTGAACACGCTGCCTCCTCGTCGACAAGAACGCGTCTTGCCCAACGTCTCCCGTTCCCACATGCCTCATGCGTGTCACTTGGCCTGCGCTTCACTCACCCACTTCGTCACCCCTACCAAACACAAGACCCAACGGTTGTTTACTGAACACAAAGATCTCGACTGACAGATGGAGCAGAACAGAAGTACAGTGATTGCCTCTCGGAGTCAGTCCAGCATCATGGCTCGTCAGCGTCCGACGAAGCGTAATCTTGTCCGCTGGACTGGTAAGCTCATCCCTGGTACAAGCCTTTTCGTGACACCTTGTCGGCTAACCACCCGATAGATGACCTTGACAAAGGTGTCATGTTGTCGATGCAGTATGCATGTGCAGAGGCTGGTATCAAGATTCCATGTGAGTAATCCAAGTCAATACCTATAACCATCTAGCTAACTCATTCCAATAGGGGGTAGAGTGGCTGAGATCATGGGACCTGTCTTCACTGAAGGCGCTATTGTTCAGCATCTTGCGAAACTGCGTGGCCTCATGGCGAAGAGCGGCATACCAGTCCCGCCGGCATTGAAGAGAGGAATGGTGACCAAGGAGCCGTCGAAGGTGTATACGAATGCAAACAACAAGCATGCACTCGACCCTATTACCCCTCTTCATCCCGGCAATCCCAACGTCAAAGATGAGGATGAGGATGTCGACGAACCAGCGGCCGAGCCAGCGGCAAAAGTCAAGAAGGAAAAGAAGGAGAAAGCCAAGCCAAAGGCCAGAGGCAAGGCGAAAGTCCGAGGAATGATCGAAGACGACGAAGAGGAGCCATTACCGGAGTTGTACGACTCGGATGAAGACTTTGGCATTCCAAAGAAGAAGACCCGTCGCGTCCCCAGGAAGGCGAAGCAAGAGCCACAGACACCTGAGACTGTCCCAGCCACTGGCGCTGCGATAGTCAAGGCCGAAGAGCCGGAGGCTGCTGGTCCCGCCACTCGTACTCGTGGAGTCAAGCGAGATTACTCTTGCATGGCTGCGCTTGACGATGAAGAAGAGACATTTGAAGAGCAGGATCAACCAACTGCCGATTTTGATGATACTCAAGATCTCAACGTAATCGATACGGAGAACAAGGTCGGAGCAGTCGACGTCGATGTCGATGCTGATGCTGATGACGAGATTGCTGGTGAAGACCATGAAATGCTGCACGGGGAGGAGGAAGACTCCGACGCATCTACCCGCATCTTGCAGACCTCCTTCACTCCTCGATCTTCGCAGGTTGTTGCCGATACCTCTTATGGTCAGATTACCATGGGTAGCCTGGAAGACCCGCTGCACCTCTATGGTGTAACAGACGAGGTAAGCTGAACCACTTCTTGTCTCTTGATGATGATGATAGTTGCTGATATGATAATGAATTAGGCGTTTGCCGAAATGTTGACGAATGCGAATCAGGGAATGCTCGATCCCCAAGGCGGAGCTAGCACCATCGCACCCCATGATATGATGAACAACAGCTTCCATGGAAGCATGGGCATGGGTATTGACATGGGTGGCCTTGGAACCAACGCGTTCGACTGCATGAATCCTGGATACTTCGGAACCCATGTTCGTCCTGCGAACATGCAGATGCTGAACGGCATCCCGCAAGGATACGCTCCGAGTTTGGCATCTGAACAATCACCATTCACTCCAAGTCGGCCCATCTCGGCGTCGACGGGCATGTTGCCTCCGCCCTCCCGACTGCCGACGGTCTCCGCCAACGAGTTGAGGTACAATGGCCTAGTCGGCGACTCCCCAAGCAGTGTTCAACATCTGCGGCCCCAAGATATTATCACCGAGCAAGACATGATGGACAGCATGCCGAGCGACGACATTCTCTTCAGCCCTGGAGATTTTCTCCACGACGACATCTGAGTAAGTGAGGACCTGCGCCCGGGCCCAGAAAGATCTAACATGTTAATGATGTTTCATGCCCCAACCAACGGTCGTCGAGGAAAGTCACCGCCGTCGGTAGGATGCGCGTCGATCAGGGATCACGCGGAAAGAGTTCGATACCTCCCCTTTTTCATGCAATCAAGCACTCGTGGTGTAGTCTGGGAGGAGTTTGCAGGCATGAGGGGACCAGGCATCGTGGATTTGCCGAACAGTGAAAAGTTTGCGGAGCTCAAGGGAATGTCATTTGTTTTTCACGGGATAGGGCGAGCCACAAAATCTGTCTGAGGAACCAGGCCGTCACTGCTCAAGTCTTCACGGCCTGAAGGCTCCCGGAAATGGCCGCCCTGTTTCACGCGCGAGGAAAGAGCCTTGAACAGCGGTGCATAGTGCCACGGAGGCGGACATGTCCCTTCGAAAGGTGGCGCAGGATGGCGCAGATAGACCACGCAGAGCACATTAGCACGAGAAGAAACTCCTCTCTTTTGATACAGCCCTCATCGTGAGTACGAGTATGTCCGGTGTCAGGATTCACCGCCGACTACAGGCTCCGGCTCCGGCTCCGGACCGGGCTGCCAAGGCGGCATATCACGCTAGTCCCCTTCTGGCTGGCTGCCCGGATCAACCTGCGATTCGTTTCTGTCGCTTTCGAGAATCCCGTGAAAATCCCCAGTTTTTTTCGACGCTGCTCTCCAGAGGCCGAAAAAAGTGCAGTGCTGCCCGTGACTGACCACATAATAGATTTCCTCAGTCTTCCTGTCCTCCTTCTTTCCACCTTGATCCATCCATCAATCCCGGTTTCGTCTCTTGTCTCACTCTGCGTCCATCCATCATGCAGCGCGCTCTTTCTTCCACCGTCCGTTCGTCGCTGTCCGCTTCCTCGCCATACTCCAGAACCTCCGGCAGGACTCTGCAGCAACTGCGGTTTGCCCATAAGGAGCTTCGATTCGGCGTCGAAGGACGCGCCCAGCTCCTCAAAGGTGTTGAGACTCTGTCCAGGGCCGTTGCCACCACTCTCGGTCCCAAGGGTCGCAATGTCCTGATCGAGTCGAGCTACGGTTCGCCCAAGATTACGAAAGGCAAGTCTTTGCCAGCCCATTCCAGAACCAGGACTATTACTGACTGGAGGATCAGATGGTGTGACCGTTGCGAAGGCAGTCGTCCTCCAAGACAAGTTCGAGAACCTCGGCGCCCGTCTCATCCAAGATGTCGCCTCGAAGACCAACGAGGTGGCCGGTGATGGCACCACCACTGCCACCGTCCTGGCCAGCTCGATCTTCTCCGAGACCGTCAAGAACGTCGCCGCTGGATGCAATCCTATGGACCTGAGAAGAGGAACACAGGCCGCTGTGGAAGCTGTGGTCGACTACCTGCAAAAGAACAAGAAGGACATTACAACCAGCGCCGAGATTGCCCAGGTCGCTACCATTTCGGCCAATGGTGACACCCACGTCGGAAACCTCATCTCCAACGCTATGGAGAGAGTCGGCAAAGAAGGTGTGATCACTGTCAAGGAAGGAAAGACCATTGATGATGAGCTCGAGATCACCGAGGGCATGCGCTTCGACCGCGGCTTCACCTCCCCGTACTTCATCACCGATGCCAAGTCCCAGAAGATCGAGTTTGAGAAGCCTCTGATCCTGCTCTCCGAGAAGAAGATCTCTGCCGTCCAAGACATTATCCCTGCTCTCGAAGCATCCACCCAGCTCCGACGCCCTCTCGTTATCATTGCCGAGGACATTGATGGAGAGGCCCTGGCTGTGTGCATCTTGAACAAGCTCCGTGGTCAGCTGCAAGTCGCTGCGGTCAAGGCTCCTGGTTTCGGAGACAACCGCAAGAGCATCCTGGGTGACCTGGGTGTCCTGACCAACGCCACCGTTTTCACCGACGAGCTTGACATCAAGCTTGAGAAGGCCACTCCCGACATGCTCGGCTCCACTGGCAGCATCACCATCACCAAGGAAGATACCATCATCCTGAACGGTGAGGGAAGCAAAGATGCTATCGCTCAACGATGCGAGCAGATCCGTGGTGTCATGGCTGACCCCACCACCTCGGAGTACGAGAAGGAGAAGCTCCAGGAGCGTCTCGCAAAATTGTCCGGCGGTGTCGCCGTCATCAAGGTTGGCGGTGCCTCCGAGGTTGAGGTCGGCGAGAAGAAAGACCGTGTCGTTGATGCCCTGAACGCTACCCGTGCTGCCGTCGAGGAGGGTATCCTCCCTGGTGGCGGTACCGCCTTGATCAAGGCCGCCGCCAATGCTTTGGGCAAGGTCCAGCCCAGCAACTTCGACCAACAGCTTGGTGTTAGCATCATCAAGAACGCCATCACCCGACCTGCTCGCAGAATCGTGGAGAACGCTGGCCTGGAGGGCAGCGTCGTTGTTGGCAAGCTCATGGACGAGTTCGGCAGTGACTTCAACAAGGGCTTCGACTCGGCGACTGGCGAATACGTCGACATGCTCAGCAAGGGTATTGTTGATCCTCTCAAGGTCGTCCGCACCGCTCTCGTCGACGCTTCCGGTGTGGCCTCTCTGCTCGGAACTACTGAGGTTGCTATTGTCGAGGCACCCGAGGAGAAGCCCGCCATGCCCCCGATGGGTGGTGGCATGGGTGGCATGGGTGGAATGGGCGGCATGGGCGGTTTCTAAGCTCAAGCTTCCTTTCCTCCTCCTCATGAGGGACACTTGCAATTTTTCCTGCGTTTCAGCGATTCGATTCCCCCTGGCATAACTCCCGAAGCCTCCAAACTTCCTATCGCTCGATCCATCTCCCCCCGGGACAGCCTCTCCTCCTCAGACTCTGGTCCTGCGACTCGACGGCACTTGGATCTGTACATTCAAAACACTTTTTGTTAAAACCACTCCACTCAACTTTTCGAAAAATTGGCGCTATACACCCCATCCTGACGTCGAGGCGTGTAGGACAACCCACTCTAAGAGGCGGATCTGAGGAGTGAATGATGAGACCGGGGGAAGTGGGGGAACGAGGCAGGGAGACAAAAATTGATGGCCGAGGAAGTAAGTGGTGGAAATGAAGGCTGGAAAGACGGCGAAGGAACGAACTCCTGTTGTACCATAGTTGTGCGGTTTTGGGGGTGGCATTTTTGGTACCTTAGACATGGAACCCAAGATACCAGTGTACCTTAATCGTGTAAGAACCGTGTACGAAAAAAGCAAATTCAACTTCCAACTTCAACGCTGCTCTATCACCTACCTTCCTGTGGACCTACCTATGAGTACATTGAGTAGTCTTGACTTCTAATGCGATGAGGTTGTCATCAGTGATCTCGTTGTTTGTTGTTCGGTTCGGATGGCCGCCACGGGACTTTTGAGCCTTGCCAAACGTCGAATTTAATAGTTGCCCGATCGGGACATTGGTCTATCCAAAACACATGACTTCTCTCTTTCTCTACAACAACTCTCCTCGTGTTTCTCTCGTCTATGCATGACTGCTCCCGTTCTTGGATCTGTGTGCTTACGAATTCGCATCAGTCCACATGTGGTCCTTCTGGGCTCAATTGTCGAGGTGAGGGAAGCTTGTCGGCCGAGATGACATCGCTCTGAATACGTGTGCAACCATTCCCCTCCTTTGACATCCCAAGAGTAGATGTCCCAGAGCAACACGAGTGAGTCGTCTTCTGGTTTGTATTTCAAAGCACCATATCTAGGCTGAGGTTCTATTAAATGTGAGCCCTCCTTGCTCCATCCTCCCTTTTTCCTTCCAAGTTCCTTTGTGCATCTTGATTCTCCAGCATTATATTTCTATCTTCTTCAGACTTCCACACCCCAAACCTTGAAAACCATGGCGTCGAGCAAGTCAGACTCTGACCCCGTCCACCTCACGGGGACGATCCCTTCTACTCTACCGAACTACACGACGATCGCGACTTTTCCCCCAGGTACATTCCTGGAGAACCTCGCCGTGCGCCGCGACGGCTCGATCCTTGCGTCGGACATGCTCACGGGCCAGATTTGGTATGTTGATCCTCGCGCGGAGGATCCGCAGGCGAGTGTGAAGCTAGTATGGAAGTTTGGGGAGGATGAGAGCAGCAGCAGTCTGAACGACAAGGATATCAAACACGCAGAGGATGGAGGACTAGCAGACAAATTAGGAGAAGGAGAAGGAGAAGAAGAAGATTCCCACGGGATGTACTCATCAACAGCAGCGGCAGAAGCCATCGTCGAATCCCCCGTCGAGCCAGACGTGTTCTACATCACCTCCGGCATACACGGCAAGCAAGGGACATGGAACATATACTCCCTGGACATGCGATCGTATGACCCCAGCTCTCAAGGACAACGACACGTCAAACGCCTCGCCTCCATCCCCACCGCGACATGGCTCAACGGCGGCACGGCGATCCCACACCCAACCCGCCCACTCATCCTGATGGCCGAGTCGTACCAGGGCAGCCTGTACGCGTACGACATCCACTCAGGGACGGTGAGTCTCTGGCTCTCACACCGTTTGCTGGGGAAGATCACGACGAGACCGCCCTGGCCTGCGGTCAATGGCGTCAAGTACCACGAGACCAGCGCCGACGCCGACGGGAAAGGGCAAGGGTATGTGTACTTCACGAACTCCGATCGTGCCGTGCTGGGACGGATCAAAGTCGATCGGAACACGGGGAGGCCTGCGTCGCGCGCTTCGGGCGCGGAAGACGACGTCTCAATCCTCGCGACGGGCTGCGCGGGTGACGACCTCTGTCTTGACGACGAGGGCAATGTCTACGTGACGACGAACCCGATGAACACGCTGTTGAAGTTTCCCGGACAGGCTCCTGTCCCCGCTGCCGGGTCGTTCACATCCGGCTCCCAGGAACAAGAGACACAGCGACAAATTCTACTCGGCATCCGACAGCCATCGCAGTCAGAGCCAGGAAAGACAGAACAACAACCGGAATTCAACCCGGAGACAGTCGGACCCACAGCCGTAGCATTCGGACGCACGTCGAGCGACGCAGGCGATCTCTACGTCGTCACATGCGGAGGCATCATCCACCCACTGGAAGGCGAGGTGAGAGAAGCCAGGATCTTGAAGGTGGAATCTATACGCTCTCCTCTATAGGGTTTTGATCTTGGCTATTCTATATGAAATGGATAGACTCCAACAAACAATAAGCCAAGCTAGCACAGTGAACAAGAGAATACCAGGTATCATTCGACAGAAAGATAGATTCAATCTACGTCCTATCTCACACTTCTTTCTCCCTTCTCACATCTCCGACTGGACGGAACAAGAGCACTGCGGTAGTGAGAAAGCTCGAGTATCAAATGTCTACGGCTGGGGGATGAAGGTAGAGTCAACCGGGTCTAGTATATCACATGGGATTGAGCAAACGGATGTTTTGTCTGGAAAGAGGATTTCAATGTACAGATCTCAGCCTTCTCTCAAACCCCAGTGTCTCTTTTCCATGGCTCCTATCAAGCGTACATGTCCGGATCACATCGGAGATGCAACTCTCGGCACAAGAGAACCCTTGTACCGGACATTGATTGCTGCGCTGCATCCGATATCTATCTCATCTTTTTGGACCCGACATTTACGACTTCTCGAGCTCAGCCAAAATCTTCTCACCCTTTGCTCTCGCGCTCTCAAAGTCGCCAACCATGTAGAAGGCACCTTCTGGGAGGTCATCACCCTCGCCGTTGATGATCTTCTGGAAAGAGCTGATGGTGTCCTTAAGATCCACAAGCTTGCCCTCAATACCAGTGAAAACCTGAGCGACAGTGAAAGGCTGGCTCAAGAATCTCTGGAGCTTACGGGCACGTTCGACAGTAAGCTTGTCGGCCTCGGACAATTCATCCATACCCAAAATGGCGATGATATCCTGGAGCGACTTGTACTCCTGCAACATCTGCTGGACACGGGAGGCGGTGTCGTAGTGCTCTTGGCCGACAACTCGGGGATCCAACATGCGGGATTTCGAATCGAGAGGGTCGACAGCGGGGTAGATACCCAACTCGGAGATACCACGGGACAACACGGTAGTGGCGTCCAAATGGGCAAAGGTGGTGGCGGGCGCAGGATCAGTCAAATCGTCAGCGGGCACGTACACGGCCTGCACGGAAGTGATGGATCCCTTTTGCGTGGTGGTGATGCGTTCCTGCATGAGACCCATGTCGACGGCGAGGGTAGGTTGGTAACCGACGGCAGAGGGGATACGACCAAGCAAGGCGGACACTTCGGAACCGGCTTGGGTGAAGCGGAAAATGTTGTCGATGAAAAGGAGCACTAAATTGTTTTTAGACGACGTCCAGCATCGACGACATGGTTTTTGAACTCACCATCCTGTCCTTCTTCGTCGCGGAAGAACTCAGCCACAGTCAAGCTATCGTTCAGACTGATTAGCATGATGATTGATGATGATTGATGATAGAAAAACAAAAAACAAAAAAACAAAACGAAAAAACAAAACAAGCCCAAAATGACAACGACAAAGGGAATCCAACTTCCGGCGGAAGCTGGTGAAATCGGGGGGCACTCCATTCCTAGCGTGTCGCTTTGTGCAGGTTGGAATGAGAGAGTACTCGATTCCTAGCGCCACTTTCTGCCAGCTTGGAATCATGGAAGCAGGGAGCACTCCATTCGTAATTCTGCAAGCTCTTCGGCATGGCCAGGAAGGTGGGATAAGCTCGCATGGGAAGGGGCAATGAAAAACAATCAACAACACTTACCCAGTCAAAGCAACACGGGCACGAGCTCCAGGGGGCTCGTTCATTTGACCGAACACCAGTGCGACCTTGGACTCGCCATCGAGCTGGATGACGGAAGTCTCTTGCATTTCGTGGTACAGATCGTTACCCTCACGGGTTCGTTCGCCGACACCAGTGAACACAGAGTAACCACCATGTGCCTTGGCAATGTTGTTCTGGACAAATTAGTCGAGGAACACAAGATAGCTTCACAAAACACTCACAATCAGTTCCTGAATAAACACAGTCTTGCCGACACCAGCACCGCCGAAGAGACCAATCTTTCCACCACGGGCATAGGGAGCCAGAAGATCCACGACCTTGATGCCGGTGACGAGCACTTCAGCGGAGGTGGCTTGGTCGACGAACTCGGGGGCCTCGGCGTGGATGGGAGCCAGCTTGGTGGCCTTGATGGGGCCTCGCTCATCGATCGGGTCGCCGGTGACGTTCATGATACGTCCCAAAGTGCCTGGGCCGACGGGAATTTGAATGGGGGAGCCGGTGTCCACAGCTTTGTGACCTCGGACAAGACCCTCGGTACCTGGAACAACAAAGTCAGATCTGGACAACTATCGTGGCTGCAGTAGAGAATATCGTACCATCCATAGCAATACATCTCACGACACCTTCACCCAAATGTTGCTGGAGCCGCCGTCAGTACACCACTTTTGTTTTGAAGCTTCAAGCCGATTCGTACCGCAACTTCCAAGACCAGTCGCTGGCCATTGTTATCGGTCTCGAGGGCGTTCAGAATGGAAGGCAGTTGCTCGCCATCGAATTTGACTAGAAGAAAACCGTCAGTTCCGTAAGCTCATCTGAAATGGCACTGAGGTTGCGACGCCGAGCTTTGTGGGAGCTCCCTGCGCAGATAGGAAGGAATTTTTCGTACCGTCAACGACGGCACCGATGACCTGATGGATCTTGCCATTTCGTCCGGTGTCAGTCGAGGCCCATCTCTGAGCGATAGCTGGGGCAGCCTGTCTTCGGAGAGGCTCGAATGCGCGTCGGGCAATCGAAGGTCGGGCAAAGGCAGACTTGCCCAAGCTACGGGCGATGCCGCTGTTCGCACAGGTTAGCAACGGCGTTTGGAAGCTTTCCAAAGCTCAGACAGAGCAAGACAGGGACAGTACTCACTTCTTGAGCATGTTTGCAGATGGCGAGGAGGCGGAAGCGAAAGGTTGAGAGGAGAGGTGTTTGGTTTAGGAGCAAGGAAGAAGTGAGGATGCTCTCAATTGAAGCTGTTCGTTCCGAGCACAAATTACCCGCTATGCCTAAAAGGGAAACGCTACTAAAAAGCTAGCACCCAAGGCTTTTTCGTCATGGACAATGCCGACATGACTCCGAAGAATGCCGTTAATCACGATTTAAGAGACAAGACGGGCTCGAGGAGCTTAAGAAGAAGCCACCGGCATCCAAGTTGGCGAGGATCTGTGTTTCTATGTACAATCTCACGGACCGGGCACGCCGGAAACAGAAAAACCATAGCTGGACTGAAATATGGATTTTGTATTCACAAAGTGCATCTGCCTCTCACGATGCCAATCGCAGGTACTCCGTACAAAGAAGCTTGTGTCCGTGGTGCGGGACAAATTGCTTTGCCATCGCCCAATTTCTACTCATCCGCCTCGAGCTTGATGCCTTGAGCCTTGGCCGACTTGCTCTGGACGTGGCCGGGGCCAGAATATCCCTCGCTGCTGATACCATAGATGGGATTGCTGTTCTCGGACTATAGGGAATTGTCAGCACGATTACTAGTAGAATGTGGTCCATGGGGCAGCTGTTTCCAATTGCTCCGCTTGACCGAGACAGCGACAGAGTCTTGCTCTTACCTTGAGATATTCGTTGGTGGCTTCTTGCCATTCCTTGGTCATAGATCGCGGAGGCGGTTTGGCCATGGCGTGAATACCCAGGAATATGGCGAGCGAAATTCCAACGCCGACGGAGGTATAAAGCCAGACCTTGGTCCATTCGCCCGGAGGAGTTTCTGCTCGGGGTCCGTGAGGGCCAAATGCAATCCACCACGCTGCAGACACGTTAGCGACGGTTGTTCGTCCTTAAAAGAGAGCTTGGTCAAGGCGAAATGCCAGGATTCGAGCTCCATTGAGCGGCTCGGCCTGAGGTGACGCGCTGTCCAAGGGACAAGGATGGTCCGTACCGGCTTTCTTCTCTTGCAGTGTCATCTCATTCCAATCAACCTTCATGCGATCTCTCAATTGCATCCAAAGCTCGGCTTGTTCCTGGGGAGGCATTCCTTCCCATCGTTTCTCAATTCCAGCAAGGGTAGGGTTCGAAATGGCGTGGGCGGACCTGCTCTGAGACTGGCTGGTCATAGGAGGCGGGTGAGCAGCTGCGAACGCCGGAGCGAACGCTCGTGCTGACGATTGGAAGCATCGGATCGAGGACGAGGTAGTTCGCGTGGCAGCGTTGCCGTGACTCGTGGAAGCACGAGCTGCACGGGGTAGGGAGCGGAGAAGCATCTTGCTGGAGGGCGTAAAAGTCGGCTCAACGCATACGAGAGGAGAGAGTTGCTTAACCTGCCGAAGCCTGGAGCTCCGGGGTCACTTTCGTAGAGGGTCGATTGTGGATTGAGCTCGTCTCTGGGGGAGAACTGGATGGTGGTGAAGTCTGGTGGTTCAAGTTCAGAATGATTTGAGGTCTCTAGCTCTGGTCTTGGCACAATGCACCAGTCCCGAAGCTTCATCATTCGCTGTCACACCACCCAGATCCAGCCAATGTATCGTCTTGGTATGTCATGCCAGATTGCCCCGTGGCCCATCCAGCTTTGCTCACTACGAGAAGTACTCAGGTAGTACTTGTATGTTCGCAGTACATCGCTGGCTTACATAGGTCAAGTTGTGGCGTCTTTTTGTAAGACATCGGCACCCACGGATTCACTGCAATGAACGAATCCCTCGTCACAACCGAACCAAAATTACAGGGGATTGATCAGCCTCGATTGAGCAGACGGTCAGTCAAGAGGGTTCCATCCCAAGGATTCCGTGTACATAGAGCGATTTAGCATTGGCGATCCGAGATCGCTGCATCCATATCAAAAATCCGATGGTCTTCCCCCTCGATCCGGGCTGGATCGGCTTTCACTTGTCTCGGAGACCATCTATCTCGAATTGTTCCGCGTTGAAGGAGTCTATCTTCGTGACAGCCGCATATGCCGGGTTTCTCCAATGGAGCTGCCTCGAGGCACCATGCTCTGCTCTTCAGAAAAAGCCCTGCGTCGCGCGGATACTGCCAGATTGATTGCGATCTTTGGCCTGGTTGCGCGGCCTCTGTGATGCAAGTTCTTGTCCCAGATACTCATCTTCCGGCTTAGATCGTGCCTTTGCCTTTGCTGGCCTCCTTGAGCAGGTCGGCCCATTCCAACTCGCCCGGGTCGTTCGCTTGCCAGTTCATGGCAATTCCGTTGAGCGCATTCTTCAGGGTCTCGCGGGAGCTGGCGTAGACCATGCGGGACTAGAAGCAGCATCGTCAGCTTCCACCAAACGCTAGGGTAGATGGCTTTCCACGTACCTTGACACCGGTGGCGTCCTGGTTGATGTAGGTAATGAAAGCAATCTTGGATCTGAGCGTGTGATTTAGTATGGAACCCTTGTGACTGTGCCGGACCACCGGTTCTTTATCGCATACCTCTTTCCCTCACCCCCCTCGAGTTCGAATTCGACATCATAGATGGCATACGAGGGCCTGTCCTTGCCGTTGCTCTCCTTTTTGGAGATGAGCTTCTCTCTGAAAGTATCGTAGTCGGCCTCGGTGCCGATCTCGTCTACCACGATTTCCTTCTGGTCATCGGAGATCTTGTAGATGATGTACTTGGGGCCACCTCGACCGAGTTTCAGCTCGTTGAAGGCGGAGACGCAGTCCGGGTTGACGGAGAGTCTGGAACGAAGGAAGGATTAGAGAGGAACGAGGGCATCGCGCCCGAGAGGCGATCGCGTGGTCAACAGAGGCTGCAAGACATACCCGGAGACAGGCTACAGAAGGGTCAGCTAAGTGGGAATGGCAGATGGGGTCACGATACTCACCATGGCTGCAAGATCAAAGTCGGAAGGACTGTGCGACTCGGGTTGAAGCTGGTCTGGTGGTTAGATTGTGTGACAGAGACTGCGATAGCGCTCCAGACATCGGCGGATGGAGGGGGAGAGACGAGGAATATGAGGTGCGACGGCAGGCTAGGCAAACACGATTGCTAGCGGCGGCAAAGGGAGGGCTTACGTACTTGTGTCGTGGACTGGGTGCGCAAGCCGGTGATCGAGGGTCTTGAGGATCTTGAGGGTCGGGATCGGTGGCAGGCAGCAAGATAGCGAAGTCGAAGTCGACGAGGATGGTGGGAGAAATGATTGTTTGCGGGAGAGTGACTTCAAGTTGTGGCAGTGACAGTTTAGTTCTAGACAAGGTAGCGTCAAAGGGTGCAAGTGGGTGGTCAGTGGTCGCTACTACTGATGAGTGGTGGGGAGCCCGAGTTATCAGTGGTCAGTATTAGTAGTGCTGGTAGCAGTACGAGTACCTTAGCTGAACGCCCAACGGTCGCCATGGCGCCGCCAAATATTACTTTCGTAGTCGTGCACATCAGCAACTGCGCCTCTTCTCCTCACAATACGCAGTTCTGGGCATACTCTACTGTACATACATCACCTCTTCCGGCTGCAAAAACTTCACTGATCCCACGCTTCCTCGCTCCTTGGATGCTGTATCCTATTCACCTCTCCACGCTGATGCTCGTCCGCTGCACTGGACTCGCGCCTTTGCACCCTTGTCTCTCCATCCGCAGTCCCAGCATGTACTCGAATACAATGGCAGATGTATCTCCGGTAGGACACGCTGTACGGGTAGGTGATTTCGCACGAACGTGACACCGGGCCGGTTCCGCCTTCCTTCAACCCAGCATGAGATGTGATCTTTTCCCCTTGCTGTGGACCGCATGGTGCCCCCACAGCTGAATATCATGCCAGGCCAGCTCTGCATAACGGCCGCTGATGAACACTTGTGAGTGAAACTGGCACGATTCCTTTTTTCGCGAAGGAAGAGCAAAGAACCCAATTCGGGCTCAGCGACAAGAGCATCAAACAGCACGATCCTTTTCAAAAAGTGCAATCGGACAACATACTCACTGAGACCCAGCCTGGGAGGATTGGCGACGGAATATGATGTGCTCCCTGACTCCATGCACATCTGCCAGATGTTTACTCCAGGTGTCCAACAGGGAAGCGATCACTCTTTGTTGTCAACTGACAACAAAGAGTACGCTCGTAACTACATCAGTCAGAGAAAGTGATGTGAGTAGAGTTCTCCAGGATCTTTCGTGACCACAGCGGTACAATCAACCACGTGATCAGGAGACAGGGGCAGCAGACTAGGGTTCACTGACACCGACTTCTCTCTCTCGAGAACCTTCCTTCGATCTTCTCCTTCTCTCGCGAAGTCTCAATCATCTTCTTCTCAGAACTCCAGCACTCGGTCCATACATACATCCTTCTTCTCTTCAAATTCACCATGTCTACAGGCAAGATTTCGACTCCTTGGAATGACCAACTTGAGAAGCTCCTGCTCTACAGCATGATCGAAGATCCGGACAACGTTTCACGCGCAAAGTTCGAGGCGGCTGCTGCGAAGCTTGGTGGCGATCTGAGCTGGAATGCGTGCCGGTCAGTCGCTTTCTCCGCTTTCCGCCTACAACTCGTCTTTCTTCAACTTCATCCTTTCCGACTCCCCATCTCTTTGTCTCCTCCCATACACCTGAATCTACTACCGCGCCTCTGTGAATCACTGCACCCATCCAAATCGACTGCGAAAATGCCTTGGTCTGAACGTGACGATGTCACCCTTCTCCTGCTTGTTCTTGACCTCAACGTCAGCGTGAGCAGAGACGTCTTTGAGGCTGCTGCGGTCAAGATGGGTCAGCGGACTGATCAATGCCGGTGAGCCCCTTCGAAACGCTGTCCCTGTCTCTCTACACTCTCAACATCCCATCTTGGAGCTCGGAGCTTTCTGTCACCGAGATTTTGAGCCGACTCACTCCTGCAACCTCACCTCTCTCTCCTCACTTTGACTTCTCTCAACTCTAACTCTCCTCCACTCCAACACCACCACATCACCTTCACACACTCGCTTCTCCTTGTTCCTTGATGTTGCTCATCGATACCCAAAATGCCTTTCAAGTGGAACAGCGACTCCGAGAGGGGCCTTCTCCTCCTCGTGATTTCCGAAATGAGCCCCCCATCTACCTCGATCTGGCCCGCCGTTGCTGAGAAGCTTGGGGGCGGCCTGAACGCGAGTGCCTGCAGGTATTCTTGCATTTGTTGACACTGTTTTTCATTCTTTGTGTCGACTTGTTGTTTCATTACGAATGTCGGCGCGCATACACTAACACATCTTCACTACATAGTCAGAAATTCTACAAACTCAAGAAAGAGTCTGAGAATCTCCTCAACGGCGCTGGATCGCCTGCGGGACTCACCACTCCGGCGTCCTCCAAGACCACAAAGACTTCTGCGGCCAAGAGCACTGGTAGCAAGCGCAAGAGAGCTGCTGCGACTGAGGACAATGATGAAGCGGCAACCCCCACCAAATCTGCTAAGAAGTCCAAGAAGAATGCGCCTACTCAAGCCGAGGTGAAGGAAGAACTCGAGGCTGAAGAGAACGCCGTTAAGGCTGAAGAGGACGCCGCAGTCGACGAATGACTCTGTTCGCACAAGAAACTTGTAAGTACCTACAATCATCTTCGCCGCAGCAAATCCCAGCCACTAACCTCCCATCAGCTCCCGACACGATCGTCCCAACTTCAAGGGCAGGGCTGAAGGAACCAATAATGAGCTCGTCTTGCTTTTGAACCACCGGAATGACCAGGACTGAATGACATGCAATGATGCATCACGATGAAATTGGATGAGATGGTCTCATCAACGAGCTTAGGGTGTGGGTATGGTTAGGCTTTCGCCTACCTACTCTTGTCCCCGACAAGCCTGGTCATGTCCACACACAATCACACACATCGCAACTCAACAGAAAAGGGATTTGGAATTCTCTCTGTCTCCAGGCTCGGAGGGTCTGTACATACCTGCATAGCTTGATCAATCACTACAAAGAGTTTACCCTCATCGTTCTCCATCCGCGTTTCTGGCTGCGTCCTGGCTGCTCAAGCCGGTAGGACAGGTCTGCATCATGCGTGTCCCAGCTACTGCCCGCACCAGCTTAGCACCTCCGTCTTGCACACATCCCTGATACAATGCCAGCCCCAGCCTCAGCACGGCTGTACCATTTTACCTGTTGGGCATACTCATGCAACACCTGTACAGTAGAGTCCAGAGGTGGTGGTGCCCTTTTGTAATGACCGGAAATACCGCTAGCGAAGCCAGCGCAGCGCAGCCTTGTCAAGAAGCAGCCTGCTCCACTCTGCGTGATGTACATGTACCTCCTGATCTGATTTATTCCACCATGCAGCCTGAACAGAGTTTTGTCATGGATCCTTCCATGATTGAGGCACTCTACCTGTCTCCTTGTGCATGCATCGTCTTTCAGCTCCCCGACCTTCTGCAGAAATGGATCTTCTGACGTGGCGGCGAAGCATCCAATCACCCTGGACCCCTCGGGGCTCTCTCCATCACACAATCAGGGCGCATGCAATGGTCCTCGCACGTCGGCTGCTCAAGGGCCGTGGCTGGGGGAGTTGGATTTTCAAGCGGACCGGAAGAGTATATCTTGGTTCAACTGTTCATTACTATCAGGCTTTTTGAAGCTATCCACCGCCAGCCCTTCTTGCTCACAGCACAGCGATCGTCTCGCAGGATCAATCACAGAATTCCACTATGCCTATTAACTGGAAGTCACGAGACTCGTTGTTCTTGCTCCTGGCTGCCATACACGCTGAACTGGGAGAACAAGGCGTGAGTGTCTTTCCGAGCAACCCCCACGCAACCGTGTTTTGTCCGTGATCAATACTGAAAAAAAGGTTTTACAGTTCAGTGCTCGATATGCCTCCATTGCAAAGTACTATGGCCCAGAGGCCAGTACTGATGCTATCAGGACTTTCATCTCCAGGGAAGTCTCGAGGACTGCTGAAGAACTCAAGGCCAGAAACCCCGAGCACAAGGGTTCGGGAAGAGGGATCCCACCTATTCGTTCTGTGAGGGCTTCACATCAACGATTGCCTTCCTTCGAGGACGCTGATGCTAGCACCACCGCCCAGCAAAACCCTGAGTTGTCGACTGGCGACTCCCTGCCTCCGCCTGCAAGGAGTTCTCCAATCGCCCATCTATCGCCGCAAATCTCTCCAGTGATAGAGCCGCCTGCGGACGATGGCAGAGAGCAGATTGACCCAGCCGTATTTCAGCCAACTACTGGCCCTCAGCCACCAAATGAGACTACAGGGCGCTCTGTGTCTGAATCCCCAGGGCCTTCTTCTCGCCAGGACGGTCCGCTAGAAGACATCAAACCATCGTTCCCTTCCCATCGGGACGGGTTTGATACAGAACATCCTTCACTTGAGAACAACGACATGATCCCGGCCGGCTTGGTCCTAGGACCATACGGATTCATAACGGAGAAAGGCCAATATCGATGTGCATTGTGTCGAAGTCAACTCCCCAACGCAGCGGATCTCATCCTGCACAACCTTTGTAGTGTGGAGCATGAACGCAAGCGGGAAAGCAAGCGACACATCAACAGGGCAATTCAGTTCCTCAAAAACATCAAAAGCCTTGTGCCATCTCAGCCGGGTTCGGCGACAATGATGCCTTCGGAGCCGTCGATGAGGGATCGCATCGACGGCGAACCATCATCCAAGGACCGAGGACAGGTAGAAGGCATCGATCTCGACTCCGAGCTCGGTGAAAGTCAAGATGTTTTCGAGATAATCGACGTAACGAAAAGCAAAGACTTCGGAGCAGCCGAACGTTCGAGGCAGCCGTATGTCGAAGAGGTCGAGGACAGCTCATTTGAGGAAGTCCATGATGTCAAGGGTAAAGGGAAAGGGATTTCCTCTCGTTCTCCTTCTCCTTCGCCTTCGCCGTATCTCGCACCACCTCCACGCCCAAGAACACCGGTCAATGCCTCCACCAGCAAGCAGACGCCTCAGGGTGGTGCTCAGGATCCCACAACGATTAACGGGAGCACGCCGAGTCATCCCTCCACAGGACAACGGACCGGCGAGACATCAGGACCCAGCATTCCTAACCCGGGCATCGACGCGTCGCAGATGATCGCCCAGTTCAAGCTCGAAGAGCTGATGCGCTCCGCCGAGATCAACATCCAAGTAATGGAGTTTGTGAAGCGAGAGGCTCTATCCGCCAGCGAGGATCGACGCACTCGGCCACGGAGGCTGGCGACACTCCTGCCTTGCAGAACACGCCCACTACTGCACCTCCTGCACCTACTGAGCTTACTGAACCTGCTGGGGCCGCCGCTCTCGCCACCACCGCTGCCGCCGCCGTCACGAGCCCGATGACAAATACCGGCTTCACTGCCATCAACGAAACCAGCGCCGGCGCCGGAGCCAGGGCAGCCAAGAGAGCCAGGCATTCCCTCACGGCGGAGATCGAGGACGATGTCCGCCCCGCCAGAAGGGGTCGACAGCAGCAGCAGGGAGGCGTCCGAGTCCCGGGCAGCCGAGTCAAACAGATGGCCAGAAAAAGGCTGGGGACGGAATGCAATGCTATAGTGATTGAGTAATTGATGGATCGAATGAATAAGGACAGGCTGCAAGGCCCTATAGCCAATGTGAGATGAGAGGATTAATAGCAGTTACTAACTTAGGTACCTTACATGTTATGGTATTGAAGCTGAAGAGCTTCAGGAATCTAACTGAGTAATCCGAGATATGAATATGAGGCGTCCGCCGGTTCCATACTCTATCATGTTATGGTATTGAAGCTGAAGAGCTCCAAGAATCTAACTGAGGAGCCCGAGATTTAGATATGAGACGCCCGCTGGTCCCATTTCCTCATCATAAGGGTTCGTTTGGATCTTCCCTTTGGTTCGGATCTTCCCTTTGGTTTGGAGCGTCCCTTTGGTCTGGATCTTCTCCTTTGGTTTGGATCTTCCTTTGGATTCTTCCTTTGGTTTGGATCTCCTTTGGTTTGGATCTCCTTTGGTTTGGGCCGTCTCCTTTGGTTTGGAACGCGAACACCCCCTTTGGTTTGGAACGTGGCTACGATGTATGTGATGTGATGCGATGTGATGAAGCCTTCTCGCTGTATCTATTCAATTGTCATCATCATAATGCATTGAGAACGAGTTAACCAAGTGGTCATCATTGCAATGATAGCTCTAGCTTACGGCTTCGATACTGTTTCGTGCCTTTCCCCCAATCTCCAAACTCGGTGTCAACCCCTGTTAGCTAGCATCTCGTTCTCAGCGGCCACCAAGCATCTCATGTCAAAAAGCACCAGAAAAGCTCGGCTCTATCATTCAAGAGCAGTAGCGGAGCGGTGAGATCAGTTCTCTATCCTCTCAGCCCCTTCCTTTCCACCCCTCGCTCGCTCTCGCTCAACTAGATCCCACGGAGGTAGCTTTGCAGGATATGCTCCGGTTAACCCTCACCAGGCGCGTGCTTGATCTTCTTGACGGCTACCTTGACTTCATCCTTGTCATCCTCGTCGTCGTCGGCAAGAGCGCGCTTCTGACCCATGTAGTTGGGGATGGTTCCGGCGATATCTCCATTCTCGGTCTTGAGCTGCTGGGACGGAGTACCCGGGGCATCCAGCTTGACCTTCTTCGGATTGGTGGGATTTGCCGTAGCCTTCTTCTCGCGCTTGACTTTGGGATTGCTGTCGTTCGTGCCGGTAGTACCCTTTCCGCCGGAGCTGGAAGCCTTGACGTTGCTATCGCCCGTAGTACCTCCGGACGCGGCATTGGTGGTGACGATGTTCAGGTTGTTGCGCTTCTTGATCTCTCCAAGACGTTTGATGATGGTGTTGGGCTTCGCACCTGTCTTGGCCGCATAAGGACCGATGTGGATCTTTGAACATGGAACACTGTCATTAGTACGATTCATGAATGGAGGTGTTGAGTAAGGTTGTAGGCGAAGTGAGGTAAGCCGGCAATGATAGACAAGGATGCACAGTAGCACTGTAGTCGAGGGACACTCACCAGGATGGGCACCGGGCTTTCGCGAAAGAGCTCGAAGAGAAACATGGCGTCCTTGACAACGTGCTTTGGGCCATCTCCGGTCGCTGGCGGTGCTGCGGTGGGAGCCATAGTTCGAGAATTGTGATGAATGATTGAGGTATGAGTTGAAGGGCGGCGGTGTTCTGGATGAACAATTGTAACTGGAATTTGTAGAGAAGGGATGACGAATGAATCGGATGTCAAGGGACAAGGGAAGAACGTTGGGTGTTCGATGGGTGACGGGAGAAAGTGAAGTCAGGATGTGGAACGGCGAGAAAGTCGACGTGGACGAGTGAGCCATGCCTCGCGCAGGTCTAGAGATCGCAATCAGAGCCACATGCTAGCGGCCCAGCGACGTAGAAGTGACACGTCGCATCTTTCAATCACTCACTCGAGCACTCGACATGCCTCTAAACTCAACATTATCACACCGCCTTCTCCGCAACTCGAACAGGAATCGAAGAGGCTGGCACAAAGTGAAGTACGGTGACTCACTATGCTGCGAGCGCGGCTAGGGTACTCTGGCCCGGTCATCCAGCTCCTCGTATTGACCCATGCGAATGTACGTAGAGGGCAGGTCGCTTTGAGGTTGAACAACGACCCGACAATGTGATCTTCGATCCGAAGATACGAGAAAGACGAAGTACATGGATTCTTCGGACCGATGCACGAGGCTGAATACATTCTTGGCTGCGATATACCAGTCAAAGAATTTAGTTCAATCACCCTGCAGGATGCATACAGTAGAGTAATGCACGGTGAACCCTATTAATCGCCTTTCCTTTTCCCTTACGGCAACTCATCATTCGTGCGTGAGTCTACGTATGTTGAGTTGCCGTAAGGCCTGGTCCCACCGCCAAGAAAAATACGAAGCCCGGATTGGTGGGATCTCTTCCACGCTAGTGCCACGGGCCGCGGAGACTTTTGCTCCGCTTTGCGCGGTAAAATCAACGACAAGGCATCGTTCCATTACCTGGCAGCCTGGTTTGCAACAAGTTGCCTTCTGCGCGCAAGGCAGCAAGCAGTCTGCGAAGAAAAAAAGGAGGTGGTTGGGAATGCTAGTCACAGTGTCCCATGTACATGCCTAGGTGCAGACGGAATGCCGGGAGATGTAGCCTGCAGAATCAAGCACCCGCTAATTGCTGCAAAGAGCGCCCGCCTGTCACCAAAAATTCCAGCCTGATCACCACTGCAGTCCTAACGCGACTCCTAGCATGCATGCAGTTGAATCTCAACTCAGTTTGCCTCACTTTCATCAAGTGGTATTCTGACAAGCGTAACCTTTGACGTCAAACCTCCCCTGGTGATCACGTTGGTCCGGGAGCAATCATTCACCGGATGCTGGTAGAATCAAGGAGAAGTCGTTTCCGAAAAGAATTGATCCTACTGGTGCCTGCCAACTTTGAACAGGATCCACAGACTTGAATTCCCGTTACGCTCCTCGCTCACCATCCCCATTACCCTCCCAGCTCTTTCTTCGGCCGCTCTGGAAATGTCCATTCTGCTCTCTGCACTCATCAAGCGTGGCTGCGGCTAGCTCTATCTTTGCCCTTGACCTCCCCATTTGCGTCGCCCGCCATCCAATAATCCGGTGCCGCCATCATCGACTCCATGTAGTTTGGGAAAGATGGGAAGCTCACCGCCTCCATGTCACTGTCTGCTGGCTTGACTTCCTGTGGAGAGTTGTCGCTAGTGTCGGAGAATGGGATGCCGTCAAGAGGATCGCGCTTTTGCTTGCGAGTCCGTTTGGATGGTGGAGTCGGCTTCTTCTCCTCGGTCCCTTCGCTTGGACCCTTACGCTTGGTTGGAGTTGAGAGAGCGGAGCCGGCGGCCTGCCCTTCAACAAGCTTTGCTGACTCGTTCTTGAGCTTGTAGTATTTCTGGCTGGTCTCAAGTCAGTAGAATCCAGCAAATGTTGGACGGTGCTGTTGCTTGGGAAGGAGGAAGTTGCCAGAGGCGTAGTTGCAAACCTCACAGCCGATGGCGTCAGCCCTTCTCCCAAAAGAGGAGCCACATCGTTCCATGTATCTCCCGACGGCCTCAGGTTTGCGGAAGAGATGATCAGGAGGAGCATGCGCCGCTCTCGCTCAGCGGTCCACTGAAACGGCATTGTTGATAGATGTACTTTGACAATGCAAGAGAGGTTTGGATGGGAAGAATGATGTTGAGGGATCTTGAGTTGGGACGAAGGGACCGATCACGAAAGGGAAACCAGCTGAAATATACCCCAACGTACCGGCATGCCTCGGCGGAGAAGTCGGGACCCATGCTATCCGCAATGTCTTTCCAACGCGGCGTGGCTTTGGGATCGATGAGACGCAAGAGTAATTTCCGCTCAGTCGACGTAGTCCAGGGTCCAGGCATGGTGTGCTGGGCCTGACGAGCCTGTAGAATGAGACAATTGGGCAAGATCGGAGCGGCAAGAGTGATTCAGTATTGTTGGGGGAGAGGTAGCGGATCTGTCGAGACAACTGCTATTTGTACGTCGAGATGGCATAGCCCAACAGCCTTCTGACAGGGTACCATCCTTGAAGACAACCCCCGGGGGTGTCTGCACTCCAGACCGTCGATAGTGGCGTTCGCGAGCCAGGTTACTGCGGAGAAAGAAGCGGTGAGAGCGAGCTATCTCCTAATCCTTGTTACTGTCTACTTCTGAATATGACACAGGGGCATGTAACGTGTGGAATATTCTTGTAATGTCAAATCCGGGCAAAGAGGTGACTGTTCGCAAAGTCAGGCTGAGTTCTGGAGTCTTCTCTGCGAGGTTGCCTTCAAATCAGGCAGCTGGTCGATTTCTGGGCAACCGATCAGGCTCTGGGCTCAATATAAAGTAGCACATCCGCGTCGAATCTTTTGATTCCCTTCATATCATCACTGCGACCTTTCAGACCTCAGCCTCTCTCTTCTTAGCAATTCTCCCTCGACTAACTCGATATCAACCATGGCCCAAGCTCAAGTCAGAGATACCGACATCGCAGTGTTGGTTGCCGCGATCCAAAGTTCGGTTGGCCCAATCCATGTCTGAAGACCCATGAACTACCCAAAACATCCTCATCATGCTGACAACGCTCCAGGTTGACGCGGAAAAGGTGGCGAGGCAGCTTGGCATGAGTCTGTCCAGCATCCCGCCAAAGTTCACGGCGATCCGCAAACGCTACGAAATCGACATCAAAGTGGTCAACTCTGGGGCTCTTCAACGCAACCGGGTCAACAGTCCCAAAAAGAGACTCTCCGGGAATGCCTCTTCACCAAAGGCAATTCGCAATGGTGAGAATGATATGAGGGGTCAGCGGAACAAGGCAGAGCCTCGTGACCTTGCTGAATCTTTGGACTCCTTCATTCCGAAGGTCGAGTCAGGGTCGGAGGACGCATGAGGCTTGTAAAGAGCCGCCGGGACGAAGTTGGAAAGGACAAGCAGGTTGTCAGGTTGGAAGAGCGCCACGAATATGTAATCAAACTCAATTGTCTTGAGGAAAGTCACTGCTGCTACAGTACATGATTCAGTACTGCATAATCATCTCCATGAATTTCCGCTCGCTCATCCAATCATTCATCCAACCATCTTGGTTGCAACCGAAACATGTTCGAACCGTGAGAGCAGCACATTTGTACCTCTGCCATCAATTGCGTTGCTTCTTGATGACTTTCTCGGCAGCATAGTCGTATTCTCCATCGGAGCCGTCGGTGTCAAATGCTGCAGCATGACCAAGACCTCCAGCGTCATCCCATTCCGAGCCATCAGAGCCGTGGGTCGTCGTGATTCTCTTAGAAGCGCGTCGAGGGGGTGCATTCCTTGCTTTCCTCGCCGGGGTAACCACGTCACTCTCCGAGCCAGATGTTGTTTCGTTGAATGATGAGGCGTCGTTGTCAGTCTCCGAGACATGCTTTCTTTTCTTAGGGGTTTTCGGCATGGCTTTCTTAGCCTTCATGGTTGAACGAGCTGGCTTTCTGGCGGAGGACATCTTTTTCTCAGAAGTGTGAGGGGGGGTCAAGGGCATCTCGCCTGGATCATTCTTGACTTTGGGGGCTTCTTCATCCTCGTCGCTCTCGTCTTTCTTGCTGTTGGAAAGAGACTCCAAGTCGTCCGCGAACTTCATAATGCTCCTGAACTGCTCCTCCGCGGCACGTTTAGTGGGCTTGGGCCTGCCGTCTTCCGTGGCTAAGGGTTGGGAGTCAGATGAAGGTTCATGGCTATCAGGAAAAGAGAGTCTTACTCCAGCGCCTGGCAACTTCGGCCCCATTGATGTGGAAGCCAGGAAAGCATTGTATGGCAGTTCGAAGAAGCTGTGATTGCTTAGGAATTTATTGTTCGTGGCATTGTTCTTCGCTTGTTCATACCTTGAGCTTCTGTGTGTCGTCCCACTTGACCATAGCGGCGATGAGCGTGGGCAGGGAGATGTGATACGGCGTCTCCAATGGAGAGATCAAGTCACTGAAATGTAAGAAACTTGTGTCGGGGTGAAATTGATGTTGGTGTGTAGAGAGATGGGAGAGCGTGAGATGGACTTGAGAGAAGAAATGAGGCTGAGAAAAGAGTGAGGTAGGAGAAGAAGTATGGATGGATTCGTCGGGTTGCCAAGACCAACAGACCGCTCCTTTCTCGGTCCACCCAGCTTGGATTGCCCTGTCGAAGGCTCACAGACCTCTCCCTCTAGACGTACATCTGACTTCATGTTGATGGCGAGGAAATTAATCATAGACTCGCAGTAGTACCGACTAGAATTGGAATCTCGACGACCCGGAC
Organism: Exophiala alcalophila; assembly: GCA_001599775.1. NCBI lineage: Eukaryota > Fungi > Ascomycota > Eurotiomycetes > Chaetothyriales > Herpotrichiellaceae > Exophiala > Exophiala alcalophila. Next base: position 3,420,406 of record BCHY01000005.1, on the reverse strand, counting down.
GTTGGATTCCGAAAAGCCGGTCAAGGCATTTGGGCTTTGTAGACGTATTCAACGCAAACTCCAAGAGAAGGCACCCCTGCGTAGCAATCAATGAAGCGGCATCCTGGAGAAAACCCTTGCCAAAAGCACTCTGCAGACATGGATATTGAAATCACAGGACAAGACTTTCATTGGCTGGACTCCAAGACGTGGGCTTTACCTAATGTAGCAGGACACGGCCGACTACAGCGAATCAATGGACATTGACAGGATAAGACTTCGGAGTCTCCCGAAATCCCGAGATCCCGACGGGATCCTTTTAGCGATGTGGCGCCTTGGCATGGAGGCCCCCTACTTTTTGCCCTTGCTACGACTGTACTCTCTCCTCTCAGCTTAGATACCACCATAGCTACAATATCCCCACGTTACATTCCTCTACCTGATCTCGTAACGTATGAGACCTTTGCTACTTAGTGCCCACAGCGAGAACTAAAAGAAAATCGACGTCTAAAAGATCGAAAATAGTAATTCTCGTACTACCCATGCAGATTTGTATAGGCTTCCTATACAAATTCTTACTAAAGGTACGTATACTATAATACCTCTTAGGTTTTTCTGTTGTATTGGCGCCCTCTGGTGTCGTGATTAATGACCTTTAGCGCTATAGTTAAATGTCTTTGGTACCTTCGTTAGATGCCCTTTGGTCGCGCTTTGTTAAGTCCGAGAAATGGCGTCTGCACTTTAGCAACTTCGCAGATACCCTTTGGCTCTTTGGTCTGGGAATTGGTATCTACACTTTAGCAACTTCGCAGTGACCCATTGGCGCTTTGGTTGATTGGTACCTGGACTCTGGCAACAAACATGACATCTAACTGGGGTTGGCTACCTCAGATGTGTGCGCCCCTTCGCTTCTTCCAGATCTTGTATAACCAAAATGCCACGCCTGCGGTAGCCACCGTTCTGTATGCAAGAAAGACCATGATCGCTACGTTGACTCGGTCGTAGTATCCATACAGCAGCTTGCCGACGGCATGTTGAGGGTTTGCTCCCACGCCTAGGCCACCAATACCGACGCTGTGCTTCTGAAAGCCTGATTGATGATTGGGTTCTTCCGGTACAGGTTCTGACGTTGCGATCGCGGTCGCTTGGGTCGTCCCGTCCATGGCGGTTTGACTCGGCCATGATCCCGAGGAGAATGTCTCTGCCGTGTTCTTTCTGAACGAACGGGTCATAACGTAGACAAGTAGGCGCAGGTCGGGGACCGTGAAAGTCGGGTATTTCCAGAGTTCGACTGCGTTGTAAGGGGGGAGTTGATCGAGGAGGTCAGCGAGCACGCCAAGCGTCAGCCCCCAAAGGATAATGGGCTGTTGGAAGGAAAGAGGCTCGGCGGAAGAAGGATTACTGAAGGGCGCCTGTAGCCAGCCAGATACGCTGGACAAATTGTCGCCTCCTTCTGCGGGAATGAAGTCCGGGATTGAACTGGCGTAGACGGACTCGGTTGGGAGCAGGCGAACAGCGCTGAACATCATCTTCCCCATTGTCATTCGGATCATCCTGTGGATGACTGGGCCCACGTGTTTGGCCATTCTCGACGACATGTCGACAGCCTCTCTTGTCCGAAGGGTGGGTGTCAGCAGCGCTCGTAGCGAAACCCAATGGATGGAAGCGACTTCCGTAGGTTGTGGCTGCACCGCGGGGACTGTCTTTCCCGTCAGAAGAAAGATGTAGGGGCAGAGAACCATCAGGACATCTTTCCCGAAGGAGGTTGTGACAAGTCTCTCGGGCAGATTGCCTGCGTGCAGACAATCCGCCGTGTCCAGGTCTAGCCCGATCTCTTCTCTTGTCTCACGGATTGCCGCAGCAAGGTCGTCCGCGTCTTCGGGATCCCGCTTGCCCCCCGGCAAAGCCGTGTGCCCTGACCATCTGTCTCCAACACGTCCCGCACGCTTAATGAAGAGGAGTTCGGGGTCGCCCTCTTGGACCCATTGCTGGGAGAAGAACTCGCTCAATGACGACGGAGGAGAGGAAGGAGTGTTGAGGGCTATTACCGAGCCATTTGAGGCGGGGACCGGCTTGAAGGCAGGGCGGACTCGGATGATCGCTGCGACGGAGGCCCGTTTCTGCGAGGCCGTGGGTGGATTGGGGACGTGAGGGTAGGGATGTTCGCTGAGCTGGACCAGCACGCGTTCTAGAGCCGAGATGATCGCTCTCGAGTCCCCGGACATTGTTGGAGGGCCGGAGCCCAGGTGTGATCTGGGAGAGGCTTGCGTTGCGTAGAGTCGAAGTCGCGATTGGGGTGAGTCACAAAGTTTAGATATGTCGTCGTTGTTCTCCGTTCGATATCTTTCCCAACGATCAGAAGCCGAGGCTGAGACTCCAACGCGTAAGGCTCCGAGGACCGGCGAAATGTTAATCCTCTCCGAAATGAGGCTCTGCACGTGATGCAACTCTCAACGCTCACTCGAAACGAGTCCCCGGCGGGACAGAGCACGGGAAGCGATCCGCCGCCATGATTCGCTGCAGCAACAACTCCCCTCGTTGTTTCTTCTGGCCGATGTCAGGGTCACGGCCCACTGCAGGGCTCCTGCTCTGTGCAATAGTAACTCGTGGTGCCAGATCAGAGTACGAGGCAACGGAGCATTCGCTGCATTCGCTGCTATCGCCGTATCCTTGTGCTTTTCTTCAGACAGCTCCCTCAGAAATAACATTGTATGGATTAAAACTCTTCTCTTAAGCAATCCATCCTGCTTGAACCTCCAAACACCCCCTCCTCCTCGTACCCTCTTCGCCTCGCCCGCTGCCAACATGCGGTTCGGCAAGACGCTCTCCGACGCTATCTACCCGCCGTGGAAAACCAAGTACCTCGAGTACGACAAGGTCAAGAAGCTTCTCCGTGAGGATGAGACCTCTCCTCAAGGCCGCGGCGGTGAGGGTAGCTGGACTGAGACGGACGAGGAGAACTTCGTCCACGAGCTCACCGTGACCCAGCTGGAGAAGGTGAACCAGCACCAGGTCGACACCTTCAACTCCCTCCGCGACCGAACTGCGGCCTGCGAGGCCAAGCTCCCCAATCCCGAGAGCGAGGATGCTGGCAAAACAGAGGAAGAATACAAAGCCCTTGCCAAGTCGCTGCTGCCAGAGCTGGACAGCGTCTCCAAGGAGCTCAATGAGCTTAGGAAGTTTAGCCGGATCAACTACACCGGCTTCTTGAAGGCCGCGAAGAAACATGACAGGAAGCGAGGCCTGAAATACCGGGTGCGCCCCATCCTGCAAGTCCGCCTGTCTCAGACACCGTTCAACCAAGAGGACTACTCGCCGCTGCTCTTCCGTCTCTCCGCCATGTATTCGTGGGCTCGCCAGAAGCTGGAAGGAGAGACGGCCGACCCTGAAGCAACGGCCACGGAAGCCGCCAACAAGGACACCTACAAGGCGTTCAAGTACTGGGTTCATGCCGATAACCTTCTCGAAGTCAAGACCTACATTCTCCGCCGCCTGCCGGTCTTGGTCTACAACCCTCAATCTATCAAGGTGGTCGACTCTTCGCAGAAAGACCCCACCATGACCTCGCTCTATTTCGACAATCAAAACTTCGAGCTTTACCAAGATAAGGTGGAAAAGAGTACCGCAGGAGACTCGCTCCGATTGCGATGGTCCGGGCTGCTCGGTGACAAGCCAGAGATTTTCCTCGAGAAGAAGTTTGTTGGTGAGGACACCGAAAGCAAGGACATCCGAATCCCCATCAAGGAAAAGTATATTCAATCGTTCCTCGGAGGCGAATACAAGATGGAGAAGCAGATCCAGCGACTGGAGGAAATGCTCGGACCGGATGCTGAAGGGGTCAAGTCCTTCAAGGCCAATGTCGAAGAAATCCAGTCCTTCATCAAAGACAAGAAGCTTGAGCCGGTCCTTCGAGCGAGCTACACGCGAACCGCTTTCCAAATCCCTGGCGATGACCGGATCCGGGTCTCCCTCGACACCAACCTCGCCTTCATTCGCGAAGATGCCATGGACCCCGACCGTCCGTGCCGTGATCCCGACGACTGGCACCGAGCCGATATCGACCAAACCGAAATGGAGTATCCATTCGCGGCCATCAAAAAGGGAGAGATCAGCCGCTTCCCGCACGCCATTCTCGAGATTAAAATCAAGGAATCCAAGTACACCAAAAACAACACCTGGCTGAATGACCTCATGAACTCGCACTTGGTCAAGGAAGAGAAGAAGTTCTCCAAGTTCGTCCATGGTGTCGCTGAGCTCTTCGAGGACTACGTCAACAGCTTCCCCTTCTGGTTGAGCGACCTCGAAACCGACATTCGGAGAGATCCTGTGGCCGCTTTCCACGAAGAACAAGAACGGGAAGCCAAGCGGGCTGAGGACGAAATGGCAGTTGGAAGTTTCATTGCAGGCTCTCGTTTGTCAACCGCATCCAAAGCAAAGGCTGGTTCCCCAGGCAAGTTTGCCGACAGGCGACTTTCCGCCCAGATCTCGCAGTCGGTTCAGTCGCAGCGAGCGAAGCAGGACCAGTTGCAATCCACCGCCGAGGAACAAGATGACGATGAGGAGGGCGTCCACGCTGATACACAGGTTGAAGTCAGGTCCTCCGCTCAGGGTGGCCTACGCTCTTTCCTTCCTGCGTTCTCCAACTCTCGATACGCTCGCCGTCATCGTCAAGGAGCGGCGTGGCTCGATGCCCCACTGCCTCCTGGGGTGAAGGATCCCGGTGTTTGGATCAAAGACCAAGGACCGCTGAAGGTGGAAGCCAAGGTCTGGCTTGCTAATCAGCGAACTTTCATCAAGTGGCAGCATATTGCTGTTCTTCTTGCCACGCTGTCCCTGGGTCTGTACAATGCCGCCGGCGTCGACAACACCATTGCTCGCATTCTTTCGGTGGTCTACACTCTCTTTGCCGTCTTCGCCTCGGTGTGGGGATGGTATGTCTACATGTGGCGCAGCAAACTGATCACCGAACGAAGCGGCAAAGATTTTGACAATGCCATTGGTCCGTTTGTTGTCGCCATTGGGCTGGCTTGTGCCTTGGTCTTGAACTTCGGCTTCAAGTACTCCGCTGCTCTCTCGAAGCACAAGGGATCCGCCAATGGCCTGCTTGATGGCCCTGGCTTGGCACCCGTGTTCAACCAGCTTCACCAGGAAGGGTTTGTTGATGGTTTGTATGTGCAGGAACTGTAAATACGGGTTGTAAGTGAACTCGAGGTTGAGGGGGCGGTGCAGAGAAGTTTCTTCTCTGGTCTTCGGAGGACAATGAAAAAGGCGCAGAATCGTCGTTGAGGGCCACCAAGGACCCCACTGTTAATGCATAGCTACATAGGTACCGATCTAACAATGTCACATAGTTATTAGTCTATTATCAATCAAGAATATTCCACAAATTGAAAACCTGGGTCAAGATCACGAGAGGTGGGCCTTGATGAAAAAGATGGTGGACCATGACATTTAAAGACTGCTACTGTATAAACCGAGCATATAGGCCAGTCAGGTACCAGGTACCTTAATTCGTAAGAGGGAAGGTAAGGTATATACCAGGTACTAGTAGGAGTTCCTCATTCACTCGCTCAAGTAACATCATGGAGTCTGCTATCAGAACATATGAATCGCCAAGCCCTATGTACAAAGACCTACTCCTACTAGCAGGGCTCATTAGGACATAGGCACAACAGGCACATGCACAGGCACTTTAGACGGGGGTCCTGGATGGGTTTGGCCAGCTCCTGCAACCGACTTACTATCTTACTCGAGTATACACGTTCCTTGATCGGTCTGCAATGTGCATGCTTGCTTCATCCCTATCTGTGGCGCATCTTATGCGTTGGGTCTTCTCGTTCCATCGCAACCGAGACAGACAAAGAGCCGACCGACCAGTTTTCCACACACCGTACATGGTTCTACCCTGCCCGCACAGCACGCTCCACAGATCCAATTTCCGCTCGATACCTCCAGCTTTGTGTCCTTCCTTTCCTCCATGAAGAGGGCGAAGGGACCAACGCAAGGCAAATCACATCAAACAAAACCAAAGACTACCGCTGAACGCTGAATGCCGTCGGCACGTTCGTTCACTGTCTTGCCTCTGTGACAACACCCTCGTAATCGCGCGACTTGATGTAGTCGAGGGTGCGGAAGAAATGGCGCTTCGGGTTCTCAAGGGCCTGGGTGTTACCATCGGCATTGGTGGTGGATAGGTTGGAGTGAACCAGTTCGATGAGCCCGTTAAGGTATTTAGTCGTCACCTGAGGGATCGATGTCAGAACCGGTGGAAGTGGCGGTCGGGGCATTCCTTTCCATTGGGGAGATCTCCCTCCAAAAAGAATAGAGGGGATTGGTACTCACCGTCTCGTTCTGTTGGTCAAAGTAATACACATATCGGTTCAGGATCTCGACAAAGAGCTCCACCGAGACTGCCGTGTCCATACAGGCATCGGCCACGCGAAGGGCTCGTTGAAGACATTCTAGAACGCGCTTGCCATCGCGATAGAACTGCGTCGTTGATCGTTAGCATTCGCTGCAAAGCGACGTTTCGGCCGGTCGTGATAAAAACTCACATTCTTGGGATCTTCCTCTCTGCCCGGAATCTCCACACACCACCACAGATGACTTGCCAGGTACACAGCACGGCACTGGTCGGGCTTTTTTAGCAGTTTGCTGCCATGCAGAGCCGCCTTCGTGATCAGCGTATCGTAATTTTCCTTGCCAAATCCTCGGGCGGTCTGCAAAGCTCCCGCAATGATGCAAACAGCCTGGAACTGCGCCCGCGAATCGCTGATGCTATCCTCGTAAATGGTGAACGCTTGTGCAAAGAACTCGTAAGCAAACTCCTCGAATCCACACTGGTCGGCAATTTGACCACATGAAACAAAAAGTCGAAGGCACAATTCGGCCGCGCCCGGGTTGACTCGAGTATACAGCTGGGAGAGAGTCTGATGCATGAAGCGATACAGCGACGAAGACTGGTTTTGCCAGTTGTCGTCAAAGTGCTCGCGAGACTTGAATTTCCGCGCCAGTTTCATGGACGCAGTGATGATGGCCGGACTGGTATACCTGATTCGTTCATTGCCCACTTCGAAAGCCTTTCGAGCCTGTTGTAGCAGCTTGAGCTGCGTGTCGTTGTCTGGGCCCTGGATGAAATGAACTATCCGGGCGAGCCAGCCTTGTTCTTCAACTGTCTCGTCAGACTCGCCTCCTCTCTGACGGTTCAAACCAGGAAAGCCGCCGGGTTGTTGCAGTCCCTCTTTGATGAGAACCTTCAAGATCGACATGATACCTTCCAAATGTTGGGTCGTAGTAATCAGAATCTGGTTTCGGAGAATGTTCTTGGCCACCTCGCCCGCAACAGCTCGCCGGGTGGCGTAAGTTTGTGACTGATACAGCGGGAGATAGTTGGGAAGAGTTAAGGCGGTGAAAAGGGAGAGGTAAGTCCTGATGGGAGAGAGGAGAAGGTTCAACATGTTGGCTTGTGTTGCAGCGGAGTGAAGGTCGGGGGAATCGGTGTATTCCGCCGTCTTGTCGCGAGCGTAGGACAAAATTTGGTCCACATACTCTAGCCTGTCCGGATAGATGTTTCTAGCAACCGTTAGTGGAATTGATACAAATGACACAGATATATCTTACAGAGCAAGATTGGCAAGCGAGGTTAGCAAAGCCATGGTATCCTGAATCGGAAGACCCCTTGTCTTGACCAGGCTCACGACCTGTTCGTAGAAGATTTCGAACAGCTTCACGTCGCCAACTCCAGAAGGTCCCTTTTCGCCATTGGTTACCGGAGCCACAGCTGCTGCCGGCTCCTCAGCGTCGGGGGATGTTGTTTCAGTGGGCGACTTTGAATCGGCACCGTTGGTTTTCGGGGTTTCGGGCTCTGCCGCGGGTGCTGGTTTCGTTTCCTGATCCAGCTTGACCTTCTCAAGCATCCGTACTACAGCATCTTCTTCGGCTTTTCGCTTCTCCTCCTCGGGTAGGGGCTCGGCGGTCTCCCTTTGAGCATAAGTGGATAGTCGATCCATTAGGCCAATGACGATTTTCTTCATATCGACATGCGGATTCAATCTGGCGATGGCAGAAAGCATCTGATCGAGAGAATGTAGGTGGTACTCGTCCGGGAACACCTTAGTAATCACTGAATATCCGTTAGCATGCTGCGATCCATTCCCTGAAAGCCTGTGGAAATACCTTCGAGCAGGTACTCTTGCGCCAGGACATCCCGACATTGGACCACTTGTTCCAGCAAAGGCGAGATAATGGTAGCTTTGTATGTCTCCAAATCGACCAATTGGCTGAGTCTGACCAAGTTGCTCCCGACCAACAGTTCCAGCTCGCGCCGCTCCTGAGTTCTCTGTTCTCTTTCTCGAGAATGGCCTTGGTGCTGCCACCGAACCCAGAGCTTGTTCATTTCCACGAAATTCGTCAAGATGAAGTTGATCGAATCTTGCAGATTTCCCTGCGGCCCGTCTTCTTTGCCCGTGGGCAAGTAGTCTCGCGCTTGGCCGCTCAGATAGTATCGGAGGAAGAGTCCGCGGATGGGGTGTTGCACGCCTCGACTCATTTCCATCATATCCTTCATGATCTCCTTAACGGGCGCGTCATCGACCGCCATGTACACCGTCCCCACGGTGATCATGAGATATAATCTGGGTATAATGTTGCCGGCATACTGGACAAGTTCGTACAAGTCGGCGAGATGATTCACGGGGTGGGATTCGCGAAGGTAATCGGAGAGATGTCGCAGAGCGTCAAACACAGCCATGTATAGCTCGTAGTATTGCTTCGGTCCCAGCGTCGGGGTGCGCAGTTCGGACACCAGGGTCGACCTACAACAATCACACCTCAGTCAGCATCGCAGAGACCAGCGCGCTCGGGAACACATACCCGCATTTCAGAGCATCCATCAGCTTGCCCGGCGTCTCTAGGCATTTTCGCATTTGTTGTGACTGCTGGCGCACGACGCCCAGAGCTTCCTCGAGCAGACGGCCCTGGTCCTCCACGGTCGGGGAGACTGCCGCCGCCATTGCGGACAGCTGTGGCGGGCTGCGACCAGTTCTCTGCACAAGGGGAAATGGGGGTCAAGGAACAATAAGTTTGAAACTGCCTGTTCCAGTTAATGATCAGTATCTGCGTGGTGGACAATGGCTGAAGCGAACAAGTCGACAGGTGAGACTAAGTAGTAGCCAGGCTGCTGCGGAGCGGGCATCGGAGGGCTGCGACCGACTGGTACCGTCGTCGATACTGAGGGCTTGGCGCCAGCGCGGAAACTCGCCAGGGGCGACCGAGCTTTGGTGGTGCCAGCCCATGGTCCGTACTCCCAATGTATACCTACCTTCCGAGTACGATGAGTACCGCTTTTACTTGTATATCTCTCGTGGCCATATTCTTCTCTTATCACGATGCTTTGAAGTGAAAGGAAACACCAACCATCATTGACATTGTATCAGGCAATTATTACGTCTCTACTTTCTGCTGATTTCAGTTTGGGAACATGGAGGGCTCCTCACAGGCTGAAGACAAGTTGTTGGAAAAGAAGAAGAAATAGAGGCAGTAGATCTTTATTTGAAATCTTCTAATGCATTATGTTATCCAATGACCATTCTTAGGTCTTCCCATCAGTGGGCTATTCCCTCCCATCCAAATACCTGGAAGGTCGCCGCCAGCGCCATCGCTAAATCAGAATTTTGTGACAGAACGGATTCTAAAGAGGTTTCGAACACCTCTCCACCGTACACGCTCTCAATCCATTTCTCATAAAGTCGTACAAGTTTTGCCGCAAAGCAGCCGCTGAATTCCACGAGGTAACGCCACGCTCCAGAGCGTCACCGCCCGGTCCCTCGGGTAGAGCTCTCGGTCGCCCAGGGTTGGACGACTTCGGACGTTGTCCAAATGGGCAACCCTGTTATTGACATAGCCAGACTGGAGCTGGGACTGGAGCTGGGACTGGAGCTGGGACTAGAGCTGGGACTAGAGACTGGACTAGACACAGGCACAGAAGGCCGGCCGAAGCTCGTAGTCGTCAGAGGTGAAGCCGTAGTCCACGGCAACACCGCCACGGACGTGGTGGATGTGGATGTTGTTGTGGGCGGAGACTGAGACTGGGTCGGAGTCTCCAAGGGCGAAGTCCAGCTCCATGTAGTTTCAGTGTTCACGGTGTAGAAATACCACGTATGCCACATGCCATCATCGTATGTTCTGGTTGACGGAAGTGGTTGCGTCACCGTGATCGTAACGGGAGGGGGAGTCGATATCGAAATGTTCGGCGCAGTAGAGGATGGCGATGGGAGAAGTGCGCTTGATGAAGCTGAAGGGCTTGACTGCGTTGACGACGAGGAAGAAGATGATGGTGAGGGCGGAGGCGAAGGAGGATGAGGAGGAGGAGGGCTTGGCCGCGTTGTCGACGAAGGTGATGAGGAAGAAGATGATGTTGATGATGATGATGAGGGCGGAGGCGGGAGAGGTTGAGGAGCAGCAGGGGTAGGGGTAGGGGCTGGGGCTGCAACCGTGAGGACCTGCGTCGTTATCGATGGAGGAGCATGGGAGGTGACAGTCGTTGGCAACACCGAGGTGACTGTGAGGACTACCGTCGGCGGTGTTTCTGAGGCGGTCACAACGATCGTTGACAGATGCGTTGTCATAACTGTTTCCGTCTCCGTGTGTGTGATTGCATCGGTGATTGTGGTTGCGGCGGGGTAACCGCCGTCGCCTGCGCTCCCGCCATCGACTGCGACAACGGAGTAAGAGGCTGCTATCCGTCGTTCCAGGAATCTCGGGAGTAGCGGCCAGGCGTCGGTAAAGAGGACTGACGAGAAGAGGGAGACGGCGGAGCAGACTGTTTTCGGCCTCATCGCTTTGGAGCGTCTCACAGGAGAGCGGGGGTTCGAAGGATCGAGTCTATGTCTCAGAGCGATTACTGTTCAAGTGAGATGTGTTTACAAGAGAGAAATCGAAGAGGAGCAAAAGAAATGGTCTCTGCATTTTACCTATCAATGTCAGAGAGGAAAAGCAAAAGGCTGGCCTGAAGCCAGGATGACGAGAACACCAGGGTATGGCGGCATGTGCAGTGCGCGAAAAAGCGTATTTCCCGCAAGCAGGGATATACAGAGTGCATATTGGGAGGCTATCTGGTGTCGCAAAGTGGTTGCAGCAGATAATTGACAGGAATGAAAGAGGTTGGTGCTGCGCGGTTGCTATAGAACGAGCGCAGGCAACGCCAAGGCCAAGACCGGCACGGCGGGAGGGCCTGTGATTGGCCGGAAACCCGTGGCTGGGGGCGCCACGCGGTGGCTGGGCATCAGGCACGGAACCCTAACAACACGCTGTGCGCGTATTCCGGCACGCCACTGTCATTCCCGGCAGCCATATTGAGTCCAGATTCCAGATCCCTGCTTCTCTAACAAAGTCGAGACCAAAAGGCCCGGAAGAAGCGAGTGACATGCATTGGGGGCCTGCAAGTCGCCATCAACCAGGGGCCTTCGACTTCGGCTTTCGGATGATAGCCTTTTCCCCCTCGCGTATCCAGCCAATGTTTTCTGCTTCAACCAGCTCGTCCCAGCTGAGATCCCCTCCTGTGGTACTCTGGAGTATCCACTTGATATCGCAGGAATAGTACGCTCGCCCGATCGTTTTGAGGACCAGCTTGCGCTGTGCTTCGAAATGCCAGTGCAGGATCGCCCGGACGTAGCCGTCGACCTGTTGCCGCACGCGCCAAAAGGTGACCCAGTCCGACGTGACCAGCGCCTTTAAAATACTGTCGACGGCTCGGCTCTTGAACCCAAACCTCACGCGGCTGTTGTATCGCAATGCGTAGGCCTGGCTCAAGTCATTCTGTCGAATAGCCGTGTCAAGAATAAGATACGTCGTCATTTCCACCAATTCAGACCTCGGAAGAGGATGGTCAGACGTGTGAAGGACGAAGAGAAGGTGCAAGAGAGAAGGGTGATAGCCTGGAGGGTGGAGGGCTAAGATCGCGGCTCGGATATTGAAGACATGAACTCGTTGCGAAAAGGCCGGCGTCGGCGCCGTCGCCGAGCTGGCCAACAGGCCTTCTCGTAACTTTCGTAGGGCTTGCAAAATGATTGAGAGTTCGGAAGCAGGCGAGGGCGTTGGAGCAGGAGTCGGCTGACCAGCAGGAGCCACGGCCCATCCCTGCTGCAAGGGAGAAGGCGGGCGGGGGCCTTCGACAACTCCTAAAGGCCGGCTTCGGGCGGGAGGCAAAGGAGATGACTGGTGTTCACTGAGGGAAAGTGAAGCAAAGGCACTGTCCAGATCTTTGGAATGACGAGTGCAAAACTGCATATAGCGAGCGACAATTTTGTTGTAGAAGTTCTCCTGTGCCTTTGGATCAAGTAGTCTGGCTGATTCAGTAAGAATGGAGGGGCATTGAGAACGAAGATTGCATTACCTGTTGTCGCCTTTGGAGACAAGGCCCATGCTCTCCAAAGGGTCCTGCTTCACTGGCCGCAACCTGTCCCATGGTGCTGATGATTTGCGCCCAAGCGAGGGCGGTGCTTGTGCCATGCCGCACACTGAGAATAACCTCTTCTCAACGGTAGAGTCTAAACAAGAGCCTCAATTCCACCATCGCCCATGCTCACACAAGTCGTCGGTGCCGCCTGTTGCGGATGCTGTAAGCCATTGGCAAGGAAACGGGGTGGGAAGGGAGTGACAAGAGGGGAGCGCGACGGGCGGATGAGGCTTAAGAGGAGGATGACACCGTTGGAAAGTTGGAAACCGCGATCGATCTTCGCTACACACGACTAGTACTAAAGCAGCCTCGTGGCGGAGCGGGCCGAGCTCCAACCATCCCTGATGAGGACTCTCCTCGCCGCTTTTGTGTCTTTTCGGCCTTTGCAGTCCCCGCCTACTATGTCAACGACGTACCCTCTACATGGCTTGTAATGCATCGTGTGTCAACTATTCTGCCCATATTCATCTAAAATACATACTTGCCCATCGTCACCACTCAGAGCTATCTCAATACCTCTACCTTGAGAAGATATTGTACACATTATCTTCTCTCCCGTACCACCGACTTGTCCAACTAGATTACTTGCTCTTCATCCGAGGCACCCTTGTACAGCGCATCCTCGTGAACACGATCTAGTCGTTTGGCAGCCGTCCCGGCGTGCCGGATCTCCGTCCCCGTACTTTTCCCTTTGTCACCCCAGAACATGCGTGGATGCCACTCGTCCGCGATATTGAGCATGGTCTGGACGTGTCCATACGTCGCCGGGAGATAACCTCTCGGATGCCGGGTACTCACGACCCACACGAACGCTAGAAAGAACACCCACAGAATCGACAGATAGACGATCTGCGGGGCAAACATGACAACGCCACCGGAATAGTCAATGAACATGGCCAGGCCATACATCCAGTGCAGCAAGGGTTTGAAGCACAGGAGAAGGACCGACTGCCAGTTGCCCACCGCCGCCAGCCACGTACTGAGATTGGGATTGGATCCTTTGTCGCTGTCGATGGAGCGCCAAATTGTTTCGTCACGCGACAAAATGACTTGGAGCTCCGCACAGTGGGTGCTGACGGTCAGGAAGGACTGAATGACCAGGGTGAATAGAAGGGCGGCAAGTAGCTCTGGTTCAGAAAGAGAATCTGCCTCCTTGACGTTGAAGAAATAGAGATATGAGCCCGGCGCTTGGTTTCCCACGTCTTCAAAGAACGGAACAGCTGGGAAAAAGGACCAGTTTGTGCCGCTGCCAGTCGCATACCCATTCCAAATGACAACCCCGGCCCAGACACAAAGAAAGCCCATCACCAGACTGGCGCCAATCAACACCCCCAACACGTGCGGATGGGCTTGATATGCAGAAACCTGCACTGTAGAGGGCTTCTGCGCCACATCGTCTTCATTCCGATCATTGACAGACATGAGACAGCGGGATTTGGAACGCTCGACGCCCATGTCAAGAGCCACGGCCAACGTGATGAGAGGACTGGCATTCCAGGTAGGTGGGGGCGTCGAGTCCAGTAGGCACCATCCGCAGATACCACATTGGACTAATATGGAGACCCCTAAACAGATTGGCCCGACATTGCTGGTGCAGTAGTATTTCTTTTCTTGGTCATAATCCACTTGCGCCACCAGGACGACGGGCGACGCAGCGTAGCACAGGGCGAGAGCGAACAAATACACGATATTCGCGACGACTCCGTTCGGTTTGCTGGTCTTGGAGAACGTCAGCAACCGCAGGTTGGTGTTGAATTCCAATTTCTTGTCGCGGAACAAAGCCCATCGTAGGGAAGTCGAGTGAATCAGGCCCAGTGGTTCGGTGCAGGCAATGATGACGATGTTGATGGCCAAAGACAGCACTTCGGGGCCCACGTGTGGGATCTCAATTGGATGAAAGCTTCCTTCGGCCACTGCCCCCAGGGCAATGAAGGCGCAGCCGACCAGAATGCTGAAGAAGAGGCTGATAATGCAGAGAAGACGTGTGGTGGGAGCCCGATCATAGGGTGTATGTCGAGGTTCGGAGGTGGACGCGGCCGTGGCCAGGAGGCTTTCAACTTCTTCGGTCATTTCCGGACTGTGGAGGTAGTTTGATTTGCAACAGCGATCAGTAGAGGATGTATGGAGGAGCGACGGACAGAGACATTGCGAGGGGATTTATATCCGCCTCATGAGACCAACCGCGAGACGTGACTTGGTGGGCATTGATCAACTTGTGAGCATTGATGGCGAAGCACTCACCTAGACACCCTTGCGACGTGTGGCTTGTCTACAGCCTCGTTGACGCTCCCTATCTGCAGCCGCATTTGCCCAACTGGCTTCGCTGCTCTTCGATGCGTCCACAGGTGTGCAATCGTCAATCTGCAACTGATGGCGAAGTACGTCGCCTAGACATTTAGACGATGTGTGGCTTGTCCACAGCCTCATAGAGAGACCTATCTCCAGCCGCATTTTCCCAACTCGCTCTGCTGTTCCTCGAGGCGTCGGCTGGTGCCCAGGTGGTGCGTTTTAAGAGGTGGTGAAGAGTCGAGATTTGGGCTAGATAGGAGAGATGCATGCAAGCGAAGGTGTTTGAGCTGGGGGTGCTCTTGGCGGTTTCTTTCCCTCACAGCTCGTAGAGTACACACCTTGAGAACCTACCTTGCCTGGGGACGTCATGTACAGTCATCCCAGCCATGGTGCGAAGAATGCAGGTGTATCGCATGGGGAGGACACTTTTCGCGGCTGTGCTGAGGTCGACCTTGCTTTGCTGCGTGCGCAAGGGGAGATTTGGAGTAGGTTGGTTCAGCCTCACTCTTGATAGGATGTTCTGTGCTTCACATGTCTGTCCATCGCAGTCACGTCAACTGGCCGAGGGCATTGATCGAGCGCCGGACACGGCGCTGTATACCCTCCAGGTTCTGTTGGCCCCTTCGAGGGAGGCTGGCTCAGCCACTATTGACAAAGGGGTGATATCGAAGCTGCAGCAGGTATTTGGTCTGTCTCTCTCTTGAGCAATCATCTGGCCAACCCAATTTTGGGGTCCGTGAGTCTGGATCTGCTGAGCCATGTTTCTTTCAGCGTAGAGGGAAGATAGGGGCTAAAGGATAGCTGGTGTTCCCAGTGGTTCATTGACATTTCCCAAAATCGTCATCGAGAAAGAGTGCTATTATTTGAATAGCAGATATGAGTAGAAGATGGTGATGTATATCTAGGTATACAAGAAGAGATGGTTCACGAATATGGCTTTAAGAGGGTGAGCACGGGGCAGATCTGGAGTCAGTTAAGCTATGTACAAGGAAGGTACGACTACTTAAAGGTACGTACTTATTCGTACCTAGGGTAAGTGGGGCGAAGAAATTCCGTCGAACTTCAACGTCACGCTCCGAATCCCAACATTCTGCTTCTTTTTCACCGACTTCCTCATGGTCGCATCCTCGTCTTTATTCAGTTGTATAAGATACAAACAGCGCCATGACATCCGCAGGCCCAAAGAAACGAGACTCGAACGTGGTCGAACAAGACTCTCAGCGACACGAGGCACCCACGATATCTTCGGCTCTCAAGTCCGGCGACCCCAGCGAACTGTGGTACTCTCTCGTGCATTGGGACGAACTCCCTCACTGGCTGCAAGACAACCAGCACATCCACGGCAGCTACCGCCGCGAATCCTATAGCTACAAAAGGTCATTGCAGAGTATCTTGCACTGGCACAATGAGAGCGTCAACATCTGGTCCCACCTGGTGCCCGCGGCCTTGAGCTTGCCCTGTGCTGCCGCGCTATACAAGGTACTCAAGCCGCGATACGACCAGGCCACTGTCGCGGATGTGATTGCCATGAGCTGCTTCTTCGTCGGTGCGGCTTTCTGTCTAGGCTTGAGCGCCTCCTACCACACCCTGTCGAACCATTCCCCACGAGTCGCAAAGATGTGGAATCAATTCGACTATGCGGGGATCTCGTTGCTCATCACGGGGTCGTTTATTCCCAGTATATACTATGGCTTCTGGTGCAGGCCTGAGAGGCAGTTTACATACTGGGCCATGGTGAGTCTTGCCTGTTCCGAAACCCGCGACTCGCTTTTGACGGCCGATGCAGATCTGCTCGTTAGGAGTGGCGTGCACGACCATGTCCATTCATCCTCGATTTAGGACCCCTGCATGGCGACCATACAGAGCCTTGATGTTCGTGGGCATGGGGGTCTCTGCCGTGATCCCAGTCTTGGATGGATTGAAAACATTTGGATGGGACGACATGGAGAACCAGATCGGGTTGTCCTGGCTGCTGTTGCAAGGTGCTCTGTACATCTTGGGCGCGGGGTTGTACGCCGTATGTCGATCTTGAACTGACTGCCATCTGACTCGAATGCTAACCTGATCGCCAGGCTCGTGTTCCGGAGAGCTGGTTTCCGGGCAAGGTGGACACTTTGGGAAGCTCACACCAAATCTTCCATGTTCTGATCGTGCTGGCGGCGATTTCGCATCTCAGAGGTTTACTGAAAGCTTTTGATTATCGACACGGGATCATGGGATCACTGTGCATCTAGGGCGTTCGCACTCATGCTCAAAGCTTGAAGTCGGTGTTCACAAAGGCACGCAACTGGCCTGAATCCTTCTGCTGGCTCGCAATCTGTGAAACCATTGACATCTTCAGATCGCGCGATCTGTCCGAGCTCAGATCATATAGAGTGGCCAGGTTGACGGTTAATGTTTGAAACGAATACCCGTCTTTGACCAATTCCTCCAGAAGCTCTCTGGACTTCCGAACCTCTCCCTCGTAGAGAAGTGCAACTGCAAGATTCTGCTTGAGTAGAGCCCGGGTAGAATGATGTGCCAGAGTGTCGCCTTCAGAGAGTGCCTTCGCCGCGTCATGGTACCGACCTTCCGCGATGGCAAGAAGCGATCCAAGCGAGACCTGTTCTTGTGCTCCGAACCCTGAAGATTCAACCAGGCTGCGCGCCTTTGAGATGTCTCCCATCTTTATGCGCAGGAGGACCATACGAGCCACCCAGAGAGTGGTGTCTTCGGCTTTCCCCGGCTTCATCGTCTCCAGTGTGCGAGCAGCACAGTCAAGATCACCCATATCAATCAGTGAATTGACGACTCGGATTGAAACTTCATGAAGCCTATCTGTCCACAGTGCGCGTTCCTCTGGGGACAAGGTCGGAGAGGATAGATGGTCCCTGCATTCCAGTGCGGTATCGTAGAGAGTGCTCACGCCTCGCCGCGGGTCTGAAAAGCCAATACTTTGAAGTTTCAGGGCTTGCAGTCGCAGAGAAAAAGGCAGAATGTGATGAGGAACTCTGCGAGATTCTCCCTCTCCATCGTCTTCGCCCTTTGCCGGAGGCAAGTTGTCGTAGTAAAAGGCCGAGCTTATGTCTTCGAGGGCCTTAGCTTCCTGTGCAGCCAGCAGGGTATTGCCGGACAACTCCAAGCAGGAGTAGCGAATTTCGAGAAGTTGGAAGACCGTCTTGACATCGGTGGGTTTGACAGTTCCAGAGATCAGAATTGACCCTGCCAGATGGGCGGCTCGAAGGAAGTCGCACTGTGACAGGAGGCTGTCGAGTTGTTCGAGACTCTGCGCGAGGGAAGTGTCACTTGTTGGTGGGGGGATGAATGGTTTTCGAAAAGTGCCGGGGACTTCGAGTTGGGAGATTGGGTGGTAAATCGATGCATCGAGGAGAAATGAGAGATCTCGTTCCTCGCTGGCGGGCTCGCTGGCTTGTGGGGTTGGTTGAGTGGCTGATTCCGTGGCCAGGGGTGTCGTGGCAATCGCTGGTGACTTTGGCTCATCGGCTTCATGCAGAGGTGAGCGAGGAAGAGGCGAGGCGCGTGGAGAAGGAGAAGGGGCAGAACTCCCTGGCGCTGCTAGAGGATCGTCGGGTGCATCTAATGGCCCTTTGGTTGTTCGCCTCGGGAGTGCTGCTCGACTTGATGGTTTCCGGCTGTGATGTGAAGAGGCCATGTTAGGGCAGATGCAGAGCCCTCACAGCGAGAGGCCTCCGTCGATGGCCGTAGAAGCCTGGTATGAAGTTCTTGAAGTCGTTTGTTGGTGGAGGTACGAAGAGAGTGATGTCTGAAGCACGACGTGATGTTGGATCAACGGCGAACAAAATTTCTGGCAGTCTGACGAATCGATTGTGGGGCCTCTGGGCAGCCTGTAGGTGGGAATTACGCTGTCAGACCAGACCGCTTTCCAGCCACTCTGGACACGTCGGATAAACTCCGGCCGAGGCGCGCAATTGAACATTGATTGACGTTACTCTGTTCTCTGTCGCGTCCTGGACAGCGTGGAGCTTTTTCTTTGTTACCGAGAACACCACCGCACCACACTCGTTGATAGGCAATAACCGCAGTCTACAGCGATGGCATCCAAAGACAAGTACTCGGTCATTCTGCCGACTTACAATGAGCGACAAAATCTGCCTGTACTGGTGCAGATGCTCTCCGATGTCTTCACCAAGGAGTAAGTGGTCCAACCCCCCTACCAATGAAGTTGTTCTCGTTTTTAGACGATCGCATCTCTGACATGCATCCCTCGTGGCATTCGACAGGGAATTGAACTGGGAGGTCATCATCGTCGACGACGCATCCCCCGACGGAACTCTCGAACGCGCAAAGCAGATCCAAAAATCCTTCGGCGCCGACCACATCGTCCTGAAGCCGCGGGCCGGCAAACTCGGGCTGGGAACAGCATATGTGCATGGCCTCCAGTTTGTGACGGGCAACTATGTCATCATCATGGACGCCGACTTCTCTCACCACCCCAAGTTCATCCCGGAGTTCGTCAGCATCCAGAAACAGACGGGCTGCGACATCGTCACCGGCACCCGGTACAGGTCGAGGCCCGGCCTGGTGGGGGGCGTCTACGGTTGGGATGCAAAGAGGAAGCTGACGAGCTGCGGAGCGAACATCTTGGCTGATTTCCTGCTGAATCCTGGTGTGAGCGATCTCACGGGCTCCTTTCGATTGTACAAGAAGGAGGCGCTGGTTACGGTGATCGAGAAGACACAGTCAAAGGGGTACACGTTCCAGATGGAGATGATGGTCCGGGCGAAGGCGATGGGGATGAAGGTGGAGGAATGCCCAATCACTTTCGTCGACAGGCTGTACGGCGAGAGCAAGCTGGGCGGAGAGGAGATCGTTGAGTATCTCAAGGGTCTCCTTTGGCTTTGGTGGTCGGTTTAGTCTGGGGGGCTGGCTATTCTGGCGTCCGGAGTACAATGACGATTCAATGGCTTTTGAGTCAGCCGGGGACTATCTATCTACCGAGATTCTTGCTTGCCAACCCTTCCTCCCGGCCACAGCCATTCATGCGGCGACATTCAACCAGCATTTGCTTTTTGGCTTTCTCGGTACAGACTTGCGCGGCGTCCGGTGGATGGAGTACCTCTGTACTATTCACGGTATAGATGTTAGGCTCTAACTCCCGCACTTGGTTAAGACTTCTCGAGGTCAGCTTCGTCACGCTTAGCAGTGACCAGTGATGAAGGAGTCGTGTCGACTTTGTGATTCGATGGACAAGGCTACCTTATGGAAACGCGCCCCTCGGCTAGAGTGGCGGCACTATCGTGATCCGTGATGTAGTAAGGCGAATTAGTCACGGATGACATTCGACCGGAATGCATCTCGAAGTCCGGGGACGGGGAGGTACGTACATACTGTCTGTCAGGTTAGGTTGCTCTCCAGGTATTCGGTTAGGGCTGATGTCTGATGGCCTGAGACAGACTGGGCCAACGACGGCTCACCCATCTTCTTTCCCACAGTGTCCACCATCATTGCTTATGACTCTGGGCACAATTCAACATCCAACTAACTCTCCGGCGGGAAAATCAAGAGCATGGCCACGCAGCCCCGTAGGGGATTAGTCTAGCGGGCCTGCAGGCGAGAGAGATTCTGTAAGAAGGCCTCAAGCCTCATTGCGACCGCTATTTCGAGGACTTGGGAGACAACTTGGCGACAGTATGACGGTGGCAGCGCTCGTCTCACCGCTTGCCTTGCCCTTCCACTTGCGGGCAAAGAGATGTGTATGTGATGCAGAGGCCGCTCGTAGCCAGACCGAAATAGGTGAGGGCCGCTTCGGGAGCTGAAATCTGGGCAGCTGAATTGACTATCAGGAGGCAAGACCCATTCCTCAAGGCTGCTGCTGCTGGCAGGCCGTGTGGACGGTGTGAGAGGGCAGGTTGTCTCGCCATAGGACGCTTCCAGCAGACACTCTCGTTGGCCTGATCCGACCCAATCTGCCCAGTGTTGCATTATCTAAGAGTCGATGCTTCTGCTCTTATATCTGCGTCTCAGCAGCATTCATGGATCTTTCTGCGCACGCAATTGAGATTACTGTGACTGCAGAATCTCACTCGGGCACCAATACTCGGCTTTCAGCTTCCTCAGATGCTCCCTTACACGGAGACGAGATGGCTTCTCCAGCACTTGTGGTGGCTGACAAGCCTTCTCCCTTGGTCGCGTCTCCGGACAACATGAGCGAAGGTCGTGAAGCAAACGAGCGGCCAGGAGACCTTCCGGGCGAAGCACCGACAGAGTCTGCAATGGTGCCCGCTGGTGCGAAGGAGGAAGAGGAAGAGAAAGAAGAGGAGGGAAAAGACGCGTCGCCGACAAGGTTGAAGAGATGTCACCATAAAGTGAGAACGGGATGCGTCACTTGCAGGTGCGTTGCTCTGTTCGCTCCTGCCCTCTTTCCTACCATCCTCCATCCTCCTTCTTCGCCCTCACGCCCACTTTCAACCCTTTCGGATGACGGAATCTTGACTGACTTCAAGCTCTCCCATGCAGACGCCGAAGAGTCAAATGTTCGTGTTTGATGGCGACCCAATCGAGACCATCCATAATCCCTTCTTGACTGCAGAAGTGCATCGCTGACCCTTGTGTGCCCTCAGGCGACGAGACTCATCCTCGATGTCTGCGTTGTGCAAAAGCCGGCCGCGTCTGCGAAGGGTATACGCACCTGAAATCCTGGGTATTCGAGTCCTCCCAGAGTGACACCCTCCTTATGGAGGATGGAGTTCCTGGGCTCAACAGCTCCAACCCAATCCACCTTTTCGACAAGCCAGACCTCCAGAGACTGATCCTTTACTTCGTCGAGTGCACCGCCCCCCGAATCGCCAGATACTTTGCGGAGATGATGGATTCTTTCCTCGACGACAAAGCCCTCGTCACATATTCGTCCCGAGCGGCTTGGTGGTTTTGGAACAGACTGGTTGTTCAAGCCAGTCAAAGTCAAGCTTGCGTCCGCTACAGCATGGCCGCGATAAGTAGCCTGCATGAGTGGATCGAACTCACGAAGAGGACCCCATGGCAAAATAATACCTTTACCCTTTACTACACGAAGGCCATCTCCGAGATCAACCAGAGCCAGGATACGCTCCCGCTCGAGGTTATCCTAATTTCATGCCTGCTCTTCGCCCACTGCGATTTCTTGATGGGGGCATCCGCTCCCGGTCTGGCCCATCTCAAGTATGGCAGTCGAATCATCTCGGAGAACAGGAAGCGAGGCGTTCGAATCATTCCCGAGATAGTCCATTATATTGAACCCATCATCCAGGGCTTCTTGGTGAAGTCGGAGAATTACAAGATGGAGGAAGAGACAGCACCAGGGGCGACGTTGACGGGGCAAGCAACGTACGCCCTACCCAAGATGCCTGAGATATTCGAACATCTTGGCCAGGCAAGCAAATATGTACAAGAGGCTATCTATTGGGTTCTCCTTCTTGAACTTGGGAAACCACATCATCTGTCCGCGATGACTCCAGGGGTCCGAAAATTTGTCCTTGACTGGGCGACCGCCTTCGGTCGCTGGAAGGCAAGCGTCGAAGTCGATGACCCAGGGTCATCTCTCAAGGACTGGCAGTTGCTACTTCTAGCACAGCACAGGATGGCCCTACTCATTCTGAAAACTCTTCCGCCTGACTGTGACAACGGGTACAGTCGGGCCACTGCAGAGTTTCGAATCATGTTCGCCCAGTTGCGGACATTCCTCCGCAGCGGGTATCCGAATGTGGAGGAAGAGGATAGCAACCAGCCTGTGCTGAAGAAGCATCTGGGCTTTATTACACCACTCTTTTTTATTGCGACGCAATGCCGAGCACCCGACATCCGCCAGAATGCTCTAGATGCACTACAAGACCTGGGCGTCGTCGAAGGACATTGGAATAGTTGCGTGGCATATGCGATAGCCAAATCGATCATCGACATCGAAGCCACATCGGGGTACGCGTCCGGAACAAAACCAGGCAGGATCAAGGTCGACAGTGTTGACCGGTCAAGAGATGGAGTACTGTTTATGAAGTACCACAAAGTTCCAGGGAACGGCTCGTCTGACGATATTGCAGTTCAGATGATCACGGAGCCTGTGTGTCATCATGAAGCAGCTATGCAATGGGTACGTTTTGTCCAAGAATATATTGGTTCTCTAACTAACAAGGACAACAGCCTGTGGTGCGTGTCGTCCAACTTCACGGGTTTCAAGGAACCGTCAAACCACGCAGGCTGAAGTGTGCATGTCGCCATTAGGCATAATACATCCATCCACGACAGCCAAGTTTTTTGGCTGTCTGGAATTCCCCTCAAGCAGTTATTGAGGGCGATCCGAAGAAGCCCAAAGCAAACTCGGTGGATAACGCCTGACTATTCCCGATTTGCATATTCCTGTATGCTGGCGCATGTCAAGACAACCACGGTTTTCTGCAGAGTGCTCAGATCCTGGAAGATTCGAAGCTCTCCCCTGACCCCCACCGAGTTGCGGGCGAGGAATAGAGCGACAAGTTGGCCATTGTCTTGATCCGTGAGCCTGTAACTCCTCATGGCAAGCTTCTGGGTAACATCTTGGACACCATCAGATGTATCGGCCGTTCGGTGCCATTTGAAGTGTCTTCTGCGAGGAACTCTTGGGGCATCGACACCGCCATCACTGGGATCGGTCCATTCGAGCTCATAGTTGGCCTTTGTCCACCATGAGGGGTTCTTCATCTTCTCCCACGACATGTCGGCCGGATTGCCTTTTGGATCCCCGATGCCAAATTCCACATGCCTCGACCATCGGAAACGGGACACTCCGAGTATGGGACCCGTTGTGTCGACACCAGAATGCAGCGTGACATCGGGGACGTTCCACCTCCAATCGGTGCAGAATGCAAAGTACTCCTGAGTCTCGAGTCCATCCTCGATCTTCCAGATGGACATGTCTGAATGGAACAGCTTTTTGCGAAATTCGAGCGTCGTGAGGGGCGTCTGTTCAGCCAGAGGTGACGGTGTCTCTGGCAACTTTGGTTCTGGAGGTTGATTCTGCATCGTCTCGGAGCGGCTAATGTGTGTGCGGCCTGGGCTATCTGTTGAGATGTCATGTCAGGCTCTCGTGGAGGCAGAGAATAGGTTGTCATTTATTCATTATGATTCCTCTACTCGTACGCTTTGAGAAGCGCCACGGCAGCCTCAGCCTCAGACCTGGCCGAGCTCCGAGCTCAAGGCACCTACCCAGTCAGTGATGCCGCCTTGGCAACGTTTCCTCTATATAGAGTACAGTAGGTCACCAAGCGCGCTCTTCTTAGAGGTTGGGAGGCCAACTTCCCGCGTCCAAGAGTTTGATGCATCAGGTGCGATTGGTTTGTTCTTGGCCTGCAGGGCAGTTCTGGGAGTGATCAGCCTGACTGATTGGTTTGTATACTATAATTGTGTTTCTGGATCGTGGCAAGATTCTCCACAGTCATCATATCCAAGGACCAACTGCGGAGAAGAGAACCTCTTGCTTTACACTTTTGTATCAAAGTCTTGGATGAGGTCAGGAAGCTGCTCCCTACCTTGCCTTGCCTTTCCTTGCCTATAATCAAAGCGCAATCGGATTCATGGCGATTCTGGGTTCTGGAAGAGTCAAGACTGATCGTGCGTGCACTCTTCTGTATCGTATCTATTTTCTATTATTGGTCCAACTTATTCTTCTTGGCCATCGTTGCTGGAGCTGGACCCTGGATATGCATGTGCGCTTTCAATCCATGTCCCGATTCAGAATGCGTACTCGTATCGCCCAGGACGGAAGGACGTGGGGCCAACGCGTGTCGAATGTTTGTGACCATGTGTACCGTCGCAGTTGGACAAGGTGAAGGCTACCATCCGAAGGGGGGAGATGGTTTGGTTGAGGGGAGAGATAAGATTGGATGCGTTGGTAAAACGTGCTTCTCCTCCCCTTTCATTCTGTCTTGCTCTTCTTCACTTCAATCGCGCCTCTTCTTATCGCCGATTTGGCCGTTCGCAGCAATGGCATTCGTAGTCCCAACTTGAACTTGCGGCCCATTGGATGCGCTTCCATTTACGCTCCCGGCCACCATGCCACCGCCGTGCCCAGGCCCAAGCCCAGACCCAGACGTATGAGGTTTCTTCTTCCCCGGGATCTCGTGCACTTTCATGTCCATTCCGACCCAGAACTGTCGATCTCGCCAAGTGACTCGCGCCCCGCCCCAGATCGCCCAGGTCCAGATGGAGAGCGCGAGGCCCTCGCGGCCCAGCCAGGCGCAGAGCCATGATGTAAAGGGTCGTCGAGACGATCGTCCACCCGGGGAGTGGGGAAGAGGCTTTGCGAACGGAGGGACCTGGACCTCGCTGCTGCTCCTCCCCGTGGTGGTGGTGGTTTCCACCGTGCGTCCGGAGTGTAAGAGGAGATAGACGGTCCAGTCGACGCACGCCCAACAGATCAGACTGGTAATCCACCAGACGAAGAACCAGCTCCAGGTGGTTCCGAACGTGTCCCGTGTCGCCGGGTGTGTCGTGAGCCCGAACGCTCCGTATGCCGAACACAGGAAACTCTCGGTGCCAGGCTCGACAAGTGTGGCCACGGGGACGGTGAACTTGCGCACGCGAAGCCAGCGGACTCGTCTCGCGACGTAGTTGACCACGCTCATCCCCGCGATGGGTTGGATGGCCAGGTCGCCGTACACGAGCCCGTGGTTGCGCATCTTCTTGGGATATCCTGGGATAGGAGGGACCGGGGACTTCCACAGGAGGTCGCCGATCAGGTGGTCTTCACAGATGTTCTGCGAGAAGTAGTCGATTCCCGTCTTGGCGTGTAAGGGTTCCGCTTCGCCAGAGGCAGCAGTTTGAGGATGAGAGGTCAAGTAGTCGAGGTGAGAGTGGCGGAACATGGTCGATTTCCCCACGATGCAGGGGGCGACCGCGACGGCGTTGATGGCCACGTACATCTTCGCGTGCGACGACGAGAGGAAGAGCTCTTCGAGGCGTCCGCCGTATCGGTTCAACTTGTCGAAGGTGCTGGACGACGAGGACATGGCCGCGGCCGCGGCTGCTGAGGAGTCCGGTGAGACATCGTCATAGGACGATGAACTGGTGACTTGCTGGCCCGAGTACGCATCCACGTCGACCGAGATGGGGAGATGGTGGACGAGTTTGAATGGAGTCGCCATCCGCGCCGTCCTCGTGAATCCGCACAATCGATCCACCATGCGTGCGCAGACACCTTGCCCGACCCAGACATTGCAGTCAATGATCCATACCAGGTCTCCTTTGGCCTGCCGGTACGCTCTGCTCATGTTTCGGATCTTGGGATTCGGGCCCAGCGGGGGTTGGTGCTCGGTCTCTGCGGCCGATGCAAGCTCATCTTCGTCTTCAATGAAAACCCGCGCATTGCGATCCGGGAACTTCTGGAGGACTCTCTCAATAGTTTCATATGCTGCATCCGAGCGCGACGACACACAGAAGTGTACTGTTATCTTGTCTGGGGGGTAGTCTTGCAGAAATGTCGAGGCAAGACATTCGTAAAGGAACGGCTCCCTGCCTTTGCACGGGCGGATGACGGTGACATGAGGGATGTCGTCTTCAGCCTTTGAGAGGACAGCAGCTGGCTTGGGGACGTGTCGGAAATAAAGAAATCTGTGTCAACATGAGCGTCAGTGAGGGTTTCTTCGAGCCCATTTGCCAGGGGTGCGTGGAGGGAGCATATACAGGTAGACGTAGCCGATCGCGCAGACGCAGGCTATGAAAACATACCACGCGATGCAGACCACCGCGACAATCTCTGTGAACATGGATGTTGCATGGCGCAAGGAGCCCGCCAGAAGACAATTCGGCGCGAGAACAAAAGACAGTCGGAGTCGCTGTCAGGAATATGGGTTCGTTGAAAGAAGGAATTTTGAGGGTGAATTAATCGGATGTCAAAAAACGCGTCTCCAAAAATCCCGCATGAGGCCACGCAGTTAACTACTTTGGGCTCACTCAACAGGTATTTAACTGATCCACAACAAGTATGTATGTACAAGTACGAGGTTTGCAATGATAACTCCATACACCAGAGCCTGTATTCCTGGTATCTAACTATGCCAAAAGCCTCGTCACAAGCAAGGGTCGCTTTTACAGGTACATCAATTGAAAGCCAAGTCAAAAGGTTTGGGGCTGCCCGCTTCAGTAGGACTTTCAATCTCGCAGCCATGCCCGACGCTTCTCTTCTTTCTTCTCTCTTCTCTTCTCCTTGAAGGCCTTCAGCTCGGCCTTGGTGAGCTTCTTGTTGGCGCGTTCTGCGCGAAGACTTTTCCCGTCATGGCTGTTCGCCGCGGCATCGACGTCAAAGTAGGCATTCATCTGCCGTCGACTTTTCTGCTCGTCGGTAAAGTTGTCCGGGTTGAGCTCGGCGCGCTGCCACTTCCCGGTGAAGCGGTTGAAGGTTCCAGTGGCGGCATACGCATCCGCAGGGTTCCCGCCGGCTGTGGTTTCATCAACGTCCGCAGATTGTTCGTATTCTTTGGCGTAGTCGGCGTTCGGGTCGTAGTCGCCATGAATGGCCGGATCATAACCTCCGGCCCTCTTTGCAGGAGTCGAGCCCGGTGCGCCCGCTAATCTATCATAGTTGCCCACTCCTGGAGGTCCTGGTTGTTGCGCCTCCGGTACTCTTGGATTTTCCCATTGCGACACCTGCGTAAATCGGTTGAAGAAATAAAATCCTTGTGCGTGATCATCCCACACGGGCTCCCACCCATCATCCCCAGGCTCGCCAGGAGGCGCTTCAGTGGGTAACGGCGGAGGATCTTCCCCGGCGGGGAGAGGCGGATTTGTGGCTTCTTCTTCTTCTTCGTCTTCTCCTGAGTTTACGGTTTTAGAGTGGGAGGCGGAATGATCGCTGATTTCACCGTCTTCCTCACGCTGGGACGAGGCCTGGGATTGAGACTCAGCATCGTCCGGTCTGGGCGACTCTGCAAGATCTTCTTTTTCGGAACTGGACACAGAGAGGACGGATTAGCAATGAGAGAAGGAGAGCAAAATGGCCTGGAGGTCAGCTACAGCATGATGGTTGTTACACGATGGAGCGGTACTCATGTAACAGGTAGTCCGTTGAGCATGGCAATGAGACTGACAGCAACAACGCCGGCTCCGCTAATCAAACGAGGCAGCCTTACAGCGTCGTCAGAGGAGCGAGACAATTTTGGTGAGGGGAGATCAAATGTCATGAAGTTGAGACACGAAGGGGGCAGAGACTCGAGGAATAAAGTAGAGTGAGTGGTTTGTGACGTTCTGCGCGACGAAATTGAAAGACTCGAGTGACGAGTCCGTGTCCGAGTCAAGGCCGTGGACTCAGAAAGGGAAGGTCTGCCGATCGAGACTCGACGCGCCAACACAAACTGTCAACTGGCCAACCGTCAAACTCTCCTTCTATCTCCTGTCCGGACCAAAGATACGTTTCAATTATGACTCTCAACTGGCAACGACTGCTAGATACATCGGAATTGTTCCTCGGATGGGGCTTGCCCAAGTGACTTTGCGATCTTTCAAGCCTCTAACCAGCTGCATTTCCTTACACCGTCAACCCAGAGAATGTTATTGTGTTACTTGAATGAGAAAAGCTGCCCATCATAACGATGATCGGTGACTAATTCATTGCTCATATCGACGGCCCTAAAGACTTGGTGAGTGTGTTCTCTCGCGATGGCCTCATGTTCTCGCCTCCCCGGTTCAGCCTGGCGATGCGTATCCGGCCGTGGTGTCTGTTGATCAAGTTGAGTTGCTCTTGCTGTGGGACAAGGGTCGATCTGTGGGACGGTTGCTGCCATGGCCGGAGACTCAAATGAAAAGGTTGGTGTTTCGACCTTGTCCCACATTCCAGCTTCAACTTCATATGAATCGCCATGGACGGCAGTTGCTTCGAGCGTACGAGTAGCCCATGTTCCATCCTCATATGAATCGCCAAGGACGGCAGTCATTTCGACCTCGTCCTCCCATGTTCCAACTTCATACGAATCGCCCTGGACGGCAGCTGGTTCGAGCCTGTAAAAGGTTCCACCTTCATATGACTCGCCATGGACAGCAGTAGGGACCGCGTCGGAACCCATCATGGCTGGAAAGCGTGAATGGAGCACGTAGCGGTTGGTGCCATGGAATGACGCCCCGGGAGCCTGGTTCTGAAGCTGTGAAAGCTGTGAAAGCTGTGAAAGCTGTGAAGGTTGTGAAGGTTGTGAAGACTGTGGCAGGCGTTGAGCATGCCCCGAGAGCCCGCTTTCCTCGCATAGGGGAGGGCCATCTCTGAAGCAAAGGTTGATGTGCAATGTGGAGTTGGGGTTGACAGTTGTTTTATTGTCGCTGTAGCGTGGGCGATTCGGATCCGGCTCCATCGTAGAGATGGCGACGTGTGGAAATAAAGAAGAATGAGAGAGGCTCGCCTTTTGCTTTCGCCTAAGCGGCTGAGCAGCGGGTTTTAAGGCTTTTGAAAAGGCGGTAATCAGGCTGAAGGAGGAGGACAGAGGACAGATGAGCGAGACTGTGACGATTGTAACCTGTGGCTTTTTCGACCTGTGTGTATCTGCAGCCTGCAGCCTGTCCTATTCCTCCGTACTACTGTAGCTGCATGTTTGCCTTGCATCATTCACTTCCGTCTGGCCAGTCGCCTCCCAGAGTCGCACAGTCGCGCCTTCCCCGGCTCTGGTTCGTGGTTCTTGCTGTATATCGGGCGCAGTACTACTTTCGTATTAGCGTGGCACCTTGTTATTGGCCACTTTCGCGACATAGCGCTAAACCATAATTGGACGCGTCCCTGTGTCTATCACGGTTCACTTCACGCTTCGCGACAGCTTTCCTGATTACGCCCCATACCACATACCCCATACCCCGTACTCTTCTGTACTTCTTCCACCACCAGGGTATTTCCTTATCCCTCCTCATCAATATGCAGAGATGTCCTTGGAGTCATCTCTGCCATCCCGCCTCGCCGCCGCCCTTCCTCTTGGCGTAGCTGTCCGGGCGTATCACCTCTCAACACCACCACAGGCTGCCAGTGCCATCTTCGCCTCCTTACCCGGGCATGATCAGGAACCGACCTTCTGCGAGTCTCACTTCCTCGCAGTAGCCGCACCGAAACAAGATGACCAGGAAGAAGTCCTCGTCTATGCCGTTGAGATTTTGATTTTCACCACGCCAACCTTGACCACTCTATTTGTGTCCAAGGCCGACTCTTCGGGGCTCTCCGCCCGACTCAACGTGCCAAAGGGATCACCTTCTGTCGTGGCTGCCATTACCGCTACCTTCGTCGAGTTTCTGCTTGAACCTCGCCTGACCACGTCGAGAGTGGTTCTGTCACTCTTCGCTCGCGCACAGAACCAGTATCTTTTCCCCGGCAGCATCGAGAATGTGGGGAAGCACGTTCTTGACGACCGACAATTGATCAAATGGTGGTGTCGAGTCCTGGATCGGGTACTGCGACTGGAAAGACCTGAGACCATCTCCTCGGCTCATCTCATTGTCCCCGGCTGCGATCGCGGAGAAACCAAAGCCTTCTTCCCGCCCTCCAGTCGAGCCGACCCAGTATCCGACCCCAAATGGATCAACTCGTATCCAGTCGATCTTCTAGTCGTCGACCCTTCCAAGCCTCCGAGACACCTGATCCCTCGCTTCCCCGACGACCCAAAATCAAGATTCCTGGACGACCTAGACGGCGACTATATCGATGACCAAGGTCACTGGCGGAGCGTGCGGACCCTCGACCACTTTTGGGAGATGCTGTCTTATAGACAAGAATGCGCGGCTGGAAGCTTGGTTGGCTTTTTGTGGTTGGTTTTCTCGGGTGGGCAAGAGACTCACGCCGCTCTCAGCGACCTGAATCAGGACAGTCGCAATGGTGGTTCGCGATTGCCAGTCGAAGCCAATCTACCTACGCCTAGGAACTCTCAGTTGGATGAAAATGGGGCCTTAGAACCCGCTGTTGCATCGCCTCCTCCTCTTGGAATACCCGTTGACCCCAAGTCTCCGCCCTCATCTTCACCTGTGCACCATGATCTCGCCGGTTTGTCAACAGAGGACCCAGCGGGACGCAATGTCTTGGAATCGGCAGATGTGCCGACCTCGGAGACGAAGACATTTGAGAAAACACAGGGCGAAATCCTCCTCGACGCAGCCCAATATCAGTCCTTGATGGATTTCCTCTTGCAGACTGATTTCACTGGGGACGTATTAGCATCACAGAGCACGCGAGTTTGGATCGAAAAGAGCCTGGAGCTCTCGCGAACTAATGAATTTGGGCGTCCCGTAAGCGGGTGTGGCGCGCACTCCTTGGCTCAGTCCTCCAGATCTGACAGTGTATCATCCGCGCCGGTCAATGTGCTGACTGGGATTCGAAAGAAGCGGAAAGCGGATATGGCAGACTTGAGCACGACACAGGATGAAGCGAGACCAACAGCCACCGTGCCTGCTGTCAGTACGCTATCTCCCGGTCTCATCAGGAAGAAGCCTAAGAACTGAACATGCCTCGACGAGAAGATGATGATTTGAGCATGCCGGCCCCATTGGATATGCAGGGACGGTGTGAGATATTTTGGACCGCAAGTTAGGATATCGTGGGCGGCAACTGCAGACTTTGATCTTTAGCGCAACCATGTATCAATGCATGCTAACGAGATACCTTGAGAGTAACTGGTAACAACTCCCCTGCCATTGTGGCTATACAGGCTTGATCGCGCGGCTCTCGTGATGGGATTGGCTGACGGGCCGCTCTCGGCCGGTCAGCGCCAAGAAGGTCTCCCATTGGCCGTCACGAAGCGCCAAGCTGCATTGCCGATCCCGTCGTGCCTAAAGTTAGAAACGAGCCGGGCCAATCACGAGCTGATTCTGACTTCCGCTCTCACCTCGCACCGGCACCGGCCTCTGATGTGGCTTCTGATGTGGCCTCTGAGGTGACCATGATTCCATCTTTACACCTTCATCATCAATCATCATCCATCCTGTTAAGCGACCAAGCAAAGATACGGCAAGGAACAACGAACTAACTCGATCATGTCCTTGGCACCCCCCGGCCCGGGCGCAGCGTCTGTTGCAACCCGCCCGCGTTTCCGTTTCAGGCTTCATCAGCATTTTTGGCCCAGTAGGCTGACGACCTCTGCCGTCGGTGTACAGTACACGCCGGCCAGGCTGACCACTGCAGTCTGCAAGATCAATGTTTCGAGTTGTCCTTGACATCTCCCACTGTATTGGACTGGGATGACTCTTTCTCATTCATGCCTCGCGCCTCTCTCTTTCGCTTTCCTAAACTCAATTTCCTTCCTCCGTTGTTGGGTTTCGTGGAGTAATTTCCTTGCACCATCTCTTTCCTTTCTTCCTTCCCTTCTCTTTACCTTTCTTTTGTGTATACACGCATTCAAATTTCCTTGATTCTCTCCTTGAGTCTTCTTGGTCAAATACAGGTGGCCTCCGGCTGAAAACCCGCTGTCAGCCTGTCATCGAGGCTGATCTTCTCTTCAATTTTCCACTATGGCAGCTCTCGTTGGAGCGGCTCTTTTCATTTCTACAGTGGCAGCTCAGAACACCTGTTCGACTACCCCCATATTCGTGGATTTCCATAATCGCGCCGTGGACGGTGGAGTCAGTCAACAGTATGGCCTGTTCACCGGCATTGGGAGCCCGACTTCCCAAAACCTGTCCTTATGGCCTTCCTTCTCCAACAACGAGACTACGGTTGGCAGCCTCGACTACTGTACTACCAGTGCCTTCAAGGACTGCATCCGCCAAAGCCATGGGTTCTATGAGCCTCAGCTATCCCAGGCGTGAGTTACCCTTAACTGTCATTCTAATTCCTCGAATACTGATGGCACAACACAAAGACACTCTTCAAATTCATCATACCGGCCTCTTGATGATTACAGGTCCATGTCTGCCAGTATCAGCGAGATTGCCTTTGATAATTTCAACCTCTACATGCATTACTTCGACCCGTCCCCTTCAAACCTCACCACGATCCCGGATTTCCCTGTCACTGTGCTCACAAATTATACCGCGGACTCGACGCCGTGGTTCGGCCCGGCTGGCCTTCTCGGACTCGGGCCTCGCAGCACACTGCTCAGCCGACTGTACGATAACGGATTAATCGCTTCGCGGTCCTTCGGCTTGTACATGGGTACGGCCTACGAAGCGGCCAATGGCTCCATAAATGGCTCCTTGACTCTCGGCGGTTACGACTCGGGTCGTTTTGACGGCGAGGTCCACAGCTTCCCCATCAGCCAAACCGAGGCGTCTTCTGGTGGTCGTAGTCCTTTCGTGATCACCGTTTCTCAAATGACTCTCACTACCAAAGGCGGCGAGTCAACCGACCTGCTCAATCAAAGCTTTGATGCCCACCTCACCACGTCGCAATACCCCCTCCAGCTTCCCGGTGCGGCGACTCGACAGTTCCAAGACGTCACGCGCGCAACGTCATCCAACGACGGGCTGAACGTCCTGAGCCTCCCCGACAACTTCGACTCGACGCTGACCATTACCCTAGCTTCGGGCTTGACAATCACCTACGACGCAGACTGGCTGCGCAACGTGTCCAACAGCTCGCCCATCTCCGCCGTCGACGAGAGAGGGGACGCATCGAACTCGACTTCCTCGTCCGTCCCCAACATCTTCGGATCCGCCTTCCTCTCCAACGTCTACTTTATCGCGAATTACGACGCATCCCCGCCCGTCTTCCACCTAGCAAACGCCCTCCCACACGGGCCGTACGTAATGACGCAGGCACTATGTGCGGACACGATCCCCGCGCCCGCAGCAAAAGTCAAAATCTCAAGTTTCGCAGCCTCGGGTCTCGCGGGTGCCATCGTAGGAGGCGTCATCGGTGGCATCGGCCTTACCTTCTTCGTCTGGTGGATCGTGCGCAAGTGTCTCCAGCGACGTCGATGGAGACAGCGGGCGCGCGAGGCGATGAAGGGGAAGAAGAGCGTCGACAGTCCGAGATCCGGAGCAGGAGGAGGCAAAGGAAGTCCCGCAAACACACTGGACAGTGATGAGGAGCGGCTGAACGGCGGCGGCGGGTCTGAGATGACGACCTTCGCGTTCGACTTTAACTCCGACCAACACCAGGCTTACAGGACGTACCTGCAACAACAGAGCCAAGCAGCAGCAGAACCCGGCCCCAAGGGATTCGGCCTGAGCACAAGCACAAGCACGAGCACAGTAGGAGGAGTGTCCGATTCCGAGTCTGAGCAGAGGATACAGACTCAGTATGCGCGATCCCTGGATGATGCATACTCGACCGTATCGCCCATTACCCCTGCGACGGGCGTGCCCCTACTATTATTCCCAGAGCCACAGCCGCATCAGTCTCAGCAGCAGACACAGGGAGACACAACGACGACGATGACGACGACGTTGTTAAACGCAAACTCCGGCGCCAACGACTTCTGGACACCAAGCATTCCCATCCCCTTCCCCCACGGCCTCAACGATAACAACACGTCAGATTCAAATTCAAATTCGGCTTGGAATAACAGCACAGAGTCGTCATCATTTTCAGCCCGCTCACGGATCCCGCTGAATGTACAGACGGAGTTCGCGCCGCCGCCTACGAAGACGACTCCTCCCAGGGGGAAGGGGAATGATAAAATCGTGCGGAAGGCGGTCGCTGGCGGTGGCGGTGGTGGGAAGAAGGAAAGTCTGCTTAAGAAAGTATTTCCACCACCTTCGGCTTCGGGGTCGAAATGAGTGAGGAGGGTCGAGACAGAATATGGGAGGTACCTAGATAGGGAATGGCTCAAATGAAGAAATGAAGTAATGATGGGCGTTGAAAGGATCGGTGGGGTGGTCAATTGCATTTTGCATTTTGTGGCGATGGATGGCGGCATTGCATCCCTTTAATTCTCTCTTCCACCCGGCCTGGCCTCGATGTTCAAAGACACAACTTTATCCTAAATGACAATAATGATGAGCCTTTCCACCTACATATGTGCCTACAATTGCAACGATCTTCTCCTGACAAGGCAACGGACTCGGGAGTACGAGACCAGGGTCTAACGGGGCATACAAAAAGGTCAAAGTCAAAAGTCAAAAAACACTAATATTGTACAGTTCCGAGGTTCGTCAAAATGCCAGAGAATTGAAAACCACGCTGATCATAATATACGGTTTGTGTGCTTTGCCTTGGCTCAGAGTCGCCCGACGTCCAACCGTGACTCGTGAGTGAGAGCACAGACGACGTCGGGGTCACCCAGTCAGCGCCGTCATGCATGCACAGCCTTTCGGCGGATGGCAGACGGACGGCCCCTTGGAAAAGGACTGTACACGAAAAGAAAAGGAAAAAAATCGGCAGATACATCAGTCGATCGACACCATCGTAAATGCTCACCGCCACCATCTGTACCGTGGACGATTGTCTGCTGTGCATTGGAATATGTGAGGTTCGTTTGCTCCCTCACCGTCTCCCAAACCATTCCTCCCTCGCCGAGAGTGCGGTGGTTATGTTTTGTTAACGCCATCGCATCCGACTTAGAAAACACCGGCACATCCCCAGTATTGCTCAACGCCGAATGGGCCGGGCTCCTTCCATGGCTCATCCTCAAAGCTCAGGAACACAACCTGGGCACCGACAGTCTCCTGAATGCCCTTCAAGGCAATGGCTTGGTTTTCAGGGCTGGGGCATGCAACACCGTTGCAGTTACCAGCGTGAGGCCAGCCAGACTCTAGGACATAAACGGGTTTCCCAGAACAGATCGTGTTCAAAATATCGATCTGAGCCTGGATGAAGCCGCCGGCTTTGTCAGCAGTCACGTCGGCATTGAAGAATGCATACAGATTGGCGCCAATGACGTCAACCACGCTGCAAAAGGCCGAAGAGCTTGACTCGTCTTCCCAGATTGACAAAGGCTCGGTAAGGGTAACGAGACCAGCATAGCCGGCGCCTTTGAAGGCAGCAGCAGAGCTTGCAACAAAGCCGGCAAGTTCACCAGCTGTGACATAACCGTTGAAAACAGCCTCATTACCCACGACGATCAGCTGGACGAGGTCCCATTGTGCCCAAGCAACAATGTCGTCAACTTGACCGTGGGCGCCCGCAATACCGGAGGCAGAAATCCAGACACCGATGATCAAACTCAAACCGTTCTCACGAGCGGAGGTGCCGGCATACTCAAGAATGCTGCAGTCTGTGCTGTAAATCCGGAGAGCCGAGAATCCAATGGAGGCGAGCTTCGCAAGATCGGCAGCAACTGTACCAGCGTCCTTGCAGCCGCCCTCAGCTGTGTATGGAGAATAGGTCATGGCCCACGAGTCGCCGTTTGCAGAAATCCCGGGGGCGCCGCCTGGTCCACCGTGGTGTTTTGGGGGAGTGCCAGAAGCCGATGGTGTGCTGCTCTCAACACTGGCTGTAGCGACCGCGGATTCGGTCTCAGCCGACCAGTCGAGCCAAGGTTCGGCTGTGGTGGTTTCAGCGTCGACAGGGTCCGAGGTAGTTGTAGTCCAGTCTGCCCAGACATCATAGGTCGTCGTTGTCTCCGCCTCCACAGGAATGCTAGACGTAGTTGCAGTCCAATCCGCCCATGGTTCATCCGTGGAAGAGCTTGAAGTGGTCTCGGCATCAATAACAGGTGTCGGGTACCCTGGGTTGACTAGTTAGCAGGAAATAGAAAATTTTGGAGTAGTGTTGATAACTCACAAGTTGCAGGGCCATAGGAAGTGATAACGACAATTGCGCAGCTGGCGGGCTCGCTGCTGGCGGGTTCGACATACACGGTCTCGGTGATGATGGAAGACACGACAACAATTGTGGTTTCCTCGGGAGCCGTCCAGTCACCCCATGTTGTAGTGTCGGCAGGATCGACGGGGGCATCTGTAACCCAATCACCCCATGATACTGTCTGGGTCTCGGTCTCAGTCGGATCAACTGGGGCTGGAGCATCTGTAGCCCAATCGCCCCATGTTTCTGTCACTGTCTCGGTCGGATCAACTGGGGCCGGAGCATCTGTTGCCCAGTCGCCCCAGGTCTCCTCTGCGTCGGAGCTGGTCGAATCAGGGTCTACGGGAGTGTCTGCGGGAGCGTCTGAGGTCCAATCACCCCAAGTTGGCTCAGGATCAGTGGCCGTGGTGACAGGGTCAACAGGAACATCCGATGTCGCAGTCCAGTCGAGCCAGGGCTCTTCAGTTGTGGTGGTACTGGTAGTGGCAGTGACACCATCAACAGGAACGCTTGAGGTTGTCGTCCAGTCCGCCCAGATATGCTCGGCCGGAGTGGTCGTAGTGGCATCGACAGGGTCGACAGGAATGCTCGAGGTAGTCTCGGCCGTCCAATCCGCCCAGGAGGAATCAACAGTCTCGGTCGTGACGGGATCGACCTCTTGAGACGTGGCAGGCGTCCAAACCTCCCAGACAACCGGGTCGGTGGTCGTCTCAGCGGGCACAGAAGCGTCGGTGGTAGTTTCGGTTTTCGCGGGCTCTACGACTGGATCGTAAGCAGTCGTATTCCAGTCAAGCCAATCTCGTGCAACATTCTTCTCGTGGAGTTTGGCATGAAGAATCTCGTGACTAGCAGCAGAAACGGCGGCGATCAACGCTGCACCCGCAGCGGCAGTTGTGGCAACTCTCATATTGATGGTGCCCTCTCTTGCAATTCTCCTCTCGTGATTTCCAGTTGTCACTTGCTCGTGGGATCCTGAGGGATTGATGTTATGGGTGTTTTAAAACGAATGCCCGCGAAAGGAGTGGCGCGGTAGTGGGAAAATGAATGAATTGAAGGGCGGAACGGGCGCTCTCGAAGTACTCAGTTGACCGTGCGACAGAGCCTTGCAAAGAGAAGAAGAGAAGGACGCGGAGACGGCATGATGAGACGCATATAGGTGCGAGCCTCGAGGAGGTAAGGTCAGCGCCACCGGGGTCGGGGTCAACGACAGAACGATGGGTCCAATGCTGAATTCCCACTTTCAGGATGGCGCTAAAGGAGATGGGCCGGACGGTACCAAGAAAGCATTGTGACCTGCCGTAAGAGTCGCCCATAATCATACAGTAGTCGCCGACTCGCCGTACTTAGCATCTGCTGGCCCCGTGGCTGAATCTTAAGATGAGCTCGCCATGCTCAGGGTAGACTCTTGGTAGTGGTTGGCGGCAACAACCAATACGTACTCGCGGACAGTGTTGGTCCGTTGACTGAAGGATGCTGATTCGCAGAAGCGAGAATGGCCATCGCGGACCGCGCATTTCATCAGAGCTGCGGCTCCCGAATCATTTTGATATCTTTATTTGGCCGGCCTCTGAGCACCGTGCTCGAGTAGGAACGTGTTCATTGTCAAGCTTCTTCCACGCGGTGTGTTGACAGCACCTTCAGATTGGCGGCAGGGAGATATGACAGGAGAGGCTCTTGGCCCACGAGGCAGGGATCATCGCAGGGGATCCCGGTGAGATTAAGGATTCTGAAACGCGCCACGGCGTCGAAGCGGGCTCCTGGAAGCATGCCAGATGAGGTGATCCAGACATTTGGCCTATAGGAGACGAAAGAGCTCGACGACGGTGGGAAAGGATCTGCGGGAGAGGGAGGGATGAGGGAGGCGGGAGGCTGGAGCAAATGTGAGCAGTATGAGCGGATGAAGTTGAAAGCGGCAACGGGAGTGGCTCGAGCGGAGGGAAAAGGGGGAAAGCTGCCAGCGCCAGAGAGCGGAGAGCCATGTACTATACGTCAGGTACTGAGCAATGAGCAAAGAGAACTGAGTGAGCAGGGAGAAAGGGAGGAGAGAAGTCGAGTCTGGTTGGCAACTTGGCCTGAAATCTCCGCCGGGGGCCATTCTCGATTGGGACGAGGAAAAAGCTTGGTTCGACGCCATTAAGATTGCGAGGCAGCCGCGACTCGGAGCGTGGAGGCTGCAATGCCCGCTGCCTCCCCAAATGTCCCATCGTCGCTCCTTTGTCAACGATGCTGATGATTGTTGTCCGGCTCGGCTCCCCGGTGCCTTCCTGAAATCTGGAGGCCATCTCCGGCCACCGAGATTGCTTTCATTGCAAAGAATGTCGACTGGCGATTGGTTTCGTGCATACGGCCCTGGTTTTGTTTTTCTTTCTTCGAGCATGCCTTCACACAAGTACAACTCTGTAATCTTCCTGGCCTCTTCAAGTTACAGCGGCACTTCAAACCTGCTGCTCTATGTAGCGTACGTAGTAGGCCTCGGCTG
Organism: Exophiala alcalophila; assembly: GCA_001599775.1. Taxonomy (NCBI): domain Eukaryota; kingdom Fungi; phylum Ascomycota; class Eurotiomycetes; order Chaetothyriales; family Herpotrichiellaceae; genus Exophiala; species Exophiala alcalophila. The sequence goes on along the minus strand of BCHY01000005.1, from coordinate 3,381,601 downwards.
GCTGACCGCAGCCATCAACAACAAGTGTTGAAGTAATCGACGACGGCACCAGGCCCACGGCACGAGTCACACCGTGACGCAAGGAGCCGGCCTTCGAACGCCGTGTCGCTCAGATTCTGGTCGTGGGAATCGGAACTTGGGAGCCACAACATTGCCATGGCAACTCCTATTTCTAGTCGAAGACGGAACAGGGAATCTCAAGCTCTGTAAGGCAAATGATGGGATGGAATGTCGGCCTGCAAACCCAGCAATATGTAGATGCATACGTACCTTGGTGCATCGTCGAAAGAAGCTTTGTGTGGTGTCGACAGTGCGTGCACACGCCGCCGTCATATCGCTGTCATTAACGATAGGCAACGAGGAGAACCCCACGCAATTCTGTGCACGTCCCATCTATTATTGCAGCTTGCCTGCTCCATCGGGGCAGTCTCCGCAACGCTGGCCGTACTCGTAGTTAACATAATTTCATTGATTGCATACAGTGCTCGAATTGGCCGAGCAGACAGTCTTTGGAGGCTCGACAGTTGCCTTCCTTCCTCCCCCGCAAGCCCAAGAGATCAACAGCAGATCGTGTTTCCGGCCTCAATGGTAGACCGGCCAACGCGCTCGTCCTGACTCGTCGCGTTTGATCATCTTCAAGACTCAAGATAAGGAAAGCCTTCTTTGGCGCATTTCTCCCAGAAAGCCTTCATCTGCTCCACGTCCTCGGCCCGCTGATCCTTCATCCAAGCCGTGTTGCGCACAAATCTGTCTCGGAACTTCTCGCTTTGCTCAATCTTTCCAACTTCATAGCGCTTCCTGCTTGGTGTTGCCACTGCCGTGCGACTGACCAAAGCAAAGTCTCGTTGCAACAGGAGCTTGTAGGAATCAGGGCTGATAAACGCCGTCTGCTCGTCCACATAATCAAGGTCACCATACGTTTCCTGGTAGGCCGCCTCAATATTCGCATTCTGGGGAGCAATGGTCCTTCGCAAAAACGATGGCCGCATGCGTGTTTGATCAACTCCTTCGGTCGCATCGCTCATGGTGTAAGATGCAACATAGTATTGCCAACGAGCCTCGTCCGACAGAGAATCACTGTCAAAAGTGGCATCTTCTGACGGGAACAGTCGAATTGTGCAAAGTCGATCCTCGGGGACCTTCAAATTGTTAGTTGTGTCGTCAAACACCTTCGCAAAGGACATGAACTTACATAACTGATGCGGTAGACCTCACCGTCCTTGGACAACCGTTCAACCTGCTTGCGGTACTGGATCTCTTGTTTCCTGGTGGTGTCGGGACGTTCCCGGTCTTTCATAAACAAGTTGGTGATTTCCACGCTCTTATCCTTTGCATCGCCTCCGAGAATGTTCATGATGAATCGTAGGATTGCCTGGACCAATCGGTCGATCGTGTACAATTGCCAGCCACTCTTGTTGTAGTAACGTCGCAGCGTCTCCTCGAGATGGCTAAGATCGCCGCCGCCCAGGAGGATTTCCTCACACATTTGCAGAATCTGGTGATAGTAGTTTTGCTTTCCTTCAATGCTGATGAAGAAATAGTCCGCACCTTTGTCGATCATGCGAAGTTCAATGGCAGGTTTGGGTTTTCCGTTGGTGCCTTTGTGTCGGGCCACGGCGTCTTGCACGTGGGCTTCGTTCTGCTTGATGGCCAGGAGGCGGCTATACAGCGTCTCGAAGAGTCGGAAGAAACAGTAGATGTTGGCATTCGCGTAGAGGTTGAAGGTCGTGTGGGGGTATGCTTCGTCCATCGCCAGATGGCGCGCAGAAGTATCGCCGTTGGCAACATTGATCCATGGATGCTGAGGGGGTTCAGCCACATCAGACACTGCAACGTCTTCGTCAATTTCCATCTCACTGCTGGCTCCAGGCATGGGAGTTGATTCTTTGCTCGCTGACGCGACACTGTCCTCCTTGCCATGTCTCCTTTCAAGAGCTAGCCGCCTAAGCCAGTCTGATTTGCGCTGAGATTTGCCTTTGGCAGGAGGCTGAGCGTCGCCGTCTGGTCCATCGGCGACCTCGTCCTGATATCGGTGCCTCAAGACTTCGGATTCGATTTGTTCCTGGAACCTTTCTGGATCAAGACCATAGAACCGGATCACGAAATCTGTGAGCCACCCGCGGATTCTCTCTTGCTCACCGCCGTTGTACGTTTGCTGTCGCTCCGACTCCAAGGAGACCAAGATCAAGCGGATTGCATCAGCCACCACATCGAGGTCACTGAATGAATATTCAAGTTGGTGTTTTCTCGTTGCGATCCCATTCTCACGGTTCTTCTTGGCCTCTTCGTATTTGGCCTGGATCTCGCTCGTCAAGGCCTTTTGTTGGAAATTCTTCTTGTCCAAGTTCTTAGCGTTGATTCCTTGGTGATCGAGACTCTTCCAGAAGTGCTTGTGAATCTGGTCCCTCCACACCTTCTCCCATTCACGCTGGACTTGCTTCCACTCTTCAAGCTTCTGCTTCAATCGTGAAAGGACGATGGGAAGGACGGCAGTTGGACGAGCAAACATCTCTTGCATGACCCGGCCTCCGACCTCTCGCCCGTAGACCTTCATGATAATTCGCTTGGGAATGGCTTCGCTTGCGCCACCTAAGCCAGGGGCGAGAACGAAGGCAGCGCGATCCGCTTCGGTCATCACGCCGATCTGCTGCACGACAGGCTCCATTAATTGAATGGTTCGCTGACACGATTCGATGTGGAAATCGTAGTCATGTCGCTCTTCTTCAATCCGGTGCAGAGCTTCTTCATACTGATTCTTGCGATGGGCAACGAAGCCGGAATCTTCAGATGCCCATGTTGGATGAGAAGCCCAAACATCATTGAGAACTTCGTAGCACATGCCGTCCCGGCCTTTGCAGGTTTTGTTTTGGTCTCTCTTAGGCAAGTGGCGGTAGCTGGGACCGAGAGCGCGACAGTGAGATAGGTTGACACGGCCGGGATCGGGTCGGGCGCGGGCTTCAATGACCTCATCCTGCTCTTCGATGCTGAGAAAATTCTTGAACCAGTTCATGAGGTCTGGATTGCCTCCAATGAACGACCCGACTCGGTCGGCCAAGGTGTACTTGTCGATCAGATCCTGAGTGTACAGATTGATGAGTTTGAGAAACTCTGCGTAGCTGGAACGATTCCCGATTTGCTTTTTGGCGCGATCAAAGAACCCGAGTTCTTCTTGGGTAGTCAGAAGGCTTGGGAAGGGCGGGAGAGGCTCTGGAAGTTGAGGTACAAGTGTGGGTGAAGTGACAACCGTGTCAGTCGGAATCTGGCGCTGCGTGGCAATCTTTGGGCGCTGGCAGTGAAGTTAGTGGTAGAAAACAAAAGAAAAGAGAAAGCGACGCGCAACCGCTGATGGAGGATAAGTGAAATGAAAGAAATGATGCCAAGACTCACTTTGGACACATTGCCAACCTGGACAGGCCCAGCACGCGCGCCCTGCGAGAGGTTCGCATCAGGAGCTGGTTGCGTCGAACTCTGGTTTGCCAGAGAGGCTCCGGGACCTCCACGACGTTTCTTGTTGTCTTTGCTTGTGCTTGGGGGATCAAACTGGCCCATGGGTGGCATCTTGGAGGTCGGTCTGGGAGTTTGGGTCTGGGGCACGGAGGACCCAGCATAGCCTGGCTCCCCACGGACATTGCTGGTCTGCTCCTCTTGATTCATCGCACGAGCAGCCTGTGCCTTTGCGTGTGCAGCAGATTCAGGAAGGAATTGCTTGAAATCCTCAAGCAGATCCGGAGCGGAAATGAACAGCTGGGTAACCTGTGCGTAGACGTCTTGAATCGGTTTCGACTCGCGTTGGTAGGTCTGCAAGATTTCAAGAAATTGTTTGTAGATTTCTGGCTGCTGCGCAAAGCGATTCTGCCAAGAGTCAATGTTATGTCACACTCGATCGGGAAAGAGACCATACCTTGATCTTATTCACGTAGCTGATAGCATGGTTGAATTCAACAGGTCCGCCACGCTTCAATTCACCAATCGCGGCGTTTGCACCGTAGGCACCTCCCTGCTGAGGGTATGTGCCAGGCTGACCTGGCGGAGGGGAAACGGCGAGCGCGGGCCTCGTCGCTCCATTTGTCACTGCAGTCACTGCATTTTGCAGTGATGACACACCGCGCTGTTCCTGCTGAGCCATCGTACTGGTGACATCTTCCAAAGGTCTTTCGGCAGCCGACTTGTAGCCGGGAAGTTCTGCTGATCGCATGCCTGGTGATGCGCCAAGAGGTTGTCCCCATCCATGTCGACTTTCGAACGGATCTTGACGTCCACCAGCGGGCGGCGCACCCTGGCCGATACCCGAGGTTTCGTACAGCGGGCGTCCCCTGCTCTGGAGAGATTGAGTCATGGTGCCACTAGGCGTCGTTACCCTGATGGCATCCGGATTCTCCTCAGTTCCACATTCGATACGGTATCCTGGAGGCAGGAAGGTATTGAACCCTTGAATGAGAGCAGGATGCCCATTGAACAAGTTGGAGACCCTCTCAATAACGCCGGGCGTGTCTATAGCCTGGCTCTTGAAGTCTTTCATAATGTCCAAAAACCGATTGTACACGTCCGGGTGGTCGCTGAAACGAACCTTGACCTGATCGAGATAACTGAGAGCGTCGTTGAGAATTGGTTGCTGTCCGTGGGCGAGCTGCGCTGGGGCAGGCATCGGAGAAGGTCCAGGGATGAACGCCTGCCCTTGCTGCTGCGGTGGAGGAGCAGAAACTGGTTGGTGCATGTATTGAGATTGTCTCTGCGGGTCATGCTGTGGTGGACCTCCAAAGATGCTGGAGGTGTTGGATGGCGCCGGGCCGTTGTGTTGTACTGCGCCAGCACCGCCATTCGCCAGGAGCCCGTTCGGCCCGTGGATCGAGTTTTGAACTTTCGAGGCCACCGGTTGATGAATGGGCAGTGAGCCAGCGTGACTTTGCACAGGGCGTTGCTGGTGCTGCTCTTGATGCAGGCGCTCCATTTGCTCGCGCTGGTCTCGTTCGCGAGCTTCACGTTCCCGCTCCCTCATCATCATCTCATCTCGTTGTCTCTGCATCTCGAGGTTGGTTCGCTCCCTCATTTCTCTTTCTCTCATCTCGTGCTCCCTAATCTCCCGTTCACGCAGATCTCTCATTTCTCGATCTCGTGCGAGGTACTGAGGGGAGTGTTGAGACATGGGATGTCCCAAGCCACCCATGGGGTGGCCCTGAGGCTGAGGGGGCGGCGGCTGAGTGTTGTATTGGTGTTGCTGCTGGTGATTTGGAGGACCTTGGGTCAAATCTGCGATGGAGAGACTATGACTTGCTGAAGGCTGAGAATGGTGTTGATGATACGAGGATGGAGGAGGAAGGACGTGAGGGGGTGGTGGAGGCTGCGCAGGACCATTTGGGCTTGAATACGCCATTCAAGTTAGCCAGGCTCAATTTGGAAGACGAATGGCATGAATAAGGCAAAGAGGACTTGGTGTGGCAGAATGTGAAGAACAATGAGGTGTTCGGTACATACCCGTAGCTGGCAAAAGGTCGGCCCTGCGGCTGCGGCTCATTCTGAGGCGGACCTGCAGGCCCGCGCCAGTGGTCACCGGGATTCTGGTTCATTATTGAGGTATGTAGAGGCAGTTCTGATGTGATTCAGGCGCTGCTATCGAGATCCCACTCATGCGCAACTCCTCATCTTCGGGCTCGGAATAGGCTGGTGACAGACACGTGTTTGACGACAAGGACGCCCGACGGCGAGGAAGCAGGAGAAGGGAGGGCACAAATCGAACGACAATAGGCGGAACAAAGATATCTCAGGCGACGTAGGAAGTGATCTCGGTGGAAATATCAATAGCTCCTCTCAGAGTGACGAAGGGCGAGGTGAGGAAAATGGGATGATCCAGGGGACTTTCTCCAAGCTGCTTGTTCTTCGCCGTGGCCGTGCGGCTAGAGACCTGCGGATGGGGATTCTTACACAGCGTAGCCGGCTTGTGAGTGGGTGAACCCGGTCAAACAGCGCTAGTCGCGTCGCCAAACCTGCCATGTTGAGAAGCGATGTCCGGAGGTCCAGAGGCTTCTCCACACCGATCTTGGAACGAGTGCCAATACGTTCTCCAAGGGTCGGACTCGTCACTCAGGTAGTAGCTCCAGCCTCCGAAAGTATCGCCTAAGGTAAGGTACGTAGTGCTGCCCACTCCGTCCTCGCAACTTGCAAGCTCCGATTCCTTCCACCCGCCCTCGTCTCAGCATCAGGAAAAGAATTTGCTGGCCAGGCCCATCAGACCAGAGGCCCCGCCACCTCCAGCTCCCTGCCCACCCTTCATGTACATCTGAAGTGCCATCTTCGCTGCCATGTTGACCGCCGACTGCTTGTCGGTGCCGCCTTGTACGTTGCCCTGGCTGCTTTGCTGGTCGAAAAGCTTCGAGGCTTCCTGCATGGCCATCCCGATCATTTGGGACTGTGAGCCACCACCTCCGGAGCCGCCGCCCGAGAACATCTTCAATGCTTGCATGGCAGCTCCGGCACCAAGGCTGGAAGCATCGTGCTGCTGGTTGCCACCGCCCTGCTGGTAGAGCTGCTGGTGGCTTTGCTGAAGACGGCCTTCATCAATGTTCTCTTGCTGAGCAGACTGCTTGTTGTTGCCGAGGAAAGACAATGCCTGGGAGAACATGCTGCTGTCTCCCGAATTGCCGTGTCCTTGAGTGTGTCGCATCACTTCGCTCTCGTCAAAGTCGGCTCCACCTCCGCCATATTGACCACCAGAAGTCCGTCCATATCCTTCCTCGTGGCGGCGTCCCTCATGTCGTTCCCCACCATAGCCTTCAGCGCGGCCATATCCACCCTCATCCTCCTGACGATTGTGGTGACGGCGTGGTTCTTCACCATACCCGCCTCCCTGTCCGCCGCCATACCCATCGCCACCACCAGGGCGGCCCGACTGTTGGGGGTCAAAGTTGTCTCTTCCCCCATATCCTCCTTGCTGTCTTTCGCCGTAGTTGTCTCCACGGCCGCCTTCCTGGCTCCCGTAGCCCCCAGATGCCTGACGGTCGTCGAAGCGCTGGCTTTGGTCATAGTAGTTGCCGCCGTCTCGGCCACCACCGCTGTATTCGTGAGGGTCATCGCCTCTGCGATCATTGTAACTGTCCGACATGATGGACTAGAAAAATTCTGGGACTCGAAGCGAGGTCAACGTTCGAGGGCTGAGGACCGGGAACGACGAGAACAGAGAATAGAGGGAACCGCTCTCTGTATATTCGAGAGTCGACAGTAGGGTATCACGTCCTGAGTCACAGGGCACGAACGGGATGGCTGAATGGGTGACTGGTGATGGTCTGCTGGATTAAGTGTGTAGTGAGCTCTTCGAGTTTCAGCTGCAGATAGGCTCTAGTCATTCGTGTCCACGAGTTGGAGACAGCGAATGCCAGATGGACCCAGGATCCAGGATCGACGTCATCGCCATTCAAGCAACGGCAACGCGCGGCGCTAAAGTGCTTGGTTTCCACTAGGCTGTTTGTGGACACGATATATCAGTGCAAGTATGTAAAGTTGTTGCCGGGAAATCCGCCTGCGGTTCAGGCGACCCCGCCGTTTCGGGTATGGTCGCAGGCTGGGCGCGCCGCCGCTTTTGACGTCTATAAAGAACCGTCGTCCCCTTCACTCCTCTCTCTCTTCTTTCCCATCATTTTCTTCTTTTTTTTTCACCACCAGCTTCGCCCTGCACCCTAATCTCTTCTCTACCGTGTTAGGCCCCCCTTCTCCCCTCCGATCCTCCTATTAGCTACTTCGAAGTTCGCCTAGCCCTTCTGCTGGACTCCGATCACCCTCCTAACTTTTCTCGATCCTCGCGGCTTTTTACTCCCTCTCTAATATAGTCTCTTTCGGCCTCCTCGAGGCCTTCTACTCCTACGTAATATATTCTAGCTCTATCGGCCCTTATCTCGACTAAGTAGCTCTACGAGGTCTCCTAACTACCGTATATCTCGAGTCTACCCTATTCCGCCTCGTCTAGATAATTTTCGTAGTAAGGATTTTCTAGTATTTTATTCTCGGCTTATATAAGAGATAAAAGAGCGCCTACTAAGAATAAATATAGTCGCCTATATATTAATACTTAGCCCTCTTACTTTCCCGTCGATATCGAAGTCTAGATAGAGGATAATCTGGTAGACTAAGATATAGCTAATACTTTTAGTATAGCTCGGTATAGTAAGCTAAGTACTATACTTCCTATATTTAGTCTAATTTTAAAATACTGTATAAGTTAATTAGTAGTACGGCTATATTACTATTTACGCTCCACCTCGCATTTATAGCGTTAATCGGAGCTAATATTATAGGCCGGGTTTATAGCCTATCAGCAAGAGAGCAAGATCGGAAGGCTAGCCGAGAAATCACGGGACACTACGTGATAACCAGTCACGGGGTATGATCAGTGTGATCAGTCGCGCTCAGTACTGAGCATACTAAGTACTACTAATCAGTCCGCGCCTATATAGTTACGACCTTTTCCTATATAGCATACCTTCGTAGTCAACTTCGTTCAACCTTGGACCCTTACCAGTTCATACATTGGACAGTGAACCCGCATCGTCATACGGAATAGTACTGACACCCCGTGAGAGAATACGTACTGCACGGTATACACCTCTGCATCCATATGTTCAACAACCCCGTGACCTTAGCCACAGTGCAGGACAGCCCAAGTCTGAAGTTATCGTTCCCTTACTACGGCATCTCAACATCTGTTCTGCAGAATCTGGGCCGCATGAACAGCCTTGCCGCGTCTAAGAAGCCCCTGGATCAGGAAAATCTTGACTCTTTCGAGCTTCAACTCTATCTTGCGTTCCCTTCTGCCACTGACGGTGGCTATTCTCCGACGCTGAATGCCAGCATGATAGATCACATGTCGCAAGCTGTCTACTACGCCAGTGTTGTCTTTTTCCGGCGATCGGTGCGGCGCGAGCCTGTCGACGAGGCCCAAACATTGGTGGAAAATGGAGTCAAACATTTAGAAGCGATCGAGTCCGTCAGTAAAGGATCCGCCGGCTCGGTCATGATGTGGCCTGCGCTGGTCCTAGGTGCTGAATGTAGCACGCATGAGGTACAAGTTCGCCTGGGAAGCTGGTTTCAGAAGAAGCAGAAATTGGGCTTCAGAAATGTCAAAGTGTTGGAGCGTCTTATTCGGAGCTTATGGAGGATCAGAGCTTCCGGTGATATAGATACAGGGTGGCAAGACCTGATTGAGGAAGAGGAGTTCGACGTCTTTCGGCTTTAGAGAAAATGGAGAAACTGGATTCCCCATGTCAGCGTTGAGCACTCAACGGCAACGATGCCCGATACCAAACCATATGCTCACATTTCTGCGACTTTCCTGAAACTGTGCGACCATCAATGAAGCACGTTATCATACTGCAGGTGCCAAAGCAACCTCGCTGTGCAAGATAATAATAAGAGAGGTTCGGATGCTGAGTCATGGCTACTCCATATTTCGGCAAGCTTAAGTTTTAGCTTCCGTTATCACCAACCGACGAGAACGAATGACTTGAACCAGATTCCGGTGGAAATACTAGTTGGCATACCAGGTGTAGTTCCCGGCGGAATCTCGATTTCAATCCCGCAATTTGTCAGCCAGGCCAAGGCAAGGCGAGGCTGAGGTCTATCCTGGTGGGATTTGTCCATCGACGAAGATGCACTCTGTAAATGTGGATCCCATAACTTGTCGGCTCAGGAAATTGATTGCTTGATTGATTCCTAAGCCTGTACAGTACCCTCGAAGGACCACCGTTCTGAAAGTCTCCTCAATCTGAGACTAAAGAGAGGGCCCATCGCTCACGCCTGGGCAGTTTCTTTCATACAATTCACAATGCCGTCCAGAAAGACAGTCTTCGTCACCGGTGCCAACGGCTTCATCGGCAATGCCGTTGCAAGGATATTTGCACAGCGCGGTTGGACGACTTATGGCCTGATACGGAATGAAAGAAGTGCGCTGGATCTGATGAGAGACGAGATCATCCCTCTCGTAGGGATAGCGGGGGACGATACGTCCTCGACGTTCCTCCGTGGTCTGCCTCCAATCGACGTGATTGTCACTTGTGACGAGGACCTTTCGGACTATGTCTCGCACCATAAGAGGCGGCTTTCTATGATCATTCAACTCTGCAAGCTTTCAAAAGCTCAACAAGAAGAAGGTGGTGGTGGTGTGGTGAAACCGCTTGTCATATTCAGCAGTGGATGCAAGGATTTTGGCATGACAGCAATGCATGGAGAAGTCGGACTGGCGCCACATACCGAGACGAGCGCTCTGAATCCGCCTGGCTTGTTGCGACCGCGCACAGAAGCGGCAATGGACATGCTCACCAACCATGGAGAATATTTCGACTGTGTGGTGACTCGACCCACGACGCTGTTCGGACGGTCGGGGAGCTACTACTCCTATTTCTTTGCTCTTGCTGAGCGGGCCAAGGAGGAATTTGATTCCGTCCTGGAACTGCCTGCGAATCCAAATGCTGTTCTCCACGGGACTCACATCGACGATCTCGCAGAGGCATACCTGACCCTGGCGACCTCACCACGGCAGCTCGTCGCAGGACAGTCGTTCAATATCTCAGGCCATCGATACGAGACGCTCGGCGAAATCGTCGCTGTCATGGGCCAGATTCATGGCATCAAAATTAAATATCGGGAGCCTCGACCCGAAGACGAGCAGACTTTCGGCCTCTATATTCTGGCACTCTTCTCATTTCCGCAGTGGGTCGCATCCGACAAGATCAGGATGGACTTGGGGTGGTCCGATGCGAAGCCTCTGTTCCACGAGGGATATGAAGTGTACAGGAAGGCTTATGAAGCGGCCAAACTGCGAGATCCACAGCAAGTAGAAAGGGTTATGGGGAAGAAGGCGCCAGGAGTCTTGCAAGCTCAGCGGGCGAAAGGAAATTAGACCCTCGAAGAGGAAGATGCACGCGTGTTAAGGACTTTGCAGTCACTCTTACATTTCCACTTATTTCTTTCAACCATCACTGTGTATGTCTCTCATTGCCAAGTGGATTTATATAAGGTTGTAGGTATTGAGACGTTAGAGACCAAACCCAGCTGCTTGAGGTTCTGGCTCCTCCGTCAAAGCTATCGAATTGTTATGAAGCCACCAACCTGGTGATGAGCTTGCCGGTATTGCCGCCCTCAAACAATCGCATCCATGTCTTGGGTATGTCTTCAAAGGCTGTATCAACCACTGTCTCATTGTCATCTTGGATGACGAGATTGCCCTTTTGCCATTCATCGACGAGGATGCTTTGGACTTCTTTCAGATGGTCCAACCAGTCGATGTTGATAAATCCTAAGATCTTCAGGCGCATCATGATGACTTCCTAAATACACCCATCAGCTCCCATTTCGCCCTGGCTGTTGCAGTTAACACCACTCACATAGAAGTTCTTCAGCCCGATGATATCTGCGTCTCGGTTGTAATTCGAAATGGTGCCACAGGCCGCCACACGGCCGAATTTGTTCATGCGCTTCAACATGGAGTCCAGAATCGTCCCTCCTACATTATCTGAACCGTGATCAGCCAAGAGCGTCACAGATCTGGAGTGAAAGTGGCACACCGAAAAACACGTCAACAAAATCCGGCGTCGCCTGGACAAGATCATGTTCAAACGTCTCCGACTTGTAATTCAAGCAGATGTCTGCGCCCAAACCCTCCACCCACCGGCACTTGTCATCTGTCCCTGCGAAGCCGATGATCTAGATATGCTATTGTATCAGCTGCTGCACCATCTTGGGACCCTGGAAATCAAAGCACGATGAAGCCGCTCGAGAAACCAACCTTTGCACAACCAAGGATCTTCTTAGCGATCTGAACAACCATGCTACCAACTGCACCAGCCGCAGCGCTGACGACAAGAACGTCCGACTTGTTCAGCTGCACAATCTCGGTCAAGGCATAGTATGCCGTAAAGCCGGGCAAGCCCAGTGCTCCCAGAAAGTGGGTTTCTCGAAGCCCAGGAGGTGGCTTGATGGGAGTTACAGCAGCTGCGTCGTGGACCGAGAATTGGGACCACCCCGTCCTCCCCAAGACCAAGCTATCGATGGGTATTTCGCTGCTGTTCGATGACACAACTCGACCTAATCCCAGTGATCGCATCGGGTCGCCCGGTTCAAGCGGTGGGAGATAGGACCGTTTGGGATCACTGAGTGGCGAGATCCATGACCTCTGGGCGGGGTCATTACTGAGATAGATGGCTTCCAGCAAGATCTGGCTGTCTTGGAGCTGGGGAATCGACGCTGTTTTCAGCTCGAAGGTGCTTTCATTCCTTGTCAAAACGGGGGAAGCGTAGGGCTTCATTCGAAGAACCCATTGCTTGGTGCTGGTGATGGACATCGTCGATGTTGTAGAGCTGCGATAGAAACTGCAACAGGCCAGAGATTGTGTACTGCTGGAAGTTGCGTCGGTGAAGGGTGTATTTGATTGTGATATCACACACACTTCTCGCCCGGGTGGATATTGAAGCCCCCTTTGATGCGGATTTCAAGATGGCTGATGGTCTCTTTAACCAAAGCAAGACTTACTGAATGGAACAATTAGATACGCCGCTGAAACTGACACTGACACTCAATGAGCACTCCAGGCAGGGAGAGTGTAGAAGGCAACTTCCACCCACAGTGGTTCGATTTGGCAGAGGTGCTGTAGAGATTCCGTGATTCAACGAGTTACCGCCGGGAACCACGGAACCACCGCTGGACTCCAGTATCCACAGATTCCCGCCGGAATCAGACATGAACTCTCTCTGCAGTCCCTTGACCCTTCCTGTTTCCGAAATCCATGAGTGCCTGCTTGATCAGGTCCTCCCTGGCATGCCCCACCTCCTGATGCAAGCTGGGGTCTGGGGTAAAGCTGGGGTATGGTGACAGAACAATCACGAGCATAGAAACCGGCGGAACGATGAATCTAACTACATCGCTAGCCCTGACTTCAACCAGGGCTGATGGCCTACAAAACTGCGACCGACCTCAGCAAAATGAAATGAAGTAGAAAAAAGGAATCCAGAACCTCCTCATTCACATTCTGTCCGAGATATTCTTCGGCCAGTGTCAAGAAACCGACAGAGTTGCTGCGACCCAAGTTCAAACATGGCACCAAAGCTCCGAGGCAAAGCGCTCAGGGTCATGACCACGGTTACTTGCAGTATCGCCTTCATACTATTTGGGTGTAAGTCAGGCACCGGAGCCTTCTCTGCCGAGCTGCCTAGCTTTTACTGAGCGAGGCTCTTCACAGACGATCAAGGCGTGATGGGCGGTATCCTTGGTGGGGATCCATTCATCGAGCAATTCAACAATCCATCAGTACGTTACATCACGCAGGAGAACGTCTATGAATGAACAAGATTATGAACGCTGAATGAATGAAATGCAGGCTTTACAACAAGGCATCATCACCGGCTTGTACAATGTTGGATGCCTCCTTGGGTCTCTTCTCGCGTTCCTCGTTAGTGAGAGACTTGGAAGAAAGCGATCAATTGTGAGGAATCCCTTGCCCATTCCTGATTCCTGAATTACCAGAGGCCTCGTTTCGCTGCTAACGAAGAACCTCCAAAGCTTTTCGGCGCTGCTGTGTCCCTGATCGGCGCTATCCTTCAAGCTACGTCGAAAGTCATGAGCCAGATGATTGTCGCCAGGATAGTGACAGGCTTGGGCGTCGGTGTCATGACAGCCAACGTCCCGATTGTGAGTACACCCACGCATCTGTCCTTCTAGTGGGTCAGTCATGTTTCTATAGAAGTCTCTGACGTGAATCTCTCTCTCTCCCCATACAGTGGCAATCAGAGATCTCCCGACCCACCAACAGAGGAATCCTCCTCACCGTCCAAAGCGCCAACATCAATTCTGGATTCGTGCTATCGACATGGATCACCTTTGGAACTGCATACGTGACTAAAAGTCAGTTTCAATGGATCTTCCCGATTGCCCTGCAAGTCTTGTTCCCAATCTACTTACTTGCCATGGTTCCGTTTCTCGTGGAATCTCCTCGGTGGGTTGCACGGCACCGCTCTTTGAACCAAGCCGCCCAGGTCATTTCGAGGATCTGGGACCTCCCCGAGGACCATGAAGAGGTCATTCAATTGAAGTATGAAATCGAGATGGCTATGGAGGCGGAAAAGTCTGGCTCCTTCGGGGATCTCTTCAAGAATGGTGGGCAGCAGAACCTTCGTCGTATGTTGTTGGGTGTTGCAGCGCTCAGCATGCAGCAGCTGACTGGTATCAAGTAAGTGCATCGGGATGGATCTCCTGTTCCCCAATCATCCTCTGTCTACTCTCTCTCTCTCTCTCTCCCGACTGACCATTTCTGTTCCCTAGCTCGGTCGCGTACTATACCCCAGTCATCCTGAAGGACTACGTCGGCTTGAGCAACGTCGTGGCCCACATTGCCGCTGCTGCTGGTTCAACTCAGTGCCTCTGTTTCTCTTTTGTCCCCGTCCTGTTCATCGAGAGAGTCGGTCGCAGAAAGTCACTTTTGTTCGGTGGTGTTGCCATGGCAGTTACAATGGCCTTGATTTGCATCGGATTCAACATCCACACCCGTGGAGGAGCGATATTTGTCACTGTCATGTACTTTGTGTTCTTCGACGCCTTCACAACAACGTAAGACTTGTTCCTCCCTGTTGAAAACCCGCTGCTACCAGCGATCGCTAACATCGAGTCCCACGAAGTTATCTGAATGTGCCCTGGATGTACGCTCCGGTGTGTAATTATGCTCCAGCATCTGGGCCCCAGTCTATCACTGACCAGCGGTTCTTAGGAGATCAACTCATTGAAGATGAGGTCGCGAGGAATGGCTCTGGCGTCAACTTCCAACTGGCTGCGTAAGACCTCCACCCCGTTGGTATTTTGCTTGAAGTCTCTTTGCTAACCGATGCTTACCTTAGTGAATGGCGTTATCGTCACAGTCACACCCATCGGGCTTCGCAACCTAGGATGGAAATTTTACATCGTCTGTAAGTCTCCCACTAACGCCCTTCTTCGAGCGAATAACTACAGCAACCAATTACCATATAACAACTCGCTGATTCCTTTCAAGGGGCTGTAATCAACGCTAGCTTCGTCCCCTTTGTTTATTTCCTGTTCCCAGAGACGGGAGGTCGATCCCTCGAGCAAATTGACCATATCTTTGAAGGTAAAGGACAAGGCTGGAGCGGGTTGACCCAGGGCGTTCGTGAGAGCACACGAAAACCGCTGATGAGCAGCGAAGACGCCATGAGAGTTGAAGATGGTCAGCACGAGAAGAGCTTTCCTTTGACTCAAGGGATTGAAAAGGAGGGTCCTACTACGGCCAATGTGGAGCATGTGGTGCGGATCTCCCAGGAGGGGAATACGGGAAAATAAGCTGCCAAAAAATATGGTCACTGTTTGCGATCTGGGGGAGAGTATTTGGTGGTCGAAGCGTTTGTATGTGCGTGTAGGTGTGAGTTTACGTATAGCAATGCCGAGTGGTATCTACATAGGAGTGTTGAGGATTGTTGACTGTCATCACATCGCTTTAAAGACCAACTTTCTCGAATCGACTTGGAGTCGGTATTATCAGCTCGCTGTATCCGCCTCATCTTTGCTCTGAATCGAATGGTTCATCAAGAAAATTGGTGACAATCTCCCCACATCCATCCTTGACCAAGATCATCGAGTTCGCTAAGAAACTCCGTGTCGAACAGACCTGTGCCTATGGATTGGTTTGGGAAGTTTGCCTCCATCATCTCGTTTTCGTTGTCGGGGTCTTGAACATGCTCGCTACTGTTAATCTCCACCAGTTGCTGGCTTGCCATGCTTATTTCCGGAGACATGATCCCAACAGCTGAGTCGTCCTCATTTGGTGAGGGGAGATGATTCGTCCGAGTCTTGCTGGAAGTCTGAGTAGGGAAAAAACGATGGTCCGCGTTTGAAGCATCCAGTATTAAAGGTTCATTCGCTGTCACAGTCCTCGAGAGATAACTGGGCTTTGCAGAACCCGTGGACAACCCTGCTTGGTTCGAATAGCGTGTCGCTTCTGACGCATCATCGTCGGATGTTAGCACTTTCAACTCTTCGTCCAATATCAGACGTAGAAGTCGTAGGAGAATTCGACCAGTCTGATCAGAGATTGTGGTGCGATATCCGAGGACTTTTGGCATCTTCACCAGACGCCCAATGCTTTGCTTTGCTTCCTGGGCCGCAAACGGTTTGGAAAGTGCAAAGATGCCCAGCATAACTCCTGCAGTGAAAGTCTGAATACCGATAAAGCTCGTAATGTAGAGATTCTGGACGGGGCAGAGGGCTGCCAACCACTCGTCCACACATGCAGTCCGATGTGCAGAGTTCCAGCAGAGTTCCTTGCTAGTCTCCCAAAAGTCGTTACTCAGGTCCAGTGGCTTCGGCACACGCAGGTGCGGAGGCAGGGGCAATACGCCATTATACACAAGGAGAGGGCGATGCAGAACCAATTGAATATTGTCGTACGATAGTCGCAATGCAATCGCTTGGAGTTGGAAAATCCTCGTGAGTGGATTCGAATATTCGCCTGCATCGAGTGATTTGAATGATTCCGGTCGCAGTTCAGGTGGAACACTTTTTTCCCAGTCCAAGAGCTGTCTGTTGATTTCTTCAACCTGCTGAATCAGATCCTGAACGGGACGCCCACCATGAAAGTAGACTTCTCCCATGATCGGTTCCGCGATCCGGTAGAGCCTAAATTTGTATCTTTGGTATGAAAGAGTTGTCACCGGCACGCTAGTCCTGTTCTCCAACAGTTCGGTAGAGTTCAAACCAGGACATTGATCTGAGGTATCATCGATGTTCTGAGGCAATGCCACCTGACACTGTGCACCCCTGATGATAGTTGTGGCACCATAGGTGATTGAACCATAGCTACAACATGGTTAGTGAGTTCACGATCACTTCGCCGGGTATCAGGGTAATTCAGACCCATCAAGAACGTAGAGTGCCCACCAGACCCTCCGACGAGACTCTCTCTCAATAGTGTCCATCCTGGGCCATGAGCTTTCACGGTTCAACTTCAAATTTTTTGCCATTGTAATGGCTGCACTGTTGATAGCCAGACAACGATTTGGTCGTCCGTGATAGAAATAAAAGGAACTGAGCAGAATGCAGACCTGGACTGCTCCCACATTCCCCTGGTCTAGAACTGTGAGAAATTTCTTTTCGATCGTCTCGAGAAGTTTCGCTTGGATTTGGTCCATATCAATCGAGGTGTGAACATGTTCGATGTCGTCCTGGACAACATACTTTGTGCCAATCAGTAAGACCACCAAGATGAGGACGACGGTTGAGAGTCCACGCTTGTTGGATTGACCAGTTGTCAGCAAAGAGTTCATATCATCTCGCAGAGAAGGTTCGTGGAAGATGAGCATGAACCAGTGAACAGACTTGACATAAGCATCAAACAGGGCCCAAGAGATAGCAGCGGGAGGAAGAGTTGTCCCAATATGATCTGTGATGGGCACGAAGTCGTCGTTGGTAGCTGGGGACGAGAAATGGTCAGGAGTGGCATCTGGGATGGCTTCAGAGCCCGAGAGGGCCGAACTTCGAGAATCGTAGCCCCGTAGGAGCTATGATGGAATTTCTGCGTCAACACATATCATCTAGAAGCCCCTGCTCGAGAGGTAGGACACCAACCTGATCCACGAGCCCATAACTCGAAGGCCTCTCTTGATTCAACAACGGGGCGCCGCCCTGATGGAGATCAAGATCTTGTGGCTCCACCTGCCATTCGTCAACTGCTTCGACGGACATTGGAACTCTGGTCTTGTTGCTCCTGCGAGCAGTCCCTCTTGGAGATCTCCTCCTAGGTTGATCAAGGTCTCGAGCACGGTCCCTGGAGAAGTCAATCAGCTTCATGGGTGAACCACCACAGCCATCGAGGGGAGGGTGTGACACACATTCTCGAGGGCATCTGGTCTTCACACTCGACAAGCGAGCGAGCGCACAGCGCACATGGTCGTTGATTATCGCACTATCATGACCGGTTAACCAGATCCACGTTGTTCTCAGGCATGAACAGGCGAAGTGCTTCCTCACCCTCAACTTCTGGCGCCGGCATCTCAGACATGCATGGCGCGCCCTCGGCCCTAACCTCTTCCTTGGGGTGGGTTGTTCCATAACGTGCACGATGTCCATGACGATACAATGGTGTTCCTGGTGGACTCCGTGCTAGGTAGACTGTGGAGGCATGGAGTAAGTGTTGGCAGTGGGCTCACCGAAATTACTTGTGGTGCTTGGCCGTGCTTATAAGTAAGAGCGTCGATTTCCGGGGGACGGAGAGGAGGTGGTTCTCGCCCACTGCCCGCATCCTCAATCTCATAGGCGAAAGATCCAGGCAGGTGTTGGTTGTGGCGTTCGGGTCAAAGCCTGTTTGGCTTGGCAGCCATTGGCGTGTTTACTACTCCGTATAGGTCCTAGGTATTAACCCCGCGGGCGGGCCTAAGCCTGCTTAATCAGCTCGCCATGTATACCGAGGCTGGGAGAGAGAGGCACTTCGACGACTAGAAATGCACTCGTACTAGTTTGACGTCCCTCCAAACCTCTTGAAAATACACCCTGTCCTCAACCGAGTCACATCGACTATCTGGTGGCACGCTGCGCTATGTTTCCCGAGACCCGCTGCGTCACTGCGTGTTGCCCGAAACCTTGCCTTCTATTGATGAATTGATAATGTAATTAAGTAACAATATTCAGTCTTCGATTTGCAGACTATCTTATATTGCCGGTAATAGTGCAATCTTAATCGTTGTTCACTTGGTCGTGCTCTCGAGATGGTATACGTGCATGCCGGCTATACCAGGTTGACAGTTGACAGCCGAAAGGGACCCATTCCGGGGTATATGGGGATCCATGAGGAGCACCGACAACAAGTCAGGCATTGATGGCCCAAGGGAAACCTTGAGAGGTATAAAGCAGGCTCAACATGATTCAGAATCAAGAGATACTCTCTCTGCATCATCGAAAACCCGAATTGTCATTGTCCCACAAGAACCACCTGAATTAGAAAACCAACCATGGTGCCAGCGATCAGAGCTGTCACCGCAGCTCGCTGCATTGCAGAGACATTCACTGCTCCCAATATCTTTGGCCTGCAGACTGTGTCCCTCACTGCCTCCGTTGTCTCCAACTGGACGAGGCATTTCACTTTGGGAAGATACCTCTCACACCCAGCCCAAAACGTCTGCGTTGACTTCTGCAATGTCAGCCTGATCACCACCCAGGTCTGGTTGCCACTGGACGAAAGCGACTGGAATGGCCGGTTGCAGATGACAGGTGGCGGAGGGTTGGCGACTGGCCTGCGTCTGGACCAAATGACGTGCGCTTTGAGCTCTGGGTATTCCAGCGTCTCTACGGATGGAGGGCATGATGCGACCAACAACGGATCCTGGGCTCTCGCCAGCCCTGGCAATGCCAACTTGTACTTGCTGGCCGACTATGCGAGTGTCTCCCTCCACGAAGCGGTGGTGATTGGCAAGTCCATCACCGAGGAGTATTACACCCGCGCACCGGCTTACTCGTACTTCACGGGATGCTCAACCGGTGGTCGACAAGGTCTGCAGTTTGCGCAGCGATATCCCGATGATTTCGACGGCATTTTGGCCTGTGCTCCTGGCATCGACACCAATATAGGCCAAGTGAAGCTCTTCTACCCGATGGCCACCCTGCATGAGTACGGTACCTTTCCGCGAGAATGTAAATTGGCATCCATCCGGGCAGCCTCTGTGGCAGAGTGTGATCCGAAGGATGGGGTGGTTGACAACATCATCTCGGCACCAGAACTCTGCTCCCTGGATCCTTTCTCCCTGGTAGGCTCGCCTGCCACTGCATGTAAAGGTGGTGGTGATGTCAATATCAGTTATGCAGCAGCACTCGGCGCACACGCTTTTTGGACGGGAGACCCAGATCGAAATTACACCCTTTTCCCGGCCTTTTATCCTGGCGCTCCTATGAGCGGCCTTCTTAATACCACATGCAACGAAGCCGGCCAGTGTGATGGCACCCCCTTCGGCCCTCCTCTCCAGTGGCTCGGGTACCTCATAAAGAAAGATCCGACCTGGGACTGGCACAGTCTCACCATTGACGAATTGTACCAGATGCTCAAATCGCCTGACACTCAAATGTATGAGTCGTTTGTTGGCACCAATAGTCGCGACTTGACAGACTTCCGCGATGGCGGGGGCAAAATGATCACCTGGCATGGACTGGATGACCAATTTATCACTCCGTCCATCATGAGCGACTATTACGATGACGTCTTGGCACTTGATCCAAAGACTCCAGACTTCTATCGATATTTCGAAGTGCCAGGTATCTTGCACTGTTCGGGTGGAAATGGTCCCTATCCGATTGTCGGGCTGGAAAAGTTGGTTGATTGGGTTGAGAATGGCATTGTCCCGGACGTTTTGAATGGCACCAGTCTCCCAAACGCGGAGGGTATCGTTTACGAACGGCCTCTTTGCCATTAACCTCTCAGGGCCGTGTATCAAGGGGAAGGCGACGTTGGGAAATATGAAAACTGGCATTGTCAATGAGAACCTGTTTGACGCGATAGGGAAGAGAGGCTCTCAGCTCTCATGGAGCGCGGCATTAAAAGTCCCACCATATATAATTGGAATAGTTATAACCACTGACTCTGTTCTCTTTGGATGTCTCAAAAGACATCGACAAAGGTGTTGTGTAGCTCATCAAAGTTGAAAAGCATATCGAGCCAATCGTTGTCTGGAATTGTGTGACCCTCAATTGAACATCCGCTCTCGTTGACCGTCTCCAGTCTTGTCGTCAAGGAGGGCGCCGGATGGAGGGTTCTAGCTGCCAAAGGGTATCCTTCGTTGGCTGTTGACAGAGCGCTGTCGGGGCTTTCTGGATGACAGTTCACTCCATAATACTCGTTCATGGCTGCGGCGGCATCTGAGTCGTGTCTATGGACATCATGACTGCTTGAGAATGTTGAGTGTTGAGCAGATTCAGCCCCCGGCTCGGGTTGGACTCCGTCATAATAGCGTACGTCGCCATATCGCAACCCGCATATACCAGCGCCTTCCTCGACGAGGACCTCGATGTGAAGGCGCTGGAAGATTTCCAAGACGAGATCACCGAAGACTTTCCCAAGGCAATCCGGTACCTTTTGAAGGCTTCTAGTTTCGGTGGAAGCCATCGGGGATCCGGCTGGGTTGTTCGGTGGTATTGCGGCGTATACGCGTGACTGGTTTATCGTGCTCGATAAAGTAATCTAGCGGAGAACGTAATGGCCGCGTCGTTTCGGCGGAGTGGGGCTACGAAAAGTTGGAAAGCCGAGCTTTAAGCGACGAGCGTAAGTACCTCTTAGTAAAGCTAGGTTATAATGACGACTATAGATTAGTTTACTCTAAAGATAACGAAGGTAATAATCGATGAAATACTGGTTTATTTATTTATATATTTAGATATACTAGTATAACTACTAATACTATCTACGCCGCTTATCTACCTTCGAGGCTAGCTATTAATTCTACCCCTTGTGTCACGACCTATACTATGGCTAAGGTCACGGGGTTGTTTGATAAGTAGATCAGTATATGGAAGCAGAGGTGTATACCGTATAGTGCGTATTCTCTCACGGGGTGTCAGTACTACTCCGTATAACGATGCGGGTTCACTATCTAATGTATAAACTGGTAAGGGTCTAAGGTTAAACGAAGTTAACTACTAGTACGAAGGTATGGACTACATAGGAAAAGATCGTAACTTCTATATAGGTATGAGTTGATCAGTAGTGCTTAGTACGCTTAGTACTGAGCGTGACTAATCATACTAATTACACCCCGTGATTCCTCGGTTAACCTTCCGATCCTGCTCGTTTACTGATAGGCTATAAACCCGGCCTGTAACACTTCTCTCTCTCTCTAGGTGGGGGGGGGGCCGGATAATAAAATCTATAGGGACTATCCTCGTCTCTCTAGATCCTCGAGGCGCTATGGTCGGGATGGTATAGTCAAAGATACCTGCCATCTTCGAAGAGTGGGATGGATCCCTCTCTGTTTCTCAAAGTGGACTGTTTCTGGTCCCGTCCCAAGTCATGGTGTGGTGTTAAGGGCGCGACCTTGAAGTCGGCCAGGGAACTATACGAGGAAGGTAGGCCGAAGAAAGGGACTAGGCCACTCGAGGAATGGCCTAGCCCCGTGCAGGGAAGGACTAGTCCAGTGTAAGTCACGTGTTAGTATGTGACCGTTACCTCTGTGCCTCTGTTACCTCTGTTCCCACAGAGGCAGTAGTGACACAGAGGAGGGGCTTCTATAGAAGTTATGACTCTTTCCTATGTAGTCCCTACCATCGTAGTCAACTTCGTTCAACCTTGGACCCTTACCAGTTCATACATTGGACAGCGAACCCGCGTCGTCATACGGAATAGTACTAACACCCCGTGAGAGAATACGCGCTACACGGTATACAACCTCAGCTTCCATATACTGATCCACTTATCAAACAACCCCGTGACCTTAGCCGCAGTACAGGTCGTGACATGTGGTTCGTGCATGAAAAAGGTACGTTTAGATCCTCCAAGGCGACCGCGGGAAGGTCGACCGAGGAGGGTGTGGGCCTGACGTAGGGGCTTGCCGGGGGATGATCTTGGCATCGAGGGAAGAAAGCCTCCAAAAGCGGCGGCACTGACCGCCACATCCGGCGGCAAATTTCCCTGCAACTTGCGTTGAACTGTAAAAAGGAGAACTCTTATCTCCTTTCTAGTCGCTTCACCGTCAGACACACTTACCAGTACTGGGTTGGCCATGTGGAAGACAGACTCTTGCTGCGCATACAAACAGGCGTAGACGGAGTCACTCCAAAAGACTGATCGGGTCAGTTTGCTACACAAAATGGCTTCACTGGTCTCGTGAGTCGTGTCTAGCCATACAAAATGGGTCTCAGATCTCTGCTCCTTCTTCATTGAGCAATTGATTCAACTTGCAACAGATCTTGTATCCATCAGATCTCCAGAGCGAGTATCACAGAAATATCAGAGTCTGCACTTGCCCATTTCCAGTTCTATTTCCATTCCATCGACTCTCTTTCATCAATTCAGGCAGATGGCAGATTCTGGTACGTCGCCCTCGACTAACCCCAACATCCCTGGCCGATGTGCCGGCTGTGCCAAATCAACCAGTGAAACAGTCTCGGGAATGTGTGGCGGATGCAAATCTACGGAGTACTGCTCTCGCGAATGCCAGAACGCCAACTGGGAGAACCACAAGAGCGTCTGTGGCCAAAATTACGCCGCCGAGGGATCTACCGCCGGTCCCTCATCCAGGACTTCCCAAACTTTGAAAGCTGCATTCGGAAACCAGTTCCATGCCCTCAAAAACAAGAAGTTTCTCCACGGTCGACCGAAGGAAGAAGTCTTCGAGCTCCTCGTTGACTGCTATCGTCTCAGAATGGAAGACCTCTACGACCTCGATATACCCGAAGCAGACAGTCTTTTCTGTGGCGCTCCCCCGCACTTTCCCGGGTTTCAGCGATTCCTCCGTGCAGCCGAACGGAATCCCGGGCTTTTACCAGATTGGTGGTCGCCAGAGATATCAGCTGAATGTATGCAGGAAGGACTAGCCACCGATGGATGGTGTGATCTGCGCTGTACCGTTTCAAAGTGCGAGATGCTGGATCATTATGGTGATTACCGCCTGCCGATGCAGCTGAGAATACTGGGGGATCAAGTCTATGGGTCTCCCCCAGGGGGAAAAGTGGTGCAACCATGATGCGCCTCCAGACGAGGGCAGAAAGCGGGCAGGTGAGATCAACGACGATTGACACCTGCAGGTTCAGAGCTTGAGGTTATGCTGTCGCCGATGAATTGCTGACTTCCTCTTGATCTTGCAGTGAGCTGCAGCTTATCACAAAGGTATTGGCGGTATGTACCGTAGGACGAAAAGGCCGGATAGGTCTCATTTGCAGACTCAGCCAGGATTATTGGGCCAGACTGAATGAGATCAGATCAGATCAGATGTAGTACTCTAGACCACCACCTGCTCTCAATCGGAGGCAAATGCAGATGTTTTGTAGATGGTTCGGTCAATTGTTCTGTTGTCGGCCGACGGGTTTCAGCCGAGCACGCTCCGATATCCGGAGCATGACGTCGATCTCGCAGGCCGAACAAACAATAATTTCATCACTTCCGCCCTCGACATATTCTCTCTCGCCTCGACAAAAGTGTTTCCCTGCGCTCGTGACACACCATTACGGTCCCTTGCCACGTACACTTTCTGAATAAAGCCATCTTTATTCCCTTTTGGATCTGTCTGTCTCTTTCCTCTGCGCGAAATTCATATATCCGAAGAAGATGGCGACTGCGACGCCGACGCGACAAACCCTTCGCCATCTCCGGCGCATTTGCGCCCTAGAACCTCTCGCCACAACCCCAGTCAGAACGAGTCACTCGCGCGCTCAGTCTCGACCTTTACAACTGGCGAGCCCGTCGTCATGTCGATATACAACACATAGAGCATTCAGCACGACCCCTCGACGCCCCCAAGAACCCGATACCTCCAGCGCCACCTCCACCTCCACACCAAACCCAGACATCACAAACTACTACACCCTATTCCCACGCAGCGTACCACAAGGCCCGCCCCCGACGGGCACCTTCGCGATCCCGCTCCCGTCGCTGAAGCGCGAATTCCTCCAACTCCAGTCTCAGCACCACCCGGACAAATGGCCGGCCTCGACGCCCTCGCATAAACAGTCCCTCGCGCTCTCGTCGCTGCTCAACACGGCGTACAAGACGCTGTCGGACCCGCTGCTGCGCGCCCGGTACCTCCTCCAGCATACATACGGCGTGGACATCACGCACGAAGACAATGCCACGCACCGCGGCGTCACGGACCAGGCCACTTTGATGGAGGTCATGGAGGCGCAGGAGGCGCTCGAGGAGGCCGACACACACGAGCAGATTGACGCGCTGAAGCAGGAGAACCAAGCGAGGATCTTGGAGACGGAAACGATCCTGGGCGAGGCGTTTGAGAAAGAGGACATCGAGCTCGCAAAGACGGAGTGTGTGCGGTTGAACTACTGGCGCAGCCTACAGCAGGCGTTGCACGATTGGGAACCAGGAAAAGAAGTCAGATTGATCCATTGATGACCATGCTGTTATCACTGGTGTTGGTTTAAACTATACAAGTGTGCATGATGTACACTATTGCTCAAGACCTTCAGCTGACATATGCTGGCCAAGGTCCGGCAAGGCCTGAAGTCTGAATCCAATACTGACTTCATACAACTCAACTCGTGTCCAATATCCCATGCTTTGATAATCATCCGCGGCAAAGAAAGCGTGTCCGCCCCTCACACCTTGATCCGCTCAAACAGCAGACTGGATCCTCTTGGAAGCACCTTTGGCTCTCCGCCCATCTCGGCGGGCTCGCTGTTCAGATGCCTTTTTGAAGTCGACATTACGGATGGCATCAGCTTCCACTTGGCGGCCTCCATCAAATTGCTCTTGGATTCTCGCTTCAGTCCCTTTGTCTCATCCTCGACGTCTTTCCTCCGGGAGATCTCTTCAATCCGTTCAGCTTCTTGTCTCATTTCCTCAGCCAGCAGATCATTCCACTTGTCTTTCTGACTTTGTGGCCAGGTGAGGCTCACCGAGAACACTTCTCGGTCCGGATCTTCCAGCATCGGGCTTCGACCTTGCAAGTTTCGAGATAGAGCGAGTCGATCAAGCCCACAAAAGCTCTCGGTATATCCCCAAGGCCGGAAGGTGCCTTTCTCCCGCTCGAAGAAGCTCACCCCGAATTCTGACCAGGTGTGTTCGAATGCACTGGATGGAATGAAGTACACGTCTGAGATGACATTGCAAAGCCAGTCAGGAGCGTGAAGAACATTCTCCAGGCATATCTTGTGATTTTCTCTGCTCCCTGGCGCTCGTCGTATTTTGATCTCGACAGTTCCAATTCCGTGAACGGGTACTTGTCGCCCCCCGGCAACTGTGAGGACGTATGACTTGAAGGAAACATAGGTCTGGAAGGCGGCTCGATCAACAGCGACATGGACGTTGGACGCACTCGAAAAGATCCAGTCATAACACTGCTTTTTCTTTGGCTTCTTGATCGGGATCCCATAGGAGGTTCCTCGGCGATGTGTGTTGTTGCTGTAGTACGAGCTGGGCTGGATATCGGGGGGTGGAAGGTTTCCACGTGGATCTTGAAGGAAGTCCATCTTGACCTGATGCTTCCAAGGTTTTCGGTACTTAAGTATGTCGGGGCGGGGGTTTGGCCGTCTAGATGAATAGACTTTACTCGACGAGTGGAATTTGAAGGAGTGTTTCTCGTCAGGACAAATGTCTCACGAAGTGAAGAAGCGAGTGAATGACAAGCCAAAGATCCAAACTCAAGCAAACGGAGAGCAGATCAGAAGTAACAGGGTGACAGGTCACAAGAAGTGCCAGCGTGCCGGCTTTGGGGCTCCTTCTCGCACTGCTGTCACCTGTGTCAGGCAAGTCCGTCTGTGACTCGACGAGGAAGGAGGTTTGTCTTCGCTGACTTTGTTTGAAGCGCAAGCCCCCTTGCCCCGAAAGATTGACACGCTCTTTCCCGACCATTGGACGAGCACGCATTTGGCCGGTCAGGTGGATAGAGTCACCATTCGTCAGGTCAAGCACCCAGGTGGTGGAAGCACCACCATGTTTCTTGTTCGAGTGACTCCAGTGAGTATCGCCAATGGCAATGCCTGCTGTCATGGCAGAAGGCATTCATTTTTCAGCTCGATTGCTATTCTTTGACTGCCTCAATCAATCGGTGACGCACGAAGCGATACGGTGACTTGGGCAGTCGCAGCAAGTCTCACCGTCGGAGCGACGCCCACAAAAGGGTTGGAAAATCAGTCCACACGCTGTCCAAGTTCGGGCAGCAAAATCAACAGTAACCTCTTGAAGACTTACAAAACCAACTGATTCAACATGGAGGACAAGAAAGATCTTCCTATCCAGTCGAAAGCTCCCAGCTCCGAACACAGTTTCGACCAGCCTTGCACTGGCGTCCAAGCCTCTCTTGAACAAAACGTCAAGAATCCTGCCACGACGGAAATTGACAAGACAAAGGATGCAAAGCCAATCCCGAAGCCAGAACCCGGACCAACTCATCCCCCGGTGCCCCCAAATTGATGGCTAGACGAAGGAAGTGGGACTCCCTTGCCAGGTGATGTTCAGTGTGCAACTGACTGGTTGAAAGTGCGGGTTTGCAAAGGCCCCTGGATGTTTGCTTCGAGTCTTGGGCCAGGAAGCGATTCCATCTACACGCCGCCTGGGCTACCCGGCTGATACTCACTTTCCATATTTGGGCGTTGGATATGTTGCTGTCATGGTATCGAAGAAGTTGAGAGAGAGTTTAATGCCGGAAGGCAGGGCGTGGAATGCTCGGCCGTACTAGAGCTACGGTACCGCATCATGTGGTGTATAGCAGCTAGTATCTCAACATCATCATCATTCATCATTTCGATGGCCAACCTGGCGGCCGCAATCATCCCGGCAATGTTCGCTTGATTTCCATGTAAAATCATTCTATCTCACAAGTATAGAGGTGAGCAATACAGATTTCTGGGAACATCGTCGACAAGTGAAGAGGACAGGATCCTTGTCCCGTTATTTTCCATCTCGATGGCAGGAGCGCTGTACTTGACAGGCTCCAAAGCACATGGTCATTCACAAAAGATTTACACAGACGAGTCCGAGACAGGTAAGAGGGCAGTAAAGATGTGATGACATCCTTTCGCGAAGTTTGCAGGAGTGGGCGCTTCCGGTGCCTGCCGTCTTCATCAACATGTCTCCATCCTTTACTCACCGGATTCGGCCGGCTCAAAGACCTTCGTCCTCTAGGAAAGGTTTGGACCTTATCTTCCTATTGGGCATCTTTGGCGCTTGCCGTGAGGGCTCTCAGCCTCGCCTCCAGGACTTCAGACTGCGCGACCGCCTTGAATTTTGAAAGTAATCATTCGCGAGTCGCCCTCACAACATCTGGTTTCTCCTCTGACGGGCTGTCTTTTCACACTGGAGGAGTCATGTCAACCATTTGGGGCTAAAGAAGCTGCATCACAATCAGTTCGGCCTGCAATTTCGAGCGAGGTCGAACGGAATGAACAGGATTAAGGTTTCAACGTTCGACCCGCTCATGAGGCTGTGGCACCTTACTCATTTGTCCTCAGGGGTCTCTCGCAACCTAAGTTCTACCGGCAAGCAGACCAACGACTTTTCAGAGTGAGAAGCCATATGGAGCCCGAGGCATCAGGGCCTTGTTCATTTGCTGCTCCTGCGCCAGCAATGGATTTTGGCGAGACATGCAAAGATCTCCAGCAGCCTGAGAATCATCAATTACCTCTCAGAAAGGAAGGTGACAACTTTGCGTGGGAAACATCTTCCCACCCTCTAAGTCTATCAGAAGCGAGACGAGCATAGGTCGTACAGGTTCCAAACGACGGAAAGGTTCAGAGAGCCTAGCAGTTTGCGGCACTATTCGGAGCAAGGTCTACGAGAAAATGCCCATCCAGACAACAGCACGGGATGCTGTAGGAAGCAATGAGAGTCCGTTCCACACACAAAGATTTTCTCTTGAGGACCTTTTTGTCCAAGTTAGGACATGATCTCGAGCGGCGCAGCATCCAAGGTCGCCGATTTGGTTCCAGACAATGCCTTTTTGAAACATGGACAGGCAGAGCGAGAGGTCCTCGTCGCACTCCACATTGCCTTGAGCCGTGAGGACCTCAAGACTTCTTGTGCTATTAGGACCTCCTGTCCTTCGCCGCAAGAGCATCATTTCTCTCATACGCCTCGCTTTCATTCTCGAAAGAGATCCAGCGTATACAACTCGACCATCGCCCCCTACGCTTTGAAGGAATTCTCACAGTTTGCCATCTCGACTGATCTTGAATCAGTCTGGTAAGAATTGACAGCATCATGAACAACAACGACAAAGTCGACCACCACATGAGCGACGATAACGCCGAGGTTGCCGATATCGACATGGACGAAGAATCTGACCAACAGTCACAACCCACCGTCACCAGCAGCGCAAGCTCAACTCCGACTACGGTCACTGCAGGCGGCCCGAGCAATGCAGCTCCTCTGCCATCACCGCCGCCAACTCCATTTCATAGCCCTGGGAGTCCCTTCGCGTTCTCTGGCCAGATGGTGCCAAGTCTTATACTAACACCAACAACCCGGCCTGGAACTCCCTTACCCTTTTCCGAAGAGGACAGAGAAGTTCGTCGCCAACAGGATCTGTGGGGGGAAGCAAACGGTCCTGAGGCATCCGGACTACGCGCACCCACGCCGCTCATGCGCCCTGTCGACGACGCCATGCTGAGAGTTCCCGATCATCTCAATATTGGGGCTTCGCGAAACTCCACCCGTGTACTCCCTCCAGTGCCTGCATTCTATACATCCAGCGGATACGCCAACGCCCGTGATAGAACTGACAGGATCGCCGACGATCTCGCAGAACGTTTCAGGCGCCAGAGCCTCAACGGACCATCATCGGCCAATACTGCCAGCAACGCCATCGCAAACACCGCAAACACCACTAACACTGCCAACGGTACCAACACTGCTAACACTGCTAACACTACCAGCAACACCATCACCAATTACACTGCCAATAACACTACATGCAACATTGCCAACACTATCAACCACAATGCTACCAACACTACTAACACTACCAACAACACTACCAGCAACACCATCACCAATTACACTGCCAATAACACTACAAGCAACACTGCCAACACTGTCAACCACAATACTACCAACACTACTAACACTGCCAACAACACTGCCAACACCAACACCATCCCCCCACCCTTCATCTTTACCGCCGGCCCCTCTCCCACTACAGTCACGACGACAACCACCACCCGCATGTCCTCGAACCCGATCTTCCCCCAAAACCGGCCCTCCCCGCCCATGGAGGCCAGACGTGCCTACAATGCCGATGGCCGGATGGTCTGGGTGCGAATTGGCCTGCGCGGGGTGGTGAGACGGAGGAACTGGAACTGGGTCCCGCCTCCTCAGGGACAGGGTCAGAATTGATGTCTGTTTGAGGATCTGGAGATCTGGAGATAATCGGGACAATGGTGACAAGCATCTGCTGTTTGAAGGAATATGGGTGATTGGAGATACGGGATAAGGGATGGAAGATAAATGGGAAAGAAAGGTACATTGAAAGAAGATAAGCGGTTGGAATTGATGGATGGAGGAGGCGAAATTGGGAAACGGTACATTGAAAGAAGATAAGCGATGTGGGATAGACGAGAACAAATTGGGAAACGGCACATTGAATGCAAAGCAATGCACAGCAAGCACAGGATGGTACGGAGGACAGGAAAGGGGATGCCAAGGGACGCAAAGTCAAAGCACAAATTGGAAACGAAGGTGGGCATATGGGCATATGCTCAACTTGTCAACGGTTTTGTTTGGTTTTTGGTTTGTTATGATGTTTGTTCGACACACTCGACATGGTCGGAGCCACAAGAGCAAAGAGCAAGGCAAAGCAAGGCAAGGCTTCGGGCTCAGGGGGTTGTCCCGGATATGCCATGCCTTCCTTCCTTTTTGGGCGCTCTAAGGGGCCTCGGCGCGCCGGTGGGGATTCACAGCCATTGTTAACTGGCACATGCGAGTACCTTATGTTATGTCCATTAGTCCATTAGTCAATGCAGTGATTTATCTAGATCTAGATCTGTCTCTTCAAGACCAAGCTATAGACTCCAGAGTCCAGAGTCCAGAGTCCAGAGTACAGAGTCCAGAGTCCAGAGTCCAGAGTACAGAGTCCAGAGTCCAGAGTCCAGAGTCCAGAGTCCAGAGTCCTTATAATGGGGTATCTCGAAGTGGAAGATGAATGATAATAAGGTAGATTGAACAATCACACCTTGCTCAGGTATAGCAATTAGTGTCACATCATTGAACAATCACCTTGCATAACGGATGCTCCTCCAGATTGCATTGGACTGGACTGGAATCGAAGTCCTTCCACGGTGTATTTGAATTCGGACTAATTCGACTGACAGAATCGCTCAATGATACAAACATTCGCATTCTCTCGCATTCTTTCTTCTCGCTTGTCTTCTTCAAACATCCTCCATCATCAGGTCAGCTCCAGTATGCTCGTCGCACACATGTGAAAAGTCCAGCTCAGGATGGAAAGCTAGCAAGCATGTCTGTCCTCCATCCCATCTAAAAACCACACACAGTCAATCACCTGGCTCGATCGTAATCACATTGTTGTGTGCGTGCGTGTGTGTGCATGGTCCGTCGACAACCCAACGCAAACCATGCTCGAAATTTCCTGCTCTCAACTCCCCTCCGAAATGCAGGAAGGACATTTGAACCCTCAACAAGCGCCATACCCGAAAGAAAGGAAAGCGAGAAGAAAGCGCGCCGAATCCGAAATCCCCCGTATCAACAAAATTTTTGGGACTGGTGTTACATGGTCATATTGACATCCTCTTTCTCCCCTCGCCTTTGCTGGTCATGGTCACTCGATCGGACGGTTTCGCTCCTGGCCGTTTCTCGATCTGTATCCATCTTCTCCCCGGTGAGGAACATCTGTGCCCCTTGGGGTGGCTGTTGCTGTGGTCGGTCCGTCCTTCGACCTAACTTCTCACACCATCCCTCTGCGCTGACGAGTGTGTCATTGACCACCCGGCTGACCTGCGTCATCATGTCCAGACCCTCTTGGGCCAGTACCATCACGCGTCTTCCGCTCTTGGCAGCCTCGGAACTCCCAGTGGTGGAATCCTCGGATTCCTCATCGCCGGCCATGTTGGCCAGGCTGAATCGCTGGGGAAGGCTCGTCAGGTGCCGGTGGACGAGGTCACGCGCATTGGTGGGCAGGGCGCCACCTGCATAGTTTGAGACGATGCCGACAACGTGTTTGAGGGTTTGCAAGACATCGGTCTTGAGGGCGGCAATGCGCGCCGAAAGGGCAGCTTGCCGTCTCTCGTCTTGTGTTTGGGTCATGTTGGCCACAGACATGGTTGAGGGCTGTTCGCCGGGGGTGATTCCTTCATCCCATCTCTCCATCAGGGTCTTCAGATTTTGAATAGCCTCAGCAAGGCGGCCGTTAGCCCATCGCAGCCAGCTCAGGACAAATCGGAGGCTTCGAATGGATTCGTCACTCATGGCGATTCCGAGACCACTGGTGGAGACAACCAGCTGTTGTCGCCAGCCTGGGGGTGTTTGGCGTTCATCTCGGGTCTTGAGAAGCAGCTGTTGTTCTGAGTACGGGGGAGAGCGGTCGCCAGCGTTGTATGCGGGAAGGCCTTCAGTAAGCATCCTGTCGGAGCTGGGTTCTCGGGGACCGTCGATGGTAGCATCTGCAAGCCCTTTCTCAACATCGGACTCCCTCGTCGGATGAGAAGGGGACCTTCCGTCGCGCTTAGGTTGTAAGGCCCATCGCAGACCCCCCTCGACTCCTGAGATTCTGGCCACTGTCCCCGCAATCGGTAGGCCCAGATTCCTTTCAGTCCACTCGGCTCCCGGGATAAATGACTGGGTGGTCTTGTATGCCGACAGGGAGCCATTGATCAAAGGCCTTGCCCAGGGATATTGACTCGTGAAGAGTCTCAACAGCGGCTCGGGCGCATCGGAATCGAAGGTGGTGTGAGTCTGGACAAGAGTGGGCGCAGGCTGGGATTGCCTTGGGGAATGGAATTCTAGGAGCACATATCAGTAACGTGAAGACAACGACAGCAAGCAGGACATGGAGCGGCGCATACGGTGTTGCAGGCTATTGAGGGTTTCGGCGGCCTCCATATCCTCAATCGACATGCCAGACAGCACACTGCCCGCTCGGGTGGAACGATCATTGTCGGATCGGAACATGTCGATTTCTATGGAGGCAATCTTCTGCGAGTCGGCCGAGGATCGATGGGCAGACAGCGGAGGAGAGAAGGGAGGAGGGAGGGTGTAGGGCGGATTGGGTGATTGGGAATCCATTCGGACGTTGTCGAGATTGAGGACAGTCGAAAGAGGGCGGCTGAAGCACCGAGGAGGACTCGACGGGCTCGGTGAGCAGCTGGATATCGGTCTCGGTGGTCGGACAGAATTGTATATACGTAGGCAGGCAGAAAAGGCGAAACCAAACGAGCGACTCTACATGTCGAACAGTGAATGCAGCGCAATACACATGACGAGAGTATGTGTGTATCAATGACGATGAGGTCGCAGCAAGATAAGTTGACAGGAGGAGGCGCCGGCGGTGGCAGCTGTAAGGCGTGGAGGGAGGGAGGGCGAGGTGTGTGAAGGGCGACAGGACAGGTGAAGGGTTCTGGATGATAGTGCTGGTGGTGGGTGGGCAATAGGTAGAGGTGGGCGGAGGGAGAGTAGGGTGAGGGTGGTGGTGGTGGTAGTGGTGGTGGTGGTGATGATGGATCGGCGGGCGCTGCAAGAGGAGGAGAAGAAGGGTCTCGGGGGAGTGTGAGAGCAGTCGCACGCACGCACGCTCTGTGTGGGAAGGGAAGGAAGTTCAAGTGTCAAGAGCGGCGACGGCGTCGGAAAATGATCACATGCAAGTGCAGAGTGAGTGCAACGGCAGTGCGTTTTGATCCCCGATTGGCCGAGGCGCAGCGAGCCCCAGAAATTGCGGATGCGAGAGTTTCTTTCCCATGATTCCAAGGTACGAACGAGTGAGTACGAGTACTGTACCGGCCGTTGTGTGAGGCGGCCTGCAGTCTGCAGACTGCCGCCTGCCCGCACCGTGTTGGACTCGCTCCTAGCCTCGAACGCTACTTCCCCCGGCCTAGGGAGCCCCTGGGGCGTGTGCTTTTAGGCTGTCCGGTCCGTGACTCCGGCAGTCAAGAGCCGTGACTCTCCCCCCGCGAGTCACAGCTCGCACAATCGCACTACGATTACAATGAAATTAATTAATTCAATGGCCCTCGGTGAGTCGGCTTCAAGTGGCTACAATCTGAAAGGAGCCTCGGGCAATCTGTCCTCTACAAGAACTACCTACAGCTAGAGTCCAGTAGTAGTGATTGTTAGTACCCGTAGTTCGTAGAGTAGTAGTAATCCGTTGTGTGTCCCCCGTCCCCGTGGTTAAGGTAGGGTAGGCTCGTCTCGTCTCGTATCACTGCGCTGGAAAATGGGGACCCGGGACTCGTGTTTGCCATTTGCATGTGCGTTGCACACACGAACTCCGAGTGTTTCCCATGTCCTCTAAGCACCCATAGGCTATGAGTACACAGCCCCGGGTGCTTCCTCTACACACCACACACCACACCATCACCACATGCCAGACCCTTGCATCCTCATGCTTTGCTACCCACCTACTCGTACAGAGGCGCAAAGTTACATCCTCGAACTTGGCTGTGGCGGCAGACATGTGCTCGAGACTCCAGAGTCCAGAGTACAGAGTCCATCACTGCTGACTACTCGTACATAGTACAGTGCATCTAGTAGTCCCTAATCCATCCGAGTTCATTCTCTTGCTGCACTGCACGCATGTGATTATTGCTGCGGAGATTTGTGGGTGCCGACTTCTCACTTGGCACCGGCAAAACTGTTGTTCCGAGGATCCTCGGGAGGCCATTCCGGCCGGACGGCTACCAGAGTACTGACAAACACCTGTATTGGGGGTCTTCATTTGTTCTCATTATTTACTTAGGCAGAAGCCTTCTCGTGGGATCATTACACGAATAGGTCAAACCGACATGTCCGTGTCCGAGTACATTCGATCCCATTCCGGCCACTGCGCCGTCTCCGGGTCCATGTCGAACAGCTCGGCGCCGATGAAGTCAGGGTAGAGGAACGCAGTGTCTTCGGGAAAGGCTGCATCCTCGACGATTGTCGTCTCAGCTGTGGTCGTCGGCGTCGTAGTGAACACGCCCGTGTTGTCGGTGCCGGCGCCGGCGCCGATGTTGTTGGCGTTGGTATTCGTACTGGCATTGGCACTGGCATTGGTGCTCCGTTCCGACCGGAACCCCGGACGCATTTTCTTGAACTGCGCAGATACAATGTCGCCTAGGATATGTGCGACGTGACAGGGCAGACCGATGGATCGGAGCCAGCGCACGAGTCGGTGCACGAGACTGTCCAGCGAGCCGATGTCGTGGTTGCCCGCCCGCAGCTTCGACTCGTACGTGTGCACCACTCGGCAGAGTGTGAGGGCCGAGAAGGTGATGATGTGATAGATGTGGTCCGTCAGGTGGCGGGTGCGGTCGTCCGCCGTATCCATGGCGAGATTGATGATGGATGTCGATAGACGAATCATCTCCGAGAGGATCGAGCTGTTGATAACCGCACGAGGCGATTTCAGGAATTGGCAATACGCCAGGAGATGCGCAAAGTGGAAGCCCATTTGGAGGAACTGTGAACGAGGTTGATCTGTGTTTGTTCAGCCGTCAGTCTCGCAAACCACCTGTAGAGAGAGGAAATCCACTGACTGAACAAGGCTGCCCACTCCTGCTGCCAGTCCTGAAGCGCGAGTTGCACCTTGGGCAGATCGACCTGAGAGCTACAGCACTTTTCGTAGATGATCCAATACAGCTTGACCTCGGCCACCATTCTCGTCTCATAGTTGGTCACATTGTCGGATTCCAGAAAACGCAGGCAGCGATCGATTTGCGCGGCGTTGAGCAGTGCTTGCCGCCTGGTGCCAACACAGTATCTAACAAGGGGGTGTCAGAATGGTTCAGACATTGACTTGGGTCCACTCACTGAAGATGAGCAACACAAAGGTGATTCCAGATGCACCAATTGTCGAAGTGTTCGTTGGAAGGCGATGGTTTGGAGGCATATCGAATAACTTCTGCAAAGTCAGGGCTCGCCAGTCCTTGTTGAAGAGCATAGCCCGTCAGGAGCCAACTGTCGATGCTCAACGGCACCTGCCCAATCGTCGTCGACCAGAGGCTCAGAATCAGCGTCGCTTGGAAGAACTCGATGGATTGAGGCACGACCAGCAGCGACGATGTCACGAGCCGCTTCGCTTCCTCAAACAGTTCCGGCGCCAGCTTGTCCGCCAGCTCCTGCGTCGTGTGTCGCACCGCGATCAGGAAGATGCTGCATAGAAGCAACGGAGACTTCCTCACTTGCGACAGAAGAGCATCGGTGGATATCTTCTCCGGGAACTTCACCCAGCGCCCGTAGTGGAGATGGAACCTGATTCCGGTCAGCGAGTTCAAGACCACTCACAGGGAATAGAGAAACCAACAGCGAGAGAAGAGAGCGCGCGGTCGGTCGAGCTATCAGCCCAATCGATATCACATCGGAATGCACGTTCGGACTGGCATCGAGCTGTTGCTGCGGCGAACGCACTCCCGCGTCTGTCGCAGCATCTCGTATCAGAAAGACCGGTGCTGAGTCCTGTTCGGCTGAAGGGCTTGACTGGCGAGGCCCGATAGGATTTGCATTGTGACTGGCGCCAGTCACAACATACTGGCTTGAAGAGGGCACTGGATTGTGGCTGGAAGCATTCACAAGAGAATTCAGTCTCGAGTCAAGTCGGCTTGTCAGCGCTTCTACCGCGTTTTCTAGCCGTTCGAGCCTGGTTTGGGATTGGTCAGCCTTCTTCGAGTCTTGCAAACGATGAGGTTCTCAGACCTGTCATCTACCAGACCCGGATTGCCTGGGCTGGGGGTGCTGGCCGCAATGTGTCTCTCCTGCTGCTCAATCTGTGATCTCGGCCTGTGGTAGGGACTGGTGCCGCTGCCATTGCCACTCCTAGTGATGTTGAACTCCAGCGAGCACGGGTGTGATAGAGTTTCGCAGCGGAGACATTTCCCTCGCCCGTTATCAGAGGCGTAACAGCGGGTTTTGTACTTTCGACAGAGGTCACACGCCTTTGACGCTCTGCCTGACCGCAAAGGAGGCATCTCTCACGGAGACTATGAGTTCATCTTGGGAGGATTCATGGCTGTGAGGTGGGTTAGCAAGCAGGGTTGAAGACGGCAACTCCGCGAATTGCGACATTTGATAAGAGACTCGCGACTTGGGCGGTGCTCACGTGATTCAGCCTTGCGTCGATGTTGGCGACACAGTCAATGACACAGATGGCTCAGAGCCTTTAAAGAGGCTGAGAAGGCAAGATAAGTCTATTTAGATATGTGCTTGTCGTCCGCCTTATGTCCGAGTTGATCCACCGTCGTACTTCACAAGTGTCGAATCGCCGCAAGCACCAAGTATTGAAATGCTGTGGAAAGCGACAGTGCGATCGAAGGTCATTTATGTTTGAAAGATGAAAATCTGTATTGCGAGCGTCATACTCCGATAAACCTAGTCGAACTCTTCCCTTGTGTACAGCAGCCACACTAACCCGCTAACTGAGAACGCTTTTTGCCCCTTTACACCTTCGCTTCAGCAGCGCTCACTTCCGGAGCCGGAGCGATACCAAAACGGCTCTCAACACCAGCATCGCCATGATCAAACAGTCTATACATGAGCTTCCATACCAGGATCACAACAGCCGCGGAAATGGCACAGGCAGCGGCGATGATCAAGCCATGCTTGTACCGAGGAGCATCTGTAGTGGTGAGATTAGCCCAGCTCGATCTGACAGCACGATGGAAGACGGGCATGCATACCTTGAGCTCGGAAAAGTTGGTTACCAGGGAAGTTTGCAAGCTGGATGCTCATGACATAGGCAGCCAGTGCAACGGGTCGCTTGTAGTCTTGCATTTTGGTGGTCAGCCAGGCTGCGTTGATTGCTTGGGCGCATCCCATGCCCATTTGGGTCCAGACAACTCCTCCTGCTTTGATGTCAGTCTTTGTTCGGTCTCGATATCGGGAGGAATTTGTCAACGCACCATAAAGAGTCCACTTGCCAACGCCGCTGGGTGCGAGGGCCAGCCAGAGCAAACCAATTGCCCCCCACAAGTAACCGACAGCAATGTGGAATCCTCGCTCGCGGAACTTGTCGCTGCTGTAGGCCAATGAAACTGACCAGACAAGGGCACAGACGCTGCCGACAGAGTTGAGGCCGTTGGCTTGAAGGCCACTGAATCCCAGAGACTTGATGATCGAGGGAGCATATGTGTTCATGGGGGCAATCATGATCATGGACAGCAAAGCTGCCACCAAATGTCCATAAAGCCTCCAGTCCATGAATGTTTCAAGAATGTGAGAAGGAAGGACCGGCTTTCCGTACCGGAGGGCCTTTGTGGGGTCGTTGCGGATGACGCGAGTGACGATGATGGATGCTTCTCGCTGGGTGAAGATATTGTAGGACTTCCCGAAGAAGGACTTGGGCTTTGCGGCGCCGTGGGGGAAGTAAAAGTAGGCCAAAACTCCGAGACAGCAGGTCAAAATACCCTCTGCGCATAATAGTCAGCTTCTTGAGATCAGAAGAAAGATGAGTGGTTCAAGGAAGGATACGCACCGATCAAGAACAGCCACTGCCACCCAGCCAGGCCTCCTCTCCCGCGAAGAGAGAGAAGTCCAATCGACAGAGGTCCGCCCAGAGCACCGGCAAAGCTGTTGGAAGCCCAGAAGATCGCATAACGCAATGCCAGCTCTTGATTTGTGTAGTACTTGGAGATGTAGAGTGCAAAACCGGGGATGTAACCGCCTTCCAGGGCACCAACGAAGAACCGAGCGACGTAGAGTCCGTGGGCGTTTGTGATGAACATCTGTGCCCAGGTGACGGTACCCCAGAGGAACATGGTAATGGGGAGGAAGCGCTCGGGGCCCATGTATTTGCTGATCATGTTGAAGGGCAGTTCGGTGATGACGAAACCCACGGTGAAGAGAGTCTGGGCCAGATTGATGTCCGAGTTGCCCACATGGATGTCTTGTCGCAGCGTGTCGGTCAGGGCGTTGCCGATGTTGGTTCGGTCAAACTGGAGGAAGCAGAAGCAGAGTACAATGGCCGGCAGGATGAAGAAGTCGACCTTCAACAAAGCCTTCCTTGCCTCAGAGGCTTCGAATTGGATTTCGGCATCGTAACCTGGGACGTCGATAGACTCGTCCGAGACGATATCAATCTCTTGGTCGGAGGTGCGAGATGGCATTTTGGTCTTTGTGTCAGGGAAAGAGTCCATTGTAGCAATATCGCAAATGAGTCGGAAACTCCTGGTGATCTTTGATATCACTTGATCAACTTTCTTGCTGTTGTTGTCCTTGCATTCTGTAGCCCTGGCCGTGGCGATACCACGAGATTTATAGACATCTTCCTGTCTTGACCAACACACCACATTGTCCGAGTCGATTAACCAGTTCTTGGATAGAATGAAGATATCATGATAGCCATAATTGCGTGCTGATAGCGATTCACCTATTGCGAAGCCGGATTCTGAAGATCCAGCCGCCGGGACGCCGCCTTCGGCTGTGGATCTTATCCAACCGTCGGTATGCCGCCGGTATCCCATCGGCTTGCCAACGGGCCACCGGCTTTGTTACATCGGCTTTGCCGTAGGTGCTGATAGCAGCAGTCGAGATGCACCCTCGATCGGCCGGAAGCATGCGATGAGAATTGTTGAGATGATGTGTTGATTGCGTATAAGTATAAGGCTTGAGGCGACGGCTGTCCAACGACGACAAGTGACAAGTTGATAACGACATCGTCTATAAATTCATACGACCCACTGAGTCTGACCATTCCAGCACCCCAGTATTTATTTCAGTTGCCTTCTCAACTCTTTTCAATTCCAATGGAGCAAAACACACTCAAAAGAAGAGGCATTGGCCTCACGGGAGTCGACAAGCAACGCTCATTTGGAGGATATACGCTCTTCTGCCCTCTGACCAGTGATGTCGCACATCTGATCGACATCGACGGAAAGGAGGTTCATACGTGGAAGCTTCCAGGAAGAATCGGTCGTCATGCCCGAATCCTCCCAAACGGAAATCTTGCCGTCAACACTCTCCGACCGGCTCCCAAAGAAACGACTCAGGATGGGGGTCCGTTCCCTTTCCCCTTCTTCAACAAATACGGAGGCGGCATCATGAGCGAGCTCGACCAAAGCGGCAAAGTCGTGCGCCAGTTTGTCGACCCATTGGGCCATCATGACCAATACCATATTGGAGACGGTCGATTCCTGTATACGAGCCTCGAGCCTCTCTCTGCCGAAGACTCGGCCAAGGTGATCGGTGGAGTTCCCGGTACCGAGATCGACGGGATCACCTACGCAGACATGATCAACGAAGTCGATGCGAATGGCAAGCTGGTGTGGCAGTGGAAGGTGTCTGAACGCCTTCCTCGAGCCGAATTTCCTCTGCAATCCCACTATACCCGCGAGCACTACCCTCTCATCAATTCGGTCTTGCCGATGCGCGACGGCAAACACATCCTCGCCTCCATGCGGTCCGTGTCGGCCGTGGTCATCATCGAGAAGTCGACGGGCAACATAGTGTGGAAACTGGGCTCGGACGTACTCGCGCAGCAACACAACGCGACCGAGCTGGAGAACGGCAACATCCTCATCTTCGACAACGGCGCCTACCGCAAGGGCGAGTCGACCATGTACACGCGCGCGATCGAGGTCGACCGGGCCACCAAGAAGATCGTCTGGGAGTACCGCGACAAGTCTCAGATGCACAACTTCTTCACGCCCTTTATGGGCAGCGCCCAGAGGCTCGCCAACGGCAACACCCTGCTGTGCGAGAGTGCGTTTGGTCGCGTCTTCGAAGTCACAAAGGACGGGTATGTGTGCTGGGAATATGTCAATGAGCACTTTGCGCCTTATCCAGACGCGCCGACGGCAAAGCTGTTCCCCGGCGAGTCGAACGCCTTGTTTCGAGCTTACCGTTACTCGCTGCAGGAGATCCCATGGTTGAAGCAAAAGCTGAATGGGTCCGAGGGCGCGCAGTCTGGATTGTTGGGCTCTATTTGCAGGCAACAGTAGGAGGCCACACACTAGATTTCCAGGGAAGCAGTTTGGTACTTGGTGTTTGGACTCGGCTTTGGTTGCTTTTTCATGTTGGAGGTTCAAGCGTTTTGATGTATCCGAGTGTGAACAGAACAAAAGTTCAGCCTCGTCTGTGCTATGTTGGGATTCAAACTGTAAAACTCGCGTATCGCATTCTGCTCTTACAGACAATCAAAGCGACATCAGTTGTCGGATCTCGGTTGCTTGAGATAAGACATCCTGAAATGTTGCGATCTTAACATGACGCAGACGCGCTCAAGGTTTCGTTTTCAGCCCACCACCGTCTTGTCACCTGCGTTTTCATTGATAGGAAGTCTTCTGCCCGCAAAAAATCTTTGTCATTATCGACATCGGGGCAGATATCATTCAACAACCATGCTCGAAGCACTGTTGTCAAACGTGTTCGATTATCGAAATCCAGCAAAGCGAACAGCTTGAGCGCGTTGATTTCGTCGGAGCACAAACCGAGCTCCTTTGAGGTCGATTCGTCCTTCTGAAAACATTGACTGTAGAACTGTTCTCGAGCCCAATCAACCATAGCCAATACCGAGCTTGGTCCAAGGGCAGTTGATGAGCTGCTCTCGATCACAGATTGCAGTTTCTCCAGGAATTCAATCTTCTCACCTAGGTGACTGGCCGGGAAACTTGCCAGAGTCATATTCAAGTCGTAGAGAAGGGCAAAGAGCCCTGCCTGGAAAGGAAACTTCCAACCAGGATCCAGCGCCCTTTTCACAGCCATCGATGCTTGGACTGAGAGCAATGTGGATTTCTTGGTCTGAATAAAACGACAGAAGAGGTTGATCGACGAAGCCGAATGCTCAGACTCTCTTGCACTGTACCGCCTGTCCGTATCGGACTGTCTCGCGGAAGATTGAAGATATCGCAGACTCTGGAAGACGCTGGTTCTGATAGACTTAAACTCCTCTAGTGGTTTGATTTTGCAAGGAGCGCATATGTACACCTTCTTGAGAGACGAAAGAGACAGTGCTGTTGTCTCCATATTCGTCACGAAATATTCAAGTGCTCCAGGTTGTTGAAGGATAGTGTCAAAGCCTCTCACGTGTTCTTGAGCTGCATCGGGATTGTTCGCGTAGCATTCTGCCACTGTCGCGTATCTGAGAGCTGTCACCGTGTGCTCTAGATCGAAAGAATCGGCCGACAAAAGTGCCCTGAGAACCCTGTATCCGGCCGCTCTGCGTCGTGGAATGGAAAGATTTAGCTGCATAATGTTGTTGTTCGCCCGTTTGGAGATGTGTTCTTCGGCTGTAACAAGGATCCAATGTAGGGCGCCGCGAGATCTTTGAATTGACCGTGACGCCGGCACCCGAGTGGGGCAATACAGGGCGTCTTTCTCAAAACCAAACATTTCGGTCGCCATATGAGAAAAGTCTTTGACGGTCCAAGTTAGAAACCAGTGTAACTCCAGGGAGACGGGAGATGATATAGATTTTGGGTTATCTGACTCACAGTAGCGGAGGAGAGATCTTTCATACAGCGTCACAGAATTCCCAAGTTCGAACACAGAATCAATCGAAAACATGAGGCTTATGCCATGGAAATGACGGGTCAAAAGTTCGGCTTTTGCGCTTTGGTTTCTTTCGGTGCTGCACGGCGTAGAAGTTGCATCCTTCGGATGCTGTTTCGGTTCGATATGACCGAGTTGGAACTTTGGCGTTACTCTGTCACTGTGATCTAATGCAGGTAGGCCTGGGGGTGAAGATGGATGGCCTTCTGCTGGGGAAGTTCGATGTGTGTACACGCCCGAGACTTCTGTTCGTGTTCCATCACAGGTTGAAGCGTTTTCCACAGGCCTGGCCTGGGCCACATAGAGGTCCAGAATAAACTCGGCTTGTGGTGGTGAAGGCTAAGATCTCCATGTATTAGTTGTTCAGAGTCACCGCTGCCCAGCTGCCTGTCGGCGTCCTTGACTGACCAGATTGCTTCTCGGGACTTCAGACCCCGTGGGTTCAACGAGCTTCCTGCGGCGGTCATGCGAAAAACGCGCAACATGAGCGTTGATCCTGGATATTCTTTGTTTGCTGGGCGCCTTGTGACCTTGCCCCGTCTCATTGACAAAGTGGATAACAGGGGCCATGGTTCTTGCCCCTCCGAAGTGGTAGTAAGTGCGTATCCGAGCTGTTGAGGAACATAACGTGGAGGGTGCAGGCAATGTCGCTATACTTGGAGCGATCGTGGAGAACCATGGTACATAGAAGTTGATGCAGGTCAGGAAACCAAAAAGATCTGTCAACATTTCCAAGGCAATGTATCCATACTTCCTATTTTGGACTGTAGCTGCTTGAAGCTGATGAACACTTACTAATCTCACTATCGCCCTA
Organism: Exophiala alcalophila; assembly: GCA_001599775.1. Taxonomy (NCBI): domain Eukaryota; kingdom Fungi; phylum Ascomycota; class Eurotiomycetes; order Chaetothyriales; family Herpotrichiellaceae; genus Exophiala; species Exophiala alcalophila. The sequence continues at coordinate 3,338,486 of BCHY01000005.1, read as the reverse complement.
TTACAATGCTCCGAGAAGTTGTGGCGAAATTCCTTCAGTTTTCAGACTGCTGGAGTCATTTTTGCCTGCGTGCACCTGTCCCACGTCAGGGATCTTTAAGATGGCACCGCTCTTTGCTATCTGAAGCTCACGATCGCGAAGCGGGTGTCTGTGACGCGTCAATAAAGCAGCTAAAAAGGTCTCAATATCGACCTCTGTGACACGGCAATGGAAGTCTGCACTCCGCAATGTGTGTCGAAGGATTCCTGGCGCATCCTTTCATTTGCTAGTGGCAGTTGGGCCGAAGACCCCGGCAGATTCGCAGGAGCCGGCAGAAGCAGAGCACCTTCAACTCTTTGGGAGCAGCTTCTGCCAAGAAGCAAGATAATGTCGCGAACTGGCTTGGTTCAGCGAGACCTGGGGCATATCTCTGGATTTTACACCTGCTTTGTCGGCATAATGTTTGAGACAGGGCTAGAACTTAGTCTGGGTGCTCTTCTCTCCGAGTGACTGATCATTCCAGAGCCTATCGACAGCCCACAGGGGTCTGCATGCAAATCAGGGGAAGAAGGGCCCAGACCGTGACGAAAGTCTCAGAATGGAGGTCTTGGAAGGATAACAAAGCAACAGAGAGGAGAAGAGAAACGAGGTTGGAATTGGATCAGCAATCTTTATACCAAGTGGCTGATGATTGGCTAGAACAGGGCGGCAAGGCTGCCGTCCCAAAACAGTCAAAGGTCGGAATATCCCTTGACTCACTCCTTTACCTGCTCGCTGTTTCTTCATCTTCTCCGCTTCCTAACTGGCACGAAGTTATCTTGGAGCGCGTACTGCGGAGAGATGTGAGGTGTGGCGCCACAGACAGGCGAGAATATCCCGATCCCGCGACGGTTGTGGCGGCAGACGAGGCGCAGGACAGAGTCTATCTCGGGAGAACGCTACGATCTCGCATGTGAGAAAAATACATTTAGTTGTATTTAGATTAGCGTGAACAAAATACTACAAAGTATATGAATTTCTCCACGTCTCTCCTATCCATTTGCTCAGGGCGGAAATGTGACAGAGCGAAATCGAAGATCGGAGTCGGATCTGCTGCAATTAACGTTTCCACTGACATCACACATCACATCAGTCCACAGTCGATGCCAGTCACGGTGAATCGGTGGTCAGCTTCGCGGGGTGCCCGGGAGCTTCAATAGCATCCAGCTCACCATGAAGATGGCTCAATCCTACCTTTTACCTCCAGTCCGACTTTCTTCATATTATACCAGAATTGACTTTTGAACTCCATCCGCAACCCGCTACGATCCTAGCTAAATACCAAATCAACAGCGATGGCTCCTCCAAGAAAAGCATTGATTGCAGTGACATCAGCTCATGCTCCTCTCTATCCCGAAGGGAAGGAAACAGGTGAGGTTGCTCCCTGGCAATCTAAAAGATACATTCGGACGTTCCTTCGTTGACTCTCCCGACAAAGGACTATTCGTCACCGAGGCACTCCACCCATACAACGCCTTTCGTAAAGCTGGGTTCGAAGTAGACTTGGTCTCTGAGACAGGCTCCTACCAACCAGACTGGCTGTCACAACAAGAAGACTGGTTGAAGGGCGACGATCGAACTGCTTGGGAGAACAAGTCCAGCGACTTCCGCAAGAAGCTTGATGCTGGATTGAAACCTGGAGATATCAACCCAGACGAGGTTTGGCTGCTCGATTCTTCTTGTTCCATAGAATCTGGCTGATGCTGGACAGTACGGCATATTTTTCGCTTCAGCTGGCCATGCCTCCCTGATAGATTATCCCGAGGCTACTGGTACGTCGACGAGCCGGGGCACAGAGCCATGACATTAACCAAGCAGGCCTCCAAAACATTGCCTCGAAGATGTATAAGGATGGCGCGATCATCTCTGCAGTGTGAGTCCATCGCAGGCTTACCTTGGAACATCTCTGCGCTTACAGGCTCCCTCATGACCCTTCGCCTGCTAATGAGTCATACAGCTGCCACGGCGGGGCGATCTTTCCTGGAATCAAGACATCTCCTAGCGGTAAATCCATAATCGACGGACGCCGGGTTACGGGATTCACAACCCAGGGTGAAGAAGAGGAGGGCGTCCTTGATACGATCAAGAGTTGGAACCGACCAACCATTGAAGCCACAGCAGCTCAGTGCGGTGCAACCTGTATGGAGCAATTTGGAACATGATAAAAGGCGATTGCTGACTAGAAGAAAATTAGATGTTAGCCCGCCCGGACCTTGGGATAGCTTCACAGTCACGGACGGCACAATCGTTACCGGTAAGCAGAAAAGAGTTTTTCGAATTGTGGTCCCATGAGCGCGTCAGCCGATAGATGACCTTTCATCGATAGGAGCGAATCCAGCCTCTGCAGAAGCAACTGCTGAGGCGGCCATCAAAGCCTTTGACGGCAAGTAGATGACGCGTCTCGAAAGAGATGAGAGAGGAAGATGAAGGAGGCTCAGAGGAAATGCAGCGATCGATGCCCTTTGGAGGGATTGAAGGGGTGATCTGGCTCAATCATTTTGTATTAATTCTAGTTCGAGTCGGATTCAAACCTTGATTGAGGTGATCAACTTCGAAGAATCACTTTTACAAGAGTCATGGAAGTTGAGGGCGGAGGACAAGCGCGGGTCGGAGAAACATTTGGCCGAAGCCGCGACGTCGCGGACAAGTCGATGATTGTTGAAACCGCGTCTCCCGAGTAGTCGGACGAGAACGTAGACCATACTTCCACCTCCACATCTTGCTCGCTGCCACAGACGTTGCGATCTGGTCTGCCAGGGTGCTGTTGACTTTACAGTCTCGCATGAACCAAAATGATCTTGCACGTGTAGCGACACGATGGATCAGCAGCCTCCTTATGGGTCTTCCCATCTCACAGATCAACCGACTCGTGCCCCGAGTCGCACTATCTTCCCGAAAGGCCCCGTGTTCAGCCTCGACGACTTCTCAGACCGCGACTTCATAGCGAAAGACTTCATCGAATCGCTGACCGAAAATGCCCAATCCTCCACTCGTCGGCCGCAAGGAGCGAATGCACCCTTCGATCCGAAACCTTTGATCCGCACCTTTGAGCAAGCCCACCGGCGACTTGATGAGCTGTCTTCAGAACTCGAGCAGCGGGAGAATGAGTTATCGGCTGCTGTAAGGAAAGCCGAGGCGCAACATGCCAGCAACACAGAGACACTGGGCAGGAAGCTCAACTCAACGATCGAGAGCTTTCAGAAGCTGGATACGTCCTTGAAGTCCGACCGGGGAGAAAAATGGGGTGGAAACGTGGCGGTAGAGACTGGCCGCAGGATAGAAGAGCTGGACCGGCAGAGAATACGTGCTTTGGATGCTCATTTCTTGATCGAATGCTGGGACGAAGTCAGCAACCGAGGAGAGGTGACCCTGCTGGAGAACCTGAGACGGTCTGGAACCGGCGAAGGAAAGATCAGGTCAGCCAACATTGCTCGACAACTGCTGAGAATCAGCCAGAGACTCGATCCCAAAAGCCATGGTCAAGTGAATGGCATATCGAGCAAACAGATGGGTGCCATCAATGGTGTGGCCGGGAGTAGGAACTTCAATACCAGAGAAGTCATCGAGAAGTTTATCGAAACCCTGGAGAACGACATGCTCAAACTTTTTGACGACTTTTACCGACGACAGAATTTCGAAGAGATGAAAAACTGTGCGATTGTCCTGCAAGACTTCAACGGAGGCGCGTCTGTACAAGCGGCGTTCGTCAATCAGCACCAGTTTTTCATTGATCGAAGCAACCTGGTAACGGATGAGATTGGCGGGGATCAAGACACTTGGATCAGATTGTCGGATCCTGACGCAGATCTCCCCGGAGTTGAGCCTGGCTTACAATCCTTGATCGATGAGGTCAAAGTGGTTGTACAGGAAGAGTCAGCAATCATCAAGAGAGCATTCCCATATCCAGAACAAGTTCTGGGAAAGTTTGTTCAGCGAGTATTCCAACAATCTATCCAGCAGAGACTGGAGCTGGTCTTGGAAAAGGCAGAGTCAGAGTCAACCCTCGCGTACTTGAGGTGCCTACAAGCCGCCAGAAGTTACATCAGCATCCTCGTCGAAGACCTCAAGGCGCATGGCTTGACAGAACACCCCGAGTCTGTGACGTCCCAGACCAGTCAGTTGCTCGATCAACAGCTTGACGAGCTCTTTACGCCTTATTTTGGAGGTTCGGCCTACATTGACAAAGAGAAGCACAACTTGCAGGAACTCTTCACGTCGCTGTTGTTCAAGTTCGAGCTTTTCCACTCTCGACGACAAAAAGAGCCCAAGACCTATCTTGCCTCACTCCGAAACCGTGGACAGGAACTTCTCGCGTATGCTCGAGAAGCCACCGATGCATATGTGAAGAGCCTGGATTTGGAAAAGATGTCTTCCACGCAGAAGAGAATTCTGCTCTCGGTCGCAGGACTGAAGGACACAGACAAGGCCCAACCGGACGTCGAACTCGTGGAAGAAGACGGCCGACTGCACGTCGCTTTTGCCAAAAGAATGCTCAAGTGGCTCGCCGAAGGGGTCAGAAGGGGCCTTGAATTGGGAGGAGGTGCAGAAACGCCCAAAGATGTTGCAGCTCTACTGAACCTGATTCTGAAGAACTTGTTGGAGCTGTACGTTGAAGTTGCGCTTGAAGCGGCTGCCGATATTGCCGCGTCAGGTGAAAACGCGAAACGTGAACCCGATCTGTCATACCTGGGGAATCTACGAATGGCTGTGCATGTTACCCACCTCGTTCAGAGCTGCATCAACACGCTCCTGATCCCTCTGGCAGGGTCAAGCCTTACCGCACGTCGAGAAATGGAGAAGAGCACTCGGACCGCCGTCGTCCGTATCGAAGACCAGATCAACACCATTGAACAACAAACCATCGACGCTGTCCTGAACTGGACGTCCAGACTACTATCCAACCAGAACCGTGTCGACTTCCGGCCCCGAGCCGAGACGGAAGCAATGTCACTCGAACAGGCGCAAACGCCAACCTGTGATAGTGTGTGCAAATTCCTCACTCTATTCCACGACACGTCGTCCGAGTCCTTCGATGGCGCGAACCTCAACGTCCTCCTGACTGAAATCGCCGTGGGTTTCCGCTCTCAGCTGCTTGCGCACTTCTCTAAGTACCAGGTGAATCGAATTGGCGGTGTGATGCTAGCCCGGGACATGAGTCGGTACGTGGAACTACTTCGAAGCTGGCCTTTGGACGACTCATTCAAGGCGAGTCTCGAGGTCCTGAGTGAGTTGGCGAGCGTCTTCGTGCTGCATCCAGATGCGCTGAAGGAGCGGCTCCGCGGACAGGTGCTTGGAAACCTGGGCAAGGAGAATCTCAGGCCATATCTACTGAAGAGGGATGACTATATGGAGGTGGGGATGCAGAGTCTCCTGAATTCTCTCTAGGTGTCTGTCGCGAAGTTGAACAATCATGGAGCAATGTGTCTTGGAATCTGTACATTTTCTAAGCAGCTTAGCGAATACTCGTTCGCAGCTTGCGAGAGAGGAGATGCGCCTTGTCCTCCCGCTTTGCGTTTGAGGCTGGCCTGTGTCCCAATCGTTGGTATGCGCCTCCAGACTTTCCCATGCGCAGTCGGCTTTTTCGATTCTGTACAATACATTTGTTTGCGCCATGAAATGCAAATCCACCCCAATCAATGCCTGCCCTTTGCTCCTGTTGAGATGCTGCGTACAATCCGTTTATTGGGCATAACAATCCATATATTATATCTTGAAACCATAGCCCGCCATGCAGTCTTTGTATTTCGTGACAAGCCCTTTGCAGTCTTCCTGAGGATCGTCGGACCGGCTGAACAGCATGCACTCGTCGCGCTGAGACTTCTCGTCCTTGCAGACGCAGCAGGGCTATTGGGATGACATTAGTTCTCCGAACGGCATCCTCGAACATGCTAGTAAGACGAGACCGATGAGATTCATACCTTGACTTTCTCGACCTTTTCTCCGGCCGATTTAACGTCCGAACCCAGATTACTCGGGGTCGATGGCTGCGAAACTGCACAAGCAAATCAGTCAGTCGAATTCCGGATTGGATCGGGAGTCCGGGGGATGGAGAGCAGTACCCGCTGCAGGTTGCGCAGGAGTCGGTGACGAACTGAACCAACCCATTATGATGGTAGTCTACAACTGCGAAGCAAATTCCCGCTGTAGTGTGCAAGGCGAAGGAGCTGGTAGCAACGGATTTCGAGTTCAGCGCAATGGATGATAAATACAAAATGCAGATGCGCAGACGAGGAAGTTGGAGAAGGCGACGATGATGATTGGAGTCACTCCACTCCGGTGCGTCTTTGCCCCCTTGATGCGCCGTACCTTGTCTTCGGCGCATCAAGGCTTTCCATCCCGCAATATCGCCTTTTGCATCATTTTCTTCAACAACAGACAGATACTCCGACAACCACTCCCCCACTCACCTCAAGGGCTCTTCAAGATGGCGACAGGCCTATTTGCGTCTCTGCCGAAACCCAAGTACACCGGGGAACACGAAGAAGTACCTTTACATGCGCAGCCTAAAGGTCCGCGCATCGTAGGCCGCGGAGTGATCGATGAATCGCAAATTGTTCTGAAGGTCAGTGACTGAGGCAACAGCTCACAGGATACTGCTGACTTCTCCTTCTCACAGCGTTCCGGCCCCCCTCCGTATGGACAGCGCTCAGGATGGCGGCCGCGATCGGCCGAGGACTTTGGCGACGGCGGCGCGTTTCCAGAAATTCCTGTGGCCCAGTACCCTCTGGACATGGGCCGGAAGGGAACCGCTTCGACTTCCAACGCACTAGCCATTCAAGTCGACGCGGAGGGCAAAGTTAAGTACGATGCCATCGCAAGACAAGGCCACAACGACAACAGGATCATCCATTCGAGTTTCAAAGATTTAATCCCTCTACGACAGCAAGCCAACGCCGGTGATTTGAGCTTGGACAGGCCGAGTCAAGAGGAGGTGCAGGCGACGGCGGAGAAGACAAAACTTGCGCTAGAAAAGCTGGTTTCGGGCGCAGTGGCTGCGCAGAAGCCCAAGAATGTTAGGGGCACATCTCGCGAGGAGCCGACCTTTGTGCGATATACTCCTGCAAACCAGATGGGCGATAACTCGGCCAAAAACGATCGGATATTCAAGATTGTCAAGCGACAGGAAGATCCCATGGAGCCGCCGAAATTCAAACACAAGAAAATCCCTCGAGGTCCTCCCAGCCCTCCGCCGCCCGTTATGCACTCCCCTCCGAGGAAATTAACAGCTGAAGATCAAGAGGCGTGGAAGATTCCGCCTCCGATTTCCAACTGGAAGAATCCGAAGGGTTACACAGTCCCGTTGGACAAGCGTCTTGCAGCAGATGGACGAGGGCTACAAGACGTGACGATCAATGACAAGTTTGCACAGTTTGCGGAGGCCCTGTTTACGGCCGACCGACATGCCCGAGAAGAAGTGAAGCTACGAGGACAGATGCAGCAAAAACTGGCAGAGAAGGAGAAGCTGGCCAAGGAAGAACACCTGCGCGAGATGGCTCGCCAGGCAAGAGAAGAGAGACAGCGTGGATCAGGCGAGCGGAGAGATTCGGATTCGAGACGGCGTTCGCGCTCTTATTCTGGCTCGTCGCAGGACTCGAGGCCTCAGAGTGACAGTGAAGGTGATGCTGTTCGAGAACGAGAACAGGCCAGACGGGAGCGGAGACAGGAGAACGAGCGCCAATTACGACAAAGCAGAATGGGCACAGAGAAGCGCATTCAGATGATGGCGAGAGAACAGAATCGCGACATATCCGAGAAGGTGGCCCTGGGATTGGCCAAGCCCACTCAAAACAAGGAAACAATGTACGACTCCCGGCTATTCAACCAGACATCAGGCTTTGACAGCGGCTTCAACGAGGACCAACACTATGACAAGCCTCTCTTCGCCGCCCAGGATGCGATCAACAGCATCTACCGACCGACCGCGAACCAGGAGGACGACGACGGCGAAGACGCAGACGACGCGATGGGCAAGATCCAGAAGTCCAGCCGCTTCGAGGTCCTCGGGCGGGCGAAGGAAGGGTTCAAAGGCGCAGATGTGGCGGAACGCGAAGCCGGCCCTGTACAGTTTGAGAAGGACAAAGACGACCCCTTTGGCATCGACACTTTGATTGGCGAGGCGTCGGCCAGACACGGAGGCGAGGGCAAGAAACGATATGGGCTGGAAGAGGCCGGTCCCAGTGATCGGGATAGGAAGAGAGCGAGGGTCGATGAGGATGATTAGGATGGTTCTGGGAGTTTTACCACATCAGTTGCAGCTGAATGGACATTATTATATTCCACGTTAAACACAACGAGTTTGCCGATTTGGGATCCGGCCAGAAGTTCCCCCTTTTATCAACAACCTCTATGAGCCTCGTCTTTTCTCAAGCTCCTTTAGTATCTCTGTGTCTTTTTCCCCTCGTTCCTTGAACACGAGCTTGGGTGCATCATCTGATGTGTATGTATCGTCACCGCGCCACAATTTCAAGTGGCCGATTGGCTCACGCTCCGCTTACAAGGAGAGGAGAAAGAGGAGAGAGACACTCGCGTCTGAGACAGTCTTGACTCGAGTGCCTTATTGATCGCCGCCTCTGACGGTCCTCACACGAGAACCATCGACCTTCTTACTGTATGCGATACTCACTCACTTATCATGCTCGAGACTCTATATGCCCATATTCCTGTTCTAGTGACGCCAGCATACATACTCCCCAGGGGTGAGGTGAGCGTCGTACCTCATGTGATGCTTACGGCCTCGTGCGAGCAAGGCACTTGAAGTCGATACGGCCAGCCGAAGCGTGTCAACTGTGAACGTGGCAGAGAGACGAACAAAATCCCAAAGATGTCATCGACAACGACAACACAATACGACGAAATCGGAAAGGCCTATGAATCGCTGAAACACCTCCCCGCGGCGTTGCTGGAGCGTAATAACTTCCGCGACGCGGTCACGCCGTTCCTCCTCCGCGGTGGCCGGGGTGACGGGGTTGAAGGAGGGGATGATGCAGGTGATAAAGGGGCCACAGTGCTCGATCTTGCCTGCGGTACGGGGTACTACTCTCGCCTGCTCCTTTCGTGGGGCGCGGCACGCGTGGTGGGCGTCGATATATCACAGGAGATGGTCGCCGTCGCGCAGGAGGCGGCGCGGACCAACGGTCTGGCGGACAGGCTGACCTTCGTCGTGGGCGATGCTGTGAAGCCGCTCTGCGTGGCGTCGCCTTCATCTTCATCTTCATCTTCATCCTCTTCGTCCTCCTCCACCCAGGAAGCCGGCGCCTTCGACCTCGTGGTGGGCGCCTGGCTGCTCAACTACGCCGCTTCAGGGACTGAGATGGCGCACATGTTCAGCAACGTCGCCGCGCATCTCAAGCCGGGAGGACATTTCGTGGGCATCACGCCGCACCCTGCCGAGGACCTGGATGCGTTTGCAGCCCTCTACTCGACGGCCGCGGCGCAGCGCACCATGCAGCGCTACGGAGTGAGCATCGCGTACCAAACCCTGGCAGCGCTGGAGTCGTCGTCGTTGTCGTCGTTGGGCTCCCGGCGCACGGCCACAGACACGGCCACAGGCAGTGAAGGCTACGCGACCACGATAACAGCGCACGTCTCGCCCGTGGAGATCTCATTCCGCAACTTCCACCTGCGCCGCGACGTGTACGAGCGCGCGGCCAGGCAAGGCGGCATGCGAGGCACGCTGGAGTGGAAGGCCGTACGGGTGCCGAGCGCGGAAGAGAGTCTGCGCGAGTATGGTGGCGTCGGCGAGGAGTTTTGGGCTGGATATGATAACCTTCCGCATCTCGGTATCCTGGTCGTGCAGAAGTGAGGACGGCGGGACAGGAGCGAGTCATGTTAAGTGACCAGGACGAAAGGATAGTGGAGGGACCAGGAAAGGGGGGATGGAAGAAAAGAAAAGAGGACGTGATTCTGACTCCTGAGTTGGTATAATGATATACCCAGCCTCAGCCCATGAACCAAAACAACTGCCTCCTCTTATCTTCTCCTCTTTCATTGAAAGTATCACCTACATTAGCAATCACCGTCTCCTTCTCGTATCCTGCGCGCTTTACAACCCCTGCCGATAGATCTGCCAGATATTCAACATGCGCGCGCCCTGGCCCGGTGTGAACCCTTGATAGCAGGCGTCGCTGCTGTAGTCCATGAAATTGTGGATCGGATCTGGTCCCGCGAACCCCTGGGCCCCGTACGGGTTGACGCCCTGGCCTGGCGCGCCGGAGTATGAGTTCGCGGGTACGCCGGAAGATGGGCAGGAGTCTTTGGAGGCGGGACAGCCTTCTGTTGTAACAAGCACGGGTCAGGAGATAAGATATGCATGTTCGTCTGTCTGTCTCTGGGTGGGAAAAGGGGAGAGACGCGGAAGGAAAGAGGGAGGATGTAGGTGGAGTATTTCGAAGCAAAGATGCATCATACGTACGGGTACTCGTCAACTCCTGGGGAGTGTCGGCGACATAGTCGCCAAAATCAGTGGCTGCGCACGAGTTCCCATTGAAGGTGTGCAGCAGGCCGTTCCAGTGTCCGACCTCGTGCGCGGTCGTGCCTCCGAGGTTATAACTGCCAACGCTGCCACCGGGCATGGTACCACTCAGCACGTTGCATCCGTCGATCACATACGCGTCGCGCGGAGTTGTGGACGTCACGGCCGCCGCGGGAAGACTGCAGAATCCCAGCAGCCTCGAGCCAGGAGGGACGCCAGGAGTGTTGGACGAGGCCTGCAACTGCGATTGGTAGTAAATGTTGAGAGATGAGTAGGTGCCGCGGCGCAGAGCCCGTTTCATGGCCACATCGTCGCCGTTAGCAGCCCAGGTGTCGTTCACGGTTCGGTCGATGCCCATCAAGCGGTAGCCGATCGAGGCATTCGTGTACGCTCGCGCGAGGTAGGTAAATTGGTTCGAGATCATTATGTCCGTCACATATTTGGATGATGTTGGGCTGGCTGAGGAACTGTCTGCCACAATGTGGATGTACGTGTCGATCGTGTACAACGGGGTCACTGCCTGGCGACGCCCGTGGTGGTGACGAGAACCGTGGTCAGGACTGAGGCGGGCGGACACGGTCGATGAGTTCCATAGTTTGTTCTCGAGCGGCTCGTTCTGATGTAGCCACCGATGAGACTGCCGCAGTTCTTCGGAGGGTTCGTGCGCTCCGCATGATCGACTGATCGCTCTGTACTTCGGGAGACCGGCGAAGCTGGACGGGACTGATGTCAAGAGTAGAATAAACAGAGGGAGACAGTTTAACCGTTCCAGCAGGGCGAACATCTTTGGAAAAGATGCGGCCTGACCGGACAAAAGGTTGAAGACCCAACGGCATCAAGATTCAAAAGAAGAGGAAAGTCCAACATTCCACACAAATGGTCATCACAAGATTGAAACGCCGGCAACGCGGTGGAATGCGGAATCAGACCCACTGCATTCCTTTCACGTGGCGAAGATTGCTCATTTTGGAGGATTTCCTGATCGATGATATATGGAACCTGAATGAAATCGATTTTGCTCTTTCTGAAGGAGACGGGTCCAGGCCTCTCCGAATCTCTTGCTGTCCATTGCCATAAACGCCGGCGCCGAAAACAACCCTACATCGTCAACGTTAGAAATCATACATTCTGTTCATGTCATCAAGCCCCTCCAGGTCTGACTTCACGACCACTTGCGAGGATTCCTGTCGCCGGGGTATCGTTGTTCCAGGACAAGTATGTGTGGTCGCCGAGTTTTCTGCTCTGTTAGCATGGTCACCCAAATATGCGTCGAGTTCGAGACTCACCTTGGTCTGATCAAATGGGCAACTGTGAACAGGGCACCGAGAACGATGCACAGCCCACCAATCGCAACATAGGCAATCCCCAAGAAGGAGTTCTTGCCACCGACCACTGATCGCGTGGAAATCAAGATACTTTTCGTGCCATCGTAAACATTCACAGGGAAGACTACACCGGGTTAGATGTGGAGACAAGATTGCAGTCAAAACAACTTACAGTCATATATGTCCATTTGATAGATTCCTGCAGCCATGGTTTCATTGTCGTTGCGAAGTGCCAGTTTACTGAAAGTGGGCAGTCCAGCTGTCCGCATCCAGACCTGGAACTCTTCATACTGAGAAAGATCGGGGATCGGGTGGTCGTCCGTGTATCCATCTGGATAGCGCCTCTGCCAATTAGGAGGCGGAGCTACTTGGTAGTTGTGGTAGTCGGTCTTCTTGTACAGCGCGGCGTCTGAGGACCAAGCGATTCCCTCGTTGGTCATTCGATACTGCTGGCTCGATTGACTTCCAGCCGAGTTGACGGCGACGGGAGAATTGAGAGTGTCGTTGAAGATGGAGTTGGCGATCAAGCCACACGGATAATATGCCTTGCCATCAGGGTCGAGCTTGAGCGGGTTGCACGAGCTTCCGCTGATGGTAGAGTTGCTCAGGGCATGGCCTCGCAGCTGATCCGTGTCGAGCGATTTGACGTAGCGCCGGTGATTTTGGAAGAAGTTGCTCAGACGGTAGTAGAGGAAGACCGGAGGGCCGATGTCGTTGGGAATGGAGAATTGCAGCGTACACACCGGGGTGTCCTCAATCTCGACGCTGTACGGCGGTGTTGTCGTATTCAATGTCTTCCTCCACTGCGGTCGGCTGGTGCCATTTGATGTTTTGAAGGATGACGAGAACTTGTTATCGGGAATAGGCTGGAACTCGGCGGTTGCGGTGGAATTGCAGTCGGTATAGTCAATCACCAACTCTTGAACCTGGATAACCGTCATTTAGTACGTGGCCATTCCATCCTCAATCAAGATGTTTCTACTAACACTTGCGCTCGCCCATAGGAGAAGACCGCCAATGGGGGCAAAGATGATGCCGATGGCGAAGAAGATGGGAAGGACGGTTTTAGGAGTGAGGATCGGTCTGCGGAGGCGCGGAGGTCAGTTCCAGAACATTCAGTCGCGAGTGCTGTGGACTCACTGCCATGCCTTCAGTCGCTGCTGGCGAAACGCGGTGTCTAGAGAGAAGGTTCGTCAGCAGAGTGCGCAGAGGGGGGTGTCGCTCGAGGGCGACTTACTCGCCGGGCGTCTGCTCTTCTGCTTCTTGGGAGGCTCGTTATGCGGATCCTCCTCCTGAATGGAATCGGTGTGCGTCACGTCGGTCCGCGACATGGCTGCGAGAGGCAGTTGAAGAGCAGCAGTGCGAGAGCAGGGAGTTGACGGGGTGGGAAGAAGAGAGGGAGGGGGCAGGCAGGCAGGGAGAGGAGAGTGCTGTAATACTCTAGTACGGAGACAGAGAACGGAGGAAGTACTCCGGACACAGCAAGTAGTACGCGCAGGAGTATGTACATAGACTTTGGGGAGAGAGGCCCCCGACCCAGCCACTGGCGGCGAGTATCAAGTGCAGGCACTACTGGCTGAGCGCGCTCACTGACAGACTGGCAGTTGCGAACTTACTGCAGCATTGCGCAGTGCAGGCACGGCACAGACTCACAGTGCACACTCAGCCATTCCGGCCACATCCATGCCACTATCCCTTCTCCGGCCTAGCGTCACTGTCACAGCCATCGCATCAAAATTTCATATTTCAGTAATTCTCGTCCTTCGCTTCTCCTTCCTTTTCTCTCCAACAAAAAACTCATTCACGGACATGATTTATTGTAGGAGCCAGAGTTTGCACCTGCATAGGTCTCTTTCTCCTCTGCAACGTGATCCAAGATCAGACAAGTTCATTGCGCCGTAGCTGGAGCGTGCTAGGACCCTGCCCAGCAGGATTTCCATGATGCTTCTGTTCCCTTACCGACGGACGCTACATCCCATCTCGTATCTATCTACCTTCCATTAGTCAGCTCAAATGTCTCTATTTCTATATTACTACTAGTAGTCTGCAGGACTGTTCCCCTGGATTCTGCACACATGTTCGGAGTACAAGGATCAACCTTTTTCCGTGCGCCAAAATGCCATGCCCATCCGCGTGAGATACGGTTGGGTCTATCACGTCCAAACGCCATCGCTCCTAAGTTCACTGGTGGTACATCTTCTTCAATTGTATTTTCATCCCTCCTAGTCTCCTGCCGCAGAGCGGATTGGCCCCATGGTCATCAGTCTAATTGCGACTGTCGTTTCTCTTGGGGTGCGAGTCGCCGATTTCAGTCAGGTAATCATCCTGAATCGCAGAGCCGTCCTGGATCCCCATCCCCTTCGGCTCGACAAGAGGGAGCAGCGGTGCTTGGTGTCGAAAATGGTCCGTCTTGGTTCTCCTCTCCGCCGCGTCTTCCATGCTGGTGCGGTCGTACAGATACAAGCCGATGCAGGTAAGGACAATGCCAACCATCTGTGCTGGGGTGGAGGAACTGCGGAACCAAACCATGGCGACCACAATCACCCAAACTCTCTTGATCAAAGAAGCCACCGAGTATGACACTGGCGACATCATGGAAAGCAGTACAAAGGCGAGGATGTTCTGGAGGAAGTGGAAAATGCCATTGAACATGAATTCCAGCATCAGCTCGCCATGATCCATTGCGCCTTTTCTCATGGAAATTGATCCGTCTTTCCAGACATCCGCAAGGAGTTCCACCCCTTCAGTGTAGATCCATACCGGGGCCGATAACAGGAAAGCGCCCACCGAGCAATAGCACAGCAGATTGAGCTTGTCCAGTTTGCGAGGGTCGGCTTCTGCCCGAGAGGCCTCGCTGAACAACTTCTTCGAAAAGATGTTTTGCGTCACAAAGACGATGGCCGCCACCAACGCGGCCGTGATGCCCCAAAAGTTCGTCGAGAAATCCGTAGAGCATGCCAACATGACTCCGAGCGTCAATGGGATGAGCGATAGATAAGTTGCTCGTTTGTACCGAATGCGCAAAACAAGTCGGTATGCCAGCACAGTGAACAGCGGCGACAGGCCTTTAATGGTGTGCACCAGGGATACCGGGATTTTGGACGTTGCGTAGGAACTCAACAGATGGCCCAACAACTGGAAGACCGAAAGCGGAAATGCCTGGTATAACACATCCCACGAGGGGCTCCTCAGTCCGTTCTTCAGTGCTGGTATACTTCTCTTCAGAGAAGGGAAAATCGAAGATGCGCTTGTCAAGATCAAGCACCACATAAAAACCGATGCGAACTGGATGATCGTGAGGGTCGCTGGTTTGGGAAGGGCGTTCAATATCGACTTGGACGAGGTATTCGTCAAAGCGGAGGTCATGTACCAGGTGATACAGAGCGCCTACGCAACATCAGCCTTGTTTGTGAATTTCTTCCTGTTGTACCACTCACAATTAATTTCCATGACACTGGGGCTTTCAATGCTTGCGCAAGTTCCTGCGCATTCTCGCTGACGCTGCCCTGCCGGGTGCGGAATTTTTGTATTGCTTCGCTGACACTGCGTCGAGATCTATGTGTGAATACCCCAGATGGTCTGCTATCACGCAGCCTCTGGCTTGCTCTCCTCACTGCCCATCTTCCTTCATGATTTGGGGCGAGGCCCGAGATCTCTAGCGGGCTGTCCGCGACTGCGGAGGTGTTGTATTGAATGCTTGAGGCGTTCTCGTCGAACGAAGGGAACTTCTCATTGTTGGCTGGATCGGTACCGGCCGTGAGAGGGGAAAATGATCGGTGGGTAACGGTGGCAGGTTCGGGAGCCTGAGTCATAGTCGTGCTCATGTTCGTCGTTGTCTGTCCTCCAAGGGATCGAGATTCGAGGGACCAGGTCTGGTGTAGCAGCTGCCACAGCGTCGCTCTAGACACTTATCCAGGATTGGCCATTCTCGACACGGAAGCGAATGAGCGAAATGTCTCGTAGTAGACGGGTTGGCCGGTGAGTAGGAGTTCGATGTGTAGGGGGCAAGGAGATGAGATTGAATTGCTGCAGGACTCACTCCATTCTTCAACTCTAGATCCGAGACACGGCAGGGTTGTATCGGGATAAGCACGGTCTGTGGCCTCTGCATCTTCCTCGATTGCGATTGCGTGGCTCGATTACGTCCTTTGGGACGCTAGATGAAAGAGGCTTAGCGCCCAGTTGTCGGATCAACTAATTCTCCGGCCTATCCCATGCCACCACTTCACCTCATGCCTCCACACCCTGTCGCAGCAGCACAACTATGTCGTAAAATGAGGCTGCGGCATGCGGACAAGCTCTCTTTCTTTGTGTCACTCCTGCTGCTGACCGGTGTGCTGGCGGGGACGTCCCAACAGGTCATTTCTGGTGATCATCCTCCTGGACAGGGACCGATAAGATTCTTGAGCGACTGGACTGTGCTGGGCCCTTTCAGGATCGGAACTCGCGGTATGGACAACTCTTTCCTAGCAACAGCGCAGACTGTGGTCATTGACAGCCTGGGTAGAAGCAATCTGGGGAGCTGATCCGGTGGAGCTGTATGGGGGAATCCAGAACATTGACCACCGTGATAACATTCATTATCACAGTTCCCTCACGAGGAATGCAACTGTCAAATGGGATCCCAGGACCTTCAATGTTGTCACTTCAACATCTGGGAGCAGGACAGAGCTTTTCGTGGATCATCCTGATGTCGATTGGCAATTTGCACAGAATGTGTACGGATGGTCTGCCTTCCAGTATCAGACTTGGGCAAAAGGTGGGATCTTGAATGCGGACCATTCCAACCGGACCGTGCTCCTTTACCCAGAAAGCATCCTCGAGCTCTGGATCAATGGCCTCCATGTCTTTGGAGGGGATTTCTTCGGTTTCGGAAGATCTCCCGTGGTAGTTGATCTCCGCCCAGGAGTCAACCACATCAGCGTTCGACTTGTGCGCGAAGTTCGGTCAATGGGTGGTATCTTTCCCCCTGAAATCCGAGCAGAACTTCGCGCTGAAGTGGTCTCTGCTCTCATTTCCGTTTCACCCGACAGCATCTTGATGCCCGATGCCGTTCACGGTCAACTCTGCAGCAAGTATGGCAGCTTGACGTTAAGGAATCACGGCCGAGAATGGGTCACAGTCCGCAGCATCTCCACGAATCTTGACAGCCGAAGCTTCGTTGTGATGGACAAGGAAGTTCGACTTGCGCCTGGTCAATCGCGACCCTTGAAGATGGAGTTCGGCTTTTCTAGCATCTTGTATGATGCCATGGCCTTGTCCATACTATATTCCACTGAAAACTCAGCGCCGCATGAGTTGAGGTTTGAGGCCGAGCTACGACAGACGAACTCGTCAGCTCTGCAGAAGTTGACTTTTCTTCATCCGAGTGGTGTCGTATCGTATGCAACACTACGGCCACCTCCTCTACCGCTACCGCAGACTCTTCAACGGGTGCCTGTGCTGCTAAACCTTCACGGTGCAGGGGTTGAGGCAGACTCCCCTATGGCTCGTCACATGTTTGACGGCGCACGGGGCCTTCCAGCTTGGATACTATCTCCAACAGGCATGAGTCCTTGGAGTAGTGATGACTGGCATAACTGGGGCTTTGCCGATGCTCAAGCCGCTGTGTCGGCGATTGAGGATTGGGTCGAGAGAATGAGTTGGAATGGCCCAGGTGTTATCACCGAAAAGTTGCTAATCGCAGGTCATTCCAATGGTGGGCAGGGAACATGGTTTTTCGCCTCACACCAGCCCGATCGAGTTCTCGGTGCTGCAGCTGCCTCTGGATACACATCTATTGAGAATTACGTCCCATACACACTGTGGAACGAAGCTGATCCTCTTCAGAGCGGAATTCTTCACACTTCAAGGAGCAATTTTCGTCATGAACTACTGGCCGAGAATTTGGTCGGCATTCCAATCTTCCAGCAGCATGGGTCCGCAGACGATAATGTTCCTCCTTATCACTCCCGCTTGATGAATACTCTTCTTGCGCAAGCTGGCGAGGTGGCAACCTATTCGGAACTTGTGGATAAGGGCCACTGGTTCGATGGTTCGATGACCACGCTGCAAATGATGAATTTCTACGAGCGCCATCTCAGCCCTCCCAAGGGCAATGATCCGGTCAATTTCTCCTTTGTTATCCCAAATTCACATGATATGGGCTCAAAATACGGTATCTCCGTGGACCAGCTGGGCTCTCCTGACAGGATGGGGAGAGTGAAGGTCACCATTCGTGCCAATTCCTCTATTACCGTGTGGCATGTGAGGACCGAGAACATCCATCGCTTTCATTTTGATCAATCTGTGCGGCTTTCCAATGGGCCAGACGAGATTATCATTGATGATATGTCTCAAAGCTTGCTGGCCAATCCGGAGCCAGCCACGGTTACGTTCGTCAAATCTGCCAGCCATTGTTGGGCCAGCGAGTCTATGGCCTGGAGGAGTTTGGGCCAGAGGCATGGCCGTCAAAGAGGCGCCCTCGACTCCATTTTGCGAAGTACCGACGCTTTTGAGCTCATTTCTGCTTCGGACCGAACAATGCCGCTTGCATTGCAAGCAAGCCGGAATTTCCTTCAGTATTTTGGCGCAGACAGCAATATTCGGCCTTTCGCCATGTATGATCATGCCTTGGAAAGCAAAGGGAACGTTGTCACATTCTGGCTGGGTCAGCATGTTCCAAATGCCCGACTCCCCACATTCCCGATCCAACTCAACGAGAATCATCTGGTGATGACCACCAAGGATTCGAGAATGGTTTCAATTCCACTGACCGCAGGCATGGGCGGCGTTTGGCTACGTCCTCTTCCAGAGGAACGACTGGAGCTCATTGTTTGGGGGCTTGATGAAGTGGGACTGCGACAGGCTGCCAGGCTCATCCCTACCCTGACTGGCGCTGGACAGCCAGACTTTGTGGTTCTGAGTGACCAGGCAAGGTGGAAAGGGCATGCAGGGGCGCTGGCGCTGGGATTCTTCGACTACAGGTGGGAGATATCCAGCGCATCGTATCTGCCATGAGAAAGAATGGCCAGGTCATGATATTTGGATCATGCTATGCCTTGCTTCCAGCCTTCCCAGTTGTGTAGGTGTGGGCAGTCATCTACACCACCATGAAAGCTTTGGACTCTACACAAAGGACTCGACTACCCTGCTTACCCTTTGACTACCCCTGTCCCCTCTCAGGCATGATTGATAGGAGGCGCAATTCCAAACAAAGGTCGATGTGTATCGGTCGTTTGGTAGTGTGTGGAACTGGCTGAGTGGGTAGCAGGCAGATGTAAGTGAGACTCGTTCTTGCATAAAGGAGGGAGGGACATTTGAGCAAACACAGGTGCTAAGAAGAACAGAATACTGTTGAGGTGCCGGTCACAGAGGTCTAAGCTGTGACAAACACAGTGTTTCCTTGCGGGCCGGGTTTGTGAATGGGAAGCAAGCCGTTGCAGAAGAGTGACTATACGAAAAGGAAGGAAGGCGCGTCTGTGACATGGAACACATCCGCGTCCGCGTCTGTGGTGCTTTCCACATCTCCCATCTCCCATCAACCCTCAGAGTGACTTAAACCGCGCCTGCTTCTGTGGGATTGCCTCTTTCTCTCTTTCTCTGCCTTCTCAGCTTCGTCTCTCATTTCTCTCACCCATCAACTCTCATCTCTTCACTCTTCCCCTTTCTCGACCTCCACAGCAAGCAATATCGCAGGTCTCCGCATTTGCAGGCAATCTTCTGCACTGTCGTCTTCTTGACGGTGCCCTTCTCCTTGGACTTTCTTTGATCTATCGCTGGATATCGTGCATGTCGTAAACCTCAGTCACGATCCGCTGTCTCTCAGAGTTGAATCCTCTCATGGCCGCCCTGGCCGCCCACGTCTCAACTGGATCTCCAAAGATGAGTCGCAAGTCAACTCCCACGATCAAGGTGCGCGAAGAGGGTGAAGACAAGCGCGGTGTGGCACCAAATGCGCTCAATGTATGTTTGACCGTTACCGCAGCGCTGAATTCACTGTTTTGCTAACACTTCCATCAACTCCCAGGCAGCGCCCAATCCTCATACTCTTACCTCCAACCGTGCTCCGTTCACCATCCTTCATTCTGACAAGCTGAGCAACTTGCAGCCTCCAAAGCGCAAAGATAAGGCATGTTGTGTCCCTTCAGTGTGTCCTTTTCGCTTGCTAACAAGCGCGATTTCAGTCCCCAGCAGAGCTCTCTGAGCCCACCAACATGTCTGGCATGGAGGACATCTTGTCCCGCCTGAAGCTCAACGACTCTCGCAAATCTACTCCTTCTGCTGAAGTCAAGACACAGAAGACTGATTTCGGAACCCTTGACAAGCTCCTGAACAACCTTCAAGATCAGAACAAGACTTTGAAGAAGCAAGAGAAGGAACTCAGAAATGAGGCCGAGTCTGAGAACCAGAAAGGCAACGTCCTACCCCCTGTCACAGCTCCCTATCGGCCGGCAAATGACAACCTTGATGGCGCGAAGTTTGGCCCTCTGGTACCCAAAGTGGATGTCGCCGAGATGATGCGTGTCAAGCAAGAGCTTGAGGCAGCCAAATCAGTCATTTCCCGCCAGGAGCTGGAACTTGCCGAAACCCGCAATCTGAAGCAAACCATGGACCAAGCCATGGGCCCTCCATCCGAGGCGGACTTTGGAAATCCAAATGACATCTCAGCGCAGACCATCGGCCATCTTCAGAGCGCGTTCAATGCTTCGGCTCGCCCATTCACTTCGCACACTGATGCATGGGTCTCCCAGGACGAGTCACGTGTCGATCAGAATGATTTGCATACCACTGGAAACTTTGCTCGTGGCCGCGGCATCTGGAACAACCCGTCTGCGTCGATGACAAACCTTCTGGCTACCAGTGGTCCTGGAACTGGATACAACAACCCCCGTGACAGTCGTCTCTCGGGTCAGGCCTACAATGGAGTTTATGGCGGATCGATCTCTCCGGCTGAGCCCACTTTCCAGCAGCGCAGTTTCTCAGGGGGACCCGGACCTGTCGGATACGATATGAGGCCCAGCAACGAGATGATGTCGTACAACCCTACCATAGGAATGAGGCGCAACGGCGGACAGTTGCGAATCAACCCAACTCTGACCGATCCCATGGCTCAGTTCGGTAGCTTCCCGCCTACTGCTTCTGCATTGACTCCGCCGCCGATCAGTCCCATTGCCCTTCCCGGACAATACAACTATCAGCGGGGACTCACCACACCCATCACTCCTGCAACCGACTTCTCGGCCAACACTGTTCAAGGTGCAGCTAACCCATGGCCGATCTCGGTGCGTTCTTTCCCTCCCTCTTTCAAACCCGATCGCGGCTAACAATTCTAGGCTGGTGGCTTGAATGGACAAACATACGTGACTCCTCTCGAGCCCATGAACTATCGCCGCCTCCTTGACAAATCTGTGTCATGCGACTGGAAATACATCGTGGATAAGATTGTCTGCAATAACGATCAGCAAGCCAGTATCTTCCTCCAGCAGAAGCTCAAGGTCGGCACTGCGGAACAAAAGTTCGAAATAGTCGAAGCCATTGTCAACCAGGCGTATCCTCTCATGATCAATCGATTCGGAAACTTCTTGGTCCAGCGATGCTTTGAACACGGAACTCCAGACCAAGTTGTCGCGATTGCCGACGCTATTCACGGGAATGTTCTCTCGTTGAGCATGGATCCTTTTGGCTGCCACGTTATCCAGAAAGCGTTCGATTCTGTCCCAGAAGATCACAAGGCCGACATGGTGCGAGAGCTACTTCGCCGTATCCCTGACACTGTCATTCACCGTTATGCCTGTCATGTTTGGCAGAAGCTCTTCGAACTCAGATGGAGTGGAGAGCCTCCGCAAATCATGTTGAAGGTCAACGAGGCGTTGCGGGGCATGTGGCACGAAGTCGCCCTGGGTGAAACAGGCAGTCTTGTCGTCCAGAACATTTTCGAGAATTGCGTCGAAGACGAGAAGCGTCCTGCAATCGAAGAAGTCATTGGCAGCATCGATCTCATTGCCCATGGACAATTCGGCAATTGGTGCATTCAGCACCTCTGCGAGCATGGGTCCCCACCGGACAAGCGTCGAGTCATTGACCATATTCTCGCCAACTCCTACAACTACAGCATTGACCAATTTGCCTCCAAGGTTGTGGAGAAATGTCTCAAGATCGGAGGTCCTGAATTCTTGGATCGCTATCTTGGAGTGATCACCACCGCCCATCCAGATCGACCACGGATTCCTCTCATTGACATTGCGGGCGACCAATATGGCAACTACCTGATTCAGTGGATCTTGATGAACACTCACCACCATCAGCGTGAGCAAGTGGCCATTCACATTCGAAAGCACATGGTCTCTCTTCGTGGTTCCAAGTTTGGCTCTCGTGTTGCGATGCTCTGCTGCAACCCAAATTCGGTCACCCGCCCAGGTCCTGGTGCAGTGGTCAATCCATTTGGTGCTCCAGGTCAGCCTCGCAGCCAGTGGTCTCGATACCGCTAGGTCGAATGCCCGGCTTGAGTCTGGGAGTTGCTGCCTTGCACAGTCAACTATTTCATCTACTTACCGGTCATCTCTTCCAAGTTGTCAAGATCGGGTATTCTACAAGTTTGTCAATACACATGGGGCATCTTCCCTATGGCTTGGAATACTGGCCTTGACCAATCGCTCAGAGGGCGCGCTCCGGCACTGAAGTCAGTCGTCCATGTTGGCTTGCACGCTCTTGGCCTCGCCTCATTTCCATGCATTTTTTACGAACGAGTCTTCAAGTATGCGGGCCGATCACGGTGTATGTGTTGTCCATATCGACAGGGAACTTTTCATATCTGCAGAGGAATACGGCCTACCAACCCAAACACCGCTACACCAACCTACGGAAGGATGCCGGCATTGGAATCAACCTTTGGTGGTGGCGATATTCGAGCTTCAGAACTACGGGAATCAATGTTTCAACAGGCATGCATGCAGGGTTTGTATGTCATATCATGTCTCCGCGACGGACCTTCGTCCTGCTCGGAAGTCTACGAGTGGGGGTTTCTCAGAGCCTGTATTTAGCCATGGCATGATCGAAGATGGTCAAGACAATGTAGCAGATAGTCAGCATGATAGCTAACAAGAGCTCTCCACCTTTCCTGATCCAGAGTGATTCTGAACCGCTGTGTTTGTATGGACTTAAGACAGTGGCTGCAGAGACGAACGCGACTTGACAAGAGTATCTCTCGATTTGAGTCTATGTTTCTGAATCGACCTCACCTGATACACCTCTCTGACGGACGGTGCCGCCCCTCTGGAACCTCGTAGGGAGATCTCACAAGTCAAGGGGACAGTATCACGGTAGAAGGATGGTCTCGACGAACTAGATTCGACGGAGAACCCTCTGAGAATTTCGCCAGAGAACAGTCCACTGAGGCGCTGTCGCTGGAGGATACACATTGAAGGACTCTCAGATTTGGTTAACCGGGGGTTAGATTCCTCTTCCTTCCCTCCTCGGCGGACGAGCGAGGTCCGAGGAGTATCAACTCCGTCCTGAGGTGCTCGGATAGACCATGGTCTTTTGTGACGGGGCCGTCTCGGTCGTGCATCACGAGAAGCCTCTGGATGCAGGACAGAAGCCGGGCTCGCTCTCTTTGGTCTCCTCCAAGATAGAGAGCCCACGTCTGGCCTGGGGTGGTCTCCGGCGCGCTTGTGCCTCGCGGAGAAAAGTGGCGACAAGATGCGACCCATCCCTTCCGTCCACAACCGAGGCCGTGCTGCGCTCGTACCAAGGAAGTAACCTGCTACGGGTGGTTGCGGGCTTGACACTTGATCAGTCTTTACTCAACAGACCACTATCAGGGATGGCGTTGGGCTGGAGGATTTTCACAACACCCTCGCCAGTCTCCTTGTGTCCATTGATATCAATCCGAGAAGTTTCCGTTCCTGTCGCTGCTTCCGCACTCGACCCGGCGGAGCCATTCCCCGCGGCCTCCACGGTCTCGGTGACACCCGACGAGTCTGTGTTTTCTCCATCTTTCTCCCAGGGCTTCTTCCTCCGCGGCGTATTGTCGACTTTGCTGGATCCCGGCTCGAGGACCGTCGTGGGGATTTCTTCGATGCCCGGTACCGGGAGATTGCGGGTGATCAGGTCAACTATAGCGGCGAATGAAGTCGGGTACGGCGGTTCTTGGTCGGATGTGTTTGATGCGGCGAGCTGGGATGACGACGGGGCGTCGGTGGAAGTTGACGATGGGTGTGTTTGAGCAGCCGACGAGGAATCGGTGGGCAGGTCGGTCTGTGTTGAAGCTGTTGAGCGCAGCCATGTGTAGTATGCGGCTGGGTCAATTGGTGCATTGAATTTCCTGGAGGACCCGCGGGGGCCTGGGTCAGCGCCAGTTCTTGGTGTGAATAGGATGTGGCTCCTCCTCACCTTGAAAAGTAGAAGCATTGTGCCTGCACCACCAACTCGGACTTCTCTGCTAGCTCTTCTGAGGTCGTGGGCGTCTCCGGGTGACCTAGGATGGCGGCCAGGCCCGCCTGGTACTCTTGATCCGTGTCAAACGGGTATTGGGATAGCTGGTAGTAGATGGAGGAGGCGGAGAAGAGGTCGTGGAGAGGTTCTGAGCTCGTCATGGTGGTGAGTGTGGTGAGTGCGGTGCTTCTTCTGTTAGCCGGTGGCAGAAGCCATGCGCGTAAGGCGTCGGGATGGTGGGGTGCGGGTGTGTGTGGGTGCAAGAAGCAGTACAGTAGGAAGCGTGGTAGCCTGGTAGGCGAACGTTGGGTTAAACGACGAGACAGCGGACAGAGCCGGCCCTAGAAAGGCCCCAGGGAGACGGGGCAAGTTCCCCGAGTCTCTGGTCCAATGAGCGGCCACTTGTGTTGGACGTGATGGACGAAATGATTGGCTGGTTCGTCACTTGTTCGTGATTGGTCGTACTCAGACACCGCATGAAGCATTCATTCACGGTGATTCACCCCCTGCTCAACCTCACCGCTAGCTGCTTCACAATTTGACTCCGTTCTTCACCTTCTCAGCCTCTTCATTTTTTCTATGTGTTTAATATCTGCTCAAACTCTGCGAAAACACCTTCTGTTCGGCCTCATATCCTCAATCTTCGCATCGCGCCTGCCCCAGCCAGTGGGATTGTTGCGGAGCAGGACCGCCAGGCTGCGGATAAGGCTGGCGCTTAACTGAGCGCTTGAACTGACCTTGTGTGTTTCACCTTCTTCTTTCTTGTCTCTCTCTCAGTGCTCAGATCGACCTTTCCACTCGTCGCGATTGAAAAGTATGGTCAATATCCAAACTGCACTCTCCCACCTGAGTCCTGATGTTAAACATCGCTAATCTGGGGTAATTCAGAAGGCCATCCTCGCCTATCTTGCGTCAAGTCAACTCTTCACTATCACGCGGCTATCCAGCATTCAGGCGGCTTCCTGCTGCTTCCCCTCGCATATCCATTGTCCGAACCCACTGGCCAGCTGCCTCAAGTCATGCGAGTTGACCTATAGAAGCGTGTCACCTATCACGGGACAGCCACTTGCTTTGTCTCTGCTTGTTGTTGTCCTAATTGTAGCCAGAGATCTCAATCACAAATCAACATGTCAGCAGCTACGCCAGTGCATCCAGCTGCGGACGGTAAGCTCACTATATCCTTTTGAACTTTCTCTTTTCACTCAGCATTTGAAAATGATACGTTGCAGGTCACTAATGCAGATTTAGATGATTTCGATTGTCCAACGAACCCTCCAGAGACCCTTTTGAGCTCCAGAGGAAGACGGCCAGTGACTTCGCGACCCAATCCTGCCGACATGGCGCAGATGGCAGTGGAACACTTCAATCACTTGATCGAACAGCATGACAAGCAGTTCAACGATAATGTGAGGCTTATGAATAGGTTCATAAAACTAATGAGAGTTGATCATCAAGAGTCGCTCGACAACTTGCGAGCAGCCATCGAGGAATACACCAACAGCCGAAGCCACCACGTTCGAAGACCTGCCGCTGCAGACACTCCGGAAACGGCGACGGACTCGGGACAAAAGACAGGAGAGACTGCCAACAACCAGCCGGAGGTAGACTCCTCATTTCCTCCTGCCGAAAATGAGAACGCTACACAACCAGCAACCTCGGGCGCAAGTGAGGCTCAAGATCTGCACCAGCCCCAGTTGCTCGCAGAGCAGACAAGACAACCTTCTCGTGGTGAATCTGCAATCCAAGAAACCTTGCCTCAGGTGCAACCACGCGACGCAGCTGTCTCCAATCCCCCTATCCCACAGCCAACACGCGTTGCAACCCAGTCTCCCGCTTTCGATGGAGCTCGAATCCGTGACATCCAGAGCAATCCTGTGAGCGACCAGGTGAGAGGTAACTCTCTTGTTGCTGAGGCCCACACAAATGATGTCAATGGAGACAATCTGCAAAGTGGTTTGAAAATTGAGCCCGGTACTTCTCTGCGCGAAGCGATTCATGCGACGGAAGAGATTGACATGATAGATACACCAACCCCGGACGCAGAGGATGGTGACTTCACAATGGAAACCACACTCGCACTCGAAGGGGCACGTTCAAGTTCCAACCGGCCGGTCGCTCGCGCTACAGCACAGAAATGGACGGATGAGGAAGAAGAAGCAATGATCGAAATCATCCATGCCTTGATGAACGACAACAATAGGCCGTCAGGAAAGGTCGCGATGTGGCGAGTTGCGTCCGCATTAATGAAAGAGAAAGGTTATGATCGTGCGTTTGAGAACATGATGGCCAAATGGTCCTCTTCAACTCGGCAGAAGTGTTCAGATCGCAATTTGGACTGGGCGGCGTCCGTGATGGGCAAGATGCCTCATTCAGATGTGAAGCGGAAGCGACAATCGGGAATGGGCGGCCAGTATTCAGACTCTCAAGCGAACCCCGGAACGAGGAATCGCAAGAGGAGCAAGCTCTCGAAGGTCGCCGACCAGAATGGTAGAGGTCGGAACACGGCTGCGGCAAACAACTTCTCGTCCTTCCTACCGGGAAATCAACTGCGTCCTCAATTGACATGGGGACGAGCCGCGAGTGACGTGGTAGAAGTCAACTGGGCCCCAGATGGCCGACATTTCGTCGCAGGGAGCACGGCCGTGGTAGATCCTGCCGACACGGAGTTCAAAGAAAACCGGCCACGCAATCTCCTTTACGGGTCGCGCGATACTGATACCATCAGAGAACTTCCGGACCACCGTGAGCAGCGACCTGGACAGACTACGACGGAATCACCTGGGTATTTTTACCAGACAGTCAGTGCCGTCCGACATACGAGCAGCGGGCATCGGATGATCAGTGCTGGGTTCGATCGGGTTGTTCGGTTCTGGGACGTGGAAAATGAGTCCTCCATCAGGCTTACAGGAAGTGTTCGGTACGGAAAGCCCCTGCAGGTCCTTGATCTGGCCGAAGGCGATGAACCTCTTGTGGCGACAGGCACAGAAAGTGGGACCAGGTCCGTCCGAGTATTCTCGGCAGCCTCTCACCTGAGAGGCACACCCGAATCCATTTGCCCACTACACAATCCCAAACCATACAAGCCAAATTTCGCCTATTCGCCAACCTGTCTCAGGTTTGGTCGCGGCTGGTTTAAAGACTGGCTTATTGGTGGGTTTGGGCAAGACGCTGCCGACGGGAATCCCAGTGGAGACGGTAGGATCAAGGTCTGGCGCTTTCATGGCGGCACCTTTGATCAGATTCCCGTTGCAGAGGGCAACACCATCGTGTTTGATTGTGCTTGGTCTCCCAGCTCCCCGATGTTCGCAGTCGGATGTGCCACCGATCTCTCGACGAGGCAAGATCCAGCAGAGTGTTCGATCGTCAAGCTCTTTTCCACACAGCGGCCTGATCCGGTGGGCATATTGAGCTGTCGCGCCAAAGATATGAATGAGATTACAATGTCAGGCGATTTGGTGACAGCCTCGTGCACCGACGGGGCGACTTATGTTTGGGACATGCGCAAATCGCAAAAGCCACTTCACCGCCTCGCTCATGGAACTCCCGTTCTCAGACTCCCAGCAGGCATCGACCGCGAACTTAGTGACGTCGGGGTCAGGTTTGTCGAGTGGGATCATGAGCCCGCCCAGCTGTACACCGGAGGCAGCGATGGGATTCTCAAACGCTGGGACATTCGCCTTTCTCCAGCCGATGTGTGCATTGGGGATATCGCCGATGTTGGCGCGGAGATCATGTGTGGGCGATTTTCACCCGATCATTCGTCGTTGTTGATCGGCGATGATGATGGGTACCTGCATCTCCTCAGCAAGTCCACCACGCCGATCCGGGAAGGCAAGTTCAAATTCGAAGCAGCTGGTCGATGAATGAATCGGATCGGAATTGAGCAAGAAGTCGTCACCAGGAGAAGTGAGATGATGGAGAAACAGATTCGACTGCTAATGTTTAATGATGCACTTTGCTTGGACACTGGAAGGAGAGGAAGCTCCAAGAGGAGTGACACAAGATCATAATGGCCGTGTGAAAGATGGACATCAGGACCCTGGACAAAGTGTACAAAAAAGAAAGCAATGAAGACATAATGAGGCAGCCGTGTGCACATTACCCTTTCGAATAGGTATGACAATGTCATCTCCTGTTACAGCCTACAAGTATCTGGGAGCAAGCACTTTCACAGCTTAATGTCACAGACTTCACAGTGGAGACAAGACGATATACTACCTTACCTGTCATGCCATCGATGCCGCAGAGTAGGGGACGTACTGGCATTCCTCGTATATTTTAACTCTACTTGTAAGTATCCGGACTCCGGAGCAACGTGACTCCGACCATGCTTGAATTTCTTGTTTCTGTATGGAGTGAGGTAGTACTCTGGACTTGATTCCTAAGCAGTTCCAACCTGCTTTCCTTTCAGCTCCCTACTTTTGAGTACGAGTACGAGGATTCCACCGAAGATCTAGGTCTACATACATAGATCTTGCCGCTCGGAGCCGGAGGGCATTTCCCCGCCGCAAAAGCTCGGGGCCGAACCGGGCTCGTAAATTCGCGATGTCTCGGGTGCTTTTGTCTACCTTAGGTACTTGACTTGATGACAGATGAAGATTGTACTGTAGAACCCAGGATAGCCTGTCACGGGTGACAAGGGGCTATTGTGACACGACACTATGTCTGAATATCATAGCGACTCCGCGAGCGGGGTCTGTAAAGCAGACCAGCTGGGTATTTGAAATACTTGTTCTTATAGAAAGAGCTGAGTGACTCCACGTCAATATCCTCAAGGATATTCAAGTAATATTTTACTCAGCATCACTGCCACCGACTGGTACTTGCGACTTTCTGCATCGTGTCTAATATCTATTTTCCATTTCCATTCACTGTTACTGACTTCCGACGACGACAAGGCCCTGCGCCTCCCTTCCTCCCTCCACCAACAACACAAACCTCCTTCTCAATCATATCCCGTCACCCACAGGAATGAATGCATAATGGCTCCAAAGAAACCCATCCCCATCCCAATCCTCACAGCAGGCCGTACATGCCTCAGCGTCGTCGCCATCGTCACCTCTGCCGGATGCTACGTCGCCGATTGGAACGACACGCACGTCATGAACCCGAAGTGGCCACCGCACGCGCGCTTCCACAACGGTCAGACTATGTCGATGGGTCTCTGTCTGGGATTGATTACGGCTTACTTTGCGTGGCGGCCTTTCTTCAAAGGGGAAGGGAAAGACGAAGAGATCCAAAGTGTCACCATCGCAGCCGTCATGGGATCCTTGTACTGGATCACGGGCATGAGTGCGATTCTCTACCCGGGAACCAGGTGGATGGATCCGGAGTTTGGGGACGAGCACGAGGCTCCCCAGGTGCCGATATTTTCTGGGCTGATTGCTCTGGCTTGGTTGGGTTGGTTTCTGGAGATGAGGAGGTTGAAGAAGCTGGCCCAGGTGGAGGCGAAGGTGAAGGCTTGAAATGAAGTGGTTAAGTGCTGGAAAAGTAGGACTGACTGGCCGTGAAGGAGAAGTTGGATGAATCTGTGCAGTTTCTGAAGTTTCTGAAGTTTTTCTTTATTTAATGGTCGATCTTCAGAGAGAAATCTACATGCGACACGCCCTGGTGTACGGCGCTGGTCGAGATGATGTCGATATCTACAGAGGACAAGGTCAGCGGGCGTTGGATCTTTGGATCTTTGGACGAGAAGAAAGGGCGACAACGACAACGACTTACCGTTATTAATGTACTCCTTGACGTTGGCCTCTGTCAGCCCGCCACTGCTCTCCAGCAAGACGTGCTTCTTCCCCTGCCACCGCTGCTTCAGGCTCCTCGCTGCAACCTTGAGCCCGTCGCCGTCAAAGTTGTCCAGCATGACCACATCAGCGCCGGCCTCAATGGCCTCGTCTGCCTCAGCCTCCGTCTGGACTTCGACCTCAATCTTGAGCGCGAAGCCACCGACCGCGCGCGCAGCCTTGACCGCATTCGTGATGCTGCCTTTAGCCCAGATGTGGTTGTCCTTCAACATAATCATGCTGCTCAGGTCGTGTCGATGCCCGTCGATCCCGCCCACCAGCATGCCGTACTTCTCCACGAGCCGGAACCCCGGTGTCGTCTTCCGAGTGCCCGCCAGGATGCCCTTGTACCCGGCGCCTCGAACCAGCTCCAACATCGTCCGGCTGCGTGTGGCCACGCCGCTGCACCGGGCCAGCGTGTTCAGCGCGACTCTTTCACCCAGGAGGAGCTTCCGCGTGGGACCCTTGACGGTCGCCACCTTGATCTTGCCACCAGACTTGTCAGGGTCGAGGTACGTGCCTTCGCTGTAGTGCCATTCGACGGTGCAGTCGAGCTGGCGGAAGACCTCGTCGAAGAATGGGACGCCGGCCAGTACGCCGGGCGACTTGCACAGGAGCTGGGCCGTCCGCGGAGAGGAGCCCACGACGAAGCCTCCATAGTCGAACGAGGGGGTGTCTTCTGCTAGCCAGGCGGTGATGTCTGTGGTGAAATGGGAAGGGAGGAGGTCTGCAAGGCTGCCGTGGGCGTGGCTGGCTTCGGTCGGGAGAGGGAGGCCGGCGGCGGAAGCTGGTCCGTTCGTACTGGACGACATGTTTGTGGAGGAAAGGAGGATTAGGAGGATGTATAGAGCGAGGGAGGGAGGTTTGGAAGCTGTGAAGCGTGAAGAAGTGGTTTGTTTAATGAGGGATCTGTAGACTCGGTGAGTCGTCTGTATTCTTTATTCTTCGAGTCTTCGATCTTCCGCTTTCTCGCCCGCAGCCGACAAATTTCCCCGCATCCGCATTCGGTACAGCTTCCGCTTCCTAAATCTCCCGAGGCGACGAGGCGGCAGCCCCTTTTTCGTCTATCAGACCAACCAACTCTAGTAGGTCATCCTATACGCAGTATGATAAATGGAGACGTGGCTGAGATGCGAAAAGTCAATAATCTACAAAATTTCGGGTCGGATAGTCGGATCTCTTAGTATCGACCATTGAGCAAACCCGTGCCAGTGCCCCCGATGCCCAGGTTTCGAGTTGGTTGAGGTCGGAGCAGCGAGACTCAAGAGAGAAGGCATTTCCAATCCTTGCTTGCTTGCGCCTCAAGGGACACATGTCTCAGTGCTCATGCTTGGGCTCATGTATCAGACAGCACATCACGGGCATCCAGACTCTGCACGTCGTCTGTCGTCGAATCACCCCCATCGAGAGCCCAGGCTGAACCGTGAACGTCTCTGCCGAAGGTGCTGTATATCGACCATCGGGCGCACTTCGGGCTCGCCCTGAAATGTCGGTGACTGCCACCTTGCGAACGGGTTCGTCGAAACGACCTGTTATTGGTCCGATGTGCTCTGTGATGAAGTTGAGAGCGACACAAAGCCCATCAACACGGATTTTGGATGCATGTTCGAGGTCCCCTTCACATGTCTCGGTTATGTGTGTGTCACTGTCTTCGTAACTTGCTTTGGGAGGCGGTTGAGCAATGCGAAAGGGCCCTGTGCCCTGCATCTGCCAGGCATGGCAATACTCCTGCTCGAGCAAATCCACACTTCGGGCAGAGTCCTCCAGTATCGAAAAGTGCGATAGATCGACAAGAGGCGACCAGTGTGGGCTGTGGACCAGGCTGGCGCGAGCTCTTTATTGACATGGAAGATATACAGGACCTCAGATACCTGAAGGGCCTGGGCTGATCTGTCTCGGACGCCCAGGGCAATTGCAACTCGCACAGCAGACTCTTGATGGGTGTCATATTGAGGTTGGCAGCAACGCTCACACATGTTGAACACCTCTGGGGTTGTCCGGAGGTCCAGCCTTCAGCCTATTCCCACAGATTCTCTGAGAGTCCTTTGCACCCCTTCGACCCCGGATCATCGCCTCAACATGCCGGCTCGCCCAATCCAGGGCCTGAAAGACATTGGAGCCCATGTCCAATATGTTGTTAGTAGGCTGCTGTGTTTGTGTCATTGTCCGTCCTTCCCCTCCCAGAACACCAAAGGCGCCTCCCGGGGTGTATTGCAGGCCGCGTACAAACGAGGCATGCACCAAGTTTGGATCTCCGCCAACGAGTCATTCGGGCACCAGCACGTCTTCTCGCAGGGGGGCTGAGCCGCAGATGATGTGCTGGAGGCCAATTTCCAGAGCCTCAGCTAGCCATTCGGTTCTCTGCATTGTCTTTGGCTTCTTGACACTGGAGGCTGAGCTCAACTCGGGGTCTTCCGCTGTTAAAATTCTAGATGTTAGTGACGCAAGGCAGCGTACTCAGGCGCATGGAGCAGACAACGCGGGATGATGTGCCTTGTCCAGTCTGGACTGGACGGGGGCTGGCATACACCGCCCCGAGGAATATGGCACAGCATCGGCACGCGGAGGACTTGCGTTATGGTCTTTCCAAGAGGCTAGCAGCCTTCATTGACTTGTCATGGTCGAGACGACGCTGCCTCAGCGTCTGCGCTCAACTAATCACCGCCAATAGTGAGAGTGCACAGTCCCTTCCTGCACCAAGTAAAAAGGAGTTAGGAGTGGCCGTCCTGCCTGCGCCCGCGCCCGTTGCATGTGGTGCATAAGCATCGGAGTTATCCCACAGGCGTGCTGCACCATTGCTCCTTCAAGTCTCCCTATCCTCGCGGACGGATCGGCCAAAGAGCCTGGAGAGGCCCAAAAGGGGCTAGTAGCAGGATCGATTGACTGCGTTCTGAAAGGGACATCACAAAGGACTCTTGATCGTGGCGAAAGATGAATGCAGAGAACCTGTTAGATGGTTCGGCCACTCGATTCTCGTCAATCGCGCCTTGGGAGGACAGAAAGAGGTTGCCCGGACAGTAGTTGAAGCAAGTGACGAGTCTGTGAAACGGCCAGGTACATTCGATGGACACGATTTGTCGATCATCACCTGGTGGGGACAGTCCAGCTTTCGGTTGCCAGCAAAGAGGGCCTCAAGGGGAAAGGCTTCAGCATGATCACGGTTGTTCCATAAATCGTCTGCTGGGCCGAAACAGCGAACGAGGCTCATCGGGATCTGTTGAGATGGGCTTCCTGTATAGTAGGGACAAGCCTCTTCGTGCAGGCTGAGACAACGGGACCTACCTAGGGGCAAGATCGTCGATGCGAAGCCGGGCCTCTGAGAGGAAGATGCGCGTGTCTACATGCATTCTTGACTCCACCGGGCAGCGAGATATGATTGACTGGCTCCGATCCCACGAATCGTAATCCGCCACTTTACACGGTAGCACAGGATGGGTTGCTGTGTCACCTTCAGAGGTCTAGTGCTGGCCTGCTGAGACTCCCCAAAAGTTTTCAGACGTTATCGCTCCACGTGGTGAGCCCAGTGATGGATCCCAGCTCTTCCCCTGCGAATCCTCCATTGGCACCCAAGAGGCGGCGGGAATTGGGACGCTGAGGATGCTCATTTGCTGAGGATATTGACAGATAGAGGCCAAGGCTGGGACTTGAGGTGACCTGCCACGAAAAGTTGCTGTCAGCACGATCGGCGTGGCAGGTCCGTCATGGTCATGGGTAGATCTCGGTTAGAATGGAGTATCCGAGATACAGTACCGTTGAGAGTGTCGGTTTCGGCCTCGCGAGGCTCTTGTGCTAACTCGCTAAGTTGTTTGCGTTGGGTTCATCCACTGGTTGGCGATCAGGGCAAACGTGGTGCTGGCCAAAGATTGGCCGCGCAGATGTAGACCGAGACGCAGAGACAGGGAGTCTGGAGAAAAGTTTGGGCGGCTACCCGGGCAATCTGCATCTGCAGGACCGACTCTAGACTCTGGATCTGTACAAGAAGATGAGGTGCAGCATGGAGAGGTTGCTACCTGCAGATACGTGCCGACGGGGAAGGCTGATCCTGGAATACCGGCGTGTGAGGTTCATGCGTTGGCTGCTCCAAGACACGCGACAGGGATGATCGGGTCGATGCAGGCGTCCAGGAAGGCCACCAAGCAGCATGGGGATTGAGGAGGGGATGCGTGGTTAGCTGGAGCGCTGTGTTCAGGAGAAGGCTGAGCGAGAGCAAGAGAGAGATACCTTCCGGAGCACTGAGTACCGCGGGCACAGAACGCACATTGAAGTAGATGACCTCAGCAGCGTTAAGCGATATGGATGGCGACAGGCCCGGGCTGCCCTTCGATGTGTGTGATGGGAAGTGAAAGAGAAGAGGGCAGAGGAAGATGAAGATGAAGGAGAGCGCAGAAGGTTGGGCGGCACGTGACATATAGTCACGTGGACCACAAGGCCGCATCTCGTTTCCGCCTCATGCGAGTCTCAGAGCCAGTACCACCAATGGTACCACCAACACCTTCGCTACCAGCACTGGACTTTGATCAGAACAGGCTAGAGCTCGAGATCGCTCGCCAGGTCCTCCCACGTTTGATACTCAAGCAAACATTCCACGCCATCTCCATCGCCATCGCCATCCCACCCCTTCGCTTGCCAAAGCAGCCACCGCCTCGTGAGAAGTCTGCTCGATGAGCTGCGGCCGCACCTCTCACCTCCAGATCCAGGTAACCAGGATCTTTGGCTGCGGTTGCGGGGCCGTGGCTGTTAGTCCGAGATGTACTCGCTTCTGGGGCCCCGAGAACCAGAACGGTCTCACAAAGCCAAAAGACCCCTGGCATTGCGACAACGTGTCTCGTGGAGCAATCCTGGGAGTCGACTTCGTTGGCCCGAGCCCCGAGTGCCCCGTCGAGACAAAGGTACATTGAGATTGGCCGAAAAACAGAGGCTCCATGTGTCTCCACCACCGCTCGAGCAAGGAGTACCCTCTTCCTGCGCCTGGCTCTGGTGAAATTCAAGCAAGCGGTTGAATGATGCATGAGAGTCCGTGGATCCACTCGCGAATGTACCAGCTCAGTCCTCGTGTATGCTGCGGCGCGAAAAGTAGCGGTGGGCTCTGCTGCGGCCCTTGGGGGTGCCTACGGCGCGAACCCACAGCGAGGAGAGGGCTTCTTTCGAGGGTTCTAGCACGCAGACTTGCTCATGATCTTGATTGGTGTCTGTCCCAGATGAAGACCATTTCGCTGATCTCACGACGCAGATATGATATGCATATGTCAACATCTTGCGAGGGGAAGCGACGCGGGCCCGGCCGGTACGGAGCGAGAAAGTCAAGACTTTGACAGGCTAACAAGGACAAGGGAAGTCGGCTTGAAACAGAAAGGAACCAGATCAGCAGCCATTGGGTAGAGCCTGGGGTCACGAAGCATCGCCACCGCTCCTCCTGGCGAAGCCTCGTTCTTTCTCGTGCTTCCAAGCAAAAACCCTTGGGCAATCCCCCTTCGCCAGGGAGCGTTATGTCCACACCCCGCCCCCTCAGACTCGCTGCTTCTCTACCTCGACTGGCAGCCTTTGTCTACCTATTTGCCAAATCCTTATCGGCTTCTCCACCTGACCCGGTCGACAGGCTAAAGGCTTCGACCCCCTGTCCGTCTCGACATCTGGTCCGCAGTCTGTTTTGACGCCAGGTCCCCACCAGGCAGCCTCCATCTCGAATATCAAGACGCACCCTTCCGTAGTCAAACCTGGGAGCATTTCATCTTACCTGTGACTTTATACTCGGTCTCATATCAACAAGCAGGCAACCATCTTGTCTTGCCTTTTCGCCTTTGACATCTCTCTGAAACCAGAGTCTCGACCTTGTCCTCGGACGTGATTATCTTGAACCAACTGACTGACCATTTCGCTCGCCACTACGTCGTGCAGACCTGCTCAGGTATCAGACCGATATCGAGAAAGACGTTGAGCATATCTTGGCCATTCCCGACAATTGAACTTGTCGATTCTTCTCTCTGTTGACAGCTGTGACAGTTCTGAAGTCTCAAAACTGTGTCTGTATCGACCCGATATCCGCTAGAATCACGTTTGACTTGCGTTCGATCAGTCGTTGCACTTCCAAGAATGACCGATTATGCGCCGCGCAGCAGCCAGGATTACAATTCTTTCTTCTCAAATCCGCAACTCGCCATGCCGCAGTATTCGGATAGCAACGGCCTCAGCTACCTCTACGGCAATAGTCCGGTTCAGTATCAGGCTGCTGGAGCTCCATGTTCAGCGTACTCACAGACCTTCGTACCTACTCAAGGAACATACATGCCTACCTCTGGGCTTGGGTTCCAATTCCCTTCTGCAAACACCAGGAATCTCACGCTTCCCTCCCAGTCTCGCACCCATCCACACCCAGCTTACTTCACTGCGGCTTCGTCCAACCATCGGGGCCCCATTCACAACCAACGCCTCGCTTCCCCAAGGGACCTCAACCATATGGATGGGACGGAATGTCAAGATTCGACAAACGAGGCGACTATGCTCTCAGAGCCCGTGGAGCCTCCTCTGGATGGGTATCCCAATGTCCACGAGTTCGATGAGCTCATGAAACGGTGGGTCTGGTGCAGATGAGATGGATGTCGAGCAAGTCTAACGTGAAGCCAATAGGTACGTGCAAGAGCTTTCGCCCAAGAAACAAGACAAAGCCTTGATCCATGCTCGACGAGCTGCCAACATCAGACATGTTCTCATTGATAAGAAGACTACCTCAATCGAGTCTGCGCAATTCCGGTGAGCCGAAACTCCGTGCATGCGATCCTCCGGACCCCAGGAGCGCCGACCACGACTAACGCCGCTCTAGGTTCTGGGTCAAGAAAATGTTCACACTTCAACCAGCTGATGGAAAGATGCCGGAGGTAAGACATATCAGGAACTCCGAACGGGTGTTGGGCTATACTGATGTGACGGTAGCAGATGAGAAAGATATGCCACGAAGGAAAGCCGGTTGCGGTACGAGAGAAGCTGTTCAAAATTTTGACCAGGGCCCACAAGCAATGCCAACATGGTGGTAGAGACAAGACTTCTGCTCAGGTCAGAAAGGTGTACTCATGGTTTGTTCTAATAAGGTCGTGTATTCGGTGTGGAACTTGCTGATTGCCATAACCAGGGTGCCCAAAGAGCTCATCTCGAGATTTGTCAAACTGTGTCCTACCTGCCAGGTCAGAAGAGGAACGAACCGCAATTCGCCGCCAACACCAGACAGGAGCCTAGAAGCAGCAACAGATGGGCACTCGGAGGAAGCAGCTCAGGCATCCTCGATGAATTCAAGGGCATTGTCGACGGCCACTGGCCAAACCTCGCTTAACGTCAATCTCCCGCTACAAACTGCAGGTTTCAAGGGTAGCTCCACGTTCCAGCAGCAAAGTCGCTGGATGACCCCCTTACAAACTCAACAAGCAGAGAATCATCATGTCTCACCGATGTCCACAGCTTCTCATCTCAGCAGTCACGATTCGTACAATACGATCCCCCCAATGCCCATGAACTGTACCAACGCCACACCTCCAGGGCTCTTTTCATCCGGCAATCCTTTTGCACATGGCCACTCACACCCATCTGCATATACATCAGAGTCTCTTTCCCGAGCCAGTCATGGACATATACCATCAAATCAGCCTTTTGAGCTCAAAGCTGAGCACCCCTACATGTGAAAAGCCAGAACATCGGCGTATCTCGATCCTTCGACCCCCTTACTGGGTCGCAGGGAGTCACCGGCGAACAGGATATTTCGGATTAGTGTGAATCAACACACCGTGGCAGGGAGAGAAGAAAATAAGAGCTTAGAGCTGAGAGTGACGACGAGCCCAGTAATGACGACAAAGAAATTGCGGCAGACACTCCTGCTCGCCAAGATCCGATACTGCCTCATGCCTGCATCAGGCCACCGCAGCTGGACCATGACCGTTTTTCTTTGGGCAACGGGCTCTGGAGGGTACAAACATTTGGCGCTCAAAAGGCTTTTGATTTTTGCCAGAAAGGCGTTCATTGTACATCTCCGGCCTGGTGGCAGGAGGATGTTAGAACGTCACCCCATTTGCGCAGGATGTCTGACGGTCACAGGAAATGTTCCCAGGATTCATGATCACGACATCCAACGACACCTCAATCAAGCCTTCACTTCAGGAATGACGAACAATGACATTCAACAAGCACAGGGCACATCAGGCGCTGACCTCTCGGTTTAACGTCTATCCATACTACATAGGCTTCACACGGATTGGGGAGCAGTTGGGCCCGGGCCCCAGATTTGGTAGACTAAAAAGGCATTCAGTTCAGAGGAACCAAGGCTGGATCCGGAGTTACCACCGAAAGAGCCAGCAGTGCATACTAGAGTAGGTAGATGAACGCGGAGGGGGTCGGACGACCGGCATCCTTCGACGCTCCAATCTTCATAGACAGCAACTAAGTCCAAAGCAATCCATTCATCACAGAAAGCGACTGGCAGATGCGAACGAACGGGACTCGAAGATAGTCAAGTTGTCAACTATTTGGACTGAGGAGGAAATCTTGGCACCGAAGCGGAACTTTGCCAAGCCTCCGGAACATCGACTCGGCAGTGTCTTCACTCCTGACACTTTGCTCTTCCCCAACTCTCTGCACTGCCAAAGCACCATCCCAGAGAGACAGCGAGCGCGGCAGAAGACGGAATGCCAAACGCAGCATTGATTCAGTCTTCTGACTGTGAGGAGCCCAGCTGTTCTTCCAGCCCACTCTCGGTTCGAAAATGATCAGCGGAGATCCCACTGCGACCGCGTCTTCTTCGCGCGTGATGCGAGTGCCAGGCAAGTCCAGCTACCGCCTCCGAAAATTGACTATACGCTGCTGAAGAAAGAGTTCATTCCGCTTTCCAATGGTAGTCGGCCGCAGGATGGTCGGCAGGGGGCCTCGCCACTCCCTCTTTGCCGTAAATGTTCTCTCGGTACGTCCCTCCCTTGACCGCGTAGTCGTCCCAAAACAGGCCGCGCTTCTGCAGCTCAGGCAGCAAATGCTCGACGACCTCTTCGAACGTTTGCGGCATCAAAGCATACGCCAGATTGAAGCCATCGACATCAGCCTCTCGAACCCACCTCTCCATCTCATCGGCGACATGCTCAGGGGTGCCCACCACAGTCGCTCCAAGACCACCCACCTTGATGTGGTTCGCGACCGTGTGCTTGGTCCACTTGGGCACACCAGGCTGCGACTTTGACCAACCCTCAACGGCGGATCGGATCGCGTTGGATTCCACGTGTCGGAGCTCCTGGTCGTCGTCATACTGAGCCAGGTCGATACCCGTCCAGCCGCCGAAAAGAGCCAATGCGC
This sequence comes from Exophiala alcalophila, assembly GCA_001599775.1. Taxonomy (NCBI): domain Eukaryota; kingdom Fungi; phylum Ascomycota; class Eurotiomycetes; order Chaetothyriales; family Herpotrichiellaceae; genus Exophiala; species Exophiala alcalophila. The sequence continues at coordinate 3,299,160 of BCHY01000005.1, read as the reverse complement.
CATCCTCAGACCCGAGCGCGACATACTCCTGATACTTGCTTTGAGCCTCCTCCAGCGTACGACCGAGGATGGGGCAGAACATGGCCAGGAATTTGATGGACGATGGATCACGTCCAAACTCGTCCTTAGCCAGAGCCCGGATTTCGGCAATGTTCTTGGCTACGACACTGGGACTGTGGCCTGCGACGAAGATCGCCTCCGCATTCTTAGCGGCGAATGTCTTGCCTGCCTTTGAAGTACCTGCTTGCATGATCACAGGTGTCCGCTGGGGAGACGGCTCGCATATGTGAGGCCCCGGGACGGAATAGTATTTGCCCACGTGGTCGATCTTTCGAACCAACGACGGGTCCGTATAAATGCCGGTCTTACGGTCAAGCTTGACCGCATCATCTCGCCACGAAGATTGCCTGGAAGATGAGAGTCAGTCGCCGAACACCAGATTTTCGCCTTGAGAAGACGCCCGCGAGGAATCGCTTACCAGAGCTTGTACATGACTTCGACGTATTCCTCGGCGATGGCGTACCGCTCATCGTGCTCTGGCTGTTGACTGTGCCCGAGGTTCCGCGCAGCAGAATCAAGATACCCCGTCACAATCTGTGGGTCAATTGTCAGTCACCGGAACGAAGAGCAGGATTGAACGCATTAGCGGTCGTCAAACTGACATTCCAACCTAGCCTGCCTCCAGAAAGGTGATCGAGCGTGCTCAAGCGACGAGCAAGGTGGTACGGTTGCTCGTAAGTGGTGGCAACTGTGACCCCGAACCCAATACTTTCGGTTGCAGCGGCCATGGCAGACACCACTGCCAACGGCTCGTTAACTGGCCACTGGGCCCCGGACACAATGGCCGGATTTGGATTCTGTGGCCCTTTGTACACATCGTACGCGCCCTGGCATCATGACGAGTAAGCAAGCTGATATGTTTTGGTTTGTGGAATTCGCAGACAAACTCACCAGAACATCGGCGATGAAGATCCCGTGGAATTTCCCACGCTCTAGTAACTGCGCGAGGCGCGTCCAATGTTTGACTTGGTTGAATTTCCACGACTGGTCGTCTGGATGCCTCCACAGCCCCGGAGACTGGTGGCCGCTGCAAGACTCGACAAAGGCATTGAGGATCAATTTCTTCTTGGCCTGCCCGTTGTGCACGCCGTTTGTGCCGTTTGTCACAGATGTACCAGTCATTCTTTACGACTTGGGGATGTTCAATGTTCGATGAAGAACTAGATGAGCAAGGCGAAAGGCTGGGTAATATCGTGGACATATTCGGGATGTCCCCTCTGACCCCGTCTTGGGCCCCAGTGCCCCCACCAATGTCTAGTCCACCTCTGGACTCCCGAAATGAGGTCAGTGAGTCGCTCTATTCCCGTTTGAAGCGCTGCAAGTTGAAGGAAGATGGTGCAAATTCGGGATGATATGACACCATCGTCACGTGAGACCCACTATTGTCAGCCTTGCCGAAACTCGCTGCCAGACTTTGGGCGTCAATCTCATCAACCTCTCGCTATGGCGTGATTGCTGGAGGAACAAAAGTCCGGATACGCTCTAGGATTGCTCGTGCTCAAGACATTCGTCGAGTCATCGAGTCGTCGCCCTTATCAATGCTCTAGCGTGGCTCGGAACTGGTACGTTCCCTGAATGCCCCCACACTCGCGCGGCGCTTACAAGGTTTGGCACGAGAATGAAGCGTCAGAGACTCGAAGCAAAGACGAGCTAAGCAAGATCTACAGCGGTGCAAAGTCTGAAGCGCTCACTGTTTTTTGAGCACATCATAGAGCATGATATGGTATCAGGAAGGCTTGCGAGTCTTACCCCCAAGTTTGCAAACCTTGCTGGATTGCTTCGGAGTCGGAAGAGGGGCCCCTGCATGTGAAAGAACGGAGGGGTACCCGACATTTTGGATGCATATAAGGTGAGAAAGGTAATCCACGTTTTGTATATTGTGCAAGTCCTTCATCTCCATCATTTTGTTCTTACCCCCAGGGTCTTTTCTCCGAGAGAGAAACAGTCAAAATGGCAGGCTCCTCATCAGACTCGGCCTCCTCGTCCAATGGGACAATCAATCCACCATTGTCTCAAGCCGTGGGCTACATCGTGGTTGTGCTCATTGGCTTCATCATCGCCCTGGTCATGATATTCATCACCAGGCTCATGAAAAGAACCGTCGGCGAGGACAACTCAAAGACGGAGATGTTCATGACCGCGAACAGGAGCGTCCGCACCGGTCTCACGGCCAGCGCGGTCATCTCCTCGTGGCTATGGAGTACGGCTATGCTGGGAAGTACCTTGGTCGGATACAATTTTGGCGCTGCCGGCCCTTTCTGGTTTGCTGCCGGGTAAGTGTCTTGCGTCTCCCTGCACTGCATGTGAGCATTTTTCTGACAATTGTGGACACAAAGATGCTCGCCCATGATCGTCTTCTTCGCATTGATTGGCATCGCCTGCAAGATGAGAGTCCCCGAAGCCCACACACTGCTCGAAATCGTTCGCATCCGCTATGGACAACTGGGCCATATTGTATGGATCGTGCTGTGTCTGATCAACAACATCATTGCTGTGGCAAATATGCTTCTCGGAGCGAGCGCAGCTATCACCGCACTGTGAGTTGTCATCCCATAGCCAGGGGCACCGACTGACTCGATATACAGGACTGGGATGCACATCATCGCCGCCACCTTCTTGCTCCCCATTGGGGTCATCTTGTACACCTCCGTTGGGGGCATCAAGGCGACGTTCTTGACAGATTACTTCCATACTTTTGTCATCCTCATCATCGCCTGCTACTTTACCGTCAAGACGTTCACCGTCCCCGAGATCAGCTCTCCGGGGCATCTGTACGACCTCGTTATCAACGCCGGCCATGAACACCCGGTATCCGGGAATCATGATGGATCGTACATGACCATGACGAGCCACGGGGTAAGTCGATCATTCTTAATGATCCTATAGACAGCCACCTTACTGACCCATCTTGTCTATATCAGGCCATCCTCTTCGGAATTATCCACATCCTTGCGAACTTCGGACTGGTCATCATGGACACAGGATTCTTTGTCAAAGCATTCAGCGCCGCACCTCAGTCCGTCGTGCCGGGCTACATTGTCGGAGGCATCGCATACTTCGCCATCCCCTGGGCTCTCGGGACCTTGATGAGCTTCGTCGCTCTCGGCCTGGAAAATGACCCCCGGTTCCCAACGTATCCCCGCCGCATGAGCGCGACGGAGACTTCCAACGGTCTCGTCCTGCCGTATGCTGCGATCGCGGTGGCCGGCAAAGGCGGTGCGGCAGGGATTTTGATCATCACTTTCATGGCTGTGACGTCGACTCTGTCGGCCCAAGTGATCGCGGTGTCGTCCATTATCAGCTTCGACATCTATCGCCGATACATCAACCGCGAGGCTACCGACCGGGATGTCATCCGCTGGAGCCACATCGGTGTCGTCGTCTTCGGTCTGTTCTCGGCCCTGTTCTCCACCGCCTTGCACTACGGCAAGGTCGATCTCGGATGGACGCTGTACATGCTGGGAGTCTTGACGTGCCCGGGCATCTTCCCGACCGTCTTCACCATCCTATGGAAAAAGCAGTCCAGAGCGGCTGCGATCATTTCCCCGTTGCTAGGCCTGGCCACCGGCATCGCCGTCTGGCTCGGTACCGCACACGCATTCTACGGCAAGATCTCTGTTGCCTCGACGGGCCAGACACTGCCCTGCGTCTACGGGACTGTCGCCTCGGCATTTAGCCCAGCGGTCTATTCCATCACGATATCTCTGTTCCGGCCCGCAAACTACAAATGGGCGGATTTCCGCAATGAGAAGCTTGCCTTCGACAGTGACGAGGACGTCAGCACGACGCATTCTCACATCGTCGAGGAAGAAGCGTCGAGCTACGCTGCCAACAAAGCCAAGTTCAAGCACTGGGGCAGAATTGCCGCGATCTGGTCCCTCGCCACCTTCCTGGGACACTGGGTGTTATGGTAAGCGCCGTATCCCGAATCGTTTCTTGTTTGTCCCCTTCGACTAATGTTTTTCTCTCTCAACAGGCCCCTCCCAATGTACGCGTCGAACTACATCTTCAGCAAGAGCTTCTTCGCCGCCTGGATCATCGTCGCCATCATCTGGCTCTGGGGCACCATGTTCGTGGCGGGCTTCTTCCCCATCATCGACGGCCGGGCTCAGATCAAGGCCATCTGGAAGGCCCTGCGCACTGGGCAGCCAGCGGTGGAGAAACGAACCCAGGCCGAGAGCGGAGTCAGCTCTGGCTCTGGCTCGACCACGGAGATTGAGATTTCGGCGCCGGTAAAGATATGATCCTGGGCTGAGAGAGACAGTCACGTCTGAGTAGGAATGCGGTGTAAACGGAATAAAACGATAGATAGACAGATAGATCTGGTAGACATGGATGATAGAAAGAATGGATGTTGTCCTACCCTATCGACATCCCGTGTCTGGTGGCCTCGAAGTCAGTTTAGGCTTCTCGGCGCAGTTTTCCGCGCAAGGAGCAAATCATGTTCACACAGGTCCTCGAACCATCATTCACTTTTCATCGTCCCGCCGTTCTCTGACTTTTGAGGTCCTCGACCATCATGATACATCCGACGGTTCCCTTGGCCGCCTTCGCTGGTTCCTTCTCAACCACGGCCACAGTACAGTCCAGGCATCGCAAAAGGTAATGTTTGCATACGAGAGAACAGTTGAAAGGATTTCGCGCGAGGTCTGGATAAAGATGCTATTCGATTTCTCGTCGCTGATGGCTCCGGCGAACCGTACACTCTCAGGGCTGGTTGCCTGGAGGTTAAACTCGCTCTCAAACTTCAACAGCATGCCAGGTCCTCAAGAGTCAAACGCCCCTTCTCGGTCGTAAAAGAGTTCCCTTGTCCGCGCAATACTCACCATTCCTCTCCCAGGAAGTTGCAAGTCGTCTCACCAACTTACTGATCTAAAATTTGAACCTGCTGCGAAACTCCTGCAACAATGGGCGCTCTCATCAGCATGGTCATCCCGGCCGTCCTCGTCGTTGCAACAAGCCCAACGACCTACATCGCCTCTGTGGCTGTAAGAGGTGCTGTCGCGGGATCGGTATGTGGAACAGGCCACTGTCGCAGGGAGGTCTCGAATCAGTCGAGCATCACCATTATGAACGGAATGGGCCTACGAGGGGTGGTGGATGGCAATGATGATCACGCGGCCGGAGTGGCGATCTACACATCAAACGACCCGGCTGAGGATATCTTGCAAGTAGAGCGGGCGCTGCTCGTCCCAGCGGACGACGTGGGGCAGAGATTCAAGCACACCTTCAACTCCGCTTCTGCTGCTGCTCCTCCTCCTCAGCGCATCTACATCACCAATTTAGGCGCGGCACCGCTTTGCATCGCGGGCGTCACGCTCACTTACCCTGGAGGCTCTTACTTGACTCTGTCCGGCGAGCTGGGAAATATCTGCGATGCCGACACGTACGAGTCCAATGTGCGTGTCCTCCCGGCCGGAGAGGACGGCGACAACACGCCCCCGTCGTGCATCTGGGTCGACCGGAACCTCTCAAACGGCATCCGTCTGCCGGGAATCATGCTGAACCTTCTCTCGACGACGAAGATCCCGGCTGTTCAACACGCTGCCTTCAATCTGACTTCGATCAAGGATCTCTGTCGACCTCCATTCATGAACATGGTATCGAGATCACCACCTGCCGCCCCGGGCCCCGCCCGCCTCCCACACGGACTCCCGCGCCGCCAGCTGATCGACCCCGTCCCTGCCCTCCTTGACGTCGTCAACTTCGACCCCGTCCCAGCCCTCGACCTCGACTTCGACTTCGACGCCCACGTGGTCAAGTCAAACCACTCGGCCTCGAGCGCCACGCGCATGTGCGAGAACAAGTTCTCACGAGGTCCGCACTTTGTGAGTTTCGCACAGAACCTCTTCTGCGACATGGTCACGAGGCATATCTACCCGGTGTGCGGGAGTGATGTGGATGTGGACCGTGGCGTGGTGGGTGGTGTGGGAGCGAAGTCTAAGATCTGCTTTGATGCGCGGAAGAATAGGCTTGTTGAGATTGAGGAGGGAGATGTTGGTGATGATGGTGATGATGAAGACGCTACTACTGCCTCGGAGGATGGAGAGCGGATCACATCGAGAGGCTTGGTGAAGGGAGGGAAGGCGACAAGAGAGAGGGTCATCAAGTCTTTTCGATATGTGGATGTTTGGAAGAGAGTTTGAAAACTGAGCATTCGCGGAGGTTGTTGTTTGCAGGTTGCAAGGGAGTTAGCTGGTCCGCGAGAGAGACTCAAACAGGGGGTCGCCTTCTTTGGCATAGTCGCAACTATCCATTTCTAGTTGCACAATATATCTTCGGTCACCGACTTTCGCGGACTGTCTCCTCGAGTGAGGTGTGGTTGATAAGGCTGAGTTGGATGTCAGCCCCCGGCGCGGGCCCCTGAGACTAGTAGTAGCGCCCGGGAGAGGAAGATGAATTCTCCGAGTCGAGTCCCAATGAGGCTAGAAAGATCTTGGCAGATTTGCGGTCTTTGCTGCAGGTGCAGGTGCGCGTCTGTGTCCTGCCCGCTTCGCCGCGATCCGCGTCAGGCGAAAAAAGTTGTTGAACAGGCTGGCAACTTACTAGTAATTGGTAGCAAATGCGCAGCGCATCTCGACTTCCCCCGTACTAGTACTTTACATTCAAGTGCAACTGTCTTACCTGCGCTCCTCAACAACACCACACTCATACTCAACCCTTCCATTGTCTTACCTTTCGCACCGTCACCGTCACCTGCGCACAACGCTCAATTCCAGAGAGACAATCACCTTCTCCCTCCTGTCCTGATCACGATCCCCGTCCGCGCAGCGCCCGGCTGCCGCACTCCAATTAGTTGCCCATCATGAACATCTTCAGGTTACTCGGTATGAGCGCGCGCACTCACCCACTCACTCACAATGGCTGCTGCAAGCGACGTGCACACTGACTGACTGATCTCTTGATTCACAGCTGACCTGTCCCATCTCTTCTCGATCTTCATCCTCCTCCATAAAATGAGAGCTTCGAATGTAATGGACCACTCCAGCACAACATCCCCTTTCCGTGTCTCCCCCCGAGTCACCTTACCTTCTTCAATACATACCGAGACAAAAACACCATTCGCTGACAACTGTGCAACCAGTCATGTTCCGGCATATCGTTCAAATCACAAGCTCTATACTTCCTGGTCTACCTGACGCGGTATCTAGGTCTGTCTTTTTATCCCTCGACGATCTACCTCACTCCTTTACCCCTTTCTCCGACACTGACTGAGTGCCTGGCCCCCCACAGATCTCTTCTGGACATTCACCGACTCAGCATGGAACACTGTCTTTAAGCTCATCTTCCTCGCCTCGTCCGCCTACACGCTCTGGGTCATGCTGAACGACTACAAGCCCACGCACGATCCCAACCTCGATACCTTCCGTGTCTCCTACCTGACTGGAGGCTCCGCCGTCCTCGCGCTCCTGTTCCCGTACCGCTGGACAATCTCGGAGATGCTTTGGGCATTCTCGCTCTGGTTGGAATCGGTCGCTATATTGCCTCAGTTGTTCATGCTGCAGAGGACGGGTGAGGCGGAGACCATCACGACACACTACCTGTTTGCACTGGGCATTTACCGAGCCCTGTATATCCCCAATTGGATTTACCGATGGTTTGCGGAGGGCCACTTCGATCCCATCCCGGTGATTGCCGGTATCATCCAGACAATCCTCTATTCCGACTTCTTCTGGGTGTATTACACCAAGTAAGTGCCCCCCCTTGCCAAGGATCTTTCAGATGTGGCGAAAAATGTCGGCTTTCGAAGATGTTAACCTTGGTTACCTGCAGGGTTCTCCAAGGGAAGAGCTTCAAACTCCCGGTTTGAACCAATCCCATTCTTTGCTACAGAGACATTACCGATCTGTCTCTCTCAAGCTTGTGTTATGATTGATTGATTGGGAAACAAACGAAAGGGAAAGAAAGAAAAGAATTTGGACTGTGAGGTGTTTGTGAACATGACGACACATTGGTCTCCAAGCGAGAAAATGCATGTGTACTACTACTACTGCAATGCGATCACGGCGGCCAGCGACCAAGAGACAGATTTTGTCTCGCAGAGCAGACATGACCTTGGGAGTACTTCTCCCATTTTTTACTTTTCATTACCAGGAGCTTTACCAGATGAACGAGCAATGCACGCACTGGCAACCTGGACTGGAGCTGGAGCTAGAGGCTGGTTTTTTGAGGGAGAACAAGGCAGCGAGACAGCCTGGAAATGAAAATGATAATAGCAACTAAAAACCTCTCTACAGCTCTTGATTTGTTCATTGCGTGTTCTTGTCGTGACCCTGTAGCTCGGGTTGCAGTGCTTTTTGCCTATGAATCCGCTACCTACATGTATGTAGTACTGGGCGAGTTCTCAACCCCGTCCGGTATTCACCAGGCATCAACCAAGTCTCCCTTGTTACGCTCACTGTATGAACACCTCAGTCACCAACCAATCTTCAAGGGTGGATCGGAGCATCATTCATTTTGACCCCCCAGATTTACTCGGCCACCGGAGCGAGTTCCCGCGCACCAAGCAAGTCATCCCAGACCACAAGGGAGAAGGGATAAGCTGGACTTCGGAGTCCGTACCTACAGTGACTCCGTGAGTGTCCAGGCTTTTCATTCAGTTTGGAGTATGTATGTGAGATTGTATGCTTGTATGTTATATGTATATGAAATACCTGATCTCATCTCCTCTCCTCTCTCTCATATCCTCAAATCCCATATCCCATATCCCACACGCTGTATATATGGCCGTAACATTTGGGTTTCAGAGAAATGATAAGGAAAGGTAGGGAAAGGATTTGTCGAATTACCCGTAGCCATCCATTGCAGTCGTAAAAATGTCGAGAGATAGAGAGGGGGTCAAACAATCACGGCCCCTTGCTCGACGGGTATAAAAGAGAACCCAGATAGGCATACCATCCCAAACGCCTCTTGCTAAATTCATCGAGAGTAAAAAGAAGACATCCCCGTGGTCTGGTCTGATGACAGTCCCCCCTCAAGATCACCAATTTCTCGTCGTACCCAGCACCGCTAGCACCACGATCAGTACACAGACGACCACTCCGACCGCACACATCCAGCGATTCAGGTTTCGCCACCATCGCGCATTCTGCCAATTCAGCTCCTCCATCCCTGCAAGCTGCCGCTCCAGACGCAGTCTCTCCAGAACGTCCATGGACTCCACCCGTTCCAAGTCTGACTGAGAATAGAATCGGGACGGAGGTTGAGAGTGGTATTGCGAGGGAGTTTGAGAAAACAGCTGAGATTGCCGTTGCGACTGGACCTCTTTCTCCAAGTCCCCAAAGTTGGTTGGCCGTTTGGGAAGAGGGAGGAAAGCAGCGACGAACCACGTCACCGGCAGAATGAAGCCGATGGTGAAACAGGCTATCTGAGCCGTCCGAAGATTCAGATGGCCAAAATCATCCACAAGACTCGGTGCGCTCCAGCGTGCCTTGGTGTTAAAGGGAAAACCAAAGCCCCTGGAAGCCGATGAGCCCGTGTTGAGTCGGTGATCATGATGCAGGTGTGGAGAGGCGGACCAGCGGCGAGATTGACGGTTTCCTCCCGGATAGTACATCACAGTATGATTCCCCGAGTCAGATCGAGATCGACTTGCGTCGTAGTTGTAGCTGTGGTGGCGGATCATGAAGCCGGATCCCCGACCATCCTGGAATGACTGCTCGTAGATCTCGACGACGCCTGCCCAATGTGATCGTGGATCGATGGAAGGCAAAGGGGAGGAAATGGTTCGGAAGTGGCTTGCGCCAGAGCGACTTGGAGGAGGGTATGACTGGCGTGGCGTGGTGATGGAGCGTGAAGCCATGGCTGCTGTCGCTGGACCTCGAACAGGATTCGACACCAGCGGCCCAATTCCAGGAAGGCTGTGAGATTTGCGTGCTTCCAATCTTGGTCGAGTTCTTGGAAGATTGATGGTCTGGGGAACATTGCGAACACTTGACCAGCTGTTCGATCTTGAGCTACCTGGTCGAGAAGGCGCCGTAAAGCCTGAAGGTGCTGGAACGGGCGCCGGGAGTTGCGGTGTCATATTGTGCAAGCTGGCGAAAGAGCCATTCGCATGTATAAACTGAAAAGCATCTCTGTAGACCCCCGAGTAATAACGTTGCGCCCATCCAGGAAGTGGGCTAGCGCTTGCGGTGCTGCCAGAAGACGTCGGACGAAGAGAAGCCGACAGAAAGCTGTGAGGTCGTGACTGCGTGAAAGATTTCATAGAATTAAGTTGCGGTTGAGATGTTCCTGGTGAGCCGATGTAGCTTCCGCTCCGGGTGCGGCGTATACTAGGGGATACTTTGTACATGTATTCGGACATTGGAAGGGCTGACACTGCGTCTGTCGCCTCCTCGGAATCATTTTCTCCATCGGAATCTGAGTCTGGGACGACTCGAACCGTAGAATGATTCGCAGATGAATTGATGATGTACGCTGATGCCGGTGCGAGTTCGTCAGAATTCAAATAGTCGTCCAAGTCATCAGGGACGAAAGATATGTCGCTCGTCGGCCTTGAAGTGGCCCGAGGACCTTCAGATGGCGCTGCTGACAGCCGAGAAGGGTTGTTATGACCTTCCGTCTCCGCCGAAACCGATCTTGAGGGTCGTTTTGGCACAACAAGCCCAAGAATTTGACTGATAGGCGGAGCTCGGACGATTGGGTACTGTAGGCTGGGCGGACTCGAGCTTAGCAGAGCCGCCTGGAGGTTGGTATGGGTCTCTGTGAGAGAGCTGCTTTCGCTTCTAGCCTGGTCATCTCTTCCAAGGACTTGGACGACAGGGCTGGATTCATCTCTTTGTTTGGAAGCGTATCGATGAACTGGTGGACTCGAAGCCAACGGATTCCTGGCTCCAGTTCTGTCTGCAAGCCGCCGAGCATCACCAGCGTCAGATCTCTTCCGTTTCCGAGAAGAGGTTGAGGAAGATCGAGAGTGGGTGAAATATGTGGATGACCGAGGGAGGCCCGCGAGAGGAGAGGACGTTCCCAACTTGATTACATTCGGGCTGGATGACTGATCGGTGCTGGAGAAATGTTCGATACTCGAGGAGGGGGCAAGACGGACGAAGTTAGGACTTGATGAGCTTTCTTGGTGAGGGTCGGATCTCGGGGCCGCTCCAAATGGTTCGAACACGGGACTGCTGTGGTTTTGGAACGCCGCGGGCTGCGGACTTGAGGTTACCCCAAGGACCCTATAGTTTGGACTTGAAATGGCTGGAGTTTCCTCCGTTATTGAGGTGAACGAAGATCGGGAAGGTAGTCGTTTGGCCACTCGGCTTCCCGAAGGTAAACTGGGCAGCCACGACAAATCATCGGACGATATCTTCCGGATCGATTCCCAAGCGTAAGCGCCGGCCAGACTCTCGCTCGAACTGATACTTCTCAATCGGATAGAGCCTGCGGTGGTGGGTCGGAGAGGAGGTGATGTCGCTGTCGATGGTCGCGACGCCTCCTCGGCTTGTGCTTCATAAAGATCCCGCAGTGCTTTGACTGATCGTTTTAGCCTGACCGTATGATGCGGTCCCCCTCGGGAGCTCCGCCCTGTTTCGCCCTCGAGTGAGAGTCCCAAAGTGTCGGCATATTCACTGGGACCGGCGCTTTTCTGCCCTCGAAGAGAACTGGGAAGAAGCACATGGGCTTGCTTGGTAGGGAATGGAGTACTGTTGAATATGCTCGAATTCTCTTGGTCCGACCGAGAGTCTTTGCGCAGGCGGGAGGACAGCTCATTTGCTTGCGACGGAGTTCTTTCTTGCAGTGGTGTTCTTTTCGGAGAGGTCCTCTTCGGCGATCTCTGCTTGACCGACGAAGGGGACGAGGACATGGTTATCGCATCGTCGGAGGAAAGGCTGATTCAACCAGGAACCGCTGGAGGTGGGTTTGAGATTCTGGAGTCGGGTGCGAGGGAGTGTGGAATTGGGGTTCGGATGTCCACGGCGCAGGACAGACAGTGTTGAACAGGTAACGAACGACTGACGGTGAGCTAGACGGGCCGAGTCAACAATGTTCCAAGCTCGACGGTGTCAAGATGGACGAGTAGAGGCTGAGAGTAGTTGCGAGCGTCAAACCATTCAAAGTTCGGAGGACTGGGATGACGCCGGGGCGGAGGTGCATATGCAAGCTGCAGGGCGAGTTAAATTGAGCGATGTTCCGGTGACTGACAGGAGACATGCATTTGACCGTTGATGTCTGAGATTGCGAATCGGGAGTGTGCCAACAATAACGTCAACAGTGCGTGTGGTCAGGAATGCTGAATATTTGGGCAGAGATATTTGTGTCGATTGATCTTGTGCGTCGGTCGTTGGTCGCTGGTTGAGTATCCGTCCTGTGCTCCACGGTCCAGCACTTGCAGGACGGGAGGAGGAGGGAAGCGCCGGCCGCAATCTTGAAGGCTGAAGGCTCAAGCTCCCGATCGATATCGGGACCCGGGAGCAGGGACTCAGGGGAGAAGAATTCGTCGAATGCTGGCCGTTCTTCTGGGGGATTGCGTCTTGACTCTTATTAGACCAAGTAAATTGTGGGTGTTCGGAAATGATCTTGCGCAATGTCCAAGTTGTACCCGTATTCTTGAGGGGCGCAGCCTCCGCAAGTCCGCGCAGACCAGGACTCCGCCATGAGCGCGGTCAATTGCTTTTGTGTCAAGGAGTGTCATAGAAGCGCGTCCGTGTCTCGATCGCATGGCAGATGCAAGGCAGCAAATTCCCCGATTGGCGGAGAGCGCGTCGCGAAATGAACGCGACAATCTGGCCGAGGTGGCGGTGGATCAGCAGGAGACCAGGAGCCTGGAGGCTGAGACTCGAGAGACGAAGCAATAGTCTAGTCGACCTGACAGCGGGTGACAAGGATTGACGAGGGGGCAACATGCCCACCATGGGACAATCGGAGAGGGGAGAGGACTCAGGACTCAGCGAGTGCGTGAGTGCGAGAAGCAGCGTACCACGCAGGTAGAAGAGACAGAGGAGTGGAGCGAGTAAGTACGTACTCCGTACAAGTAGAGTCAGTCCATGCTGGGAAATGCGGCTCCAGGCTGCGCTTTCCCCTCTGCTCTCACCAGTGCTACCAATGTACCAGCCCTGGTTTCTGCCTGTGCCTCAGACACGCAGCTTATTATTATTCCCCCTTATTCTGCTACTGTACGTACTCGTACATGGTCGTACAAGCCCCCTTACCTGGATAGTCACGTGGCTCGGGCCCTGTTCACGTGATGAGTCACGTGTACTATCATGTGATATGACTCCCCGCCTCCATTTCTCTTCCAACTTCCAACTTCCAACTTCTTGCACCCTCGGCATCCTGGTCGGTGCCTATTATTGACCACTGACGACACAAGGCCCATCTGCCTCGATGGTCAGTTCCATCCAGTCATGCACGGCAGTACGATGCATCATCATGTCCCTCCGCGCCTCCAGTCTGGAGTCTTGTCTCCCGCCTCAGGCCAATTGTGGCTTGCGACCTCTGACGTCGTACTTTTTTTCTCTCCAGCCGCGTTGTGGCTTCGAACATGGTACGGGGTACAAGGATGATGAAAGATGGACCAGCCATCTATCCTCACCCCGCGATGACTCCTTGCTCCTCTGCCCTCTTTATTAATGTAGCTGGTCTCTGTCCGCATCTCTCTTCCCTTTGCTCCCCCGCGAAGTTGTCGTCTCTTTTCTCCCCCTTCCGTTGTCGCATTCGCCTTGTCTCCCTCGAACTTTATCCAAACCCTCCTCTCTGTGCCGTATCCGTCTCACTTTGACCCTCGACCTCCGGTGGACTCGAGAGTTCTGTCTAGGAGCTATGGATAACGAGCCCTCCCAAGAGCATGAGCATGAGCAAGATCAGAAGAAGGAGAAACCCCTCAATGAGTAGGTCATCTGCGACGGCGACGGCGCCCGCGCTATGCTGCACAATCACTACTCGAGAAGGCGACTCACCGGTCGTGCACAGGCTTCTCACCTCTTCACTCGTAGATATCTACGTTGGCCCAGAGTCCACGCACTGGACCCTCCACGAAAGACTTGTCACTTACCATTCACCGTTCTTCTCGTCCATCTTCTACGCCGACGACAAGATCGAGGAGAAGAAGTCCCGGGGAAATAAGTCATACGGCCTCCCGGATGAAGACGACTATCCATTCGAGCTGTTGGTGGGATGGCTGTACTCAAGATCGATCCGCGCGCCCCAGAGTGAAAAAGACGTTGGCCCGTTGCTCGACCTCTACCTCCTTTCTGAGAAATTCCAAATGAAGAAGCTCGGGCTCGAAGTTGTCGAACTGGTCAGAGAGTGGTACCACACTTCCTCCACATACCCGGGTCTGCGCCGGGTGCAATACATATACGCCGAGACTGAGGAGGACAACGAAATGCGCGAAATGATGGTGTCTTCGATCGCGCGCCAGTTGACCACGAGCGAGAAGATTCCGGTGCACTGGGCCAACGCGCTGAAGCGCAACGGACAGCTGGCTGTGGATATAATTCGGGCGATCCAGCAATGGCACATTGAAGAGCGCAGCATCCCCGACGTTCGAGAGGGAAGCCAAATTCGAGGCCGACGGGCCAATGGTGGTATCTTCAGCGCGATTGAGAACCTGGGTGACTCGACGGCGGACACGGCCGAACTCGTCGACACGAACTTGGGCGTCGAGAGTCTGCACAGTGGGGCAAGTGATGGCCCGATCGTCAAGAGCGACGCTGAAGAGTAAGTTCGATTGTCGTGTGCCCACTGTTCATTCGGACGAGGCAAGGCTCTGCCGTGTTTCCCGACGTCGCCGCGGGAAGGACGACCGTCCTGTCTGTTCTGTCACCATATCGCGCACGAGAGAGACCTGAAGCTGAGGGGACACCCCATGATCTAAAGAAGCCCATCACAAAGCCCGATCCCTCGACCGCCAGAACCGAGGAATGAACCACCTGACAAAGACGACGAGTTCGAAGGTACAGCGGAGGAGGATGGGGGCGAGGAAGGGGAATGGGAGGAGGAAGAGGAGGAGCAGGAGGTAATGGTGGAGCACAGCCTGCAGCGGACGCAGGAGAAAGAACACGAAGAAGCGCAGAAACAGAAAGAGAAGAAGAATAAGGCAAGCTCGGATGAAAAGCAGGTGACAAGGTCGAAAAGTCGTTCGCCGTTCAAGGTGCTTGCCGACGGGCTCCGTTTGTCTTCCGCGAGCCGGGCGGAAAGTATGCTGCTGCTCTCGGCTTGGATGGTGTATTTCGTGTATAGCGTCACTACTGCATACGGCAAGGGAGCGACATGGAGCTGATCTTGGTTCTTCCAAACTTTGGTATTAATGCATTGGCATTCTTGGAACAGTCCCGTCCCTCATTTCCTACTTGCTGACCTTGACGAGCAGGACTCGGTAGAGTCGGACTGAGTTCGGTGTACGTAGAGGAGACTGTACTGCGGATCTCCGGACTACATGAGAGATGGAACGGATTAACAATATTGCGGGCGGACCCGTTCCGGAGCCGCTCTCTCGACATTCGGTCAAAGGCTCATCAATTGGACCGAGATACCTCCAGGGTGCATCAACAGGAAGAATTCTTGTAGTAGTACGTACCTAGCCAACGGAACTCCGTCTCTGCAACGATCCAGCCGTTGCTACGGCCTTAAAAAGGCGTAGTGGACTGTCAGATGGCGCTCGGCTGGAAACTTGGGGGCCCCCAGATGCCTCGGTTCCCGGCTGCTCACGATTCTTCCTCCCCACAAGCACTCTGCGCCCCCCAGCCGCCGCTCTCGCCCTATCCTTTGGGAAACCACCTCGGGCCATTTGAAGTCGTGGATTTGTGATGAGACGTGCTTCCTTGACCATATGAACTCTCTTGTCTGACTTTTGGTTCCCTTCTGCCTCCAGCTCCTCTTCCTTCCTGACCGTACACCCCCCGAACCGCCCTTGCTCAACTTCGCTCTAGACACATCCATCAACGTCCTGCGACGCGACCGCCGAACATCATGGTCTTCAATACCGAACTCACCCGCCGCCTCGGCATCAGAGGTACGCAACACAATAATAGAGGAGGGTTGATTGCTCGTGCTAACGGTGTAAAATAGTCCCTGTTGTGCAGGGCGGCATGCAATGGGTCGGCTACGCTGAAATGGCGTCGGCTGTGTCCAACGCCGGCGGTCTGGGAATTGTAAGTCTGCGCCGGAAGCGGCCTTCGGTTTGCTGGAGACAGACAGGCTGACTTTTGCTATTCGTAGCTCACCGCGCTCACACAACCGACCCCCGAGGACCTGCGCAAGGAGATCCGAAAGACCCGAACCCTGACCAAGAAGCCCTTCGGCGTCAACATCACTCTGCTGCCTACGATGAACGCCCCGCCCTACCAAGAATACGCTCAGGTGTGCATCGACGAGGGTATCAAGGTTGTCGAGACCGCCGGCAACTCGCCTGGCCCGGTCATCAAGCTGTTGAAGAGCGCTGGCATCATCATCCTGCACAAGTGCACCACCATCCGACATGCCCAGTCGGCGGTGAAGTTGGGCGTGGACTTCCTGTCCATCGATGGATTCGAGTGCGCCGGCCACGTCGGTGAATCAGACATCACCAACTTCATCCTGCTGTCAAGGGCGAGACAATCGCTGGGTGTCCCCTTCATTGCCTCCGGCGGCTTTGCCGATGGCCAGGGTCTGGCTGCCGCGCTGGCCCTGGGCGCCGAGGGTATCAACATGGGCACTCGCTTCATGGCCACCGTGGAGGCCCCGATCCACGCCAACATCAAGCAGGCCATCGTGGACGCCTCGGAACACGACACCGAGCTGGTCCTCAGACGGTGGAAGAACACCTCCCGCCTGTTCAAGAACAAGGTCACTGAGGACGCCGTCAAGATTGAGAAGACTAGCACCACCGGCAAGTTCGAGGAGGTCGCCCCCTACGTGTCCGGTAAGCGTGGTCGTGAGGTCTTCATCAATGGCGACAAGGACTTTGGCGTCTGGACCGCCGGCCAGGTCATCGGCCTGATCCACGACGTGCCCACGTGCGAGGCGCTGTTGTCGAGAATCGAGACCGAGGCCGTCGAGGCGCTGGAGCGGAGTCGCAAGACATACCAGCCCCAGAGCAAGTTGTGATTGCGATTGTGATGGTGATGGCGATGGCGAGACTTTTGCTGAACCCGGCGTGGTTTTGCTCGGGCGTTTCGGGCATGTAGATTTGGAGAGAAGAAGAAGACTGTCTAGATGGCAAGACCTAGGGGGATATATCCACGACTAAAGGAGGGGAGAGAGAGACAAGATACACAGACCATATGGAGCACAGCATCTGTATTCAATGGAGATCTCTGCGTAACTAAAAGCCCTTCTGTATTGCTGTTCGCCTTCGCTTTCACTTTCACCTTCACCTTCTCCTTCTCTATCGGATACCGGGCATCCCCGGGCCTGACACGTGACTCGTTTCCCCGGCGGAAGTTCTTCAGCATTCTCCGGTGCCAAGACATTTGACCTCCAGGCTCCGATCCGAGTCTTTGACTTTCCCCGGCCGTTGAACGAGGTCCTGTTTGATACTCCGTACATCTCGCAAACCATCCACCCATCCCCGACCAGGTATCAGATCACACCAGCCATGATGGCCGAACCAGGTCTAGCAGAGAAGCTCGACAGTGCCATTGCAGAATTCTTTTCTTCGTGGAACATCTGGACCACCGCTTTGCTCGTCGTCCTGGGCTTGTTCCTCATCTATCCGTTGCTGACAGGCAAAGACCCCGACACGCATCCCTTCCTTTTGGCCAGACAAGCGCAGATCGCACCCATTCGGCACTCCGGTGAGTCCGCTGTCTACCGAGCCATCGAAATCCCGCATGGATATCCCCTCCGTGCTGGCCTGGGAGTCAAAGACCCAGGAGCTCCCAAGTGGAGTGCCGGGCGGCCTGGCGATCTGCGCGATATCTGGAGGACCGCTGTGCGTGGCGCCGTCAAGGAAGACGGCACCCCGACCGGAGAGACTGGTAAGATCTTGACGATCCTGGGTCAGGAGAAGGTCGTCGAGCACAGTCTCGATGATCTGACGCTGGGGATCAATGTCATCGGCCAGTATGTGAAGCGGAACAATGGCCAGTCGGTGGCTATTTGCCTTGCCAATTCGGTCGAACTGCTGTCTGCAATCTTTGGTATGGCGAACAATCTATATCCCCTGACTGGTTCCAGCGTGACTAACGTACGGGGACCTCAGCCGGTTCGTTCTATGGCTTCTCGACCATCCTGCTTCCGTACGGCCTCTCGCCGGAAAAGCTCAACTCTCTGCTCTCCAAAGTCTCCGCCGACCATGTCATCGCCGAAGCCGGCACTCTGGATCTCGACGGCATGCAGTCGGCCACAAAGACCCTGAAGAACATCATCTGGGCGACCCAGGGCGGCAGTCAGCACATGGCTTGGTCAGAGGAAGGTTCTCCTGAAGGGTTCACCGTCAACTCCTGGCGTGACCTAGTCGAGAAGAATCGTCGGTCCACCAACTCAGACGTTCTCCCTCTCGACAAGGACTCTAAAGTTCCTCCCGTCTCGATCTTCTCCCCGACCTCGAATGGAGGCTTTGACCTGATCAAGTACACATCTGAGGTAGACTCGCTCCGTCAATGTCCCTTTTGAGTTTGGACACTTACTAACCCATCCCCAAAGAATCTCATCTCCGGTACCGCTGCTCTCCAAGCGACACTGGCGAGATCATACAAGCTTTCCCCGGCGGACACCGTCCTTCCCACCATTAGCCTGACCGACAGCTACGCCCTCTGCTGGACTTTTGCAGCTTTGTACTCCAACGCCACGCTGTACCTGAACTCCGTGTCGGGCGAGAAGGTAGATCTCGTGACCGCCGCCTCGCAGGCAAACCCGACGGTAGTGATTGCCTCGCCCTCGACCGTCCAAGCGTACCTCTCACACTCGTCGACAACCCTCCCATCAGGCCTGTCGAAGTACATGTCGACCCGCTCTCTGCAGGCAGGAAACCTCCCGTCCAAGCCCTCCAGCCCCAGCACATCCGCCGCCCTGTCACACCTCCGCGTCCTCCTCATCCCACAATCATCCACCACGAGCTCGACCCGCCTATCCTCTTCCACCTTGCACACGCTGCGCACCCACTTCACCGCCCGTATCGGCTACGCGCTGACATCCCCGGCCGTGGCGGGCGCCGTCGCCCAAACCAACATCCTCGACTACCGCGACAAGGGAAGCAAAGTGTGCGTCGGGGCACCCTTGAGTTCCGTCGAGGTCAGCCTCACGGGCGATGACAGTGTGGTGAGCACAAGGACGCCAAAGGGAATGGTACGTCAGACATCGTGGCTTTTTCTTCATGCCCCTCCCCCTCCCCATCAGCTATACATAGTACACAAATATTCAAAAGAGTTCTCCGAAGCTGACCATCACACCTCTACACGGTGCAACAGATCACAATCAAGGGCCCCGCCGTCGTCGGTGGCAAGACAACTCTCGACACGGGTCTCCAAGCCCAGATCGACGATGACCATACCTTGCTTTTGCTTTAGGGCAGATCCCTCCATCTAATTCCTACTGTACTGTACTGTGCTGTGTTTCCCTTCAGACGCCTGATCCTTGATGCATAATGCAAGGCTCGCACTCGACATGTCGAGGCATATGGTGGTGAAGTCCTTGACATAGTGGAACCGGCATCAATTGGGGGGAAATCAATGGAAAGGGGTTGGTCAGAGGTTCCAGACAAGCATGACCTTTACTGCTTGCAAAAGGGCTGGATATCAAAAGTGAAAAGTGAAGAAAATGAAAATCCCTCAAATAGACAGCCCTCAGTATAGCTCAGCTAGCAGACCTGCTGACCAGCTAGCTGTCCTGCGGGGAAATAAAATCAATAAACAATCTACTCAATGGACACTCACACAACAACATAAATTAGTGAAAGAGCCAACTGTAGGAAAAGAAAAAAAGTTCTAGTGTTCAAAAAGAAGAAGCATTCAAGGGGCCTGTTGCTCTATTAATGTTTTTGATAAGAAAAAAACTAATTGCATCAAAAGTCTCGTCCTGGTCTACCTTGTCTACCTTAGAGGTACTTGATTGACTGTGTGACTGGGTTGACTGTGTAAGGAGGTATCAAAAGAAATTCTGTGGCGTTCGCATGTCCAGCTCTCAGCTCTCAAGTCGCGCGATATCCACCCATCCATCGGTCTGTGCATCTGTCCGTCCATACCCTCGTGTCCATGGCCATTCCAGTGCTTGTCTCTTCATGCGCCATGTGTAATGTTCGGAGGTCTGGGTGTTGTTGGGAGGAGGATGTGGTCTGTCGTCTGTTGTACTTTTCCAACCAAAAGAAAAACAAAAACTAATAAGGCACGCAAGTTCTCCTTTGGGAAAATGAGCTCAGTGTGGAATTCAATGACTTGTCTGGGAGGTAGGTAGGTGGGTGGTCCAGTCCATGCCGATTCCAAGAAAATAGAAGACAGAGAACGAAAAACAAAAAAAAAAAAGGGTCGTCGTGGTGTCTCTCTGAGATTGACGGATTGTCGATGGTTGTCCGCTGTTTTGGGATCTCTCAAGTTGAACTGTGTTTGTTGCTGGGTTGCTGATTCAGATGTCCGAAGTCAAGGTGGGAGTCGGGGGACAAATACTCACCAGTCGGATTGAGGAGGAAGTCCATTGTTTTCAGCCGGATGGGGACTTTGAGGTCGTTCATCAATCAGGTGATTGAGATGCGCTCCCAGACATATACTTCATCCCAGTCATCGGAACGATGATACCAAGCTAGACCAGCGGCTTCAAGCTCTTTGAGAGCAGTGCCAACTTCGGGTGCTGTGAGCAACGAACAGCAAATGAGTCTCTCGTGTTGGCTCGGGCCGCGCACTGCCAGTACGTGGTACATGTAGCGCGCCAGAACCGTCGTATTGTCGAGAGCCTTTTGAGAGCCCTTTGGTGGGACTGGTGCGCTCTCGTTGTCGAGCCACCCGGAGAGGTGTTGACCAGACAGCGGTTGCGCGGATGTCTTCTTTGCGTTGGTCCATGGGATGTTGGTCCGGACATTCAGATCACCCCATCCATAGTCCTTGACAGGTTCACCCCATCCGTTGACCTTGACAGGTTGATTCCATCCGTCGTCTCTGACAGGTTCACCCCATCCGTCCTCCTTGACAGGTTGATTCCATCCGTCGTCTCTGACAGGTTCACCCCTTCCGTCCTTGACAATTTTCGCTGTATTGTTCCAGATGTCTGTATTAGATGGCCAGATGTCACGGTCCGCCGCGGTCCCTTTCTGAGAAACTTGGCCATCCCACAACTCGAAGAAGACATGAGTGAGGTCCTCCATGACGCGGTGATCTTTTCGCGGACGGTTGGCGATGCTGAAGAACAGATCAGTTCGAGAAGTCTCCTTGGCCTGACGGTTTTCGAACGCGGCTCTCATCTGTGTCCGAAAGTAGTCTCGGACGTCGTCACCGGCGCGGTAGTAGACATTCATGAGATCAGAGAGATTGTTACCATCCAAGAGGTCGAACTTCAGAACTTGAAACAAGGCCACCAAGAGCGACGCGTTTGAATGTTCGACGGCAAAGTTGCGAATTGACTCTGAATGTTTCTCTGCAACATCTTCCAATACCTTCACGTTGAAGCTGTACATGAAGTCAAATATTGCAGCCAATACCTCCAGGTCGACCCCTGACACAACCAAGGGTTCATAATACCCGTCGTCAACAAAGTGTCTTCCCGGGAACGTGGCCTCGAGCACGGCCGGATGGACATAGAAGCCGGTCGATCCAGTCTTGACTGATTCATGAAAGATTTCCATGGGCCAAGAGGTGTAAACGATGCTAATTACATATTGTCAGTCTCCGCTTCTGTAGGTAGGGAGCAAGGGTCTTCCGCTTACAAAGGTCCATCCTGATCTGCGTCGTCCTCTGCGTCGTCGTTTTCGTGGTTCTCTTCGTGATCCCAATCTTGAGTCCCGTGGACACTGCGACCATCAACATAGCTGTCAGCGCCGTTCGGTTGGTTCGGGTCAAGAGTATTGTCGATTCCTGCCGCGTTAGTCTCAGGTGTGAGACCATCTTTCACAGAACGTTCGGTCGCCTCTTTGGCTGAGCCTGGAATGAGTTAGCATTCGAATAAGGGTCAAATCATGCAGGAGCCTCATAGGGACTTAAAAGGGCATCTTACCACCTTGGACATCGTGGGTGCAGACTGGTAGAGGTACAGAGTCGTTGTGACCTCCCTTGGCCAATTCCTGCATCAACAAGTCGCGAGTCTTGGTGTTGGATGTCAGCTTTTGCATCAAACCCATGAGCGCTTCATGTCCCTTTGGTTCTTCTGGGTAGGTGCCGAGAATCAGGAGCTGGGCCAACTCAGTGGCTTCCTTGAGCTGCTCGCTCTTTTCCATGGCGTCGCTATTGTCGCGCGATGGCAAGAATGGGATTTGTGATGAAGGCAAGTATGAGCGCATATTTATCATCAGGTAAGAGCTTCGAGAGTGATAGAAGATGGGTGGAAGAAGAGCAACAGGAGTGTTTGGTAGAGATATTTATAGGGAGTGAAGGGAGGGTGAAAGTGTATTCACTTGACCAGTGACAAGCTCACGTAGTGAATGTCCAGGCTTCACTGTGACCGGTGACAAAGGACAGTGAAGGAGCATGCATCATACGCGCGAGGCATCCCTTCACAGTCACCAGGTGTGAATGGAGGTCTCTTGGACTCACAGACCGAAGCCAAAGTGATGTGTTTGATACCATGTCACTGTGTCACCGACAGTAACATATCCTCATTCTCGCAGAAAAGGTCCTCGAATTGATCGCTGAAGTACTGAATTTGTAGCAGGGGAGCGAGACGCCCACCAACGAAGCGTCCTAAACGAGCGTCGTTCATCTCTTTCCTTTCTTCGGTTTCGCGCGGCTGAATTGACCGGATGATTTACCACCAGTCAATAATGCCCTCTGCCTCAAGTACTGGTCCACCACCTTTTGCACACTTCCCACATCGTGCTCCGGCTTCCGCAGGTAATAGATTCTGGCACGTCTCCTCCTCTTCGGACTTCGCTGAGCAATCTCCATACTCTTCACAAGAGGACTGTGCACCTTGATGCTCATCTCAATTCCAACTCCGGTCAACTGGTTCCGTAACAGCACCGAAGTGTGAGGACCTGATCCTTTGATGGAAAGGATCACTCCCGAGACTGGCTCTCCATTCGTGAAAGTAGCAAGTAGAACGTCTCCGACCTTTGCGCGGTCCAGGTTTTTCTTATCGAACAACCGGGCTCTGGCACCCGTGGGGTCCAGAAGCGACAATTGATTTTTGTCCACCATGGCGACTGGGTCTTTGCATACTTCTGCCTCGGATCGGGGAGCCTCGTGGATTTTAATTTCGCGGGGTCCTGGGCACGGGGTCAGCGAAACAAATACTTCAAGACAGCGCTTGGATAACAAACCTCTGCCCGGCCTATATCTTTCCGGCAATTGCGACCAAAACTGTCGAGGAAGGTCCTGAGGGACGTCGAGTTTCTGGACAGGCCCTCGTTGCAGTGTGACGATGGACCGCCGAAACTGTTGCTGAGGTCGGCTTTCTGCAAATAACGACCTCCAACAGCATGTCGATATGCGCGACGGAATTGGTCGCGACATTGCTAAAGAGTCTCGTGTTTATTCGAGGAGATTGAGGTGATCGCAAGACAAGACGTAAAGAATATGGCGAAGTCCGATTGAAGTTCGATGCAGCTACATTTGGGCGGAATTGTAGAGGGAAGGTCAAGCGAGGCGCAAACTGCGGAAAATTATTGGAGACTCAATCAATGCCACTGCAAGTTCAGCCATCACTCTACTCGTAGGAGCAACACTTCCCTTGACTTTGACTTTTGCATTGAGCTGCTTCGAGGTCATCTAGATCAGCTACCCATGGCGCAAGCCTCACAACCTTTGTTCTACGTTTGTAGGACTTGCCGTCATGGCCTCCGCACTTCGTCGAAGATCGCGCGAGCGTTCAGCACCACTCCTATAAAATCCAAGGGTATTATCTTCCTCAGGCTCTTGGTTGACCACGGGCTCTCATGCTAATAACTGTACAGTGATACCATCTTTCACTCCAACCTCGCAGCCGGAGCTTGACCAGATTCTTCTGTCATGGCGCCAGAATGTTTTCATGCCCGCTGCGCTGCAAGAACACCACAGAGACCTCATCTACAAAGGACGACATCGGCAGACGCTTCTTAAAGACCCTGGCGTCACGGTGACGATGGACGATGGCGAAGAAGTCAAACTCGAGCCGATGAATCCCTTCCACAGACCAAACAAGAAATATACCGTCAAAAAACTGGTGGAGATCTTGAGCAACACCAGTGACGACGCAGTGTGGAACAACCTCCCAGCTTTCCTCAATGGAATAGTTTTGGCGAAAGTCGATTTGCCATCTTATTTCTATGAGAAGATCACGCGGAAAGCCGGTGAAATTGGCAAGGAGCGCGTGATTCTCACCTGCGCAGCGAGATCCGAAGAAACCGGTCTGAAACTGTCGAGAAAGGGAATAGCCAAAGAATTGATGCTCGCATTTCATGATCGAGCTGTGCGCGCCGAATTTCAGGGCGCCGAACTCGAAGCTGCTGCCCAGCGAGCTGAAAAGGTTGCCCGAATGCTCGAGGACGAGATGCACAAACACGAGAAGGTCAAGGCGGGCGAGATTGACGCCAGGACCTCTCCTTTGGTTTTGGGTGTGCTGCTGGAACTTGCAGCCGCCAAAGCAATCGACCAGTTCGATTCTCAGGACAACGAGGGGAAAGTGGCCAGCTATGCCTCCCGATTGCTGAATATTCAGACATTCGATTACCTCCTCCGCGAAGAAAAGACCGTTGAGTACATCACAAAGACGCTGACGTCGGAGGCGGATTCGGGAAACAAACGACTCCGGCAACTGGAATACAACCCAGATACTCTCGGGAAGTTTGGGGTCCTGGAGAACATTGTGCTGCAGGAACTGCTGCCAATCCAGAACGCCATCAAGCTTGCTTTGAAAGTCGACTCGATCGCAAAATCCCCATTGAAGAGTCAGCTGGAGGCTCGCCTGAAGCTTGTGGATGAAAGAGTCGAAAGAAGCGTTGAACGACTGGTTGCAAATCAGGGAGGACGGCCTCGACGGGGTCTCGTGATGTTCGATGAGCTCACAGGTAGTGAGCTGTCCAAGGTCACACCTGAGCCCGCGAAGGAGGAAGCATCCGTGGATGACAGTTCGGAAAAGTCCACCCCTGACAGCGATAAGAAGGATATCTAGAGCTGTGATATCTGTGCTGCCATGATTATGCGCACACGGTGATAATCCTACACTTGGGACGAAACTCGCTGCGAGTCGGCCCTAGGGATAGCTTGTACAAGTATATCATATTTTTATCAACTGAAGGGCTTTCAAGTCTAATCATGGCTCTGCATCAATCATGTTCGTTAACGCTGATGCACAGTTCGTGTTATTTTACGTTGTTCGTCTCATGATGACTGGTTCGGCTTTAGCCGCAGGGAATCTCGGCAAGGCTGCATGTGCGCAGATGTCATTTCGGACCGCGTACGCATCCACAACAGGCCGACATCTTTCCTACTTGGACTCCTCCGACTTGTTTCATGCTCTATTTCTTCGGCCATAGACATTACTCACCTACGATGGTGATGCAGTGAACTGTCTGACGCTGCGCAAGTGCGCCCGTACAGCCTGGAATCACTTGGTTCTTGAGGATCGGACGGATCACAATGGCGAATCCTCAAGATGAGGATCCCTTCCTTGAAGTCCAAACGTATGGACTCATGTTATCTCGTCTTGCCGCGAGGAAATGATGGCTAACATCATTTGATTCATCTGTACAGAGACGTCCAAGCCACTCTCCAATCCACACGGCATCTCTTCTCTTCCTACCTCCGAATCCGCACCCTCTCCACGTCGGTCACGTCGCCTGAACTGCAACAATCCCGCGCGGAGCTGCGTTCGAATCTCGAGACCCTGACTTCAGACCTCGCAGATCTTCTGGAATCCGTCAAAGCCGTGGAATCAGACCCCTACCGCTTCGGCCTGGACGTCGCCGAGGTGCAGCGCCGGCGGCAGTTCGTCAAGGATGTCGGCGACGAGGTCGAGGGCATGAGGACCGAGCTCGAGGGCGTCACCGCAGACTCTCACATTGCGGCTCCTGCGGCGTCTTCTGGGAGGGCGGCGGGGGCGGCGGGTAACAACAGGCTGCCGGCACCGGCGTCGTTCGAAGATCGCGACGGTCACTCGGACGATGATGATCCCTACGGCGAGTTTGAGGCGCAGCAGCAGGTTACCATGATGGCCGAGCAGGACGAACAGCTCGACGGCGTGTTCCAATCCGTCGGTGTGCTGCGTGGTCAGGCCGAGAATATGGGTCGCGAACTTGAAGAGCAGGGACACATGTTAGACGATGTGGACACGTTGGCTGACCGCGTGGGCGGGAAACTCAACGTGGGCGTCAAGAAAGTGGGCGAGGTGATCAGGAAGAACGAAGACACTGTGAGCAGTTGCTGCATTGCAGTGCTGATCGTGGTTTTGATTATCTTGTTGATTTTGGTCATCGTCATCTGATGAGGGGCAAAAGACGCAAAAAGAGAAATGCCTCCCTCAAGAGGGTATCCTATCTATGGCAGGTAATGCTTTGGGGGCGAAGGTACTGGTACATCCCGAGCAGCTCCAGAGCCGCATGATTGAGGCCCAAACCTTTAGTCCTTGCGTTGTCGCTTGGACGGTCGGGCTTCCTCTTCGGCAGCGACTAGCTCTGGGGCGTCATCGTCCTCGTCGTCCTCGTCGTCAAGCTCCATGCCGCTGGCATCAAAGCCGCCTTCCTCTTGCGCAGCCACTGGTAAAACATGTCAGTAATGGGTTCACGAAAAGGTTGGGGAATGGGGGACGAACTGAAATGATCCATCGCATCAGGCCACAGCTCTTCGGCAAGAGCGATCGCCACCTCTTCGCCTGCCGGGAAAATCTCGACTTCCAACATCTCGTCAAAGTCGTCATCTTCCTCCTCATCATCAGCGCCGTTCTCTCCGTTCTCAGCAGCCTTCTTGGGTTCGCTTGCGTTGACGGCGCCGCGGAAGCCAAACCAGGTGAAGAAACTGGGTTCAATTTCGGTGTCCTCGTCGAGTGCGACCAGCTTCTCTCGCAGCTTCTCGTGCTGCCAAAGCGACTCTCGGTCGACAATGTCAATCTCTTTGTCGCCATTCTTCAGCGTCAAGGCCTGCTCTGCAGAGTACAACTCAACAGCTGCATCGAGGAGCCCCGCGGTCACATCCTTCTTCTTGCCCTTCCACTTGATAGGGACCGGCTTGGACACTAGGTTGCCCGGTCCGCCGTCACGAGTCCGGAATTCGAACTCTTTCACGAGTGTGGTATCCTCAATGAATTCATTTTCCGCGAACTCGAATGTGAATCGCAAGCTTCGAGGCTCGCCTTCGGTCTCTGACTCGATTTGATATCGCTCGACTGAGAATGACTTGATGGCCGAGATGAGGGCGAGGTCATCTGGTGAGAAGAATTGCTGGATTTCTTCGGGGCCGTTGCCGAAAACTTCGGGCCAGAAGTCTTCAACGCGATCAAGCAGTGCTGCGCGCTTCGCGTATAGGGGACGCAGAGAGAATTCCTTTCGTCTCACTGTTGTTTGTTGTCAGCTGAAGGGCGCGCAGCTAAGGGCATGGATTTTGGTTGCGGCATACGGGCATCCAGCTCAACACTGGCAAACTCCTTCTCCAAGTCTCCCAATCCCTCAAACACCTTTGCAACGTCTTCAGCAAGGTTGGAGTCTGACATCTTTCCTGTGTGACAGTAGATTGTATTTGTTCAAGCGATGTCGTTGCGGTGGTTTGTTGAAGGTCCCTTGCCTGCGCCGACGTGGAAAACTCTCCCAAAAATATTCTGCCGGCTGCACCCCGAAAGGCGGTGAAAGCTGCCTTCGGATCATCTTTGTTCCGCTCGCCGCCTTTGCTGTCTTCGCCGTCCCAGAAGTCTCCCATCTTCACTCACTCACCTTACACTTTCCCTTCAACTCTTCTCATTCCCTGACAATCGACATGCCAGAGCCCTGTGCCAGAGTGCACTTCTTTCCCGGGAGCTGTCACAACCTGACCTTGGCCTCTTGCCGATTCAGACAGGCAGAATGCATCCATTCTTACCCTTGATACGTGTCAGCCGGCCCATCAGTCTGTGGGCAATTAACTCATGACGCCCTTCGAAAGCCCGTACTGTGGCATATTTACAATAGGATATCTCTGAGCTAAGGCAAGGACTGCCATAGTTGGTGCCATGATAAGCTGGATACTAATAGACGACAATCCTCCCGATGGGAAACAAACTGTTCGACATTTGTCGCTGCGGCATTTTCGCCGATGGTGGTACCCTCAGCACAGCATGCCTCTCCGATTGGGTTGAGAGCACAGCATTCAGGGTGATACAGATCCTTGAGGGATCGAGGCTACCCCACGACAACCACACACTGTCCCTACCTCTTTGTGCACATGGTGTTTAAAGCAGACTCGCAGACTCTGGGCGGGGATAACTCGTGGGTTTCACTCTCTTTGTCCGCCACGTTCTCACCAAGGATGTCCCAAGCGGCGAGTTCCCTCGCATGGACAGACAATTCACAAAGTACGGAGTACGGTGAGATCTTCGCTTGGACGGCAGAGAAGTAATCCCTGCTCTTTGCGACTTGCCCAAGTCCCTTTGTACATCTTTAGGGACTCTTCTTGCAGAAAAGTCCGGCTCACCATGCAAGTTAACATACCCTGTTTGCGACTTGCCAGCTGGCATTGCGACGATAGCAGCGGACATTTCGAACCCCAGGACCCAGGACCCAGGACCCAGGACCCAGGACTGCAGATCACATCCAAATGACAATGCACTAGCTCGCACCATCGACGCCAGGTCTGTTTGCATTCCTAATCGAGAATGGTGGGCAAACTGAACTCTCAGAATACGCCTATGTACAGTATGTACAGTGTCTCTGGGAAGGGAGTCGACTTCAGTGCTCCTTGCGAGTTGCAAGCTGTATTCCTTCCAGTCAGAGCACCTAGGATTACGGGCTGGACTTTAGCGCCACTCGTGCCTTGGTGTGACTGTGAGCTCCTCAAAGTCACCGGCCTGTCGCTCCCTGAGTCCCTGGAATCCTGGAGTGCTCTTAGCCTCCTGCAGGCAGCCTGGCAGTGGCCACAGAGAAGCTTGCATACTGCCCTGTCCGGCGGCCGCAAGTCTAAATGGTGACAAGCAATGAACCGACACACTCTTCGCCGGCACCTTAATTTGCACCTCTACCCACTGCAAGACTGCTGCAATGCAGACGCAGAATTCCAACACCAGTCCTTGCATGGTAAATGTCGAAAAGCACTCAGATTGAGGCTCCCGTGTGCCGGAAATCTCTAGCCGCGGGCCGTTTCCTCTGCTTCGAATTTGACATGGCCCTCAAAGCAGAAAGACGGACATGCATCCGAAGTCAAGTAAGTACTCCGAGCTTCAAATTGTACTTGGTAGATAAGCTCAGTGATCACCACGGCCAGACTCGCGGCCCCGCGGCAGAGGCTTGAAAGCCGGGCGAGCTTCGCTCTGCAAATGGCCCCAAAACTGGTGGCGTCTCTGCAGGACGTTCCGGCATGCACGATGCTGATCCCCGGACCATTTACCAGCTGCAATTCGTGGAGACCTGGTTCGATGGCTGGCCTCTGTTCGACGTCCCTTGCTAACACCTCGTTTGTAGCCATGGATACCCATCGACTCGCATCTGTCAATGCTCTTGGGCTTATGCAAAGGGGTCGGTTCGGGATGAGAATCGGTGAAAGTGCAACAGCATCTTGGACCAACATGGATAGGCTACCTCACGACAGGTTCTACGTGCCCACACGTTCACGCCTGCCTCTCTGAGCAAGTGAGACGCGGTTCTCGTCTCGCATTGGGGCTGTCAGGTGCTTCAACCCTGTCCTCCCGCAAAGACAGGGTTGTCCGAGTCCTGACAGCATTCAAGTACCGTACATCTCGCGCCCATCGGGTGGTTCGGTTCTTCCTTTCGCGCAGGCGGGAATCTCTTTCAGATCGCGTCTGTTTCACTTCGTCGTTCAATCATTGCGATACTTGATCCATCCTGCAACTGGGTTTTCGACACGATGCCTATCTACATCTCAGACACAGCCGCTTTGGAGGCAGCCGGCAAGAAAGAAGTCTTGAAGGTATACTTGACGCATGGTATCTTTCTGCGTTGGATCACTGACAATTTGGACCTAGCGAGAATGGAACTTCTGGGCTCTGCTTGGGATGTCGGCGACGACTCTGTGCACCTGGGAAGCTACCAGTGCCTTGTTTGCCGGCGCCTACCTCAACGGCGGTCCTGCATCTGTTGTTTACGGTTTTATCGTCTCGGTGCTTGGGACGCTATGTATCGCAGGCTCATTCGCTGAGATGGCTTCCATGTATGTATTGGACCAACCATGTTCCCATGACTGGCTGTTAACAAGTGATCCAGCTCACCAATCGCCGGAGCCCAGTATCATTGGAGCGCTGAACATTCGCCGATTAGATGGCGCGCCCTCATCAGCTATGTCCAAGGCTGGGTCACGATTACAGGCTGGGTAGCAGCAGTTGCATCCGTCTGTTTCTTGATTGCCACCATGATTCAGGGCGTTGCCATCCTCAACTATTCGAGTTACGAGGCTAAAAGATGGCACGCGACGCTGATCATGATTGGGTTTGCGGGTATTGCAGCTCTTGGAAACACTTTTGGGAAAAGATTGTTGCCTCTGTGGGAGACTACGGCAGGAGTGCTGCATGTGCTCTTTTTCTTCATCATCATGATCGCCATCCTGGTCACAAGCGACAAAGCCAGCGCCCATGATGTCTGGGGTACATTCATCAATGCCGGCGGCTGGAGTAGTGACGGTGTCAGCTTCTGTCTTGGATTCCTGACTCCGGCATTTGCCCTCGCCGGTGTCGATGCGGTAGTCCACATGAGCGAAGAGGCACACAATGCACCTGTCAACATCCCTCGAGCGATGGTCGGGTCCGTTATCATCAACGGGACCGCGGGCTTTGCCTACATCATCACGATCCTCTACGCAATCACTGACGTCGACGCCGTCTTCGAGACACCCACCGGTTTCCCGATCATTGCTGTGTTCCTGGAAGCAACCAACAACCAAAAGGCAGCAACCGCTATGATGACGGCCGTCATCCTCATTTTCTCGATGAATCTGTTCGGATGCATGGCCTCAGTGTCCCGCCTGATCTGGGCCTTCGCTCGGGATCAAGGCCTTCCTTTTTCAGGCTTCTTCGCGCACATCACACCCTGGAACAAATGCCCGACGAATTCAGTTCTCTCGATCTTCATTGCGGTCTCCCTACTCTCGTTGATCAATATCGGCTCCACCACAGCCTTTAATGCTTTGATCTCCCTCACGACTCTGGGGTTCTACTTCTCTTATGCGATCCCCACGACCCTGTTCGCGATCCGACGCTTCAACGTGTCCAACCCTATCAACTTCGGACCCTGGACCATGGGACGATTCGGGCTCGTGGTCAATATTCTCACGCTCGCCTTTTGCATTTTCCTGATCATCTTTCTGCCGTTCCCGTCCATCCTCCCCGTGACCGGGGAGAACATGAACTACGCCTCCCCGGTATTCATTGGGGTCATGCTCCTTGCAACCCTTAATTATTTCCTCCGAGCTCGCAAGCGATTCAAGGGTCCTATCAAGGAAATCACCAGCGAGACTAGCAGCGAAGATGTCCCGCATGAGTCCGTGGTTGCCGAGAAGCAGGCGCCTGAGTCATCTTGAGGAGATTATATTCGAACTCCGGTAACATTCTCCATGGCCGAACTTGTACCCTTCGCATTCAGAGACTATATCCTACATTACGCTTGCGGCGGGATTTCGCATCTAGAAGACGTTGCAGCTCGATACAGATTGTTCAACGCCAAAACCAAAAGTCCTGTCTCCTTTAACCTGCTCTTCTCCCATCCACATGAACTCTTTGGGAGACAGCTCCATACAAATCCAGGTAGCCAAACTATATGTGGGGGATAGATACAGTTATCGAATTCAGTATTGTTCACTGTATGCATCAGCAAACTGGAGAGTTGCTATTTCTCCCATGATGATTCATGCTTTTTGGATCATGAGCTGATAATTGAGTGGAGTGTGTAAGCAGACGCGACTCGGAAGGATCGTCACTCTGGCTACATACTCTAGCTAGATCAGAGTCTGGATCCAGCATCGTGATGATTACGATCTGAGGGATGATCGTCGGGATCGTCGTCGACGTCTGGGCCAGATGGCAGACGAACAGATCAAGATTGAATCAAGGCTGCTCCAGATCTTCCATTGTCATTGTGGAGAATTGCCGTCTTGGAAACTTCGAAGCCGACCACTGATGGAGTGAGGGGACGAACGCAAAGCCACTCTCTTTTGACCTCTTTTTGACGTCTTTGGCAGATTCGGCACCCCTGATAAACTTCACCATGGTCACACAGTCTGTTCAGTGTTCATACTTTCTACTTAGAGCCGCAAGGCTTTCCAAAGATGGGGAACCTGCATGGAACCTGAAATGAGGTATGTATGAGTAGTTGCTGATGTTTTCCTAGCCCAGCGATCTTTGCACACGATTCATTCCGGGTATACTCCATACTCCAAGTGAACAAGAAGACTCAAGAGCCGAGCCCACAACACACGGTGCGAGGGTGGACAGTGGACACACAACAGGCCCAAGAACCACAAAGCCTCGCCAGACTCACCACTCAGGCGTCTCGCAATTTCGATCCCGTTCTAAACATTACCGGCCAGCTTTCTCGGGAGGTCGCGACGCGTGTTCTCTAACTTCTCTCTCGCATGTGGTCATTTCCCCAGCCTCGCAACAGAAGGCCGGTGACAAACAATGTGGGACACTGGGTAGGATTCGACTGATCAGCAATGGGGCACATCTCATCACCACCACGTTTTGAAGGATTTCGGTGGTTACGCAAGCAAGCCCACGCTCCGGCCGGTTATCACACGGCAGATCTGATCGCTGGGTGACCCGGGCACCTGGAACATCGCGCTGGGGGGGAGGTTGAGGTCGAGGCTGGGCAGTGGTCAGTGGGAGGTGGCCCGAGGAGAGTTTGAGGAAGCCCGTGCCTTTTCGTCTGACAGACTGACTCTGCTGACATAATGGTACAAGATTCTCTCATTTTGGTGAGAGAGTTAGATTTATGATTTCGGTCTGACACAGATTGCCCCAGGCTCCAGCCTCAGGTACCCAGCAGCCCCTGAATGACTCAGCCTAGTCTGCAAGCGGAAATGGAGACAACCCCTGGCGTGAGCGGCTTAACATTGCACCAATAATCGCGTCCAGATGGGACTCCATCGCTATCCACTTCGCCCCCCACAAGGGGCCACAGCCTCGACGACAGCCCGGTCCGGAGATTTGACTGCGATCCGCCAGAGAAAACAACCTCTCCCAGACTCCCAGTGCCCAATGTGAGAAAACCCAGCGCCGTCTTTGAATCATGAGACCTCGCCAGCCTCAGGTCAGTATGGCTGAACAACCTCCTGAGCCCTGACACGGCCTCACCATGGTGGACTTGAGGGCGGATGAGGGATGAGACTGCTTCACCCTGCTACTCGATGTAGTATCATCTATGAGAACAACGTAGTGTAACAAGATAGCGCCCTGGATTTCCCCTCATCTAAATGAACATGCTTCACGTCTGCGTCAGCGGCAGACCCCGTATGCCAAATTTCGACAAATGGACCCAATAAAACACAAGCACACGACCGATCACACGTTGCGAAGTTGCTCTTGGGAAGTTGGAAGTTGGAAAAGAGACTCGAGACTCGAGAGAGGTGGAGCGCACGGCCGGAAAGAGCGCGGACTCCCAGGCCTACGAAGCCGTTGACGGTTGCACTCACGGGCAGGGCACTCTGATCTAAGTTAAACCTTCAATCGGGGCCATCCGCCCTCCAGACAGATGGCCGGTACATGACCTGAGCGTTTCCTCTCCTCCTTCTTTTTTTCCCTTTCCCACGGTTCACTCTCTCGCCGTCGTGTGCATTTCGCGCTGCAAGCCCTTTTTGCTTGCGTCCAGTCCTTCCTTCACGGGCCTCTCGGAGCCCAGTCACTCCTTTCATATCGTCGTGGGATTTTCGTTGCTTGTTTTCTTCTTCTTTTTGTCGATCGTTTCGGTCGCGCATTCACTCATTTGTTGAACCACTCCCTCAATCATGCATTCAACAGGCTTGGCCGCCGGGCTTCTATCGGCGGCTACATTTGTATCCTCCATCATTGCGTCCCCTGTGGGCGACTCTCGATCCGGCGTTCAGAAAAGGGCCGTTGATGTGAATCTGGCAGTGTACTGGGTATGAAAGACATTGGTTTGATCGCTTGGCGCAATGGGAGGCTGATGGGATATTCTACGATTAGGGACAAGGACCCAACCAGAAACGTTTGGCCGACTTCTGCGCCGACACGACCTTGGACATCATCCCGATAGGCTTCGTCAACGTCTTTCCCGACCAGTCATACCAGAACAACAACGGATTCCCGTCTGCAAACTATGGAAATGCCTGTGGAGGTGCGCGTTGGATTGCGCCGGACGGCACGCAGACCCAGATGTTCCAGAGCTGTTTTCAGATCGCCGAGGACATCCCGATATGTCAGGCCAGGGGCAAGAAGATCCTGGTCTCGCTCGGCGGTGCTGCGCCGGGTGGAAATGTGGTGGCCTCATCCTCGGCCGCATCCTTCGCGCAGTTTTTATGGGGAACCTTTGGTCCACTCCAGGATCCCAGTCTGACGCAGTTTCCCCGGCCGTTTGGCACCGATGTTGTCGTGGATGGTTTCGATCTGGATATCGAGTCCGGTCCCGCCACCGGTTATGCTGACCTCGTCAACGAGCTGAGGACCCTGTTTGCCACTCAGAACCAGAAGACCTTTGTCATCTCGGCCGCACCTCAGTGTGTGATCCCTGATGCTCACCTCGCCAACGCGATTCAGAACTCGGACATCGACTATGTGTATGAATCCTTCCTTTGAGGACCGCGACAGCTCACTGACACGTTCTAGGTATGTGCAATTCTACAACACCCCTCAATGCTCGGCGCGATCGCTCTTCACATCCGGTGGTGGTCTGAACCCTGCCCTGGATCCTTCATGGGGCTGGGCCAGCTGGCTTCAGCAGAACTCGAAGAACCCCAACATCAAGTTGTATCTGGGCCTGCCGGCATCAACTTCCGCGGCCGCCGCCTCGGACTATCTGAGCCTGAGTGAAGCCCAAGCCTTGATTGAGGCCTACGCGTGCCACACTACTTACAGCTCGATGTTTGGAGGTGTGATGCTCTGGGAAGCGACCTATTCGGACAACAACCAGATCAACGGGCAGAGTTACGCGGCCAACATCAAGAACATTCTGGGCCAAATTTCTTGCGGTCCAGCAACAACATCGACGACGACGACTACCACCACCACAACGACGACGACGACGACGACGACTGCAGAAGTCCCGACAACCACAACGACGACGACGACGGAGGAAAGCACGACGACCAGCGAAACATACCACCCGTGGACGACAACAACGTTACCCACGACCGAGTCCAGTGTCTATCCCACAGAGACCACCACTTCCGAAACGACTGAGGCCACCACCACGACCACGACTCCCCCTTGGAGCTATACAGTCGGTCCGATCCCAGGAACTACCAGCTCGACCACCTCCGAGACGACAGAGACGACAGAATCGACCACGAGCACTACCACTCCCTGGAGCTATACCGTCGGTCCCATCCCGGGTAGCACGACGTCGACCACCACCACCACCACAACGTCGGAGATATGGCCAGTTGAATCCTCATCCACCACAACGACCGGTGGTTATACCGTGGGCCCAATTCCAGGAAGCACCTCGACCACGACCACAGCCGAGGGAACAACCTCTCACATCTGGCCAGTTCACTCGACGAGCTCATCCTACATCCTGACAACGACAACTTCTGCCGTTGTGAGCCCTGTCTTGCCCACGACCACCTCAGGAGCAGTGAGCCCGGTGCTTCCAACCACGACGACAAGTGCTGTTACATACTCCTCCAACAGCCAGGGTACCTGGGCCGACTGGACGGCCACCACCACGACCACCACCACGACCACCACCACGACCACCACCACCTCCTCAGGAGCAGTCAGCCCGGTGCTTCCAACCACGACGAGCACTGCTGTTACATACTCAAGCAGTGGCCAAAACACCTGGGCCGACTGGACCACGGCAACAACAACTACCAACAGCGCAGTGGTCTCGCCAACCCTGGTCTCATCTACCGAATGGGCAGACTGGACCGGGACGACGCCCACAACCAAGAGCCCCGTGGTATCACCAACCGTCATCTCCTCATCCACCGTGTGGCAAGACTGGCCCGCGACCGTGACCGTGACCACCACCGTCTGGACAACCACATATGTCGACGTCGGCCCGACAGGCTGGATTACTCGTACCTTCACGTTGACGACGACCATCCCAGTCGCACCGGCGACAGCCACAGCCACCCCGACGGCGACCACGCCCTTCGTCTGGCCGACAGGACACGGCGGCTGCCCCAAGGGCTTCACCACGACCGTGACCGTGTGCACCGTATGCGCTCAGACAGTCACGACAGTGACGCTGACCATCCCGATCGCCACCACCACCGCCGTCGTCACCCAGGTCGTCGTGCCCGTTCCATCCGCGCCCCCTGCGCCGGCTCCTGCTCCGGCTCCGGCCCCGACAGGCCGCATCATCACCATCTCCGGCCACGCCAGCCCACTGGCCTCGACACCCGTGCAAGCCGCTGGTGGAAACACAGCGACACAGACCATCCACCTCGAATCCGTCGTCGCCCCGGCTGGCACCTCACCAGCGAGCAACAGCGGCTACCTCCCCGTCGCGCCTGCCGCGGCGCCCGCACCAGCTGGGTCTTCGTCGCCAGTGTCGCCCGTGAAACCGTTCACCGGCGGCGCAGCTGCCGCGGCGAATGAATTGCCCGGCACGATGGCGAGCGTTGCTCTGTGCGTCTTCATCGCCGCTGCGGGATTGTTGTTGTAAGAAGAAAAAACAGGAGGAATGGGGAGAGATGGAGACGCAGAGAGGATGAGAGAGCGAGGAAGAGCGAGGATTATTTCATTTCATTTTTAACGACCCTGACCACACCCCATTGCATTTTCGATTCTGATTCATCCCACACATATTCATATGCATTTTAGATACCACGGCAAGCCATATTTTTGTTGAATGTTGAAAACTTCTGAAAATATCTTTTGATCATCTATGTCTTCATCATGTCATCATTCAGCATCATCATAGGGGCCTGTGTGGTCTGCATCTTTTTCTTTCTTCTCGACATGAAATGTCTTGATGGATTCAATTCTAGCTTCTTTTCACGGTCTACCATTTTTCTCCTCTGTCTTCTACGCATCTTGTTTGATTGAATTTGCTTTGAGCGATTGTCAGATACATACATGTATGTACGTAGCTCATGATGTATGATGTATGATATACATGATGCAGACGGCGTATTAGAGAATCCGGGGGTTATTCTTCCTCTCCCTTTTTCCACAAACGCCCAATTCAAACACCCATTCATTCCCTTCCTCGCGAAACAGACACAGAAACAGACCATTCTAAAGCTTGTCGTCGTCGTTGTCGTTATCGGTATGAAACCCGCGAACACCCAGGCCCGACGACCCATGATGATGAACAGGTTTATGGACACGAAGGTGCCAGAGCACAAAGTCCTCAAGGGGCAGAAGATTCTTCATGACGTGATTGAAGCGCAGTGCCACGAGGCAGATGACACCGCCCGCGACGGCGTCCAAGATGAAGTGGTTTGCCGTGGCGATGATGGCGACTAGAATGGCGACTGGGTACAGGAACCCGATGACTTCGCAGACTACCTTGGCGAGTGGAGGTGGTGCTATTCCAGTTGTTGTCGGCAACCTTAGCATTGGGAATGGTATTTGTATGGCGGCGAATCGCTGGCATCGGAGAGAGGGGGCCTCGGACACAGGGAGCCGCATGAGAGAGATCCCGATGAGCAGCGCGTATCCGAAGTGGAGTGACGGCATTGCAGCTTTGATTTCGTGTCGGTCAGCGTCAGCTATCTTTCAGAGCGAGTGTCTCTTTCCAACCCATCGAGTGAGTCTCCAGTTAATGTGGGAGGAGAGGAGACGCTGGCGACAGATGTATGGTTTAGCTTACATACCGAGCTGGTTTGTCCATTTCTTCGTATTGAAGACACTGACTGCCCCATCACGAGCGTGGATCGTATCCACGAAGCCAAAGCTCCGCGCGAGCTCGCCCGCCTCTCCCTCCAGCTTGGTATCCCCCAGCAGCCGAGGAGGCATGCACGGCCAAGTGCTGAAGACGCAAAATGCAAAGAGGTTGCACAGTGCCAAAGCTCGACGCGGGGATTCGTACAGCTCTGGTCGAAAGGCACGTTCGTGCGGATTCGAGGCGCGGTTTCGCGTGATGGCAAAGTAATAGAGGCCGACCAGGAAAGTGATCGTAGCGGGCAGATGGACGTAGCTGTAGGTCCGGTTGATCCACCACATCCACGATGGATGCTGCAGGAAAACCTGCTGGAGTTTCAACTCCCAAAATATGTGGAGACGCTGCTCGAGCCTGACTACTGCAAGGGCGTGTGTGCAGGAGACATCGATCGTCTGATCAACGAGTCGGATGGCCAATTGACCACGGCCAAATTGGTAGGCCTGCCATGTGCTTCGTTAGTCGTCTCCCTGTGCGACATATCCAGGGAGAATCAACTCACACCATAGATGAGTGCCCAGTAGACAATCTCGACGAGGAAGGGAAAGCGCACGAGGACTCTGCTGAGGATTCTGTCTCGGAAAATGGCTGTATTTGGTGTCTGGATGGTCTTCTTCATTCCAAGAAGGGACAACTCTCTGGGACGCCAGTGCATACGACTCTCGAGAGAGCCGTCTTTGAGGCGAGAAGAATCCAGTGCTATCTCGTGGCCGACATCTTCGACGACAAGGTCGTAAGAATCATGACTCGAGCGAGCGATGGGGGTCGTGAAATCTCGATTGATCCATGCGCCGAGGAAGATGATGACAGTTGCCGAAGAGGGTTCGCCGAATCCTAGGATAGGCATTCTTTTTCTCAACTCTGAAGAAGATAAATCGGTGATGTTATAGACCAATAAGGTATCATGTGGATAGAGTTCGGATTAATTTCTCCACCGCCGGCTCCTGCTTCCACCGTTACCTTTAATGCAGCCTATAGCGAAGACTTCCAACTGGGCTTAACTCGACAGTCGGCCTTGGGCCGGAACGTCTAAAGACAGGGAAGATGTATCGGGCAACGAGGCACGTGTGATATCGTGATATGGTACCTGAGAGGGTTGCTCCACGTCCAGCGGAGCGACTGAATGCGGCGATTTGGAAAGGAAGATGGAGTGTAAATGAAAGGTACGGGGTAAGCAAAATGAGCGCAATATAGCCAAAACAAAGACAAAGACGTCACAATTTCACAAACCATGATCGAGAGCTGTGAGAAAAGGAGGGTGACGCAAAACAGGTAGCACAGCCATCCAGCCAGCCCCATGAGGATGACAACTCTGAGGGCACGCGACCACCTACAAGACAAATCATTCCTGTCGATTCTTACCAGCATCATGATCCATGTGAAGAGTCGGCGGGCCTCGTATAAGGCTCCGGACTCCACGGGAAGGAATGCCTTTGGTGAGCCATCGGCATCCGCAGCACGCAGACCGGGAAGGGATTTGCGTGAGCTGAGATGAAACAGGCTTGATCAATGTGAGCCGCGCGAAACCGATTCCGCGCGAAACCGATTGCTGCGCTTAACCGACTTCTCGGGCAGCAACTCAATCATTCGGTGATCGGCGTTTTCAGTAATCCGCTCGCATCTCAATCTCTTCGGAATCATGGGGCGCTATCTTGTGTTTTGTAGATGTTGAGACTCCGGGAGGTTATGGAGAAGTTGTGAGCCTAGATGGTGATTACTCTCGGCTCACAGCAAGTTTGCTCATCGGATTTTGGAACACAGAAAGTCTGAGAGTCGAAGCTGATGAGGTGAGAGATGCGCAAGGAGATAAGCAGGCTTTGTTGTTGGTTCATAAAATTGACCGGGATTCCCGAATCCGGCATCCGGGATGTGCCAGACTCCTTCGCACGTGATGATGACCCCTTTGACCTGTCGGTGTCCTAGCCCTGACTCCAGCGCGGATGATGTCTTTACGGTGGACTGGATTGAAATTAGGCCATAGCCCGAATTAAATATGTATACAGTATGGGAATGCTGTGCGTGTGCAAACCCTAGTCTCACTCCATCGGAGTCATTCATTGGCTTTCATTAACCTCAGCGCGCAAGCACCATCTTAATACCTCCTTTGTGTATCATCGGCCTCAACAAGCGGAGGGAAGTCCGTGGGAAAAGAGTCGGCATCGTAAGGGTAGGCTGGTTGGACAGATTCAGACTCGCCTTGCTCCTTCTCATCGACATCGTGGTCCTGGAACTCCGAATCCAAGTCGTGGTCCAGATTCTCGTCGTTCAGCATCTTGGGGTTGAACGATAGAGCGCCACGAGGCACGAAACTGGACGACAAGATGACCACCATTAGAATGGTGAACTGGACGCCGCCGACATTGCGGATGGCCTCGTGGATTGATCCGCCGTTGGCGCCACCCGTCCGGTTGTAAACACTGTCAATGTACCGACCGAGGAGTGGCGAGCAGATGGCATATGTGACGATGTAGGTGGAGTAGAGAAAAGCCATCACCGCCCCGAGAGGAGAAACGTCGTTGTTCTCGGCCTCCAGACGTGCCAAAGAGGCCTGAATGTAGGCCGCCAGGGAAACGTCGCCTGCAGCCCAGCCGAAGGAGATGGGAATGAAGGTCCCAGCCACGAGCCAGGCTTGGCCAACGGTCTGGCTCGACGGGTACCAGTATGGGAGATACCAGACGATGAGGAGCATCAGAGCATCGAGTCGAAGCCAAGGCATCGGAGTGTGGACGAGGTTGGTGAAGAGGAAGACAAAGCCAGCCCCAAAGAGTTCACCCAAATTGCTTCCACCCACGATGATTTGTGACCAGGCAGAGTTTCCAAGGTATCGTCGGGCGATCGCCGGGGCAATGCCGTTTTCGAGGTATCTGTGTCCGTACAGAGCGAAGGAATAACCGGGTAAGAGCCAGACAAACTTGCGCGAGCTGAAGATGATCTTGAAACCGGTCCAGATGGATTCGAAGAACAGCACGAACCCCATGAGGGCGTCCTTGGCGTAGCCTCCGCTTTCCCTCTCCAGTGGTATGGTGTGGCCCAGGTCGGAGATGAAGTACCAGACGATGCCAGCGGCAGTGAAGAATATAGGGGTGATAAAGAACGAGTAGTTGTTGCCAAAGCTAGGGATCAAGGCTAGTGCCGTGCAAAAGGCGCCTGCCGTGCCGGAGACCTCGTAGAAAATGTGGACCAAGGCGTCCATACGTCGGAGTTTCTGGACATTGCCGCCGACGATGTCTCGAGGGATGACACGACGAATCAGCTCCACCATACCGTAGGCAATGCCGCTGATACAGTAGATGGGGATGATGCCATTGGGGTTGTAGCTACCGTAGTAGCCAAAATCCTCTTCGCTGTGTGTGGACCCCCATTGGTTTGGCTTGAAACGGCCACCTGTGGCGGCGTCGACGATGAGCAGGAGGGCCGACATGAAGGCAAATGTCAAGATGGCGCACGCGAGGACAATCTTTGTGGGCCACCGCTTGATGAGCGGGGCGATCAAGATGGAGCCCACGCACTGGCAAGCTTGGTTGAGACCGGTCAATAGGCCGACGCGCTCGAAAGTCCGCGATGGGGAGTTGTGCAGCCAGGCTTCATAGTCGTACTTGTTCGTTGCAAGGGCAATGATGGAACCGTTGAATGCTTCGAGGCCGAACTTGTACAACATGATGCCGAGGATGTAAATGGCCATGTTGCGCTTCTCAATCGGGGTGAAAAGAGTCCACGACTCCTTGACCGTGCTGAAGACCATGGCGGCGGTCACTGGGTTCAGGGGGGCGATAAGATCAAAGTTCCTGAGCTGCCTCTCGACTGTTTTGCTGTGAAGAAAGTCCGACAGGTGAGCAATTCAACAAGGTCTCCTTTATATCTGCCTGAGGAGGATAGGAGTCTCCTCCCATCTGTAGCCGACATTGATGCGACATGACGAGCCGATTCCGAATGACTTTTGGAAGAGAATCGGTCGCCTTGCAAGGAAGGCACCGAACGAATTGAAGTCATGATGTTGGCCATGTGCAGAGAGCAGATCTGAGAGCTCTGAATGCGTGCGAGTTGACATGAAGGCATCGCCACACTGCGCGCCTGGCAACTTGTATGCTGATTGGTTAGGAGGCAGGGGCTGTGGCGGAGCGCCAAGAGCCAAGCAATCGGAGGACGCCTTCTGGATGCCGCGGAATTCTAGTAGACTGCGCTTCTATTGCCAGGCTTTCGGTGTTTGCCTTTCGGAA
Source organism: Exophiala alcalophila (assembly GCA_001599775.1). Classification (NCBI taxonomy): domain Eukaryota; kingdom Fungi; phylum Ascomycota; class Eurotiomycetes; order Chaetothyriales; family Herpotrichiellaceae; genus Exophiala; species Exophiala alcalophila. Next base: position 3,256,713 of record BCHY01000005.1, on the reverse strand, counting down.
GCGGCAAGAAGCGGGTATCGAAGCGCTCAGCCCGAGTTCTGGTCATGTGGATGAGTGCAAGTGGGCCATTTCGACTCCTCAGATAGGAGTCAGAAAGGGACGAGTACAGCCCCCAGACTGTGTCGTGGCCAAAGCTTCATGACGCAGCAGCAGACTTCACCCACGTCCACTGAGTTGAATTGTCCTCCTATTACTGAGAAGTTGGCGTGAGGAGGCTGCCTAAGACGCAAGGTTGTTCTCGACTCCGCTTTCACGGCCAGCACCGGTCTGGCAATGAGCTCGTTGGAATTCCTGCCACTTGTCAATGGATGTTGTCGAGTGACTACTCAGATACCGGCAGGTGAAGGATGGCATGTATCAGACGCTTTCAAGGGAGACGGTGAGTCATCGTGAGCAAGTGAGGTGGACGGAGCGTTCATAGCAACAGGGCGGAGTGCAACGCTTTCGACTTAGCGCCATATTTTGAGGCCCATTTAAAGTTAAGGTTAGCTCCCGACTTGGCACCAGAAGGGCTCAGTCACGTGAACCTCCTCCTCTTTCTTTCCACCGAGTCAGGGACATCGTATCGCCGTGGAGGAGATTTGAACTTCAACAAAGGAGGTCGTCAAAGTATGTGTCATGTTATCATTCTTCTTATCGTTCTCCTTGTTGTTGCTCTCAGCGAGAGTCTTCGTAAGCTAGCTAATAAAAGGTGCAAGTCTTCGGCATCGTTGCCGTAACAGAGCCTGTCTTTTCCTTGCTGGAAGGGAATGGCCAGCTCAAACACCAGGCTGCTCTATGCATACACAGATAAGCGGAGCGCCCTGTGGTTGCCCCACGGCCTCCTGATGTCGAATTTATTTGACTTTCCCCATGACGGTATCCATCCCACGTTCGGTGTACGTGCTCGCAGCTGCCCGCTTCACAGCCGCCATCATGGTCCGATCCCATTCGTCACGAGTTTTCAAGACTCCTTCCACCCAGCTCAACTGGAGATCCCAGAACTCGCGCTTGAATTGTTCATAGACGCTCACCACTTCAGTCTTGTCTGCTTCGAGCAGTTGGACTGTAAAGTTGACGGCCTTCCACTTGGGCTTAATGGTGTCGTTGAAAGTTTCTGGGTGCTTCTCGAAGAACGCAAAGGCCGCAAGCACGTCGTCTCGGAATTTCGCAGCGAACGGATCACCTCGCCTGAATTTCACACCTTTGTTGATGCGGATTGCCGTCAAGTAGTTGACCAAAAGAGCATCAGAGAGTTCCTCGATGAAAATGTCAATCAGAGACGGGTGGAGGACTGAGTTGTAGTCTCCAATGTAATCATCGAAGGTGGTGGTGATTCTTTGCATGGCCGACTGTTCATACCATTTCCCGGGTACGAATAGTTCGGTCAAGATGCTGCGGAAATCGACTCGGAAGATGAGTTGCACAAATCTGTTGATGCAATGCGTAGACAAATCAACATAGCCATCTCGAAGCGCGTCCAGCTCGGTCGTGCCATTGGTCGACATGAATTTGGCGGATGGAGGGGTCGGCAATTTCACGAAATCCTCGCGGAATCGAGTCAGGTAGCCCTTTTGAGCGGTAGGGTCATGCAGAACATCACCGGCTGCATCATCGACGCAGGCAATCTGGTCATTGGCGATGGCCAGAAGCCAATCTTGCAGCGGCTGAAGATTCTCGAGCTGCTCCGGAGTCGGGGTTTTATATCGCTCCACTTCCTCGTCGACGAGCTTCTCCCACTGCTGCTGTCTGGATTTCAGTGCACTGAACATGGCGCTCATGACGCCTTCAACAACGTCTTCACGCTCGGAATCGCCCGCAGCAACCGCTTGTTCATGGAGCATGCGCCACATATCACCCAGCGTTTTGGTCCGGAAGTGGCCATCGGGGTCCTGCTCAATGGCGTCTGGTGTCCGCGACACGAAGTTCTTTCTGTCCGTGACATACATTCGGTCGATCCACGACGTGAGAGCCCGAGTGATAATGTTTCGGTAATCTCGGATTAGGTCTCCTTCACGAGAATCCAAGACATGCGGTTTCAGCTCGGCTTGTGGCACACCTATCTTGTTCATCTTCTTATAGTAAACATCGATGTAGTGCACGATGCCCAGCATCTGTGGTGGTCGGAGGTCTTCAGCGTCCACAAACGAAATGAGGAAATCATGCATCCCTTGATGATAGATGTCCACGTATGTCTTGAAGATTTTCCACTTTTTAGGAAACATTCTTTGCATCCCTTGCTTGCATGCAAACAAATCGTTGAAGAACCACTTGGTGTGCGTCTCAAGTTTAGAAGAGTCTTCCTGAAATGCGAGCCCGGTCTGCTGAAATTGGCCCTGAGCGAAACTTTCGATTGCTGCAAGGAATTTTTCCTTGTACCCGCGGATTGTTTTCGGGCCGATGGTAAATGATGTGAACTTGCTCACCAGATCCTGATGATCTTTCTGCGCATCTTGCAACGCTCGTACTCGATCATCGTTTTTCTCTTCCGATGCGATCACGACGGCGAGCCGGACGATAACACCAGCGTTGTCGCGTTGCACAAGCGGGATGAGATTCATGGCAATTATGCCAATGTGGTCGTCGAAGAGGTCGATGATTCCTTCCAGCTGTTGGAACCAGTCAAGTAATGTCCGCTCCAGACTGGAGTCCTTCGCTCTCCGAATCTGGTCCAGAGCTTCGTCGCGGAAATCACGCAGCCGGGTCACACACTTGTGAGCCTCCAGTAGATTCGGCTGGTTCTCAAGATCGTTTTCATCGTCCTCGAGAAGCTTCTGGACATAGTCGCAGTCACTTCCAAAGCTTTCAAGACCAGCTTTCATAGCAAGGGTTGCTTCGAAGTTTCGGTGCACACGCGCGAGATAATCCAGCTGCGGGAAGTTTTTGCGGATTGCCTGTGACTGCTCGCAGAGATCATGGATCTTTTTCATCTCTTCTTTTATTTGTCCAACAATCTTTTGTCCTTCGGACAGAGTCGACATGCCATTTTGGGTGGTCTCCAAGTGATCTTTGAGCCCTTCTCGCAGCCTGGAATCCACCTCTGCCTTTTTCCGAGTGATCTCTGCCTTCAACGTTGAGATCTTCTCGAGGTCCTCCGGCGTGCGAAGAGCATCTTGGAGGCGGGGGATGCCCACAGCACCGTTCGCTGCGGGTGCGGTAGACATCGGTGCGGAGGACTGGACAGAGCGGAACGGAGGACGGCGAGGTGACGCAGGATGGAAGCGGCTAGCTGACGTCCAAATGGATCAGGAGTCTCATTTAGCATTGACGCTTACATGGTGACCATCAGATACTGTGTGCTGTTGCTGAGGGCCTTGAGGGATCTTGAAAATCCGAGGTCGAGATGTTCAAATGTTGGATGTTACGAAGTACTTAAAACAACATGGAAGTTGCAAGCAGCAAGACCTTTGCGAAGGCAGGCGCGGTGCGGTCACGCGTTCTTCCCATTGATTGGCCAACTGGGGTGCGACATACTTTACTTCTCTGGGACTAGAATGACGCCGCCCTGTTCTCACTCCTCGACACACGATCTTCAGTCTTCATCCCTTCTGATCCCTTTGACTGCCATGCAAGCGAGATTTCCTGTCGGGACGAGCCATGCTCAGCTGCTGGATACCTATCGGACGATGCAAAGATGTACGGTATGACACGGCTCGCCGCAACCGATCTGCATGCTGGTCTTCGGACATTTTACTGTACCTGCCACTGTCTCTTGTCCCCGCTCCTTCCTTACTCGAGTGCACGCGTCGACCTATCACCAAGAGTTCTCCTTAGAGTCTTGGAGCTGACGTTATTTATCATGTCTTATTCGGCAAAGAAGTGTGAGATCAGAGCCTCAGAGGTCCAAGTCATGTCACATACTCCCAGTGGATACGGGATTCTCGTTGAGGTACCAAAGTCCGCGAGGCTGACTAATTTATTTCGCGGGGAGACATAAACCCTCATAAAGGGTCGCCGTTTATATCCAGCATGCTCTGCCATGTCTCCTTCCCGTCCCGCCAGTTCATTAGACAGCTCTAGACTTCAGAAACAACCTCTTGCCCCATTCGAAGACTCTATTGAGAACATGACCGAGCCCCAGGTTACTCAACGTCAAGCATGGCGCAGAACGGATGATTATACCCCAGGAACGCCGAAACTCAAGCTTGTCACAGAAGATCTACCCCTACCACTTGCGCCGTTAGCCGTTCTTATCAAAGTTCACGCCGTCTCGCTGAATTACAGAGACGCCAACATTTCAAATGGTGGTAATCCGTGGCCAGTCACCCCGAACGGCATCATATGTAATGATGCCGCTGGAGAGGTCACCGCAATTGGCGACAAAGTCAGCCGCTTCAAGGTTGGAGACCGCGTCGCCCCCACCACTGACACTGAATACGTCTCTCATCGCTCCACTGGACGGTCCTGGCTAGCTGCAAATGAGGATGGGGTGCTAGCCACCTATCTCGTGTTCGACGAGCAAGTTCTGGGGCGTCTACCCACTTATCTTCCTTGGGAGAGTGCTTGCCTCATACCCTGTGCCGGCGTCACGGCCTGGGCAGCCATGAGAGACGTTGGTGTTGGCAAAAGCGTCTTAATTCAAGGTATAATCACTCTGACCACGCGAGTTGCCCAATTGACTTGCGACAGGCACTGGGGGCGTCAGTAGCCTCGCGCTCAAGCTTGCTCGAGCCTCGGGTCTCAAAGTCATTCTAACTTCCTCGAGCGATTCCAAACTGGATAAGATTAGAAGACTGTTCGGCACTCCAGAAATCCAGACTGTGAACTATACCAAGACCCCGGAATGGCATGAGCAAGTTTTGAAATTAACGGATGGTATCGGCGTTGACCTTGTGATCGAAAATGGCGGCTCGTCGTCTTTGGTTAAGAGTATTATGTGTACACGACGAGGCGGGATTGTCAGTCAAGTCGGGTACCTTGGCAAGCAGAAGCCAGAAGATCTGAAAGACTTGGTTTCTACCATCATCGACCGAAGGGTGGTTTTGAGGTAGGCCATTTTTGCGTCTTTGCTGCTACAAGACTGTTGACCGCAGCGGTAGGGGAATCAATGCCGGGCCGGTATCCGACATGGAAGACCTCTGTGCTGCATTGGAAGCCACACAGATGCGGCTCGACGACATCATCGACAGAGTCTACCCTTTTGACGAAGCGGAGGAGGCTGTACAGGCTCTGTGGGAGGGCAAGGTGATTGGAAAACTCGTCATCAGTGTTGTCAACTAGGCTCCGTGAATCACGGTTGCCTCGGGGTTCTCTAGCTAGGATGGAAGCGACATGCTCTCAATATGATTTGCAGTATCTCGGGCTCCTTCCAGGACTTCGCCGACAACACACTGAGTAGTGGAGGCTGTACATAAACATACTACGTCAACAGGTGCGGCGACCCTTATCGATATCACAGCCTTATCGATAAGGCTTGATATCGATACCAAGATCAACCTCAACCTCAACCTCAACCTCAGTCCTCTTCTCTCACTTGTCATGGTCTTTCCTCTGTATGTGCACGCACCATGTACGTCAATGAGTGACCAGGAAGCGAGATCGATCACAGACGAAGACAAAAGCAGTTTGATGTCTGAAACATTGCGGAAGGAGAAGGTAGGAGACCAGACGACAGGCAGACACTGGAATCAACGAAGGTAGCATTTAAAGCTCAAGAGACAGTCTGAGCTTAGGGAGTTACAAAGAGAGAAGTCATTCTTGTACAAAGAGCGGTGTTCAACCGTCGATGTATCTCAACATGGCAGATTAGACGGTGCCCTGTTCAACTGCAGTCAGTCCATGCCAACCACGTCCTCCTCAGTTCCACCTGCCTGCGCCCTTCTTCACAGCGTCTCGCAATCTCATCTTTCCAAATCTACATACTTCTCGATACGCCTTACACTCTATCAATTCTCAAACTGTACTGCTCTCTTTATCACCTCCATCATGTGTTTCTCCTGCGGCAGATGGCCATGGCAGCCCATGCAGCTCGCTGCCGAACCCGTCAAGCAGGAGTACATTTTCCTCGATGACGATGTGCAATTCTACCCGGACAATCGCCATGTGAGTTGAAGCCACAGTGAATTTCAGATCTGCCAGTCCTGCCTGCCTTGACATCCTTCTCCTCTCTGCCATCCATCTGCGCTCCAGCATCCACAATCATCTACTCTTTCTCCCACTCTTCTCCCGATCAGGATCTGCGCACGCATGAGCTCTCATCCCTGTCTGCCCACCTCGCACACTCTGTTCCTCTGAACGCGACGCCATGTCTACCTACTACTCTTACCAGACCCTAAATCCCTCGGCGCCGAACAATCCCACAGCCAACGCGGGTCACTGGGAAAACCCTGCAGACTGGCCTCGTACCTATCTTTACGTTCCAGCTCACCAAGGTGCACAGGGAATCCATCCTCCAGCTCCGGTCTACCAGTCAAACCAACCGTCGCAACAGCAAGCCATGTATTACTTCGCCGTAAGTGGCCTTCTTCTCCTCTCGAAATCACCTAGCTAACACCTTCATTCGCAGGGCAGCGCCACAGCGCCAGCAGGCTACTATGCCAACGGCTTCTACTATGGACCGAACCCACCTGCTGCCTCTACCGGTTGGCCTTGCACCTCTTCTTCCTCCTACTATACCTTTCCCACTGCCTCTGCTTCGAACCCTCCGTTCAACCCGTCCTACCCGTACAACTACTCACCGTTCTACGCAGCGCCGCAGCAGATGCCTGGCCCTTCCCCTTGGTGTCAAAACCCGGGCGCGTCCCAAGCCGCAGCCGCAGTCGCCGCCAACGCAGCACTCTCCCAGATGCCAAATGCCCCGGCCTACTTCGTGGGTGCGACAGCCGCCGAGATCCAGGCTCAGAACAACATCATGTACGCCAACTTGCAAGCCAGTCAAACCCAGCCGACCCAGCTCGCCCCTTTCAAGCCCGGTGGCAGCCCACAGTTTTGGTGCAAGGAGTTGGATGGCAGCTGGACTTTGAGAGAGTACAACGACACTTTGAAGGGTGATTTTCCTGTGGGACACTGGGAGAGACATCCAACAAGTGGCTACTACTACTACGTTCGCCACGCCACTTGAGGGAATCCAGCAAGCGAAAGAGTGACGACGCATCAAGTAGGAAGACTACTCCACAGAAGCAGGGTTGGAAATGAACAGTGTGATTCAGCCAACATGGTCACGAGCTATGGCAGCTGAAAACAATCGTCAAGGTTGCAAGATTCGATGGAGAGCAATTGCGCGGGCTTTGGCTAGTGATGAGGGTGACTGATTTCCAGGCCAACAAAGGACACACAAAACGCTACTGCTTGAGCTGAAAGTGAAGGGAACATGAGTTCTGATCGCAACAGAAACGCGAGAGAGAGCGTGGATGGCTAGCTTAGCTCCAAACAGACATCAAGTTCCAGAAATGCAATGCACTCCTACTCATACCAAGGATGCACATCGTCGCTGTATCTCCCATTCCTGCCCGCGTCTCTCGGGTCTCCGACTATCACCGCCTCACATTCCCCACTGCACTCTCCATCCACAATTTCGTATACAGCTTGTGCGCCTGCAACATCCAGCCAGTCATCGGGCCCTCCGGCATACTCTCGCGCTGAATGACCTGATCCCCGACGAAAAACACGCTCTTGAGCCGAAACTCGGCATACCCAGTCTCCAGATCCGCCGTGGCAGTCATCTCGAACAGGCCATCGCTCGCGCGCGGCGCGTCCGGGTTATGCAGCGGCGAGTCCCCGCAGCGGATCAGGATCGAGCTGGGCGTCTTGGAGAGCACGACAAAGTGGTCGGTGATCTCGGTGCCCGGTTCGTAGGTCGAGGTGCGTAGCTGCGAGGGGTCCCAGAGTTGGTGCGCCGTCGTCGTGTCGTTGCGGTATTTGCGCTCGAGGTAGAGTCTTTGAACTGTGTAGCCTGTGGGTTGTTCATAGTGGTTAGATTGGATGGCAGAAAATGGGTTTGGCTTGATGATGATGATGGCTAAGAGAGGGGGTGGGAGCCATGGTATGATGTCCCGGAGGCCCGTGGAAGAAGGAGAGGCAGAGGCAGAGGCAGAGGCAGAGGGAGAGGGAGAGGGAGAGGGAGAGGGAGAGGAATCGATATCAACAATCGCTCTCACGTGACCCTTTCCCGATCTTCAATGAACCGCCGGAACAATGAGACCAAAAGTCCTCGATCGATCCCGTTTCTTCTCCCATCTCCCCAACCTCAAAAGAAGAAAATGGAAAAAGGAGAAATAATTTCACAAAACGTACCAAACCCGCCCCAAACGCCCTGACAGAACCCCTCGACCAACTTGGTCCCTCCGCGCGTGTAATCCTGCACCAGATCCGCGCGCACCTTGGACAGCGGCAGCCTCCTGACGCACTCGTCCGCCGTGCTCGGGTTGCCGTTCGGATTGAACTTCTTCAGCCAGGGGGATGAGAAGATCGGGTCTGCGTCCTTGGACGTGTTGTTGTAGTTGAACGTCGCCGGCGACGTGAAGTGTGCGTGCTTGGTCCACACGAAGAAAGTCGCCGTGGTCGCGAAGGCCGTCACGCCCGCGGCCTGGAGGGTTTTGGATAGTAGCGAGGGACCCATTTCCTTTTTTTTTTCTTCCTCTTCTTTTCTTTTGGTGGCTGTCTTATGTGCCGATGATTGAAGGGTTATGATTATGTGGTATGGAATGGTTGAGGGCAGAAAAAGAGTTCGAGATAGGTCTTGAATGGATGGGTCGTGTTTCTACTCCCCCGACTCCCTCGGGTAAAACTCCGCCGGCGTGCGGTAGAATGCTCGGCCGAAGGCAGCTAGCTCTTCCGCTCCGCTCTCCACACCGCGATCAGTCCTTGTAACTTTTCCTCCCTGGTGCGCCCAGCGGCCTCGAATGATTTGAATCAACTATGTAGTCAATACGGAGGGACTACTGGCAGCTTCATTCGTCCTCGTCACAATTGCCCAACTATCAATACAAGAGAATAGCAATAGCTGCCGCCTTGGTGATGACTTTTCCACCCATTCTTGCATGTCGCTTCGAATTTCAGGCTGGCCATACCACGCAACTTGACCACTCAAAGATGATCGACCGAAGCTGTCAAGCTGCAAGTCGCTTTATCTCTTCCGCTTCCTGCCTCCCTTTTCTTCTTCCTCACCTCCACCTCTCCTATCGTCCTTCTTAGCCTTCTTCTCCATTTCATCCCAGTCCTCGCCTTCGTCGCTGAGACCACTATCCTCCTCTCCCTCATCGTCACTGGCGTCGTCATCGAAATCGCTTTCGTCCTCACTCTCCGATTCACTGGCCGCCAGATCTGAATCGCTCATCTCAAAGGCACTCTCTTCTTCGGACTCATCTTCCTTCTCCGAGTCGGACTCTGCTGCAAGGAAGCTCCATCCTCCATCCTTGAAGAACTGATGCGGATCGGTGGTGACCGTCTTCATGATGGTGCCCCAGTTCAAATTGAGGGGACCCTCCGTGTACGCAATATCCACGCTGTCCAGCCACTCCTTGACTCGATCGAGAGATTCGACTGGGATGGTGTTGACATGCGCCGGTGCTCGATGGAAATCCTTGTAGACAAAGACGAGATCAAAGTTCTTCAGACCAAACTGCAAAGTAGGTTAGCATCTGTGCCGTTGTCTGTTCAAGTGTAGACATACCTGTATTCTCTCAAGATGAGCAATCTCAATCTCGTCCAAAGTAATGACCGTGAAAGGAGGCTCCGTCAGTTGGACCAGGGCGTCAGTGGTCGGCGCCATCAGGACGTTGCTGCGGTTCGGGACACCATTGAAGCTGAGCTCTCTGAAGGGAATGTCGACCGCAATGTTGTACTCTCTGGCAGCATCCGAAATCTTCTCGGCAAACCCTTTGAACAGGCGATCCAGCTCCGCTCGGCGGCGTCGTTCCTCCTGTTCCTGCTCGAACTCCTCTTCATCACCATATCGATGCTTTCGCTTTCTGTTGCCGGTCTCATCGAAGGCCATGTCAGTGGCTTCCCGATAGAACTGGACATCTCTTGTCTTGCGCTTCCCTATGATGATCGGGTTCTTGAGATGGACGTGAATGATGACAATCAATTCACCAACGCAAGGTTGGAAGAACAGGTGCTTAACGTTGGAGAAGACAACATCGACATGGTCATTGCGAAGTGGCGACAGATATCGAAGACCATTCTGATGGATTTCCACCTCGCCAGGGACACGCTTGCCGTCCTGGGCAGGTCGAAGATAGACGTCGGGGAGCTTGATGGGTCGGCGATTGCGAATCTCCACCAGCTTGTCCTGTTCCACAACGTCTTCCATTTCTTTCTTCTCCTGTTCTCGTCGAACGGCAGACTTGCGCAATTCGGTGATCTGTGCCGAAACCTCCGACAGTCGGTCTTGGTCCTTAGATCGAACAGTCAAGGATCTGACGAAATGTGCGTGTGGATCTTCGAAGGGCTGGTCATCCTTGCGTCCGACACCCTGGCCAGGCGACAGGAAGTTGAACCGAAGATGCGTATACTCGCCTTCATCAGACTTGCTGACGTTCTTGATGGTGTTGATGTGGAACGGGACCGGTCGGCCCATGATTGGCAGGATGACTGTTGATGCCTTGAGGTCGACATATACAATCATGTCCTTCGCACGAGGAGGAAGTTGGCCGTCTCGCTTGTACGACTCGAACTTCTTGAATTTCTTCTCGTTCTCGCCATTCATGTCTCCCAGTGCCTCGGCGTATTTGTCCATACCCTCACGTTGCTTCTTCACGGCGAGTTCTTTCTGATGCTCCCGGCGTCGCGCCTCTTCTTCTTCTTTGGCATTGTCCTGGCGATTTGCACCCCTCAATCGAGTGGACTTGATGTTCGAAGTCACGATGGCAGCAGCACCAGACTTCTTTGTCTTCTCTTGTTTCGGCTTGGTCTCCTCCTCGTCGTCCTTGAAGTAGAATTCGATCGAGTCGAGGTCGGTGAGAGCTTCTTTGGTGAAAATGACGGGCTCGCCGCGAGTAACTCTGACTGTATCCGTCAAGACAAGAGTGTAATTGGTGCCCTTCTTGTCCTGAGGTTTGTCGTTGGTGAGATCTGAAAGACTGGTTGTGACGCTGACAGTCATGCCATCCTTGAGGGATTTGGTGTTCTTCCCGTTCAAGACAAACTTGTTGTCCCTCACTTCAATGCCAATCGCTGAGCCGACGTCCTTGCCAAAGTTCTTCTCCAATTCCGGCTTTCTGGACTTAACAACTCCCAAAGCCTTGTTGTAGACATCCTTCATCACCGTGCCTTCCTTGATCTCCTTCAGCGCGGCGTCGTGTGCGGCAAGAAGAATCTTGTAGTTGGACGTCTGTGACTTGCTGGGATCGATCAAATAGGTTCGAGTCAGGATGGAGCAGTAGGTCTTGTATCTGAATCCCAGCCCTGCAATGATGCATCCGGAATGTAGATTATCATCATTTGGTTGTGCTGTCAATCGCAGATCGTATTGGCCACCGCTCTGGACAATTGGACCGTACGCCCAATCCAGCTGCTGGTTGTCGAAATCGCTGGGGAGTTTGGAAACACTCTTGAAGAACTTATTGTCGTCGATCTTCTTCGCCAACCGATCCGAAAGAGCGCGGTGGCTGATCTTCTTCTCCTGATCCAAGACCTCGGACATCTGGTCGACCCAGTAATCAGAGATCATAGCGCTGGCTGCGCGGGCGGCGGTCCGCATGTTTCTCAGTTCGTTCTCATCCTTGACGGCGAAAGCGGTCGAAAAGGCGCCTGAAACATCGACCTCCTCAACCTCTTTCGAGATGTCGCCGTACATCTTGGCCCATTCATCGACAAAGGGTCCGTGGGCTTCTGCCTTCGGGATGATACCAACTTTCTTCCCGGCGCCCTTGATGACCTCTATACATTTCTCGAATGCTTGTGTTCGGGTTTCGGGTTGCTTCATGTGGACCGTGAGGATCTCGATAGGGAGTTTGCCGTTCTTCAGATTTTGAAGGTGTTTCGCTGTGAACAGGTCAGGGGACCGAGAGTGCGACTCCAAGGCGAGAGTGACTTACCCTTCTTCTCTGTAGTGACCACATACAGCACAGCGGTGGTGAAGACCATCAAAGTCGCCGGGAACTCGTAGCCCAGAAGCCAAAACTACAGCCAGTGTCAGCCCGTCCAACGGCACCTTTCCAAAATCTTCACACAGTTGACAGTGTAACTCACGTGAACGGCATTGTTCTTGACATATTGCGTGTCCTGATCGGCCTTACCGGTCAGAACGATAATGGTATCTGCGCCGCCAAATAGCGAATCTCCAGATCTCTTGTCTGCCTTCCACGCATTGTAGAGCGTCGAGAGGCGATCGAAGAAGGCGTCGGCGTTGATGACGATGTCACTCATCGTTGCTGCCTGCCTCCAGGGGGGCGAAGTGAGGATGAAATGAGGTATCTATGTCGAAAGTCGCACAGTCGGCGCGCGGAGAAGTGGTGATGGGGGGGAGGTCAGGGTAATCGGAAGGAATGGAGAGAATGAAGACCTCGACAAGAAGATGGCGAAGGTAGATGTGTTGTGTCGGGTCTTCAAGGTCCTTGGTTGAAGGGAGAGTGACGCGCAAGAGAGGATGAGGGCAGATACAAACTGCCTGCTGCTCTGGTGAATCGCCGCCCGCTCCAAGAAGCAACTTGAACTGGGGAAAAACGCGAGCAAGGTCCAGTCTTGGCGCGACGCGACCGACCTAAGCGCTTTCCGGCCTTAAGATAATCCAGCCGGCAACGTTCACACACAGTGGTCCAACTGAGTATGCGGCATGGAAGGAGTGATATCTGATAATTTATTGTGTGAAATGCTAGTGACAGTCATCAATTATTTCTACGACGTGAGTGGATGCCTGCGATCTTTTGGAAATTCCCTTGGACCCGTGAGCAGAGAGGTCAAATCGTTCGGCTGCCACCGAAAACGATCCTCAAGTCAACAATATATCATACCCGTCTTGATTGATCTTGACCGGGTCGCCCACCAATCCATACTTCCTCCGGACCAATTCAAAGATGATCAGCCCGGCACTCGTGCTGGGAACCTGGCGGATGGTGAACCACCAGAACCCTCGGAACAGCCACGTCCTCAAGCCTCCGACTCCCACCGCCTGGCGACGAGCCTGCTTCCAGGTCTCCTGGTATGCGTGATAATAAGCCCGAAGCATGCGGCCGCGGCGCTTTTCTTGTGACTGCTGGAGTATGGCGGCTTTCTTGTCGAGGTCTTCCAACCGTTCATAGTGCAGGGTCTGGATCGTGGTCAACGGGTACAGAAGACACTGCTGTGCCATCGAAGCTGTGACACCGGCAAGCATCAGGAACGCCGGTTCTAGGGCATAATGTGGTTTGATCACGGGCGTCGACTGCGATGCCGTTGCCAGCGTGCCTCTTTCAGCCGCGAGCTTGTCCACGTCGACCTCCCCCAATGCCCCGTAGTACCATCGCACGAATCGGTAGTAACCCTGTGCTTTAACGTACTCGAAGGTCGCGAAGAAGATACCGGATCCAAAGCTATCTTTCAGAAAGGAGAGACCCCAGCCGGCAAAGATACCGCGAACTCCGATCTCCTGCAATTTCCCCTTCCCATATTGCCACATGGTCTTGTTTTCGTACGCCTCTCCTCGTTGCTCGAACCTGACTTGAAGCGCATCGAGGGGCGCAGCTAGCAGGCTTTGAATGGTTCCGGCAGCAAAACCAGCGGCAAAGGTAGCAGTGGGAGGTGGGGGAGGAAAGACCTTCTTCATGGCATGTGCCGACGGTTCATGAAGCCTGGAGAGGATCTGTAAATAGGATGTATACAAGGCAGCCCCGACGACGATGTTGGCGGCCAGCGGCGGAAGCAGCTGCTCGGGTATGAACCGCCACCCGTAGTTTTTGATTGCATGTGAGACCAGGCCTGGGGTTGTGTTTCGCCAGGAAAAGCGACCACTTTGCGCTTCGGGGTTGATCGATTTGGCATATGCCTGGTAAGGAGCAAGTCAGTAAGTACACCTTCAACAATCACTCCGGCGAGAGCACACTCAACCCACCAGGTAGTCGACTCGTGTTCTGAAGAATGCCTTGACAGGCGCTCTGAAGTAGAAGGCTACCGCCTGCGCGGTGAAGGCGCGAACGCCTGCGGCAGAGGCGCCCGTCGCGGCATTGCTCGTGGAGTCTCTGAAGACTGGCGGCGAGTCGTGGGGAATCACGGGCAGGATGCCCTCGAAGTCGGTGGGGTCGTCATCAAGGGACATTCTCTGCGTATCACATCCATCATTCAGCTTTTGGAGACATCAACATAGTCAGTCGAAAGACATGGGGGTCGCCTTTTCCCAGGTGCGAGAGTTCGTTCGAGTCTTTTCCTGCGGCAGATTGACAAGTCCGAGTACCTCCCTCACACACTGACGCAACGCTTTCGCGTCATACATAATAGTACTCCGGAGTAGTAGTAATAACGGTCAAGCATAACACCTCCATTGCGCAGTCGCGCTCAGAGTTCATAAACTCTCCACGACTCCACGCTCCCCAGTGACAATTGTCCCATTCTTACTCGTATGCATAAACAAAATCCTCCGCAGGCAAGTCACGTCCCCTGTGAGTTTCCTTTAGCTTTATGCACTCAATCCCACAACGGCCAGCAGCTGACGCCCGGAAGCTCTCAGTCTGATGTTCAGTTCAACTCCAGGCTCCAGGCAGTATCGAGCGTGAGGAAAGTTCGCTTTTGGAATGTAGGTACTTTGCCCGCGAGAACGAGCACAGGCAGGTCACGTCAGAAGCGATGAGAGGATGAACAGGTTTGCAGTATGCTATCAATTCTCTAATCAAAACATTGTTGTTTTTTTGGTCTTTTGGCTTTGGTTTCCTGAACAGCTGCGTCTTAAACCACTTTTTGCGCACTCGATCAATTGCCCCATTTTCTCACCCTGCTCCCACAGCGAATGCCTCCTCCCATGTCCCACAACTCTGGCCCGGTTCTTCCTTCACGATTCATCGACCCTATCAAGCGCCCGGTTCTAGTGACTGAAGTTGAACTGAAGTTCAGCATGCGGATCCTTGACGAGGTCGGTCGGGGTGTGGTAGCCCGTGTTGGCGTATTGAAAGCTCGTCACAGGACCATCGATCCATTTCGAGTACTCATCGACTTGGGCGACCATGCCGAGCTTGGCCCTGGCTTTGGCGAAGTCCGGCAGCTTGTTGCAGATGATGCTGGCCTGGAACGAGTCCCTCTGGTACCAGGGCTTCGAGTCGCGATCCAGGTTGGCCGTGCAGTCGAACGCCGGGGTGTTGGGGCGCAGGTCGTACCGGAGATACGGATCTGGGCCCTTGTCTTCTGGGGTGAAGGTTTGCCATTGACTCACGTAGGTGCCGGGCTGGTCGAACCATTCAGTGGTGCTGCCGACAAGATCGACTCCGGGCTTCATGTAGCCCTGGATCGCAAGGCCAACAGGGATGGAGGTGCACTGGAAGGTCGCCCGCATGTCGCCGCCTTCTCTCCTCTCCGTCCAGGCGATGCATGCCTCGCCGTAGTGGGAGGGCATTGTCTCGTCAGATCGTCGAGTCATCGAGGCTGGGGCTGGGGCTGGGGCTGCGACTCCGGTATCATTTTGGAGACTGGCAGTGAAAGGATAGCCCGGTGCAGGTGCACAAAGGCCCAAGGGGCTCAAGATGAGGGCAGCCAGCAAGGCGAATTTGGCCATCTCGACGACTGAGTAGGTGTTTGAGGTTGTTGTTGTTGATGTGTTGTCGAATTGCCTGGGCGTTGGAGGATGGTGATGCGGTGCTTTGATTCAAGGCGTGCTGATATCTGTTTGTTGTTGGGTTGAGATGGATGTTTGTTGTTGAAGTGTGCTGCTGATTGTGCTCTGCCAGACACTCCATGATTGCGGATTCCATGTGCATTTATATAGCTCGAGTCGACATCGTGGTCCAGGGAGAACTATCCGAATCCGAGCATCACCATCACCATCACCATCATCCATCGTCCATCGTCCATCAGCTCTTCCTGATGTTAGGGTTACAGCTCTATCCACGACATGGACGAAGTCGAGCATCATGGCTTCAGTGGAACATCTTGGTATTCAGCGCCCACAAAGCGGAGAACCTGCGCCGTCACAGTTCCTCTCCCACGTCCTGCCAAAATTAGGACGTATAGCAGAGCGGCCAATGATGGACAGAGAAGCGCTCTTACTGCCTGCCGGAAAGGAGGACGATAGCAGAATTGGCGACAGTCCCGTGCTTTGGAGTCATGGTGTTACTGGACCACAGGCAATGGACATCCACCTTGACAAGGCTGACCTTAACCGATCTGTTGGTAGTGTTGGCAAGCAAAGCACAGGCTCCTGGCCTATGCGCAGGGCCACACGGGAGGCTTCAACCAATCCATGATGTCAATCTCCAATAATGTCGTTGTCCTATGACGCACCAAGAAGCCTTCAGATGTCAACGATGGTCTGAGCTCCGGAGATGCACAGAATATACGATCTAGAACGTCTCCGCGGCCAGGACAGCCTCGCCAGCCCGGGATCCAATGGTGTCGCCGCATTGACAGCAGTTCTCGAGGCTGCCTTGGACGAGCGCTTCCAGAGCCTTGTCTGCCATATGAGCCGCTGCCATTGGGTGGCATCGAAGACCAACGTCGAACAGCAGAACGCCGCGGGCCCGCGGGGAAGAGATGATTCGGATATCCCAGGCCCACGGTCCACGAGGCTTGGGTTGTGCCGTCCTGGTCCATCTCAACCTGCGCACGGATGGCTGCTACTAGAGGTCTCCTGTCGCCTGTGAGAGGTCTCCGAGGACAAGTGATGCCAGCCTTGCAGCTTCAACACATTCCATGCTTCTGTCGTATCACAGACACTTGCACCAGGTCTCAAGTCGACCATCTGATGCTACTCTGAGAGAGATGCAACTTCACCTTCGAGGACTGCGACCATCCAAACTTCTCACAATGGCACACGGGTCAGGTTATAAAGGTCGGTCGGGATGCACTTCATCAGCCAGGACATCCACCAGCATCTGCACCACCAACAAAGCAAGACATCGGACAAGAAGCCAACTCACCTCAATCGACAAACATCAGAGCCAAAGACTCGAACTCGCCAATCATCCAAGATGCATTACACTCCCATCCTCTTCGTTTCCTGGGCGGCGCTGGCCATGAGCGTGCCTACCCATTCCAGGTTCGCCGTCCGGCAATACACCAACACCAGCGATTCATCCGCCGCCCCGGCCAGCAAAAACCCGGGTCTTCTCTACATCAACGGCGAACCAGTGTACGTTGATGGTCAGGAGGTGGGCTCGCTCTCGAGCCCCGGAGCAGACTCGCTCCAATCCGGTTCTGGATCCGCAGCAGGCTCGGCGTCAACCGGAAGCAAGCTGTGCGATGCCGCGGTGGACGATGTCCTGACTTGCGCACTGAACAAGCGCAACATGCTCCTCAACCCCGACGACGCGGTCAAGACCGGCGCCTCGACCACCATGACCGGCGGGCATGACGGTTGCTACCTCCAGCTGGAATACGACAGTCATTTCTCGCAGTGCACCGTCAGCGACCCGAAGTTTATCTCGAGGGAGCCACTCATCTCTTGCGGCATGGACAGTGAGTTTTTTTGCTCTTCCCTTTTCACTTTAGCTCTTTTCACTGACCGGGTGCCCTTTCTTCTTTCGTTTCCCAGCCTGCTCAGAGACCTTCACCTGGCAAGAAGCCACCACCGACACGAACACGTACGGGATCAAAATGTCGTCCAAGCAATCCGCCTCCGGCAACATCGGAGTGGTCAAGGCCGAGATCGACTTTGGCGAGGAATTCAGCGACACGTGGACCAACACGGACGTGGTGACCACCAGCCACTCGACCACGCGCACCATGAAGCTGGGCAACATGTGCTCGTGGTCCAACATCCAGTTCTTCGTCGACTGCCAGACCCGCCTCAGCGTGAGCAAATTCACCGTCTACCAGGCCAACGGCAACCTCCGGTACAGCTGGCTGGACAACGTCTGCTCTCACTTCACCGACAAGACCGACCGGGAAAACTTCGTCCGAGGACAGGGTTTCTCCGAGTCCGTCGTCACACAGGTCACCACCATCTGCGAAGAGGCCACCATGGAGACCGACCCCAATGGCCTTGTGAGACTCGATCTGGGCGACGGTACCGTTTCCAACGCCAAACCCTGGAGCATCCAGGGTTGCATGTTTGACTGATTGGGGCTTCGTGAACATGTAAGACCGGTCAAGCCACCATCGGTCCAGATCTCTGGCCGGAAGGATGTCCGTAGGAGGAGGAGGGGGGAGAAGAAGACCATGCTTGGGATTGAATGGGACACTGCACAGACAACTTCCTTGTCTTTTTTTAGTCTTTCCTTTCTCAAGATGAATAAAAGTTCACTCACAAAATCCATAAAAATCCCTCACACATTCACTTATGTAAACCTGTCAATACCCTCTCATGCTCTTTTCCAATCCTCCTTCCTCTTTAGACAAGGTCGGCACTCAGCAGCTGAAGTACAGCCCACAGGTCAAAAAGCCTGGCTCAATAGCCAGACCACAGTCCAAGCCACAAGCTGAATGACTTTCAATAGTCTGAGGCACAAGAAGCCCTTTCCTCTTTTTCTCTCTTTCTCTTTGGATGTTGCTCCTCGATTTTTTCTCTCTCTCTCCTTTCTTTCTCCTTTCCACATCCAATGACAACGGATCTATCAACTTTTCCAAATGAAACAAGAATTGAGGAAGCAAGAAGAGGGAAAGAAGTTGAATGTTACGTCCCCATAGCGCCTTTTGCCTTTCAAAATTTTGCCTATTAGTCTTGGTGTCGTCGAGCAAAAGACCATTTGACATGTCACATTTTTGGGTCACTGTACAGGAGTACATATGTGTATGTATGTTTATGTATCTACAGCAGACGATGCAGGACATCACATCAAGTCTACAGACCTTCTGGCAATTGGTACAAGACATACTACAAGAGTCCCTTTTATCCTTAAATAAGGACCTCACTTCATCTCGCATGGTGCTTCGATGGATGATGTCTGTCTCCCAGATCATCTGTCAGAGTCATTTAACTTTAAAGGAGAGGGAAAAGAAAGCTTGCTCGACCCTTGACTAATGTCTGACCATGTGGCTACATGTGAGGTACGTGTTTAGATCCGCCCTGAAAACTACCATGTATCCTCCGTACCTCATACGGCGCCTTGAGGTCCCGTACTGTTAGGCTGGCACAGGCAAGGCGAAGTAGAAAGGAGTCGAGGACCCCCCATCTTTCCATGCACAGCGTAGGCCAATAATCATCGACTTTGGGAACGGCTCGCCACGGGCCACAGAAGCTTAATTTGACTCGGCGAAGCTCCGTGATCCATGATCCATGATCCATTATCCATCGCCTAAGCCACTACTGCAGAAGTTAGAACTCACGTATCACAAGAGGCCCAGAGGGAGCCTGCGACAGTGCCACGAGGCCCCCGGGCAGGCAAAAGTACCTTTGTGTGAACTCAAACTTACATGCTAGATAGTAGTGATGGAGCACATGATCATTTTCATTCTCTTCGGGAACCTCGTCTGTGGCTTGGTCCTTGATGAATGGGTTATTGGAAGTCGTCCGAACTGCACGCTGAGGCAAGCCTGAGCCGAATGCCTGGCCAGTTGGTACCGAATACGTGAATCATATGCATAGAGGCGCGAGAATATTTAAAATTCAAATGTCTTGAAGCCATTACCAATCCATCCTCGTTGATTCATAATGACAAAATCACCAACGAATTGCACGCTGTTAGCCCTTCTGGCTGTGGTATCTTCGAAGCTCATAAAGTGCACATGCCCTGTCCACGCCCGCTGGTACATTAGTATGCATCATCTCGCCACATATGCCGATCCAAGCCAAGTGGCAAGCGCATGTGGTGAGCGTGCAATCATAAATCGATTCTCGTCTTCCACTCAATCTTCTCCTTTTCTGCCCACTCCTGCAGGAACGCCACACCGAACCTCGTTGCCTCAAAGGCGGTAGTGTTTGCATCCATCGGCAGATAAAAGTCCTGCGGGATCTTCGATGGCGTCGCTTTCTCTTGAAGCCTAGCGCTCGAGTTCTTCGATCTCTTCGACCAAGTAACGGGATACTCGCGTCTTAGCAGATCTGGGGAGAGCTGTCGAGATCCATCCAGCCACGCTGTTTGCAACTCGCGGGCATTGTGGATGAGGTCATCCTTGAATTCCAAATATCGCTTCTTGTACTTCTCCGCATCTTCGGTCGTCTTCGTGTTCCCGTCACTCCCAGGCGTTGGTGCCGAGTTGAAATAATCATCGGGTAAAGGGTCTCGTGCCAACCGATCCATGTCATACTTGTGAACGAGTTGCCGGCAGACGGCGCCCAGTTGGACCACTAGCCCGTGGAGGTGTGGGAACTTCCTTGATGCCCGGAAGACAAATATGTGGTATAGAATGATGGATCGCCAGCCTGGATCGGCACCGGGGCGGGCATGAGATTGCGCACAGATGTTGATCATAAAACACATCAGGGCCTCTATTAGGATTGCAACCGCTCTGGCAGACTTGCCCGGCACTTCATCGCTTTCGGATGATGGAAGGAGCGAAGTCCCCTCGTGTTTGAGGGTTCGGCCCAACGTGAAGAATTTGCTGTTGAGGTTGCTCCATTGGTGCCGCTCTTCCTCTCGAGTTGTTGAAGATGTCGTGGCTTGAGGAGACGGCTTCAGCACCGCTACCGGGGTCGACACGCGAGCTTTGTCGGCCGTAGGTGTCGGGGCATCAACGCCATCAGATGATTCCACGCGGCGCATCGCCGTAGACTTGAGCTCCCTCTTCGGGGTCGAAAACGTTGATCGAGCCTGCGAAATTAGAGGTGTCTTGTTGGCTGAGGGTACTGGTGTTGCAGGGCGTTTCTCGCTCTCGCTTGCCTTGACCTTCTTCATCGACGGGCTCGGACTGTCTTCGGCCTTTCTCTTCTTTTCTGATTTAAGGTTGTCAACAGCGCTGCTTTTCGGCTTGCTGTCATGGGGTTGATGGCTGTCGATGGGCTCTGCCTTGACGGCCTTTTTCAAGGGCAGCGCCTCTGGACTCGGTCGGATCTCTGCCGCTTCCTGTTTGGTCACATTCTTCTTCGGGCGCGGTGCAAATTTCAGTAGAGCTTCCACCCTCTTGCGATTCTTTTTCCCATATTTCAGGACGACTGTGTGCTTTTGTCGAGGTCCAGGACTGGCTCGAATTCCATTGTGCAAGGGTGTCCCGCCTTTGATGCCGGGCTTGGAGAGTGTCTTCGCGCCTAGCCCAACTTTCATAGCACTGGGCGTGCCCGGAGCTGAACTTCTCGCCGAGTGTTGGCTATCAGATCGAACCCGACTTCCGCTCAGGGACAATCCACCTTTGTCGCCACTTGGAGCATTGTCCAGATCAGCACGAGCCAGGATTGAGCGAACTGGATCCGATCGTTGGTGAGGCGTACTGGCGGGGCTTCCAATGGAGGCTGTGTTGGGCGGAGTTGAGATGGCCTTCGCGAGCGAAGGAGGCAAGACTGGAGACAGTAACTCGGGCAAGCTGTAGTCCTTTTCCTTTTGGGGTGAAGGTAGAGTGGGCGAAAGGAGTCTCGGCATTTTCATGCCGGACGTCTGTGACTCGGCCATGGAGCCTTGTGATGCAGAAGTGTGCTTTTCCAATACAGGCGACAGCTTTCGGCGTTTGGCAGGATGTGGAGCGGTCGTCTGGGAGGGTTCCGCTGGCTGATCTGGAGGAGAGTCTGGACCGTCTACACGAGATATCTTCTCGGATTGAGGTTGTTGGTCTCGGGTGTCTTTTCTCGGCGAGTCTCGTTCGCCTTGAATCTTCTCCGTTGACGCCGCTGCTGTCTTCGCCGGTGCCGCGTTCCGGGATGAAACAGATGCTGTGTCTCCTTTCGCAGTGGCCGGCGCAGGACGGGATGGCGCGGTCGACTCCGGGGGACTTTTGGCCTTGGTTTTGTAGTCTTTCAAACTGATCTTCTTGCGCTGACCAGGTTCTGCGGGGGTTGCACGGCCGCTTGCAGGGACGGCTTTGGGGGAAAGTTCTTCTTCTTCAATGGGATTGCCGTCGTCGTCGGCCCATCCACCTTCCACTTTCAACAAGGACTCGTGTTCACCCAGATGCGGAAGAAAGCTGACGTATTGCAACTGCTCTTCTTTTCGATCGAATGGGGTGCCTTCATACCAGGTATTGACAAATCGCGAACTGTGGCGGTACGGGACGTCGGAGGGGACGGAGAGGAGGTAGGGTTGTTTTGGGAGAATGGTGTCGCTCAGGTGACTGTACAGCTCATCCAGTTGAGCAAGGATAGGAGAGACGGAGTGCTTGCTTTTGGGCAAATTTGGTGTATCTGAGACCCTTTCGATCATGCCTTGGGACATTTTGTCGCGAAACGGCGCTATCCTTCCATCACAGACTCTGTGACGATTCCGTCAAGATGACCTGCACGAGGACAATGCCAGGCACATCGACGCTGTTGGCAGACTCGCATCACATAGTCGCGACAGGAAGGCTATTTCTGCTGTCCTGTCGCATAGAAGCGTTGTTCAGTGGGCGCAGGGAGCGATCTGGACAGGGTCTGGTAGAGGGGCGGTGATCCGGGGAGCTTGTCTTTGCTTGCAAGGGATCGCGATCGAGGAGTCGAGGATTGTGAAGGAGGCGCTGCTGTGGGTTGTAAGGAGTAGGCTGTCTCGGAGGGGGGAGCTCGAATTGGCAGCAAGAGGCTCGGTGCGTCAAGAAACGCTGAGAATGTTTGTCGCAGGAGGGCGGCGAGGTGTACCGCGCGCTCGTGGATCGCGGAATGCGAAGTGAAGGAAGCGTGATGGGAGAGTGAGGAGGGGCAAAGCAAAGGCGGTTCGTCCTTTTGCAGAGACAAAGCGAGCGGCAGACCAACTCTAGTCTTTCGAATCTCGTGTTGGTATCTCGCGTGCCTTTGTTTGGAGGACCTTGGTAAAGGGTGGTGGGTGGACGAAGTTGAAGATCGACGCCAGCGACAAGAGATGCCAGTTTGTCTGGCGGCTGCTGGTGTATTGTCTGGTAAAGTACAAGACTTTGTTCCTCCTCTCTGTGGTTTGGATCCTCCCGTCCAGGCGCAGGTGCTGGGCGGTGGGCAGCAGCGGCGGTCACTAGGCGGGCAGTATGAGCAGGGCGAAAGGCGACCCCCACCCTGGCTGGCACTGGCGGGCACCCAGGGACCAGGAGTCCAGAAGGGTGCTAGGCTGCAGGCGCAGGATGCCAGGTCTGAATGCTTCGGGGATGTGCGCGCCGGGCTGTTGCCGCACCAGCCGCCAACCCAGTCAGTCGCATTCTTTGAAGCTTGCGCCGAGCCGTGTTCCGCCGCACCTGAAGTACGCCCCTGGTACGGAGTACTAAGGTACTTTATCAATGGATGTCGGCACTCGTACCCGTACCACTCTGTAGTGTGGAAGACTCCAGATTAGCATGACTTGGAAGAGCAAACACTCTCAATCACCGGCGCTTGCTCTTATTCATCAGCTCACTCAGAGGCTCGGGGGATGCGGTCTCCGCAGTCGTCAAAGAGAACAAGTCCCGTCATCAGCTAACACATTACATACTCTTCTCTCCTACCATGAGGACTCGCCATGTATGTTCTTAGATCATCCATCCCACCCAGTCACCCTCCGGCCTTGATGTGCACATCCTTCCTGTGCCCTGATTGACCTCTTCCCATCCAACTCCGGCAGTGCATGTTTTTGGCTCTCTAATTCTATATGTCGCCGCCCAATTGGTCATCATCATTGGGGAAGACAGAAGGTAGTAGTCGTCCGTCTCTTTGTCTCTTCGTCTCTTCGTCTCTTTTGTCTCTTTGCAGTATTTACTCGGCATCTTGGCCGACTTTGCCATATTGCCCTCGAGCGCTGCTCTCGCGTCGTGTTCTCGAAACCATGCGGCCGATCCAATTACCGATTCCTTCGCTGGTGCTTTGACTCCGGCCTCTCGGCTTGCCATTTTCGTCGAGTTGCACATCAGGGGGGTCGATATCGAGGCCAGGAATCGCGTCATTCGCTGAGAAGGAGCCGGGCTCGAGGGCGCCACTTCTGATATCGATCGACGACGGGGAGCCCACGCCCATCAACGACCCTCTTTCTGCCTGCGTCGCCGGGGTGGGCATTGCGGTCGTTGCATCCCCAAAGAGCGCATTCATGTCTTCGAGACGAACGTTGGCGGTTTCGGGATACACAAAGTACACTGTTCAAGGTTAGCGTTATGGACAAAGTCGTTTGCGCGGCGGACCCACCAAGAACGAAGCTGACAGCGCAAAAGAACGCGTGGACGAGGTATAACCGCCATTTGATCGTCTTCTGTAGGACGGGGGTAAGTTCCCCAACCAGGAAGTTGAATGCCCAGTTGCTGGCTGTACTCAAACTGGCGCCTTTGGCCCGAATGCTCAGGGGTAGAATCTCCGGAGGATAGAGCCACGGGATAGGTCCCCAGCTCGCACCGAATGACGCGTTGTATATCATGACGAAGACCACAACAAGGGCAGGCGTCCATCGAACGTCAATAAAAATGAAGTAGGAGATGAGTGAGAGCGAAATGATCATGGCCACGGCTCCAGAAAGCAGAATCGGCCGCCTGCCCCATCGATCCACGACATACCAGGGAGGAATCGTCGAAGCCAAGTAGGAGATTGCGTTGATGCCCGTCATGAGGATAGCGTCTCGCCCGACCCACCCTGCCGACTCGAAGACCAACGGTGCGTAGTACGAGATGACGTTGATTCCATTCAATTGGGCAAAGGCTTGAGCGGACATGGCGATGAACACTCGTTTGCGGTATCGTTTGAACATGTCGGCATACGATCGCTCTCCTTCTTGGCGCTGCAAGAGCACGTTCATCTTGATCTCTCGATATTCCTGACGCGCCTTGGGATTGTGGATATCTCCTTTGCCATACAAGTTGGCGATGACAATGATGCCTTCTTCGTCGTGGTCGTTGTCCAGGAGCCATCTGGGCGAGTATGTCAGCTTTCAAGGGTTACATGTTAGGTTAGTCCCAGGGGCTTCATCTCATACCTGGGGGATTCACAGATGATCAAGCTTCCAAATCCGAGGAGTGCTCCCATCACGCATTGCATAAACAAGGGCACTCTCCAAGAAAGGTTGCTTTCAATGTAGCTGCAGAAGTAGTCCACCCAGACGCTGGCAGCATACCCCGTGATGTTGCCGGTGAATTCGATACAAGCCAGTTTGCCTCGGTTATGTGGAGGGCTGATTTCAGACTGGTAGACGGGGACAATGGTCGACAAAGCACCCACTCCGAGACCTGCAATCAGTCTCCCAACCATCATCATGGGCATGCCGTTGGCCAAGGTCTGGCACATGCCGCCAACGAAGAAAATCATGGACCCGTACAGGATGGTCCTCCGACGCCCGATGATGTCGCCAATGCGCCCGACGCAGAGCGAGGAGATCAGGGCGCCAATTTCGAGGATAGCGACCATGGTTCCTACCTCGGCCGGGCCTGGCTGGTTGAAGTAGTCTCGGAAGAATGGGCCACTCCTCTCCGTTAGCAAAAGACGTGGGTGTATTGGCAAGGGACGTACGTGATGATGCCCGACATAACGCCCTGATCATATCCAAAGAGAAAGACACCCAAAGATACAAAAACACTGGTAAAGTACCTAAGGCGTCCTGATTAGCCGATGTCCGGTAGCTCGTAGGGGCAGGTACTTCATTTTCCTACAGTAAAGGTTTACCCACCAGGCCCTTGGTGCGGGCGGACTGGGGGTCTTGGGGAGTCATGATGAGAGCAAGTATCTTCTCTGCCGTTGCAATATGCCTCGGTGGAGGCTCTGGAATGAAGATAGCCTCCTTGTCTATACCCGGGTCGGAGTGATCCCGCTCGAGGTTGTCCTGACTCTTGAACCCGACTCTCTTCTTCCGTCCCCCACCGTGACCGGAGCCTTTGAGCCTACGACCCTGCGAGGTCAGAGGGTCAAGCTCAATGCGATACGGGTCCTCGTCGTTGGTGATCTGCTCGGCGAGATCTCCAGTGTCGCTCCAGAGGGAGAAATCGTCCGACTCAGAGCCCGAGTATGATGGTCGCCGATAGCGTTCGTCCTTCTCGTTCTCGGTGGAAGTCCGCACGGTGGAGGATGTACCTTCAAGATCCGTTCGAGAGCGAGACGACAGCGATCGGTGGTGGAGGAGGGATGGGGGGGATTGTCGAGGAGAAGGAATGATGCCGTTGGTGAGCGGGCAGCCGAGACGACTTGCCCTGACCTCTCGGGAATGATGAATGTGAAAGTTTCCGGTGACCTCGTGCGTGTCTAGCGGGAGGGGGAGGGTGCGTCGAGATGCCCGGTATGTGGGTCGGGAGGCAGCTCAGAACGGGAGGGCGGGAGGAAGAAGGTTGTGTGTGTGTGTGTGTGTGCGTGTTAATCGAGAGTCGAGGGCGTGGACTCAAGGACTTGAAGAGCGGCGGGCGTCGGTCAATCGCGATGGCATGCGCGAGAGGCGAAGGAGGGAGGAGGATGGTCACGAGAAAAGCGGAGCATGAAAAATGATATTGAAGCGAACGATGGAGATTAGCTGGTGCAGGTGGCCAACGAGCATGTCAAAGCTCCCAGACTGATCACAATCGAGTGTGTACCAGGCGCAGTGGTTAGTGGTTGAATGGGGGAAGAGGATTGGGAATTGGGAGATGGGTGAGGGATGATGAACCGACAAGTACGGAGTACGGAGTACAACTTGCCAGATAGACAGGACGGACGGCGTCATCGGTGTGATTTGGTTGGAAGCAGTGGCAGCTGGGGCCAGCTACTAGCACTACGTAACAGACACCTAAGGGAAAGGAGTCGCTGACACACCGTAATGGATTCTGGGGAAGCAAACAGACCCGACAGGCAACGACAGACGGGGGGCCCATTGATGCCTGGAGGTCTCAACCGGCGCCCAGAAGAGCACGGCCTTTTAATTAGAGGAGGGCGTTACGCTCCCTACGAGTAGGGCCCTATGACAGGCCGCAACAATCGCCAGCAGCAAAAAGTTCAACGACCACTGCACCTGGCACCGAGTCACCGACACGACGCCCTCTTGATGCCAAGCCACCGGCCGTCAAAGCTTTTCTTCACTTTCGTCCTTGCAAAACGCGAAGCTGCCTCGTCCCAGGGCTGTTGATGATCTCGACGAAGAAGAAGACGCATCCCAGGCGACCTTGTGACTTCCTCAACCGCCCGGTGGTGTCGACGAGAGTCCTGCTGTTCCTGTGACCATCTGCCGGTGTGTCTCGGATGATCCTCTGACCCATATATCCCGTCTGATTCCATTAGGCTGGGCAGCGATCTGACTGAGTCACCTCACCATATTTTCTTGACACTACCATGGCGCACGCAAAGCCTTCGGTGTCCATCGTCCCTGGTGCCTCAGCCTTCTCTGAGTTTCGCGGCCAGGCTCTCGCATCCCTGGTTGGTGCACACGATGTCCAAGGACAATACATTCACTACGTCGAACTAGTCGGATCCCTCGATGCCGAGAGCCGCGAGTTGCTGGAGAAGCTCTTGACCAACGGCCAGCATGTCGAGGCCAAAGAGAAGGAGGGCGAGTCCTCCTCGGTTCTCTACGTCCTTCCGAGACCCGGGACAATCTCGCCATGGAGTACCAAGGCAACTAGTATTGCCCATGTCTGTGGACTTCGGAAAGTGGTTCGCAGAATTGAACGTGGTATCAAGATCACGGTTTCGCTCGACAGCGGAGCCACTTTGGATAGCACAAAGCTGGACTTCCTCCATGATCGGATGACAGAAACCGTCTCGGAAGAAGAGCCTGACCTCGGTCTCTTATTCCTCCAACAGGAGCCCGGCTCGCTAGGAACTTACGATCTGTACAGCGGAGGTCAGCCCCCAATTGAAATCCTGCAGGACCTCAACCGCAAGCTTGGTCTGGCATTAGACGCATCGGAGATCCAGTACCTCGTCGAGGCGTACTCCAAAGACGGTCCTGTTCCGCGAAACCCGACAGACGTGGAGCTTTTCATGTTTGCTCAGGTCAACTCGGAGCACTGCAGACACAAAATCTTCAACGCCACTTGGACCATCGATGGGCAGACGAAAACCAACACCTTGTTTGGGATGATCCGCAACACCCACAAGCAGACTCCAGAGGGGACTATCAGCGCATACAGTGACAATGCTGCGGTCTTGAAAGGTAGCGCAGGAAGCCACTGGTCTCCAGATGATTTCAATGGGCAATGGAAATCCACCAAGGAAGATGTGGCCTTCCTGATCAAGGTCGAAACACACAACCACCCAACTGCCGTCTCTCCATTCCCGGGGGCTGCTACTGGTTCTGGAGGCGAAATCAGAGATGAAGGCGCAACTGGACGTGGAGCCAAACCGAAGGCCGGTCTCTCGGGCTTCTGTGTTTCCGACTTGTTGATTCCAGGTCACCATCAACCCTGGGAGATGGACTATGGTAAGCCTAATCATATCGCTAGCAGCCTGGACATCATGCTTGAAGCGCCCATCGGAAGCGCAGCGTTCAACAATGAATTCGGCCGGCCTTGCACAACTGGCTATTTCAGGACACTGTTGGTTGAGACGAAGGCCGGCAAAGATTCCACCGAGGTTCGAGGGTATCACAAGCCCATCATGATCGCAGGAGGCGTCGGTACTGTTCGACCACAGCATGCCCTGAAAGATCCCGACATTGTGAAAGACGGCGCTTTCTTGATTGTCATGGGCGGGCCTGCCATGCTAATCGGCCTGGGAGGTGGTGCTGCTTCTAGCGTCAGTTCAGGGGAAGGATCCGCGGAGCTGGACTTTGCAAGCGTTCAACGAGGCAATCCTGAAATGCAACGACGCGCGCAAGAGGTCATAAATGCCTGTTGCGCTCTGGGCACGCAAAACCCGATTCTTTTCATCCATGACGTCGGTGCTGGTGGACTTTCAAACGCTCTGCCGGAGCTGGCAAAAGATTCCGAGTTGGGAGCTGAATTTGAGCTTCGCGACATCGAGTGCGCAGATAAGAGCATGAGCCCGCTTCAGATATGGTGTTGCGAGGCCCAAGAGCGATACGTCTTGGCCGTTGCCCAGGAGGGCATGAACAAGTTCAGGTCGATTGCCAAACGAGAGCGTTGCGATATCTCGGTCGTGGGCAGAGCCACAAGGAAGCAGCAGCTGACCTTGACGGATCGCAATTGCCCGGCCAATGGGCGTGGTCAGCAAGATCCCATCGATCTTCCCATGGATGTCCTCTTTGGCAAGCCTCCGAAGATGACTCGCGAGGTGACTTCGAGGAAGGTCGACTTGCCAGGCTTCGATACCAGCCTGAGCCTGTATGCCCCTCAGGCGGCAACGAATGGCCTGCTTGAAGAGGCAATTGACCGAGTCCTTCAGATGCCGGCAGTGGGCTCAAAATCCTTTTTGATCACCATTGGAGACAGAACTGTTGGTGGATTGACCGCCAGAGACCAAATGGTCGGCCCGTGGCAAGTGCCGGTAGCAGATGTCTCGGTGACGGCCACATCTCTTACAAGCGGTATTGCGACCGGCGAGGCAATGGCCATGGGCGAAAGACCCACGATTGCGTTGATATCTGCCGCTTCGTCAGCGCGCATGGCTGTTGCAGAATCCTTGATGAACCTGACTGCGGCGGATCTGCCAGACCGTCTTCAACAAGTCAAGCTCTCCGCCAATTGGATGTGTGCCGCAAGCCACCCCGGAGAAGGTGCTGGCATTTACGAGGCTGTGGAAACATTAGGAATGGACCTTTGCCCCAAACTCGGCATTTCCATCCCCGTCGGCAAAGACTCAATGTCTATGAAAATGAAATGGCAAGACGGCCAAACCAAAGAGGCGAAAGAAGTCACGGCACCTCTGTCGCTTGTTATTACTGCGTTCGCACCGGTCCTCGACATCAAAAAGACGTGGACTCCCCAGCTCCGCACGTACAGCGAAGTCGGCGAGTCGACGCTCTTTTTCGTTGACTTGGGTCTCGCGCACCGCTCCCTTGGCGGCTCGATCCTAGCGCAAGCGTTCAAACAAGTCGGCGATGAAGCTCCAGACATCCGCTCAGTGCCTCTCTTCAAGGACTTCTTTGATGCCACCCAACAACTCCACGAGCAAGAACTCGTCCTGGCCTATCATGACCGATCGGATGGTGGATTATTCACGACCCTGGCGGAAATGTCCTTTGCTGGGCGTTGTGGCATTGAAATCATGATCAACGAGATCTGCCCGTCACCCCGTACCCCAGACGTCATCTCGACCTTGTTCAACGAAGAACTCGGCGCCGTATTCCAAGTGCGCAAGGAAGATGAGAATCGATTCAAGGCGTGCTTCGCGACTTGCGGACCTCCGCCAGGTCTGATCCACAAGATCGGGAGGGTGTCGACAAAACAGTCAAGCCAGAACATGGCGATTTACCACGGCGGCAAGCTCGTGTATCGTGCCACCCGGGGCGAACTGCAGCAGAAGTGGTCCAAGACGTCTTACTGGATGCAGCGTTTGCGTGACAACCCAAGCTGCGCGGATGCCGAGCACGCTACGATCCTCGACGACGCCGACCCAGGCATCACCTACAACCTCACCTACAACCCGAAGGAGAACATCAACACCTACAAAGCTAGCCTGCTTTCATATATGAGGCCCGCTTCGCGCCCACGCGTCGCCATTCTCCGAGACCAAGGCACAAACGGCCAGGCCGAGATGGCATTCGCCTTTGACGCGGCGGGCTTCACGGCGGTTGATGTGCACATGTCTGACCTGCTCGATCCGAAGCCCCACCAGACGCACCTCGGTGTCGACCACGACCTGTCGTCGTTTACGGGGCTTGCGCTGGCCGGCGGTTTCAGCTTCGGCGACTGCCTGGGTGCCGGGCAAGGATGGGCGAAATCGATCCTCTTCCACCCGGGCACGCGATCGAAATTCCAAGCCTTCTTCGCCCGCAAGGACACCTTCACCCTCGGCGTCTGTAACGGATGCCAGGTGCTCAGCAAGCTGAAGGAGCTGATACCGGGCGCGGAGAACTGGCCGACCTTCGAGCGCAACGAGTCTGAACAATACGAGGGGCGCGTGTCCATGGTGCGCGCGTCGGACCCGCCGGCGGAATCCGGCGTCAGCCCCAGCGTCTTCTTTAACGGCATGGACGGGACGAGCCTACCCATCGCCGTCGCGCACGGCGAGGGCCGAGCCTCCTTCACGGCCTCGCGCCCGACAACGACGGCCAGCGTCTACAACCGCACTCTCGACGCCTCCCTCGCCCATGACTTCGCCTACGCCCATCTCGCCGCCGTTCGCTACGTCGACACAAAGACCCTCACCCCGACAATGGCCTACCCGGCCAACCCGAACGGCAGCGCTGGCGGCATCGCGGGCGTGCGCAGTGTCGACGGCCGCGTCCTCGCCCTCATGCCCCATCCCGAGCGCACCATCCTGCAAGGCGTCGGCAGCTACATCCCCGCCGGCAAGGCCAACGAGTGGGGCGAATACGGCCCGTGGATGAGAATGTTCCAGAGCGCCCGACGATGGGTGGGATAAGGCTACCAGCATCCCCATCTACGGAAAGCCAGGTCTAACCATCCACGCGTCGATGCTCTCAATCACCCTCCGCCGTCTCGACCCTGATCTCCAGATTCACTGAGCCAACCCGCCGTCGAAAGCCCAACATCCATCCTTCCCCATCACCACGTGAAGAAAACCCCAGAAAACCGAGGAATTGCTCAAATGACACCGAAAGTGACCACATCAGGCGTTTTTGCTCTCAGATGGCTGCATCCATTCAAGAATTACCTGCAATGTCCGATGGATGATTTTCCGAACTATTCAAGAAAGTTTGAAACACCCCGACAAAAGAGATACCTGTTCTAGTTGTTGTTTTGCCTCTTTATGCCTTAATAGATATCATAGACCCCGGTAGACGTTGTAGTATCCAAGACCTCTTGATGAAAGGAGAAAAATAATTCCGAGCTTCTGTTGTACAGTACACACCATGGCTTTTGTAATGTTTTTCGTTTTCTATGTGCTGCATCAAGTCAGCGGCTACGGTCGCCCACCGCATCGGACGTCGTGCATTAATAGGTAGGTACGCTGTATTTACACACTTGCAAAAATGAGAAGATGAGGGCCAACCCTCCCTTGCTGACGCCCGTTCAGGGGCATCCAAGCAGAGAGCGCAACCCCAATGTTTTGTACACCCATGTGAGCCTTTTTCGGATGTGTGGCTCCCATTTCCATCCTTTCGATCCACTGCCCTGCAGTTCTCTCCTTCTAACCGAGGTCTTTCTTTTCCCAGAACCATAACTCCTGAGTCAGTCTATTCCATGACTGCTGATATTCCACCCGCTTTCTACAAATCTGAGAAGACATACCCGGGCTGCCGCCGGGCCTGTTCTCGTGCGATTTGCCCTCCAGCACTCTGATTCGAGGGCTTTTGAATACTCAAAGACGGAAACATGCTGTCGTTGAAACCGTCATCCACGTCGGCCATCTAAGCCTTTCGCGATCTTGTGGTAGGGCCGTTGGAGCGTCCAGTAGTCACAGCACCATTGCTGCTCTTTTCATCCTCAAAAGGCGAAGGAAGCTGGTGCGGGTCGGGAAGAGGAAGATCCTTCATGGCGATGAGTGCTTCCCGACCAGTGTTCCTCCGAGGCCGTCCAGACACTGCCTGCTTGCGATAGGTGGCGAAGTAGAAAGAGATGAACAGCACCAGGTAGGAGCTGAGGATGACCAGACCGGCGATGGCCGCAAACTCCTCTCCGGCGCAGGTACCAGCATTGGGCATCCATGGGAAATAGGTGCTGCTGAAGTAGGTGTAAGAAGCAAAGTAGACAAAGCCCAGGTCGATGACGAATTGAATGATTTGCAGCATGGTGATGTATTTCTTCCACCAAATCCTGATGCCGCGAGCAGATTGGAAGTAGTACCTATCCCATTGTTAGCACGATACTCTTGGACTTTTGGATCTTCCCATGCTTACCAGTACATGACCACGTGCACAGTCAGATTCAACGTGATGACAACCCAGGAAACCGCAGTGTGACCAACAAGTTGGGTGTAGCAGAGGAGAGCGGTAGCGCCGTGGTGGTAGGTGTGAAGGAAGGTGAGGGGCTTCTTCTTGAGGACCAAAAAGACCGTGTCAATCAACTCGAGATACTTGGTCAGGTAGTTCATCTGTAGTAATTAGCTTCCGATTCTGGGGATCGTCCGTCGACAAGACTCACATAGTATAGCATCAGAAGTTTCTGGGTCCAGCCTCCTTGATGGTCGCAGATGCTGTAGAAAACGCCGTGTCGAGCGACAGTAGGTAGGATTTGTTCGATAAACAGGGCCAACAACGCGCCGCTGATAAGCGTGAGGTAGAGATTGTGCACCATGAAAGGACCGTTAAGAACAAATGGTGCGCGATTCTTCATCAACTCTCTCCCGCCAAAGATAATGACATAGTATGCGATCAAGGCAATCACGGTCTCGTTGAGGGTGGACAAGGTTGTTTGGCCCGGCACAAACTCGAAGTCCATCGGGGAGTAGCCAAAGATGGCCGAGTAGCCCTTGTCGAAGATGGGCCATAGCTCGATGCCAAAGGGACGGTCGAGGGTAGGCAGAGGAAGCGATTTCAACGCGTCGACCGACATGGTGAAGGACGTCGCAAAGAGGTACGAATTTGGGAGCGCAGGCGCCGGATGAGCCGTTAAGGAGCGACGTAAACAAGCGGGAGGCCGTGAAACGAAGAACAAAGACGAAGGGAAGTGAAGAAGGAACAATTATGTAGAAGAGGATGAAGAAGATAAAGAGGATGGGTGCGGTGCCACTGTTAAGGCCGAGAGCGAAGACTGAGAGAATGGTCGCGGGTTTGGGAGGATGTAACAGCGAAAATCCCAACTTTTTGGTACAAGTTGAGTATGATTTCCCAATCCAGGGGCACCTCCGAGTTAATCGCAGGGAGCCTCAAGGTTCAATGTTGAGGCTGACCTGGCCGGTTGACCCGTGACCTCCGCGCAGACAGCAGCAGCCATTCACAAATCGCAGGCAATCTTTCGTAAGCCAAGGCTCGGCGTGATATCAGCTCCCCATTGGTCAGCTGGGGCTGTACCTGTCTCCCAATTTCCGCCAGGTCACGAAATGCGACTGCCGCGCGGCTGTCGTCTTGCAAAGCGATAGCCGCGGTTGCATGGAGAAGCAGCAAGCTCTCAGCGCCACAGCTAACGGGCCATACGCATAATGAGCGCGTTGCCACGATCGTTGCAGTTTTTTTGCGGAGGCTCGGGAGCCTTGGTAGCAACATTGCTCCACATCCAATCCAAAGTGGCCGATTTGAAGTGAACAGACCAATCAGCAGGGGAAATTACCCGTACGAAAAATACCAGGCACAATACCCTGTCGGCTCGCGGCTTTTGGGGCAATCGCCCGTAATATATCCTTGGCATGACACGGGTCTTTTCAACCAGTCAGAAGCTGCTGGTTTTAGCTTGACGAATCTCAGGTGACTGGAACTTCACATTCAATTCCGTCCAAATCTCGCAGCAGCAACCACTGTTCAACTTCTCCCCTCTGCCCATTGAACCTCACTCAGTCACCACCCGCTGTCTGCGCAATGGCCCCCCTCAGCATGCTCCGGATGACTGCTCGTCCTGCGACCGCCGCCCTTTTCAGACCCTGCACACGAACGACGGTCAGGAGAGCTCCGGCCATAGCTCAATCCGTTGCCGCGAGATCTTTCAGCTCGACAACCCTCAAGCGAAGCGGCCACGAAGAAGAGACGTTCGAGGAATTCTCGGCAAGGTACACCATCCCTCAAGCTTCGCATTTGGGAGCGTCTTCCCGAAGCGGCCCCATGCTGCGCTGAACGACGAAACACCCATTCCTCCCCGAGCTCCGCTGACGTGCCAACTTTGCAGATATGAGAAGGAATTCGACGGCGTGCAAGATGTGTTTGAGCTGCAGGTATGACTCATGGAGCTTGATGGCCTTTAGTTCGAGATCTGACGCCGAACTCCCAGCGCAACCTGAACAACGCCTTCGCCTACGATCTCGTCCCTTCGCCCGGTGTTGTCACGGCCGCCCTCAAAGCTGCGAGACGTGTCAATGACTACCCCACCGCCGTCAGAATATTTGAAGGTGCGACAAATACCCTCTCTCCTACCGTATGAGGCCCCAAGGATTCTAATTGTGGCGTGGCAGGCATCAAAGAAAAGGTCGAAAACACCCAACAATACGAAGAATACCTCGAGGAGCTCAAGCCCCTGCGCGAAGAACTCGGCATCAACTTGAAGGAGGATTTGTACCCCGACAACACTGATAGCCCTTACTTCAACCCGTAAGCGGCCAAAGAAACTCGGAACGACAGCCCTGCTTTGAGAAGGGATATGAATCCCGCGTCGTCCGCAACCATGATGAGAAGGGGAAGATGGGGCCGATCGATGAGATATTTCACTTGCAACGGAGAAAGGAGATGGACGGTTTGGCCTTGCATATGTTTTTCTATCCTGCGCGCGTTACGCCCGCCCGCAACATCCCCCAATCGAAACAGGCTACCTACGCAGTAGTTTCAAAATATGTACAGTTTCAAATCCGAATCCAAAGATCCAGACAGAGACGGAGAGAGCCCCCTTTTCCCTTGTTCGACTTACCGCTTAGTTCGTTTGCTTTGTTTTGCTTACCTTGACAGCTTTGGATGATACGACATCTTCAGCTCGCGTTCACGCATATCGTATCGAAGTTAAACTCAACCCGTGCGAGAGTTGCCTCCCTTGTCGAACGAGACATATCACAAAGGCGAGGCTGCACATCATCGACCATACCACGCAGTGCTGGAATGGAGGACTTGGAATCCAAACGGAGATCCTGTTCGGGTCGACTCTCCGGTCTCTCTCACACATACACGCGCCTCCCTTTTGGGATTGCCTTACCGTTCGGAGTCCGGAGCGCCTTGCTCACGGTCAATTCAGTTCAGCTAATTCCTGCGCGGGATCTCGTTCCACCTGTGTGTTGTTCGTACACCACCCTCCCGCGTCACAGCGCTCTGTATTAGAAACGAACAATCATGAGACAAGGTTGAATAAATGAGAGACAGGAAAAAAGGGAGAGTGTCAAGAATCACGAGAAGAGAAAAGGAGAGTGATGAAATGAAAGATAGGAAATGGACAAGGAAAATCCAATCCGATCCGATCCAATATCCCCATATCCATAAACCCAGTACTAGTAGTGGTGGTATCCATAATATCCGATCCGACCCAAAAAATGCCAAGTGAGATTGAGAAATCGCTTGCTTTTTCTGTTTTCTTTTCTCTCATCGTAGCCTCGTCATCACAAAAAGCGGGAAGCGAGCTCAAAGAGCGTTGTTTGTATCTTGAAGAGCTCCCCGTCTTCCCCCCTTGATCTTCCTCTTCTAGAAAGATATAAAGGACAGGGGAGTGAGGAACCCAGATAAACCAGGGCCCAAGTCGAAGTGAACATCAGTGTCATTCCCGCCTGTCCAAATGCCTTTCTAGTCTCCTGGCAGAAGGGAAATCCAAATCCTGCACCACAGTGCCTGAATGTACAAATTCAACCTTCAACAGCCTCGACCATTTGGATCAATCCCCTCAAGCAGCCTCGCTTTGCTCCATGACCAAATCGCGAATCGCCCACCTCCATCCGCCTCTTCCGTCAAAACCTTCTTCCTGTTCCACGTCTGCTCCTCTTCTCAACCACTTCTCGACCTTCCTGCGCCATCTTTCTTCTTCGTTCCTCTGTCGACGAACGAATTCGGGGCCGACGTCGAATTCCTCGCCGACGCCCCATTCGTCTCCGCTGCTGTGTCCAGCCTCTATATCACCGAAGGACTCCCGAGGCTGTCCTGGGCCAGTGTGATTGGACACGATACCGCTTCGGCTTCTGGATTCGTCTTCCTCTTTGAGGTCTTCCAGACCCGCAAACACATCTTCTTCATCCTCAATCTGCACGCTGCCGCCCCGAAGACTTGAAGTACTGCCGTCCGGGTTCTCTGCAATTTTGAGCCATCGCATTTGGGATGGGTCGAACACCATCCCTCCGACCACTTGAACTCCGGTGATGCTCGAGCCCACGTTCGAGATCAATGCCAAGTTCCCTTTGGGTCCAGGGCTGCCTTGGCCTCCTGGACTTCCGCCCCGAGGGTGAAAGTCGGGTACATCGAAAGGAGCGAGGGCGTTCTCATTCCCTTCCCATCGGAACAATAACGGGTTATAGTGCATTCCTTTCTCGGTCTTTGGCCGATTCAAGTCGTTGCCCATTGGTTTGATGAGATGCGGCTTCAGTTGGATCTTCTCGCCTTTCTTTTTTCGCATACTTCCTTGATTCGTGCGAGGCGCCGACGGATTTGATTTCCAGTTCGTCGAGATTGGCTGCAGTGGCTCGCCTCGCATGTTTTGAAACGCAGATGAGATCTGGCGTTGCTCACGGGCATTCCGGGAAGCAGCAGTGTCTCGAGCAAACCGGGGGACGTTGGTCATGTTCAAAGCTGTGGTGGGAAAGTCGTTTCTAAGCGGCGAGAGAGGCGTCGCAGGTGTCGGAGTATCGCTGCCACGCCTCGTGCTGGCGAGCGAGGACGTTGAAGGGTTCAAGTGCGAAAGTCCCAGCTTGCTTCTGAGACTCCTTGGTGCACCACGACCGATGGGCAATTTGGTGAATTTCGATTCGATGCTTGCAGAGGTCGGTAGGTCGTCGAAGACTTCGAGTTCAGTGCCGTCACCATAGTTCCTGCGTCTTGCAGGCTTGGTGATGGTTTTCTTTGCCTGGGCCGCCAGCTCAGCAGGAGTTAGGATGCTTCGGCCTCGACCAGGGGTCTCTGGTCTACCAAGCCCAGCAAGCCGAGACAAAGACCTTTGCGCAGCAGACATGCTGTCTCCTGATCCATCCGATCCTTGTCCCCGATAATGACGATTGGACGTGGTCTTGATGCTGACATGCTGAGACTGGCCAGCCGATGCTCCAGCTGGGAGGAAAGGAATCGTGGGTCTCCTGCCGTCACTAATCCGGGGTTCTGTTCGGTCGGTGGGCGTCTTTGGCCGAGATGGGATGTTCAGACGGCTCCCTGTTTCTTGTCGAGAAGGAGGTCTCACATATGAGGGAGCTTTGGTTGGTGAATTGGTAGCACGCATGAGAGGCATGGATCGTTTTGCCCGCAGCAGCAGTGCGTTTGTCGTTGTTGGCTGTTCAGACCGCAGATCGGGCCGAGACTCTGCGCCACGCAGAAGCCGTCTGCTGGGAGTCGAAGGCGTGGACGGCGTGGAAGGCGTCGGGATGGCTGAAACCGAGGAGTGGGCCGTGTGGTTTCCTAGTCTGGAATTCGGTCGCTGGTATGAGGATATAGCTGCGCCAGTTTCCGAGACAGGTTCCAAGTGTGACCGCGCACGTTCATGTCGGTCATGCGCAGGTTGAAAGCGAGGCAATCGAGATATTGTCCCCTGGGTCTTGGTGCTGGTGAAGTTGAGTGTTGTCGTGGTTCGTTTAGTCGGGCTCGCAGGCCGTGCGACTTTCTGTTTGATATTTCGATTCAGTGTCAGTTTCGCGGCATCGAACACTTCTCCATCGCCAATTTCAAGACCAGAAAAGAAGTCGTCCTTGCTAGAGAAGACGTTGCCATCGAGCTTGTCCTGTGGAACACTCCGTGGTTCCTTAGGATGTTCTAATTGCCTCAATCGCAGCTTGTCTTCGAATTTGATAGGACCATCGGGCAGAACGAGGCCATCGAGGCCTTCATCTTCGCTCTCTGCTGTGAAAGCACTGGACACGCTGGGACTCAAAGCTGAAGCGGAAGAACTGCGGGCAGATCGGCCGCCTCTTCTGGTTCCAGCATTCCTTGTGCCAAGGCTTCCTTCAGCCCATTCGAGATCGAAGTCATCACTCTGTTGCGGGGTCTGAGGAAGCTGTTTCCTGCTCGACAATCTCAATTGTCCATCAGAAGGAAATTCAAGGCCATCTTCCAGATTTTCCGCATCTGGCTTTGGCGCCGGCGGCGGTGGTTGGAAAAGCAAGGGCTTTTGTGTCGATCTGTGCTTTGCAACTTTGATGGTGGGAACATCTGCAAATCCGGCGTCCTCGTCGGTATCTCTAAATGCGTCGAGGGCAATGGGCATTGCTGATGTGCGCGACTTGGGGGATCGAATCGTTTGATCGCGCAAATCGTTCAGAACGGGGGCCCCCGGCGATGTCCGGAAGGCGGCACTGATCTGTCGCAAGTTTTCTGACAAGTCACGGTCGTCGGGTTTGGCGAGCTTCAGGGGCATGTCTGCACCCGGGATATCCAGATCTTCTGACCAGTCGTCGGCGATCGCCTTTTTGATCTCTTTGCCTTTGAGTCGTCGAATAGTGCCACCTTCCAGCGCAGAGCGTGGAACGTTCGACGGCAGTGGTATGCCCTTGCTCTTTGCTAGAGCGATAGCATCTTTTATGGAAGCTTGTTCGTCAACCAAAACATCCCAGTTCTCGTCTCCGTGGTTTGACTCCGATCGCAGTGATAGGCGAGAAGAGGCAGAATCTCGACGGTTGGCCTGAGGGTGCGAGACAACAGAGGTTGCGGTCGACGCGGCGCGGAACTGGATATCCTCAAAATTTTCAAAGTCATCATCGTCCCAGTTCTCCACCTCCTCCAGGCGCTCGACGGGCGTCCGCGGCTTAAGCGTGAGTGGTTCCATGGTTCGGGCCTCTCGTTCGTAACGGTAAATGGAATGGTTACTCGGTATGATCAGGGGTATGAGAATGATGAGCAGCGAAGCATTTGCACAAGCCGAAACATGAGAAAAGAGGCTCGTGGAATCGTGAGGTTCGTAACGTCGTGAGCAAAGCAAGACAAAGCGCGCTGGACGGGACTTTTGGGCGTGTTTTCTGCTCCCCGTCGAGGGAAACACCGTCGATCGGGGACCGTCAACTGCGAGCGTTGGACGGTTGAGTGAAGATGAGCAGAGATGAGGGTTTGCGAGCTGCGGTCCTTTTCGAGGTCGGCCTGAGGTCTGCTGGGAGGTTGGTTGTTCGGATGATTCTGGCTTCTGGGTGTGGAGTTCGCGCAGCACAAGACTTGCAGCTTGAAGGCTGGGTGCAAACGCGCGAAAGCGCGCTAGTCGCCTGACCAATCGAATGCTTCACCTAGCGACTCGCCCCATTGCATAGCGGGGGCCTGCGCCCTTCTCTGCCAATAAGCGCCGGCCGTTGGATGCACTGACAACACGGCCACTGCCAGACGGGTTCGTGGCCTCGCGGAGCCGTGGACCGTGGAGTGGTGGCCCATGCAACAACAGTCAAAGAGCTCGCAGCCTCGTCGGAGTCGCATGGCTTGTGCTGAAAACCAGGTCATGGTCCCGCTGAGCTTTCGACAGTCATGGAGGCAAGCTGGGTGATTCGGCTTCTTCAGGCCGACAAGTCCAAGACGCCCATCCTCATCAAGGTCACGCATAAGGAAGGCGGCCATGACATCGATCTCGACCTTCTCGCCACTGATGGCGACGCCGCATTTACAGGCAAAGGTGAGCATGGACAAAGTGTGAGCACGATTGTTCTCGTGTCGACTGACATGCTGCACAGTTCGCCAACGCAGCCTCAAGAAACTGCGCGCAAAAAACTACGATGGCTCCAACGATGACTGGACTCAGATCGTAGCCCATGTCCTCAGCCCCAAGACCAAGCCCTCCATTGATGCCACCCAGAAAGAGAACCTCGTGGTGACCGGGTCTATAGCTGGCAAAGACCCCAATACCACCCTGTCGATCACATTCAATAACCGGGTCGAAGATATCACTCAACGGCTCGGCACAGTTGAGCTTCCTCAGACCGAAGACACGGACGATGTCAACCTGTTCGAATGGGCGCTGCGGGCAATCGAAGAGCGGGATGACTTGGAAGAGAACGTGGCTAGTCTAAAGGGTCAGGTCAGATCAAAAGGCGAGGTCCTAGCTACTCTGCAGAAGCAGATAGACGAGGTGGTCGAGGCCAAAGTCGAATATGAAACGCAGATGCTTTCCAAGTTTAGCACTCTGCTGAATGAGAAGAAGCTTAAAATCAGAAACATGCAGCGAGTTCTAGCTACGGCAAAGACAGACCCCCAAAAATTAAAAGAACTCGAGACAGTCATTGAAGGCGAGCCGGAAGCGACCGTTGGGCGGCGGAAGAAACGGCCGGCTGGCGAAGATTCCGGAGAGGGCGACGAAGATGAAAGTGACGGATTCGAGGCCATGGACGTGGACACTGCCACCAATGCTGAAGTCAACCCTGACGAAGATCAGTCGCCGGAAACTGACCAATCGACTCCCGAACCATCTGAACTCGACGAGGCGGATGATGATCTAGATGGTCCATCTCCTGCTCCAGACCGACCAAGGACCAGAGCAATGGATGCGGCGCGCGAACCGATAAAGCAGTCTCCCACCCCTCTCCCACCCCGTCGAGAACTCCCTTTCCAGAAGAAAGCAGGCCAAGAGGGCAAACAGGCGGCTGAAGAAAACCCCGAAGTTGTGAGGGCGGCAGACGAAGATGATGAGGAGACTGCCAGCGAAGCATCCGAGTTATGAATAGCGATGATCTAGGCAGCGAGTCTGCTAACGAGTGACGAAACCCACGGCATTGGAATCGCCTTTCAAGAGGTCCAGGTGAAGTTAATGATATTTCCTTCCAGTCTGGATTGCCCATATTTGCTACCGCTCTCCACGAGACGCTGACTTCGCTGCTAAGCTGACACGCCACTGGCAGTATTCCCCTTTCCCCCAATGCCTTGCACCACAAGCTCATGCCAGTACTCTATCCCATTTCAACACACCCCGATCGACGCTTCAGTAGTTGAAGTTGGGCTGGTCTCGCTGATTTGGGTCATACTGGTCCATGCCCTGGTAATGCTGATCATACATA
Source organism: Exophiala alcalophila (assembly GCA_001599775.1). Lineage (NCBI taxonomy): Eukaryota > Fungi > Ascomycota > Eurotiomycetes > Chaetothyriales > Herpotrichiellaceae > Exophiala > Exophiala alcalophila. Next base: position 3,215,006 of record BCHY01000005.1, on the reverse strand, counting down.
TTTTCTGCATGATCTCTCGCTTTCTTCTTCGCCTCGTATGCGTCGTACTCATTCATCCCCTTGGTCTCGGCGAGCTTGTCAACTTCTCCACCAACGAACCCGGCAAGGAGTTCTTTGGCAAAGGCATGAGAGACTGGCTTGCCTGTATCTTGTTAGCCATGCAAGATCGAGGGCCTTTGCGAGGGGTCTGACTGACCCTCTTTCCGTTGGTGGTCCTCGAAGAGCTTCATGCCCTCGAAGGCTGCGCCGCCAGCGATGAGCTCGTGGGAGAATTTGGCTTGGTTGTCATAGCCACCGCTGCCATAGACTTCCTGATGGCCGTCACGAGCGTCGTCGACTGCCACAAAGTACTTAGCACTCATCCTGCATGATACAGGATGCTCTGAAGGAAAACCTACACCAACCCATATTGGATGATTGAGAAGTAGTTGAGATAGAGTCGATTCTTTTGAAGTCGATGTGGTCAAAGCCGAGATACACAGGTTGTGATGGGAGGTATTTGGGAGGGAGATACAGAGGAAGAGAAGAAAGCAGGAAGAACGGCGCAGGCGGTCAGAAGAGATATATAGACTCTCACTGAATGACAGTCAACGCGTGGCCCAACGGCTAGGTGGTGAAGCTGCCACTGCCAGTGCCCCTCGATTCTCACTCCGTCACGCACTACGACTCCTACTGGCTCACATTGGATTGCGTGGAATGAACCCCACCACCTCGTCACAGCAAACGTCGTCGTGGCCACTCGGGTCGATCAGTCTACCGTTTCATATTCCTTCTCACAGGGCACGGATGTACGTGTTATTTTAACACGGCCCTCATACATTGCGTCAACAAGTGAGAGAGGGCGGCACGGCAAACAGGGATTGTTTCAAGCCATCGGTGATTCCAGCTGGCGATGTGGCAGTGTCATGGACCCTTTCGTGGCTCTGCTGGCGGCAAGAGGGAAGCTTGCGTCAATCTGCTTTCAAGCTTCGAGCCAATGCAGGTCCCTCTGGTGTCTTCCCCACTTGCAACGCGGTGTTCACTGTTCAGCTGGCTTGTCTCATGGAGGGGACTACCCGAAGCAAGCTGGACCAACTCAGAGATTCAGCCTTCGGGGCTAGTACTCGCATCGAGCCGGGCTTCCCCAGGCGGGTCCCTTCACACAATCCAGGCACCTACATACCACTTCAGCTGACCATGCCACACCGTCTTACGAGTACTACGTGCTGTGGCTGCCGAAGGGCAGGATGTTGGTCACGGTTCTCACTTCCCAGGACAGGGTACATACCTAGGTACGTAGGAGGAAGAGGCGACAGGAGGCGCGTGCCGCAATGATTTGCAAAGTGATGCCTGATGCCCAGGCACCTACCTGCCAGGGTAAATGCTTGTCACCAATGCCAAGTTCAGTTCAAAGCTTGGGAATGCTTGGTATCTGGCCCCCACCGTCCACGTCATGCTTGAAACAACGTCGGCAAACGCAGCCAATTTTTCTCGCGCTGGATTCAGGAACACGTACGAGCACTCCGTACGGGTTTTGTTCCATCAGAACCACAACAACGACACTCCCAGGATCTCATTCGAGAGGATCTGCTTGCCAGTGTCGTTCCTAGCGCCGACTGCTCCCCTTGCCAGACAGCATTCAGCCTTGTTTCTCCCGCAGACATTTCATCAGAACCCGGCGACTCGGGACATGTCTTCCAGCAAATACCAGATCACTCCAGCCGATCTTCCTCCCTCCCTCAAGCCAGTCATCCATCTCCCTTCAAACAGCCAACCTACCAATGTCATCCTCTTCCTCCCCGGCCTGGGCGACACTGCGGCCAACTTCTCCTCGTTCGGCCGTGCCCTGAACCTCCCCGATGCTTTGACAATTACCCTGAATCCACCGTTCCCCTTGCCGTTCCCTGTCGGCCCGGGCGATCAGTGGTCGGAAGACCTGCAAGTCGACGCGGCCGCAGGGACTCTGGATTCGGATTCGCCGGTGACGAGGGCAGCCGAGCTCATCGCCCAGGACGTGATCCAGCAGACGTTGATCACCAAGTTCAAGTATCGGCCTGATCACATCCACCTGTTTGGTTTTGGTCAAGGCGGCTCCGTGGCCCTGTCTGTGCCGCTGCACTCGTCGCTGTCCTCGCCGGCGTCTTCGCTGGGTGGCGTCACCTCCATCGGCGGCTGTCTACCCTTGTCGACAAAGGTCCCCCCTACGACGAACAGAACGCCTGTCTTGCTTCTCTCGGGGTCGAAATCGGTCCTTGCGTCGGCTGATTCGAGCGCTTTGAAGCGCGTGAAGGCTACCTACGACTTCGTCACTTATCACCAGTGGAAGAAGGCCGATGATTCCATGCCCAAGAATCGAGATGAGGTTTTGCCCATGATGCAGTTCTGGGCACGGAGACTGAAGAGCAGACGCGGAGTACCAGACGACGCAGTAGAGATCACTTGAACATTTTCAATCGGGGCCAATTTCATCGTACAGCTAGCTATTCGGCTGACTATCCGGAGCTGCTTCTCGGCAACCGGTCACTTCGCAAGTCGCTCCAACTCTTCCTTTGCTCTCAGCACAGCGTTTTCGGCCTCTCTTCTACTCCGAACCTCAACCTCGTCCGCCTGGGGGCGGCTGGCACCCTCAACCAACTCCCGCATCCTCCCTACGATGCGTTGGATCACGGCCTTTCCTTCATCAAAAAGGCCGTCTTCCATGGCCTTTGTGGCCCTGAACCAGTCACCCTGCATGCGCCAGAGTGCATAAGCGGCGCCTAATGCCACAATGGTGCCTGCCTCATACAGGCTTCCAGGCGTGAGTGACAGATATGTCAGAGCTGAAAGGCCAGCGGAAAGGCCGGTGATGGAAAGTGTTTTAAGCACAATCTGCTGGGCCGTGCTGGTGAGTGAGGTGATGGCGCGATCCATCTGCTCCGATCGAAGATCAGATAGAGTAGCCGAGAGAGGGACGGGCACCGGGATCGGTGCCATCTGAACCTTTGCAGAACCAGCAGTGTTGACTATGACTGGCTGCGCCGCTGGTTCAGTCGCGATGCTTGCTTGAGCCTGGAGCACCGTCGGTTCTGGGTCACGATCCGTGGGGGTTTCCGAGGCCGTCAGTCCTCCATCCCGTGGCGATGAAGGCAGCACATAAGTTGGCGAGACACCCGCCTGAGATAACCGTCCAGAAATTTCATACACCGCCCGTTCTGTGTGCGGCAGCCACGCGTTTGTCACCAGGTCCGTGATGATCAATCCCACATCGTCCACGCGCCAGAACAACTTATACCACGCGAGCTTGCGCCAATTCCGCGACTCCCAGGCAGAGGCCAATCCGGATTGGAGTTCTTGGTGCGCATTGCGTGAGAATTCCTCGATCGAGTCCTCGAGATTCGACCTGGCTGCCAGGCTCAGACTCCGCACCGAAGTCGATCGGGCTTCCAGAGATGCCTGCATCTGTAAATTTGCCGTGGCAGTCGTGAGGAGGGAGGCGATCAGCATCTTCACAGGTGCTGGAATGGTGCTTTCAGATCTCGCCGCTGAGGCTATTGTAAGCCAGCTTGACAGTGATGGCATGCCAGACTCCACCCATTTGTGTTCATAAGTTGTTGCCTCCTTGACAGACCTTCGAATTGCAGCTAGACCCTCCTCTGCCTTTGCAAGATTGGCGATCAAGACCTGCCCGGAGGTATTCTCTTTCGTATCCTCCAACTGAACTACGACTCGAACGCATTCTCGATCTTCCATGGCCGTGAAATTCGTTGATGCCAGCAGTTCGGCAGCTAGCAAGAGCTCATCCAGTCCCTTGGTGACCAGTAAGCAGCTGTGAACCGGCTGTCTGATGACAGTTTGTCTCCCATTAAAGGCTGTAGGCGTTCCAATGGCTGGCGACAAGAACGCGTCGGAAGTCACCGTCTGGGCGCCTTGCAGAAGCTCCCCCGTTCTCGGTCCGCTCACACTCGAAACAAGGATTTCCATGTTGTTTCTCTCGAGCACGTTTGAAGGTACGTAGAGCACTGGAATCGCGAGCCTCGGTTGCGGCAGATTGGGATTTGGTGGTTGTCCATAACGGATCAGCAACCCTTCGCTAAAGTCCCCTTGCTGCTCAAGAAGCTGTCTTTCCCAGAGCTCTTCATCTTGTAATGCGTCTGCAAGAAGCAATCGCACCACTCTTCGAGAAGTCTCCTGCACGTCCACACCTAGGACAGCGATTCTTGTGGCTGGACTCTCCGACTCGAGCCCTTGAATTGCAAGCTGTAACCGGCTCAAGTTGACCTGCGCGGACGCCTTCTTTTTGAGATCTCCAAGCGCGTCATATAGCCCTTTATAGCGAGGAGGGACGTTCTTTGTAGCATTCACTGCGGTGCTGGAGCTGAGGGAAGACGCATATCGGCGACGGGGCTGGAGGGTTCGTCTAATCGAGGACTGGAGAGTGTTTGTTCGCCACGTGGCGCACGATGGGCAGAAGAAGAATGAGTCGAGAAGAGAGTCTAGCTGCTGGCGAGCCCGAGCACTCGAGGCCCGTTTCATGGCCTCGCTGTTTAAGTCGTTGTCGACTGTGAATACACACGCGAACACTGATGAGGTGCGAGCTTCTCCAAATTTTGGCGGAAGCGCCAACGGCGAAGTATTGCGCTCGAAGCCGAAGTGGGATAAAGCGCGACGCGTCTCAACGACACTCAACATCACATCAGTCACGACCACGCAGAGGACAGCAACGTCGATTGCCTGCACCTCTGGACAGACGATGCCAACAAAATTGCATCAAGACAAGGAGCTAGTATGGCTTCTACGACCACCATGAATCGCTGGCTCGAAGAGCTCGCGCTCTCCCTAATCCCCTCATCCGCAAAGTCAACGGACAAGCGTAGACTCAAAGACATTTTTACTCGACAAGTGAAGCACCACAACTATGGACGAACGAACCAATTCATGGTGACTGAGAAGCTCACGGGGCTGGAGGAGAAATTCCAAGTTCTCAATCTCGATGACCTGGCCGATGACCTTTACTCCCGTCGCAGGGAGTTGAACAGCCACAAGGAACATTGGATCCCGGACATTCTGGATCTCATCCTCCACCTATCTCACGATCCTGCGAACCCCAGTCGTGTCGATAATCTACACAGCTTGAAGGCTCGAGCGAAAACTCCTCCGCCATTGACCTGGCGTGATATCGAGGCCGACGATCCTATCGATCGGCGAGACGGTATATGGGATTTTCCAGAGTACAGCGATTTCAGTTCCGACGAGGATGAAGTCGTTGCTGACACTACGCAAACGTCTCTCGCGAGCCTAGCCCAGGATCATGGGGAGGACGCTCAGAAACAGAGGATCCTCGCCCGACCTGACTGCCCAGAAGATCCGGGTCTGCCTCCCATGCTGGAAGCTGCGCAGTTCTGGCGGACTTCTGCACAATCCAAGACTGTCACCGAAAGGCAAGCCGTACGAGAGGTCCTGTTTATGCTCGGTGGACATCCTTCATCTCTGTTTACTTCCGATGAAATCGAAATTCGGCCCAATCCAAGATATCATCTCGGCCACCTAGATGTTCAAGCCTCGCAGTCGCTCCTGAATGAATTTGCCTTCCTTGGCTCAAAGGTTCATTCTGTGCGGCAATGGCTACAAAAGTCTCAGAGTTCAAACGTCATGCAGCTCGTCCAGAGCATGGTTGACAGAGTACTAGCAGACTTTGAGCGAGAAATTGACGAACAACATACCGACATCTTGCATGAAGTCTCCCCAACGGGCGTCATCAGCCTCCTTCAGATGTTGCAGATGGTAAAGGAAGAGAGCCTTCGGTTGACAGCAAGCCTGACCATCACGTCTCAATTGAAGACCACCGACCCAGTCATTGCATTGAACACAATCTTCAATTCAATTGAAAACGCGCACTCCTGCTGCGACCACGTCTCGACGGAAACTCTGCTTCCAATTTTCCTATCTGCGACCCGATTGTACTTGAAGCCAGTCGACAAATGGGTGCTGACCGGGCAAATTGAGCCGACCGAACCGTTCTTCATATCTGAGAACAGCCGACCGCAATCCCCAAGCAAATTGTGGCATGATAGATTCATTCGGTCGCATGAGGACGACAATCTCGTTCCTGTATTCCTCAGGAAGTTTGCCAGGCAGATCTTCCTCGCTGGGAAAACGGCTGCCTTCTTGCGCCTTTTGGGAGGTCAGGTGGAAGAGGCCGCACACGAAAGCCATGGGCTTGCTCTTGCTGCGGCAGAGACGGTGCGGCTTATTACTGGCTCACCGTTGCCATTCTCTTGTACCTTCGAAATGGTCCTTGAGCGGAACCTGGGCTCTTTGCTCACTGCGGCCACAGCGACCCTAAAGGAGATCCTCGAAGGCAGCTGCGGTTTGAGCAACATCCTTGATGCTTTTGACTACATCTTCCTGGGCAAAGACGGTGTCATTCTTGATAATATCGAGGGCAGGATGTTCGACCAAATTGACCGCTGCGTCGAGATGTGGAATGATCGATTTCTGCTCACGGACTTGCTGGCTGAAGCATATCAAGACGTCGAGTGTGTCGACATGGACTCTGTCTCTGTCCGTGCTACTTACACCTCTTCTCGGGCCATGGAGAGCCGTCGCCGCTCCGTCAAGATCCTGACTGCAGTGTCGGTCTCTTATCACCTTATCTGGCCGGTCGCAAACATCATTCCACCCGCCTCAATGGTTTCCTATCAACGCGTCGCCCTGATATTAACCCAGATCCGCCGCGCAAAAGCCATCCTCACAGGACGTGCCCGTTTTCACGTCCAAAACACGCCCCTCGGCCCTGGATCCAACGACCAGCGGCTCGCGCAACTAGTTCACTGGCAACTCACTCATTTTGTCACCGTCATTTACGCGCATCTCACCACATGCACTATCCAACCGCTTACGCGCAATATGCGCGCCGAGCTTACGGGCAGCGTCGACGATATGATATCCGTACACGCTCGGTACATCACCGCGTTGGAGCACGCGTGCCTGAGCAGCGCGCGTATGAAACCGCTTCGCGATGCACTCCTTGCGATTCTCGACCTATGCATCCGCTTCGCTGACCTGGTGGCATCTCCAAGCTCCACTTCTGACGCGGATTTGGAAACAAACAGTTTCATCTCGGCGCGCAGTCAACGCCGACGTCGCCGGACCCGTCAAGCACAGCAGGATACTGGATCGTCCTCTTCTTCAGACGATGATGACGATGACGACGACGCTATGGGCGAAGGGTACTCGACCTTCATACTTGACGAGGATACCTCTATCATGCAAGAGATCGGCAAGATCCGCGTCGCTTTCGCGAAGCATATCTTCTTCCTGAATGCCGGATTGAGGGCCGTGGCGAGAAGCTCGGCAGAGGGAGTTGGTGATAGTTTCGAGTTGCTTGCTGATTCGTTGGAAGGGGCTACTCCACGAAGATGGAATGAGTCTTCTCTTGCTTAATTTTGGGGAGGGAAAATCACTTTGTTTTGAGGTGATAGTGCTGACCTAAGGTAGAAAGGTTGTCTTCGGTGACGACCAGGGAAGCTGTCCGTTCATTAGAAGACTGATTTGACTTCTAGCATTCAAAAGCAGGCTGATCGATTTTGTCGTCGACCACATCTATGAATTCTGTCTTTCTGGAAAGACCCTTTCCTTTTTCTGTTTCGCAGGGATGTCCTGTCAAGCAGTTCTTCGCCATTTCGTTTCGTCGACCTCGTCAGCTGCATCTCCGTTCCCGTGTTCGCCTTCCTCGTCGCGCGGACGGACAGTGCCTGCGCCAGGACCAAGAGGTTCATCTCCGGCCGTGGCCTCCTCCTCATCTTCGCCCTCACCCTCTTCCTTATCCTCGATCCAATTGCCATCTTCGTCGACGAACTCATGCATGTTCTCAGCCGTGATCCAACCCCCACTACCGGGCATCGCAGGCGGGAGCCCGCCATCCGACGAGCCTGGAAACGCCAACCCCGCGCGGAATAGTCGACTTCCTCCTTCGCCCTCTCCGCTGCCGTCGAAGTCTTCGTCACCCGGCTCGACAGGGTCAGGGTGCAGATTCGAGCAGTTTGACAGCGCGGTGAACATGGCCGTGACGGGCGTCTGTTCAGGTTTGTCCTCTGCGGGATCGTCTCGCGTTGCGGCCTCGGGCGGAGCGGACGCGGTGGGAATGACTGTGATGGAGAGCGAGTCTGGTTCTGTGTCTTCTCCTTCACCTCCGGGCTCTGTAGCCGAAGATGATACGAGTTGCATGTACAGGCCCTGTTGCTCACCGACCGAGGGTTGGGGGAGAGATTGGATCGCGTGCAAGGAGATGGATGGATATGGTATTGAGACGCCTGCGGAGGCGGCGGTGGAGAAGATGAAGAGCTTTCTGGAGGTTGGATCTCACGTTAGATGCTGTATAACTTCAAGTCTCGGTTGACTGCATGGGAAATCCCAGTGCGGGGATGCTCTTACTCTGAAGTCACCCAGACGTCCACATCCTCAATTACTCGCTGCTTCCCGAGGCCCTCTGCGGCGTCGTCTCCGTTCGCCTCGGCGCCATTAGCGTGAGGTTGGGATTGTTGGGAGGTTGCTTTCTCGAGAAGAGGCGCGAATGCCGGCACTGTGTCGACTTCTTGTTCGAGGACAATCAGCTTGCTGCGGTCACTGTAGTAGTGGAGGACTGGCGGGCCGGAGTAGAACGAGGCGGGCGTCGCGGATTGATGCTCCGCGAGGGGAACGAAGGAGGAAGCCTGAGGCGGTTCTCTTAGGACCTCCATGGTGAAATGCCGATATGTAGAATGGTAGAGTGTACTGTCTCGACTCCTTCTGGAAAACAAGTGTCTAATACAGCTTCTCCGCAAGGGAGTGAGAGCGAGAGCGAGCCGGGCAAAAAAGTTCAAAAGCTGGACCGGTGTCCCTGAATGACGTTGTGAGCCCTGATTGGCTGAATTCAGTGAGTCCGAGAAGCTCACTATTCCTCTCCTGGAAGATTATGTATGCCGCCCTACCTGAGCTGTTGAAGTCCACGTTCGGCAAGGCTGAGAGAACAAGAGACGAGTTAGAAGATGCCCTCTAGCTCAGAGTCGTAGCCACGAATCAAATAAATGTCCTTGCTGCAGTCAGCGGGGCAGGTTCTCAATCCTGGTCCCGATATGTGACAACATGGCCGGCTCAGGTCTCCGCGTGGCTTCGGATCTCCACGCCGACCTTCATATCTCGCACTGGGGGCAAGAAGGGACGCAAAGAGATCAACCAACTCATATACGAGGAATAGCGCAACTTTTTGTATTAATAGTTCGTTGACAGAGGGGGTGGTTTAGAGGAGCATAATGCTGCGCATGGATGGCTAATAGGGCGGCAAGAGTATACACTCCAATATGGCTAGTGGCCGACTTGCACGAGAGTCTGGGGAATTCGCCTGACTATGTTGAGGGCCGCGCAACGTGTTTTGAACCTGCATTCTATTGCAACCACAATTCATCAGCCCGGCCATTCTCTTCTAGCTCTCCACAATAATGGCATGCTCGTACCTGGCGCATGGCTGAGCGCATCCTGTCACGATGTCGATCGCAAAGCCCCTGCGGTACCTGGCGGCTGTGTCCGTGCTCCTGGTCTTCTTCCTCCTGTATCAATACACACGACCGATCCCTACGATAGCTGTCCCGACGCCGGGCAGTAATGGCGAGAAGATTGAGAACTGGGACAAAGATCCGCTGCTAGAACGTGAGAATGACCCTGACCCGGGACCTGCGACGCATAATTGACTCAAGACAGCTGTTGGGGAGCCCCCGGAGCCTCTGTACAGACATACAGACCATGACTATTCCCCCGGCAGTGCCACATCGGCGCGCATCAATGCCACCATCCTCTCGCTCGTGCGCAATGAGGAGCTCCGAGACTTGATTCCCACGATGAAGCAGCTGGAGCGGACGTGGAACTCAAAATACAATTACCCGTGGACGTTCTTCAATGATGTCGAGTTCACAGAGGAATTCAAGACCAAAACACAAGAGGTGACGAAGGCCAAATGCTCATACCATGTGATTCCAAAGGAGCACTGGGACATGCCTGCGTGGGTTAGCCAGGACCTCTACGAAGAGTCGGCGAAGATCCTGGAAGAGAACAATGTCCAATATGCGGGCAAGGTATCGTACAACAAAATGTGCCGATGGAACAGTGGGATGTTTTATCGGCACCCGGCGCTTGAACACACGCAGTACTACTGGCGGGTAGAACCCAAGGTCAGTTTCTACTGTGACGTCGATTACGATGTGTTCCGGTACATGCAGGACCACAACAAGACGTACGGCTTCAACATCAACCTGTTCGACTCTCCAGAGTCGATCCCGTCGCTGTGGCCAGAGACAATCAAGTTCCTGGCATCTCACCCGGAGTATCTGCACGCGAACAACGCGATGGCCTGGCTGGTGGACAGCACGCGACGCCCGGAGAACAACATCAAGGCACACGGGTACAGCACGTGCCATTTCTGGTCGAATTTCGAGATCGCCGATCTTTCTTTCTGGCGAAGTCAGGCCTATGAAGATTATTTCACTCATCTGGACCGAACAGGGGGGTTTTTCTACGAGCGGTGGGGCGATGCTCCAGTTCACAGCATAGCGTTGGGTCTATTCGAGGATGCAAGCAGGATTCATTGGTGAGATCGAATCCGTCCCTGGGGTTTGGGCGTTTGCAGCAGGACACTGACTCGAGCAACAGGTTCAAGGACATCGGATACAATCATGTTCCATTCTACAACTGTCCCAACTCGCCGAAATGTCACGGGTGTGAAGCGGGAAAGTTCTACGGGGGAGAGTCGTGGCTGCAGCGCGAAGACTGCCGACCTCTCTGGTTCAAATATGTTGGGATGGGTTGAAAAAAGACGGGAATTGGCTAGCACGTCGTGTTTGCAGGAAGAAACGAGATGTACGGAGTACAGTGCAGGACAGATTGCCACCAGTCACAGATATCTATATAATAGACTGGGGGCTGTCCGGCCTCCGCTTGGAGCCAACTCGAGGGCGTCCCGGGTGAACGTATACGCCCAGCCCCGTGCTTCCAGAGTTGCAGCCGCGTCGAGCTTGTGCCGTTATCCATTCAGACCTCGAAGAACCCATCTCACCTGCATTACTCTGTCCTTGTCGTCGACCATCCGGGGGACGCAAGCATGAGGGCACGAGACGAATCAAACAATGCCGGGAACCAAGAATTGTGGCGCTGGAGCTTGGAGACGGTAAGAATTTAAGAAAGCGCCTGCCGAGGAGCCAAGAGCCAAGAGAAAGCCAAATCAAGGGCGGGAAGTCGCCGTGGGGAAGGTGCAAGGTACAGACGAGTACAGTACATTACTGTACTGCGACTTCCCTGATTTGTGGGGGAGGAAGGAGCGAACTGACGGGACAATTTCTCATCCTCTCACTCTCCATCTTCTCATTCTCTCTTCTCCAATCTCTATACTCCGTACTCCATATCTCTCCATGTCATGGTTCCTCCATGAGCCCTCCCATCCGCCTCTCCACCTCATCTGACCACCCGCACTGCCCTTTATGTACGAGTACTCCGCATCCACACGAAGGTACTCGAATGTATCTGTCTCAGCAACTACCGACGTGTCGACCGGAGCCCAGACACCCCAGCGTTGATCTTCCCGGCTCGGCTGTCGTCAAGCCTTATGTCAATCACCCTCGGGCCTCCCTCAAGCGCACTCCCACTCTATCCCTCCCGCGATCGCATCCTCGCTTCTTGTCTCCAACCTCTCCATGCTTAACCGCCGCGTGGTCTTCCCGCCGCAGGAGCACCGACGTCGGTGTCTGGCCTGACGTTCGGTTCGAGAACAGGGGGGATCAAAGGTCTCGGAATCCATCATATCCCCATCTCATCTCATCTAGGTCGACTTTCTGTCCCCTGGCCCCTGTCAGTTCGATTCTCCTCTGTCCTACCGCAGCCGACCACAAGGACCACGCGCACGCTTTGGCTCTCTCTCCCCACACGGAGAACAAACGGGAAACCCTGGTGTCCTGTCCCGTGTCCATCATTCCGAAGACGCTAAAGGTCAGCCATGGTTGGCTGATTGGGTGGTTATGTCGAGCCCTTGACGTCTTTTGTTGTTCGTGCAACGTTTGCGGGGAGCATCCACATCATGGGCAATTGCCGCTGCACGCTGATCGTTCCCCATGCGACGTATACCCGTGATGGGATGCTCTCGCTCACACAGAGATCAACACATCCAGCGTCCAACCATGCAGTTGGGTCGCGTACCCCGTGGGATCTGCTGTTCGACTGTCTCTTCCCAGTCAGATAAAAGCTGGACTTTCCCAGGTCCAGGTTTTCCGAGAGGTGAGTTGTTCTTCCCTCTTTGACAGTCTGCAAATTTGCCCCTTGTAGCGAACATCAGCACCTTTTATGCGAGAAGCCTCCAACTATGGACGCCAAAGATATCACTCACACAGACGAGAAACTGCCAACTGCGCCGGAGAACAACGCGCTGCATTCGCCCTCGTCGCCTCCCTCTTCCACTGATGAGAAAGCCTCCGGGCCGACCGCAGAAAACATCGAGCACCGACGCCATAATGATATCAACGCCCCCTACGACAATGCTGTTGCTCCCACCTACACCAAAGACGAAGAGAATGCCGTCATCCGGAAGCTTGACTGGCATCTGATGCCTCTTATCTTCGTTTTGTATTCCTTGTCAGTTCTCGACCGCTCGAATCTGGGTAACGCCCGTATCTCTGGCATGGAGGACGACATTGATCTGTCTGGGAACCGCTACGATTGGCTGGGGACGGCTTTCTACATCTCCTGTAAGTCAATCCTCGTCCTCTTGTTGAGCTCTCTGACGACTCTTTTATAGATATCCTCTCGCAATGGACTCAAATTGGCTGGAAAGCATTCCCACCGCACATCTGGGTGGCAACCGTCGTCTTCGGCTGGGGTCTCGTTTCCACTTTGCAAGCCGCCTGCAACTCCTGGGCCGGCTTAATGGTTTGCCGAGTGTTCCTCGCTATATTCGAAGCCGCTTATGGGCCGGGCGTGCCACTATATCTGTCTTTCTTCTACCCACGCGAAAAGCTCGGTCTGCGAACAGGCATTTTCCTCTCCGGTAGCGCAGCCGCCAACGCCTACGGTGGTGCCCTCGCGTACGGGATCTCGCAAGCCAAGGGGAGCATAGGACCCTGGCGGATTTTGTTTATCGTCGAGGGTGTGCCAACCTGTCTGCTTGCGATTGTCGCGTGGTTTTGCATCCCAGACAGCCCGCACACGGCCAGGTTCTTGAGCGAGCGTGAGAAGGAGATCGCTGTCGATCTGTCTTTGCGACAGCCAGGTGATCGTACGGGCAAGAAAGGCCTGCAGTGGAAGCAGGTCCTCGGTGGATTGATGGATTATCGATGTCAGTACAGATACGGCCCCTTCCATTCTCTCCCCAGATGTCACAGATGACTAAACCCTGTGTTCTTTCCACGCAGCATACCTCCCTCCCCTGATGTATTTCGGCTGCAACGTATGCTTTGCTTCGCTCCCACTTTTCGTACCCACAATCATCTCCGAAATGGGTGCGTTCAGCAAGATCCAATCCAACGGGCTCTCCGCGCCTCCGTACGTCCTGTGCTTCTTCGCCATCGTTGGCACCGCATTCGTCTCGGACCGTGTCGGCCTCCGTGGGCCTTTCGTCGCAGGCCCAGCCCTCCTGGCCTCAGTGGGCTACATCATTCTCGGGACCACGACGGGTGTGGGGCCACGATACTTCGGCCTGTTCCTGGCAGTCCTCATCTTTGTCAGTGTCGCCATGACGCTGACGTGGGTCGGCAACTCCCACGCCACCGACAGCAAACGGGCCGCAGCGTTTGCCATCCTTGCGACTGGCGGCCAATGCGGACCGGTGTTGGGAACGAACATCTTTCCGAAATCCGACGCGCCTTACTATCGCAAAGGCATGTGGATCTCGTGCGGTGCGTGCCTTTTGGTCGTTGTCACGTCCTGTATGCAAATGGGCATTTTGATCCGCGCCAACAAGAAGCGCGACAAGAAGTACGGCGCCGACAGAGAGACGGTGCACCTTGAGCGCCCAACCGAGTTCGGCAATGACAAGCAGTTCCGATATGTTGTTTAGAATCTTGGGCAGGGCGGTATTGAGAAGAGAGAGCGCGTGGATATCAGTGATTCGACAGAACGAAGGCGCAAATTGTAAGTTGACCGGAGACCTGGAGGGAGAAGAAAGAGAAGTGCAATCACGACCATGAGACTAGCTTGATGATTCACTTCAATTGTGTACCCAATACTTGAGAAGAATTAAAGCCCAAGAATCTCCCCGAGACCCCTTGCTTGCCGGTTGGCCACGCGACGATCACCATCTTCAACCACTTCCCCTTCCCTCTGTCCTCGCCTCACCCCCGACTTCCAACGCACCTCACACAAAGATAAAAGGGAACGGTAACGGCCTTAGATAGATGGTCCAAGACTCGTCCGTGTCGATCACCAACTGGATTTGGGCCTTGCCCATCGTCTCGACGACAAAGGTGGCGCGGGCGAGCAAGGTGGTGCCGGCCATCTTCAGGACACCGACCTTCATAGCATACAGGTATGTGTCGGGGATCTCGAAGGGCAAACCGCCTCGGTGGCAGATATACTTGTGGATGTCGTGCAGGATGCTGCCCTGGCCGACGTTCGGGCCGCACTGCAACATGAACCTGCCGGCATTTTGGAACCTGCCCTGCAGCTCGACGCGCTCGAGGCGCAGGTCTTTCTGGCCGTGCAGCAGCAAGATCAGCTTCATCACCAGCGACGGCGCCGGGCAATCATCGTCGAGGGGCAGGCTCCGAGACAACAGCATCGCGCCGCACACGATCCGCAGGCTCTTCAGCGTCGCCGCGTGGCGCGCCACAAACTCGGAAATATCCTCGACGTATGCGGCCACTGAAGAGAGCGTGAGCGCCGTCAGGCCGGGGAGGGTCGCGTTCAGCACACGCGAGCTGAGAACTCGAAGCGGCTCGATCTCTCTCTCGTCCCTGGCGTCCAAGAAGGGCGAGAGCGCATGGGGATGGTAGCCAAACGACAGCTTCTTCAGGCATGGCAGGACCCTTCCCAGCCCCTCGAGCTCTTGTCCCAGTCCGCTGGCGTTGAGAACGGCGAGGCGCTGGGCCAACGTCTCCGCAGTCCACTTCGTCAAGTCCAAGGTCAATTTGAACGTGCTCACGTTCTGGAGGAAGTCGGCCATCTCGTGATGCATTTTCAACATTGCCAGGAGATGTTCGCAGGAGATCGACAATATTTCGACTCGTGACGGCTGCAGATTCGCTCGCGCCTCGGGTTTCAGTTGGTTCCTGACCTGCAGAATGAAGTCCATGGGCACCTCTCCTCGATAGCCTCGGTCAAGTTCTACCATCCCGGTTCTCTGTGCGAGGTCGGTGTCCTCCGCGAGCTCGACCCTCAGGTCTCCCTTTGGGCCTCGGACCCAGCGGTCGCTGTAGATGAATGTCTGGATGTTCGGCAGCAAAGGCAAAGCCTCATCAAAGGCATGCTGAAGACATGTCCAAAAACTTTCCTGATCCGACAGCTCCACGTGGTATTCTGATGCCATTCTCGCCGCGCCCACGGCCGCATCCACCAGGCTCAGGTTCGCAAACTTCGTCGCAGGGAATCTGTTCTCCCTGAAAGCCACCTCCAAGCGTCTACCGATATCGTTCTCTGCGAGCAAGTGTCGATGCAGCTCCAGGACGCGCACAGAGGCTGCAAACTCTTCCTTTTCCGCGATGTACCCGAAATAGTCGGTGCTTCTCAGGCTGGGATACATGCGTACCGTGTTGAAGAAGAATTGCGTGGCGACAGGCGAGGACCTCCTGTCGATCAGGCGGCAATTTCTCAGGTCTTTCAAGGAGGTCAGGCGTCCGAAGATGTTCGCCTTGACCTCGCGAGGCAACCCTAACCATCCTGTCAATCCTTCTTCTGGGTCCTGCGCTGTGGTGGTCAGGGGAGTGAGTTGTGTGGAGGGAGTTGCTGACGCCATTGTTGCGCAGTGAGAATGTTTTTTGTCGTGTCGGGAAAAGAAAAGAGACAGAAAGAAAGAGAGCCCTTTCCTCTTCTGTCAAACCAGAGAAGAGAAAAGATTGGTCGTGTCGATGTCCAAGGCCTTCTGACTGCTTGGTTCTCTCTTTGTTGAGAGTAGTCGGTGTGGTGGCGAGTTCAGTTGAGAAAGGGGGCAGAAACCGCAGGCACAAGTTCAGATCGAGGTTTGTTCCGAGCAGATATGAGAGCTGAAAAGATTGTTTGTGTCGATGGGTTCCAGGTCTTCTAATTCCTTGGTTCTTCTCTCTTTGTGAGAGCAGTCGGCGGCGAGTTCAGTTGGCAAGGAGGCAGGACCGCAGCCACAGGTTCAGATCGAGGTTTGTTGAATCTTCTGAGCGGAGATGACGGATTCGGCGGCGGTGAGAGCAAGATGCTTGCTTTCTTGCTTGCTTGTGCACACAGAGAGGCATTCAATGATGGAGAAAAGGGACAGGCGAGAAGATCATGTCTGTGAAAGAGTTGATCTGGTGTTTCTGTCTCTGTCGATCTCTTTGCACAAAGTGAAAACTCTGCAGGGTGCAAGTGTGTGCGAGGCAGAAAGACAACAGCGACGGCAAGACCATTCTCGCCGGACCTGCGGAGGCGGTGGTGCTCACCGAGAGGTACGGCAACAGGAAAGCCTCGCATCTTGATCTGGACACTGAACCTCGCCTCTGGGAGCATCTCAAAGGGAAAAGACTAGATCCCTGGGCGGATATGCACTCAGCAACCTCAAAATCGTTGGTCTCAGCAGCTTCAATGAAGGTGGGAGCGAGTAGACACGTTGGTTCAACTGAATTGTCGTAAAGGGAATAGGAGGTGGTTAGATGTCGACAAGGCTGGGCGCACCCCTATCAGGCTGTGTTTGACGCAGCCTTGCTTATGTAATCCGTACCCTTCGAAAGGTGTGCGTGCGCCAGCCTTTCCATCTTTTTTCTCCAAAAGTACCTACGATGTTCAAGAGCGTGCTGAAAGGTGATGAGACATGTGTGTACAATTCTCTCTATAATTGTGAATTGTTATCAAGAGCCAAAGAGCTAAAGCATCCACCCAGCAGGCCCTCCCCAACCTCGATATCACATCTCAGGAATATAGCTCTTGTCTGAAGAAAAGAAAAGCAATTCAAGGCACCCACCCCTCTGAGATCAGTCCCTCGTGCATGAAATGTATCCATCCATCCCAATCCCAAGTTTTGTTTCAGTTTCGTCTCCGCAATAGCTATTGCAAATGAAATCCAGCTTTCAGTATTCCCTCGCTGCTAGCTAGATGCGATGATATCCCCTCGAGCTGCGTTCATTTGTCCCTTCTTGATCAAGAATCAAAGAAAGACATTTCCCGATATTTTTCTTGTTGTTGCTTTCCCCTGCCCGATTTTGTTTGTTTCGTGTCAGTCAGCGTAGGAGATGATGTTTGCTCTTTCCCGATCAGATCACCGTATGGTTTGACTGTCCATGCGTCTGTTTGTTGGGTGAAGGTGACGAACGCGTCGACCCTTGACTGTACTGCGCTGCTTGATGACCCAAATTTGAAATGGTTCAAATAAGTTTTCGCCACGACTGACCTGGTCCAGTGATAGTGTCGGAGTCGGTGCCGATTGCCGGAGTGATGGCATCTTTGTCATCTCCGGGTGTCGTCTGTTTGGTGGGAGTCTTCATGGGGTAAGCGTTCGGTGCCGAATCAGCGCCCAATCTGAACCATGCCTCCTCCCAGCTTTCCATGCTGCCTGTCTCTGTGGCGTCGTTCGGATCGTCCCGTTTGAAGGAGCCGTACATGCGTCGTCGACCTGGATAATCTATATTGGAAGAAGAGCCAGGCTCATTTCGCAAGGACGAAGTGTTGGGGGCGATGACGATGCTGCCTTTCTTTCTCCATGGGCTTCCTGCTGGTGCCGGTGAGCCTGGGTCTTTTGCAGACATTCGATTTGTGGTTGAGGTTCTGTTGGGAGTTTCGAAGCTATATTTCCCACGCAGACGGGCAGCCTCCTCTTCAAACTTGCGGAGGTGTCGCTCGTATGTGTTCCCTGCGACGGTCGTTGCAGTGCCGGCGTAGCCGTCATTGTCGCCGGTCAGGACCCCAACGCGGTGCATAGCGATGACGTTCCTGTTGTGTTTGCGTCTCTCGCGCCACCACCGGTAGAAAAGGCAACATGTGAAGATGTCGAAGAATTTATGGAATGACGCTGGGTGATACCGGTGCCAGAGCCAGAAGAGAACTCCGATAAATGCCGCTGTGCCGATTGACATTGGAATCGCGATCATCATGTCATGGGCCGCTCGAGTTGTTCCGCCCAAGGCTTCGTTTGGCTGTGGAATTGTCGTCGTGTTCGTAGGTGAGGATGTTGCTGTCGAGTTCGATGATAGCGCGACTGATGAAGATTCTGCTGGGGGTTCTGGAGCTGTCACGGGGGCCATTGTTGACATAGAGGCTGCGGCAGATGAAGATCTGTTGCTGAAGGACGT
The DNA here is from genome assembly GCA_001599775.1 of Exophiala alcalophila. Lineage (NCBI taxonomy): Eukaryota > Fungi > Ascomycota > Eurotiomycetes > Chaetothyriales > Herpotrichiellaceae > Exophiala > Exophiala alcalophila. Next base: position 3,196,590 of record BCHY01000005.1, on the reverse strand, counting down.
AGTTGATGGCGCAGGTGCACTGACGTCCACTTGCTGGCCGGATGGTGCAGCTGAGCCTGCAGTCATGATGATGGAGGTCGGCGCCAACGAAGGAGAAAAAGTTGAGCTTTCTGCTCCAGTATCCAGAATGTCTCCAGGACAGTTATCCAGGGGCACGCCGTAATCAATACACGGGGTAGAGGGCCAGGCAAACGAGGTCATCGGGAATGTCGGGGTTCTTGTCATATGCTTTGTGTAGCTCCTGAAACTTGGGGAGGCGCTCTGCGTGGTTGAGTGAGAGGTTGCAGATGCTGGAGGCTGCGACAAGTTAGTCTTAAAGCTCAAGGGAAAGGTGGATGTAGTTAGTAACAGCAGTCAAGAGCATGCAACAGGTTTCGACGCAACATGGTATCATATGTGATATATTCGACAGTGACAAACGGGCACGAGCACCACAGCATGGTGAATCGTGATAGTTGTCGCATGCAATTGTCGTTGTTGAGGCGCCATCATCTGTCTCACAGTCTTCATGAGTGGAATACCACCGTAAAGGCCCTGAGCCGACTGGTTGGTTCACATCACGGGACGCAGATAGATCATGGGCAGCAAAGAAGGAGGAGATTGCTTACCTGTGAACGCTCGGCTGCACTTCCACCCCAGGGTAGACTCGATGGTGTATTTGTGGGCATATTTGTGGGCTCCATGCATGTCGCCTCAAGAGAAGCCTGCGAAGTCGAACCATCGCTGCTGATCGTGTTTGGAGACGCCGTAACTGAGTGTGTGTTAGAAGACTTTGACCACCCAGGGACAAAGAAGGAGGGCCAGGAATCAGGACGGCGCCCTCCTGGAAAGTCTCCTGGAAAGTGGTTCGACCCCGGTGGGCTGTTTCCCCTACCGGATATCTTTGTTTTCTGTGACGTGACGAAGACGATCGTGTTGACTGTGCCCAGGGTGATTCCATTTGACAGTACGTGGACTGTACACTCATTTTGGTCTGTGAACGGCCCGGAAGAAGGCATGTTGTTGTAGGCTTCGGTCACTGTGACCCATTTGGTGCAGGATGAGTCTGCAGTTGGCGGCGGCGCCGAGGAGATGGAGCTCGATGACTTCGTCGATGATGTCGATGTTGTCGCTGCTGAGGAGATAAAGGGTGATGACATCGTCGATGATGCTGCTGCCGCCGAGGGAACCGCAGATAGTATCGTCGCCGCGGAAATGGAGGACGATGGTGTCGCTGATGATGTCGCCACAGCGACGAGCGATGACATCGTCGCGTTCACAGGCGACATCATTGTTGTCCTGGTGGTTACGAGAAGATGGACGCGTTCAAACCGTCAGGTCGCAGTTGATGGTTGATGTCGCGTTGACGGCGGCAGAAGATGAGGTCCAAGTGAAGAGACCACACCCTGTCGATATGGCAGTTGGTCTTGAACAGGCTCCTGCGAAACCCGATAAAAGCCCAGCTAGTACTGATCATATTGACAGGTCTCGTAAAGGGTTCTGATTCTCGTTCTCCGTCGTGCTCCACGACAGTTGCTCATTTGCTCCGGACGGACGGCTGGTTTCAACTTCTCAGTCTCACTTACCTTGTCTTCATCGCTGGCCATACTGCCCTATGGTGCTTCCTTTGTAAGTATCCGCTTTTTGCCGGGGTTTTGAGGAGGAGGAACAGTGTCACAGACAGCCATAGTGAAGCATGTGCGTTGCTGGCAGTGACGAGGCCGACGATCGCCCGAGAACAGTAACGACCAGGTTTGAGCACTTTGAATGCTCTTGTTCCAGTACTATAAATCTCATCAGCTCACAGAAGGGCTGGGTTGGAGACAACCACACTCTCATAAGAATGACCGTATAGACAGAAACGAGACCAGCCAGTGCTGGCCATTGGGGATGATGCAGTCGCATCTTGTCAAACAAAACCAGGAAACAGAAAAGATGGCCACGAGAACGGTAATTGAACACTGTGAATTTTGACCGAGCACAAACTAATCGGAAGACTTCCATGTTGAGACGGGTGCCGGTCCATATGGATGTCACCTGCTTGAATTTGCACTTGTCCGTGTCCTTTCAGCTCGCAACGTCCCATCATTACCCTGTCGAATGCGACAAACCCCCCCCAAATCCAACAACAACAAGATCTCGCCTGGGAACTGGATGGCTGATGGAAGCAGAATTCTAGACATGGACTTCGCCCGGTTGCGCCCAAACGCCTTGGAATTCAGGAGGGCCAGATATTTGGCGCGACGGTTCCCCTTTCGATGTCTTTGTCCGGCCCGGCCAAACCTTCCCTACCTCAACGCTCAAATTTGTATGACTCTTTGCCGTGTACATGTGATTGGTGACTAGGCCGGTTGTCACTGACGATCGAACTAGCAGCATCCTCCCGCAGATCCCGATTGCACACCCTGGCCTTGCCCGACTTGAACCGTGGGCTTGTTGTTGACCGTGGTGGTGCCCATGCGCTCCTTGATCTGGCGAGCCATGGTCAAAAAGGCCTGTTCGACGTTGGAGGCGTTTTTCGCAGAGGTCTCGAGGAAGGGAATTCCCAGGCTGTCGGCGAATTCCTGTGGCCGAATAAGTACGGAACGTGACATGTAGGGGAGATTCAACACCACTCACCTTGGCCATGGTGTAGTCAACCACCTTCTTGTCCGACATATCGCTCTTGTTGCCCACGAGCAGTTTGTTCACACCCTCGGTAGCATAGCGGTCGATTTCTTGCAGCCACTGCTTGACATTGTTGAATGAGTCCATATCCGTCACGTCATACACGACACAGATGCCATGTGCGCCGCGATAGTAGGATGAGGTGATAGTTCGGAACCGTTCTTGACCAGCCGTGTCCCACTACCAGGCGTCAGCTATGATAGCAAGGACATCGAGGGACAATACATACAATCTGTAGCTTGACGGTCTTGCCATCGAGTTCAATTGTGCGGATTTTCTACAACCGCGTCAGCCTCCATCTTCACTGTTCCGTCCGCGGCGAGCAGAACATACGAAATCGACTCCAATGGTCGAGATGTAGGACTCGGTGTACGTATCGTCGGCGAATCGCAACAGCAGGCAAGACTTTCCGACGCCAGAGTCTCCAATAAGCAGGAGCTTGAAGAGGTAATCGTATCTAAGAGGGAGCGTCAATACACGCGATTCAGGGTTTAGGCAGCCGGATGCTCCGAAGGGGTGGGAGAGGCAGGATCGAGGGGGAAGGACTCTGTGTTTCCATTAGCACGCGATGCTCGCAGATTGCCGTCGATGGTCCGACGACGGTTGGCGATCTGGATGACTTACCACTCAGGATTCATGGTGGCGGGACGGGGGAAGCAGATCTCAACGAGTGCACGGGTGCAACAGGGAGGGAGGGTCGAAGGCCGTTATCCGTTTGAAAGGAGAGTATCAGGATGTGATGAAGAACGGAGGCTGGAGGCTGAAATGGTGAAGCGAGGCAAAGGTCGGTTTCGAGATCGATTAATGGGAGATTAGGAGATGGGAGATGGGGGTGTGAATCAAACGGGTTTCTGGCGTTTGCGGCCAAGTTGGACTCTTCGAGATTCCGGTGCAGCAGGGAGTTTCGGGATGAGCGCTGCAAGTTGGGGGCCCGGCGCGGGTGCAGGTGCAGGTGCAGGCGCAGGCGTCCGAGTACTAGGCACAGGCAGTGGCGGCAGGTGCAGGTGGCACCGTGGCAGCCTCTTGTCCAGCACAGGGACAGCACAAGCACAGGCTACAGCGTGGCAGGCTGCCGTCACTCGCACCTCCCAGCTGTGGCTAAAGGCGCTGTGAGTGGCTGAAGGCGCCGATCACGTGTCGCATCTCGTCATGCCATCTGATCATTGTGATCAGCACGTCCCGTGACCGTGCAGAGCGGCCCCCTTTTACTCTCCTTGAACTCAACCTCAACCTCAGTCACTTCAGCACTGGAGTGTGCTCAGATGTTCAGGCATCATCAGACTATCTAATATTCCGACATACACTCTATACACTCGACGACATGGAGGTGACTTGGCCTTTCTTGCCCCCAACTCTCCCAAGGTGCCTCACAGTTCTATGTCTCTGCTAATCCATCACGCATACCCATGGACCTCAACCACTCTAGCAACTGAGCCTCATCACGCTGCTTGTAGCTGGCATTGCCCGTGATGGTATCGGCCACGATGATCAGGCTTCGGCTGAACGACCCGGTGTTCTTGTCCTTGAAGAAGGCGGTGATGTCGTCTCTGATCGTGGTGTCGGAGTATTTGGGCAGTCCCATCTTGATCCATCGGTCGATCACTACGCTCGTCTTCGCCAGCCTCTTCTCAACCCGAGCCCAGTTCTTCTTGGTAAATTCCCAAGCCACCGTTCGAGTCTCGTTGTTGGCTGCGACGGCAATCACACCCCCATGTGCATCCTGAGGAGGCACTTCCTCAGACGTCACAAATTCTAACAGATCCCAAGCATGCTCGGGGCTCTTGGATCGGCCCAACGCCTGGATGCAAATTTCCTTCCCGTCGACCGAGGTTGTTTTCCGGAATTCCGCCTTCACAAGGTCGTACTCTGCTTGGCCTCCGTTGGCGACTGCAAGATTGAAGACCACGCTTCGGAGATTCTGGTGAATCGCTTTCTCATCGCCCGATTTCCATGCTGCGAACTTCTTTTGGCCTTCAGCGATAGTTCCCTCGTGGCCGGCTCCGGCTGCGACCCCAAGGAGAAGCTTCCTGGATTGTCCAGTCAGCCATTCTTCATCCTTCGGGAACTCCCAGCCAATAGCTTCCGCCGCGGGCGAGACTAGCTGGAGAGTAAACTTCTTTAATCCGGCTGAGATTTCCTTGTTGGTAGCAAAGACAGCTCGGACTTTTGACAAGGAGCTCGCGATCTGGGACCAGACCAGGAAGCTCTTCTCGTCCTTGAAGCCCTGCAGCAAAGCCAGAAGAGCTGCTGTCGTCCCGTCTCCGGAAATCGCCAGTGCAGTGGCGTCGCCCAGTAGACCAATCTTGTCTTCGATCGACAGCCGGTCCTGGGATTCTCCAAGCTTCGTGAGGCGCTGAGGGGGGTAATTGGTGCGATAAAACCCGCTTTGATCAGCATTGATCTTATAGAACTCGTCATCCACCTCTCGAATAGTGTCCTCCTTTTGCGTCAAAGCACTATGCACCACTTTCGTCGGGCTTCCTGTCTTCAGTCCAACGGGAATCCACCACGTGGTTTCATCCTCCTCAGCCTTGACGTCTCCGGTGGTCAGAAATCGTGACTGGCGGAGCGAGATCTGGCCAGGTTCTTCTGCCACGGTAACGACGGGGAACCCGATCTTTCGAATCCAGGGATCCATAAATGCCTGAACGTCCTGGCCGGAAGCCGCGCTGAGGGCTGCCCACAAATCATTGGTCCTGGCGTTCCCGTAAGCATGCTTCTTCAGATAGTCACCCACGCCTTTCAAGAAGACTTCCTGTCCGAGGTGGTTGCTGAGCATCCTGATGACCGAACTTCCCTTGAGATAAGAGATGTGGTCGAAAATTTGGTCGACCTCCAAGGCGTTGCGGACGGGGACTTCGATGGGGTGGGATGCTCGCAGAGAGTCGAGTTCCAAAGCTGTTTGAACAGCCTCAGCCTGATTTCACGTCAACAAAAGATCACCAGGAAAAATACCTTTGGACATTCTACGCACCACAAACTGACTCCACACCTTCCATTCCGGATGCAGATGGTCGACCGCAAGCCAGCCAACCCAGGTAGCAAATCCCTCATTGAGCCAGAGCTCATTCCACCAATCCATGGTGACCAGGTTGCCAAACCATTGGTGAGCAAGTTCGTGAGCTACCACGTAGGCGACTCGGTTCTTGAACCGGGCATCGGATTTCTCTTCATCGAAAAGAACAGCAGTCGTCCTGTAGGTGACCAACCCCCAGTTCTCCATGGCTCCCATTGCAAACTCGTGCACGGCCAGCAGATCCGATTTGGGAAGCGGGTATTCAATCCCAAAGACATCCGAGAAGTAATCGAGGGTTTTGTGGGCATGCTCCATGGCAAACATGCCTTGTTCTTTCAGGCCACGGGTCGTATAGACTCTGACCGGGATGTTCTTCCCATTGTATTTGCGTTCGGTAAACCCTTCGACATATTCAAAGTCGCCAATCGCCCAGGCTGCGAGGTAGGTGCTCATGGCCGGGGTCTTTTCGAACGACACCTTTTTCAATCCTGCCTTGCTTCCCTTCGTCACAGCCTTCTCTGGCATGTTGCTCAGGGCCACCAGATCTTCGGGAATCTCAACCTCGAACTCGAACGACGCTTTCAGATTGGGTTCATCAAAGCAGGGAAAAGCCCTTCTCGCTTCGCAGGCCTCGAATTGAGTGCTAAACATGTAGTGGAACTCGCCGTCCGTAGGCGTACTTGCCGATGGCGTCGCAACAGGCTTGTACTTGGATCGATAGAACCCTGCCATGGCATTGTTCATGGTTCCTTTGTACTTGATCGCAATCACCGCATCGCCAGCGGGGATCTCGTCGGAGAACTTGATCGTGGCACGTTCGTTCGTGTTATCATACGAGACATCGGCCATGGAAGTGATCGTGGCCGCCCCGTCCTTGCTCAGAACGTCTGCGCCTTTGATGTCCAGCTCTTTGACATTGATCACGAGCTCTTTCGTCCCCTGCGTCACCTTGGAACCAATCTTGACCAGCCCATCATACGCCCAGCTCCCGCCAAACTCAAGATTGTACAGAGATAAATCGTAATTGAGTGGCTTCACGGTATCGGGGAGGATATCTCGGTCTGAAGGAGCCGCCATTGTTCGTCTTGCTTCGGCCGAGCAGAATCGTATTTGGAGCAGCTGTGGGTTGAAACTTCTCGAAGGGATTGCTCGTGTGATACGGGTTTGAATTGAAACGGTGCAGAGTGTTCGTCTTGCGGAAGAGAATAGAAGCCCGGCTTTCGTTCTTGAACCAAAGTTGAAGATTGAAGCACAGAATCTGAACTCCGGCATTCAAATAGTCTTTCTCCGCAGAGTCGACGCAGACCTTCAGGCTCTGCAACACGGTCACTTTGCGAAGAAGGAAGGTAGTACTCGTCGTCTCGTGTAGCCTGGAGAGCACGGCCGGTGGGATGAGCAATCGCGGGGAGCTGCAGAGTGTGAGACGGTTACACGCGGCAACCATCCACCATCCGTCGCGCATCTCCAACTGCGCTCCTCCAACAGCCTCACTCCACTTCCAACCTGCTGCCACAGCCTTGCACACGACAACCTCGCTTCCTCCCCTTTCTCCGTTTCATCCTTCATTCACACACCTTCCTACCCATGTGATGCCGGCGTCAGGGGACGAGTATGTGGCAGACGGATCAGACGATGACCTCCCCCGAGCCTCAGGCCGCGGCCGATCCAGGGCTCGAAAAACCGGCGCTCGCGACTCCTCCCAGAATTTCGAGGTATTGAGGACGTGGGACTTGCTCACTGAGAGTGCCGATGGAACCATTACAGGAGCAGTGGAAGGATTGCTGGAGGCTGGGAAGAGGAAAAGGTAGGATAACGATGCGAACCAAGTCGAACAGAGGACAAAATCCTGCAACCCAATTTTCAAGCAGATGGCTGACATGACCTCCAATTCAGACTGCTTAAAGACACGACGCCTCTCCAACGTGGTATCATCCGCCACCTAATCCTCATCCTGGATATGTCACTGTCCATGACCGAGAAAGACCTTCGGCCGACTCGCTTTCTGCTCATGCTCCTCTACACCGAGTCCTTCATCCGGGAGTTCTTCGAGCAAAACCCCATTTCCCAGCTGGGAATCGTGGGGATGCGCGATGGCATCGCAATTCGCGTTAGCGATATGTCCGGCAATCCCAACGCACACTTGGCCGCGATCCAACGTATTCGCAAGGAGGAGCCCAAGGGGAACCCCTCGCTGGAAAATGCGCTGGAGATGGCGCGGGCGGCGCTGTTCCACGCCCCTAGCCATGGGACGCGAGAAATCCTGCTTGTTTTCGGGGCTCTACACACATCCGATCCCGGAGACATCCACCGTGTCATCGCCAGCCTCGTGGCAGACAAAATTAGGGCGACAGTCGTCGGACTTGCCGCTCAGATGGCCGTGTGCGCCGAGCTGGTGTCAAAGACCAACAACAGCGATGGCTCTGGTTACGGCGTGGTCATGGACGAGCAGCATTTCCGCGAACTATTAATGGCCGTGACCACTCCACCCGTGACGCATGACGCGACGAAGACGGCCTCGTCGCTACTGATGATGGGCTTTCCCTCAAGGACGGTCGAAGATCACCCATCTCTGTGCGCCTGTCATACCAAAGCTAGCCGCGATGGCTACTTGTGCTCGCGTTGCAGCGCCAAAGTGTGCAGCTTGCCAAGTGAATGCCCTGTTTGCGGGCTGACACTAATCCTCTCTACGCATCTTGCCCGGAGTTATCACCACCTCTTCCCGCTCGTGAACTGGATCGAGGTTCCATGGTCCAAGGCGCACCGCAGCAAAGCGTGCTTTGCGTGCCTCAAGCTTTTTCCTCCTGTCCCCGCCAATTTGAGAGATCAAACACGGTTGAGAGATGGCGCTGCACCGCCTACGAGTAAGCCGGCCCAGACGAGCAGTCGCTATGAATGTCCCGTGTGCCACCACCACTTCTGTATCGACTGTGACTTGTTTGCGCACGAGGTTGTGCATAATTGCCCTGGCTGCCAGAGTGCCAGGATGCACACTACATTAATGGGCGAGACGGAAATTCCTGGCGATGAACAGAACGACGGCCCAGCAGTGGGAACCGCAAATGGAACTCCACAGGTCGAGAATGGCGACACTATGGATATTGATGGTTGACCGAGGATGAAGGGTCCAAGATCCAAACTCCTGGATAGCCAACAAGCCTCCCGCTCTTCCTTTGGGCACAGTTGGAAATTGGGCCCGTCAAGGCATGAATCGAGACGAGATCATTGAAACGATAGAGATACCACATCTGCCGAAAAATAATACCTTATTGTTGCCAGTAATAAAAATGACCAGATCGCACTTTTGGAGCATAGCACATTCAGCCCTGAAGCTATGGCTTCCTTTCCTGCTTGTATTTTCCCGCGACACCTTGATTTCGAGACGTGCTTTTGAATACCAAAAAACGAGATTCGGGGCGAGATGTGCTCCTCACTTGGTATATGGTTTTATTTCTCTCGTTACAGCTCTGATAATTTTGCCGTTGTAGGAGCAGCAGTCCCCTGTCTCAGAGAGCCATATGAGACAGGGTTGCCTCTCAAGAGGGCAGAGTTGATGTACCTGTACAGTGATGTAGTAAACTTCAGTGTACAGCTCAATCCCGATCTGATAGAAAGAGGGCAGGCAGGCATTCGCATCATCCTTTGCGGCGGATGCAACGAAGAAAAATCAATCCCTGGAACCCTGACAACTGGCTCTTGAGTTCTTGACTCGGGAGAGGGAATGCAATCCATTTAACAAGGCTCATGACATCTGCTGACGACTTGACCTTGTTCCCAAATCCAGACTCCAGACACAAAGAGTGCTTTTCAAGAGCTGCTAAAGCATTCGATCTCTGGATTCTTTCGCTTTTTGAACAGGAGCAACGAAGACAAAGATGAAGTCAATGTCATTGATTCATTGGGGAGCTGTGCCTTATATAACACGGCTTGATATATCTTCATATATATCATCAAGGCAGACCCACCTGTGTGATGTCGTCGACCTCAAAATACGTCGAGATGGGCGAGAAAATAAAGGACATTGTATAGGTCTGATTAAGCTCGCAAAGAACTGGCATGAGGTGGGCAGCAGGCGGAGGAGGAGTACAAGGGGTTACTAGTAGTGGAGGAGAGGAAAGCCCCGATACGCGCTTATCAGCCGTTGGCCGCCGGGCCCGGGGCGGAGCTGAGGCGGCAGAGGGAACTCAGGTGTCTGACAAACGACATCATGTCCTTGTTCACAGAAGTATCTGCATTGAATCTCCATATTACTTTTTGTCAGACCACAACCCAATTCCCGCCCCCTGCCACGGAAGCTGGACCTCGACGCCGCGCTTCCGTTCATTCTCCTCCATTCCTATTCGCCGCTGCGCCCCTGTCCCCGTCTCCCGCCATTCACTTCCTCTCACACGCATCCATCTTCCTCCCTTCCTCCCCTTGTCAAACTACTCGCTTCCAGCTTCCCACCCACAGCCTGGTCACCCTCTACCTGGTCTTGTCCTGAATTATAATCACCTTCACCTCTTCCCAGTCATCCACCCGTCCTGAACACCAACAGTCCCGTCATACGCGTCATCCCAGCGACAATAACACATCATCCGCTTCTTCATTCCACCAACTCGTCGCTTTGACGTGAAGACGGCTCTCAAGGTCGGGACATCTATCTCACCGTCGTTTGTTGGTGGTTTCAGTTGGTGAAAGGCAACCTTGGTCAAACCACAGTAGGCAACCACCGAAAAGTTAATTCCTTTTTTTTGCCCAACGGACAATGGGGCTTGTGGCTCGCGTCGACAAACGCGTCGGGTTCATCTGCCCAAGATGCTAAACCTGGGAGCTGTTCCCTCGCCTTCTCGACCAAAAGAAAAGAGATTTTCTCGATTTGCCATAGGAGACTTCACCTTTGCGGACTACCAGGCGAGATTTCGCCAGAAGCTCTTTCTCGACAAGAACATTACGCGTGTGCTGGCTCGTCACGAAAAGCGCACTGAGATCGCTCTCACATCCAGCCTCGTGAGCGCGTTCCCGCTGAGAGACCCTTTGAGCCTAGGAGAATTATCTGGGCCGACAGCTTTGGAGAGTCCAGGGTTGGCCGGGGGCGTCGATCGTGCGATGGTCAACGGGTCGCTTGCCGTTCCAGAGAGCGTTCACCCAACAGAGTCAACAACAATGGCTTCGAAATCAAGGGCTTCTCGGCGCAATGCGGAGGGTACTGAAAGAAGTACACGACGAAGCATTCGAAATGTGCTAGACAGAGCCTATCAGGACGACGAAGCAGAGTTGGTCTTTGACCTCAACAACATCAGAAAAAAGCTCAACTTCAAGACTAATTGTCTTGACGACTCTGAGAGGCCGGCAAAACGCCAGAAACGCAATGCCATCAAATGCCTGTGTCATTTGACTGTCTGGGACAATCGGGATGGCACTGCCTTGGTCCCTCTAGTCATAAAATCCACCGACTGTCGAGTTACTACCACAGAAACCGCGACAGATGGCTACTTTGTTGATATCGAGATGGAAAACCCGTTTGTCATCCAAGCAGAAGAACTCAAAGTATCGGTCGCCAGAAAACAAGGATCTGTCTCTGTAACTGAACGCGAGATCGTTGACAAGTATTTCCTTGAGGTTAAGATCATACCTTGCAGATCCAACAATCAATGGCCGCCAATCCCGATCTTGGGGAAAAGTGATGGGGATCATTTCGCTCGAGATATCAGGAAAACAGGCGCAGAAGAACTTCAGGGCGCAGTTGTAACGCGATACGTCCATCTCCCCCAAGCTCCAGACCCAGAAGTCCCGTTGAGTGTTTTCTTTCTCCATGAAGGACGCACATACCGGACAAAATATGGTCTTCACGTCGGCGCATTCTGGCGGAAGTCGCAGGGAGAGCACGGGAACCTGCACAAAGCAAAGCCAATGCTTGATCTCGACAGCTTCCGACAAGACACGCCAAATCGCATCAACGGCGTCAGTCATGTCAACCGCAAGGAGAAGGAAACACAAGCCACGACAGCAGTCACGCCGAATCAACCAGAGGTTTGCTATACCTTTGCTTCGGCCATCTCTGCGCAAGAAGTTTCAGCAGAATTCCGCACTGTAACGACCAAGGGCTACCTGTGTCCACTGTGCTCGAAACGCCCCTCGGCTAAATTGAATCACTTACTATTTCACTTGAAGACATTACATCCGAAATACAGCTTTCAGGTGCAAAAGCCGCGACGAGACCTGAGAACTAACCACATCACGCTCGTTAGTGTCAAAGTGGACTTGACTCCGACTGTCAAGCCGCGAGAAGAGACCAAGGAGATGGACTGGGAGGCCCCAACCAAGCCTTTCGATCTACCGGCATATGTAGACGGTGACCACAGCTGGGTGCAGCCGCCCAAACGAAGGGCTCATGCCGAACCCCTGGTGCCTTCACGGTACACCTCAACCCGGCTGAGTACACGTTTTCCTCTCGCCGCAGATGTTCCCGACTTCCGCCAACCTCGACGCAAAAAGCACGGTGTTGTCAAGCTGGAAACAAAATACAATGATCTCGACCAAGCTGTCTTCACATCTGTAAGCCATCGAGCCGTTTCTCCAAGCGAAGATCCACGGAGTGAAACGGACGACGAGATTGACGCGGATTGGCAAATTCAAATGCACATGGAGCGATTGGACAGCGTCGCACGGCGCGAGGGTTGGAGTGTGTACGAGCGCGAGCTTCGCAAGCGGTGGGACCGACATCGAATGGAAGAGCACCTTGAACATTCGCGATACCTATCGAACTGCCTGGTGCGATTCGTGCGCAAGCATCGTACGTGGCTGAAGACCGACAACGACGAGCTGATTGTGGTGTTTTTGGACTTTCTGGAACAGCTCAAGGACCGCAGAGTCATCGACGACGATGTCGTCTCTGACGTGAACGAATTGATCTTTGGAGATTACACGTTGTCGGCGAAAGCAGCCGGTAAACAACCAGCGCGGGAGACAGACGGTCACATGCCGGAGCGCCGACAATCCAATCCCCCGCAAGAATTGAGCAACAGCCCCGTGATCAAGGAGACTCCGGAGCCACTGACTGGAGACATGTTGCAGCTGCCTCTGCGTCCTGGGTCTCAACTGGACTCGCGGTCCCAGTCACTGTGTGGACACTGTTCGATTCCCGTCAGATACGCGCAGAGACACGCGATGTGGTGCGCAGATCCCGCCTGTGAGACTCCCAGGACGATGTATCACAAGAAATGCGTCCTCCATCCTTCCGGGACGGCCCTGGTCAACGGACATCAGAAGACAAAGGGGAAAGGAAAGGAGAAGGCCAAGGAGAACGGGCCGGAGAAGGGTGGTGGTGCTCCCATCGGAACGGCAGCCGTAGCCGGCGGCGGTGGCATAGTTCCGGAACCCGCGAAGACGGACCTCCTCTCGCTGGGACAGGCCTCGAAGCAAGAGGAGATGATCATGAAGAAGTGGGCCTGTAAAGCCTGCGTCGCGAGACACATCGCCAACGAGCAGCGCAAGGAGCAGGAGAAACAGCGTGAGAGGGAGATGGTCAGCGCGGCTGCCACGGCAGTTATTAACGCCGCCAAGGGCTGAAGAGTTTTGGGGAGAAGAAGAAATGAAGAAGAAAAAAGGCAAAGAAGGTGTCGAAGAACTTTCGAGGGAGGAGAGTGATGGGGATGGATGGGAGATGATGAACTTGTCTTTTTGGTATCGAAGTCTCCCTCCCACCTTTCTTCATTTGGAGAACACACACAAACACAAAGACATGAAAGAAAGTGAATATGAATTTGCTTTATCCCCATACTTGCAAGCAGAAACAGAAGCACAGAAGCAGAAGCAGGCATTCAGGCCGTAAAAATAACAGATAGGCTCAAAATGAAACGGCAGCTGTAGATACAATTTTTCTTCTTCTTCAGATATTCATCATGAGTCTCAGGTTTGACTTGTCCTCTCTTACAGGGAGATATGTGTGTCATCCCAAGGGTCAGCAGAAAAGGAAGAAGGAAAAGCACTCTGCTGTGAACCTATTTGATAACGAGACATCGTGGACCGAAAAGGGGACAAAAATGTACCAGGCATGTTAACTGTAGAGGGAAGGGTGCTAAGCTGAAGCTGTGGCATTTCCCTTTTTAGGCCAGGAATTTTTGTACAGACTTCTCAAGGTCTCGATTCTCGAAGTCGATGTGAAGATCGGATGAGATGGGTTGGGGGATTCTATACCTTATCTTCAGATATCAAGGCTGGAGCTTGTGAGCTAGAACTATACCTGGCTATCTCAAGAGAGATGACCCTGAAATATGAGTAGTCTGCGTCTCTTCATGTCTCTCATCTGATCGATCTGGTGGCAGAGCCCCTGCTGGAAAGTGTCAGTCAATCAGTCGGGCATGCATGGCTCACGCGCTCGCGCTTTCATTCTCATTCTCACCCCCAGATTTGATACTCCCCCATATTGACGAGAGAAAACAAGATAGAGAAGAAAATAGAACCACAGGGATGAACTTTGGGAATGTGTAGCTGAAGACGTTTGGGGATCTTTCTTTGTTCATTTTCATTGAATAAAGTTATTGCACAGCTTTTGGGTCTTCGGCAAATCTGGGGACGGTCTAAACTCATCGCTAGTCCATTCCGTCCGAGGACAGGGCAAATCAGGCAAAAGAGCCTCTCGTGTTTCCACCCCAGTAATTGCGCCTGTGTAATGCCGGCCGGTCCTTTCGATTCAGAACGCCAGTCCGTGTTTCGACTTCCCTTGCTGGAAGATGCTTGCGCTGAGATTGTTGTGTAGCTCTTTTTTCTTGCTCCGTTTGGAGTGACAGATTTGTTATGGTGAGATGCGGTGCTGAGTTGTCGAGTGGTTTTGATGGAAGAAGGATGTTGTCAGACCGCCCAGGCGCAGAACTTGGTTCGTGCTGAAACACATATCCAGCTGGGCCTCCAAGTTCTGTGGGAATGAGCAGCGAGCGCACAATCCATTCAACGCCGACCAATTGTCGAGACAGTCAATTCCTGCGCGCGAACTGCGACTTCCGACTTGCGACCAATACACGAGGTTCTCAACCCTTCATATCCTCATCATCATCTTCCGCCTCGAAGTCATCGTCATCATCATCCTCGTCCTCGTCGAAATCATCGCCGGCAGCCTTCGACTTCTCCTCGGCTTCGGCCCAGTTGATCTGCTTGCGACGGGTGCGGCCTTGGATGATGTTGTCCAGGTCGATCTCTTCCATGTCTTCATCTTCTGGATGGGAGTTAGCTGTAAGCGCTTCTTGAATGTCTCTGATGTGGTATGAGAACTGTGTCAACGGGACGCGTTGTTGTTGAGATCAAAGGATGTCAAGAGGTTCGGATGCGGGGATGGGAGGAAGTCGATGTACCTTCTTCGTCTTCTGGTTCAGGTTGCTAGAGCGCAAAGTCTGTCAATAGTGCAAACAAGAAGAGGCATGAGAGATTCTATGTACCTCTTCAGGACCACTCTCTTCCTCATCATCTTCATCGTCCTCTGGCACGACCTTGGGCTGCTCAACTGCCTTGCCCTTACCCTTGCCGGTGTCGAGAACTTCGGCGGTGCCTTCGGGCACGGTCTCACCGTTGGCTGACATTGTTGGAGAGTGTGCGCGAAAGGAAAGCGATCTGTTTGAAGGTGACTGGGAAACAAAAGAGCCAACTTGGACGAAGATGGAGGTGAGAGTGTTAAGAATTGGTGCACAGTCGCAGAAGATGCCGCACTTTCACGCTAACCATGTTGGGGCGTCTCTATCACGTGATCTTCGGATACGATATCCGAGGCTTGGCCCAATCTGGACTTACGGGGGGGCCAAACGTTCCCAAGCATCGAGATCGGGGAGCGTTTCACCATCACCCCATGAGGAGGGTGTTCATGGTCCGCCTGCTGTCGCAAAGACAGACGCCTCACTGGTCTCAAAATTTGAGATAATCCACCAGGCTGGATGTGACATTCCGCTGGAAAATTCTATGATTTTGACATCTTATCTGCCAAGTCGAATTACAGAGCAACAGGAACAACAAGAACCTGTTATCTCTGCTTGAGCTTCGAGCTTCGAGCTTGTGGCCATTTACTGTCCTTTCTTCTCTCTGTGCAATGAGCATCGGGAATCAATGGATGTCCCTGTGGCGGCGAATGTCCTTGGGGTGATGGGAGCCATATGTTGGTCTGTCCAGGTAGGCTGATTGACTCTTGAGAACGACCCAGGAAGAAGCCCCAGCTCATATTGTCCACCAATACACAGCTCATCCCGCAAATAATCATCAATTATCGGAGACATGACACGACCGGTCTGCAGCCAACCATGATGCTATTATGGGCTTGTGCAGGGATCCCACTTGGGGTGTACAACATCGTGTCGGATTTCAACGTTGCTCTGCAAATTCAGCCTCAGATCCTGACGTTTTTGAGTTTGATCACTTGGATCCAATGCAAATACTACGGCAACAGATGGCCATGGACAAAGTCTGCGGCCATTGTGACACCGGTTGCAATCCTTATGGGAGGGCTTGAATGCGGATTGGTCTTTGCCCTCAGAAGATCTCGCGACAATCATGTGCAATGGCCCATCACGTTTATGGCTGTCTTGTCTGCTTGTTTTCTTTGCGCCGGAGTGCTCAGGCATTACTGGGATATTTACAAGGAGAGGACGGTGAGGGGCATCTCGTTCCTCTTTGTTGGAATTGACGCGCTGGGCGATCTCACATCACTGATTTCGGTCTTCTTCGAGCCTGAGCTGGATGTCTTGGGCATGATCATCTACGGCTCTGAGCTGGTCTTGTGGTTGGGAGTCTTCGGATGTGGCGGGTACTGTAAGAAATCAAAGATCTCCTGACGTCTGGAATGAACACGAGTTGGCTGACTCAACCCTCACAGTCAATTTCAGGCCCTGGCTGCAGCGCCGGCGAGAGAAGCGCCGAAGTGCACAGGAGAGAAGTTCACCTGACGAAACGGGTGATGGCCAGGAGGAGACACATCCGAGCCCTTCCAGGCGTGAGTCGTCCTCCAGTAGCGTGTTCCGGACGGCATCGGCAGTATTGAGGGAGCAAGCAGGTTCACTTTCGCGCAGATCGGTGAGACTGCGGTCGGCCAGTCTAGATTCAGGGACATAGAATTTTGCAGTGACATCAACAATAATGGTAGAATAGCGAAGAATATTAACGAGAAAAGGGTCTGGGTGCAAACCTGTGAACTTCATCATTCTGGGGGTGCATGATCGTCAGGGTCGGGAATGTTGGGTGCAGATGCCCCGCTATTGTTCCGCCGGGCCAACGATTCAGCCTCGTGGAGAAAAAAAATCTGATCAGTGTTTGGGGGGGCAACGAGGCATGACGTAAGGAACAGACCACTCTGTAAGCTGCATCGCGGAGGTCGTAGGCCGGACTCGGGTCGGGTGAGGCTGCACAGCTGGAGATTCACGGGCTGCGGCAGCATGTGTGCCTGTCGAATGCACCAGACAAGTCAATAATGAAGCCACCGACCGCCGCCGCTGTCGCTGAAGAACATTCACGCAGCTTCACGGCCTCACTAGCCCCTCCTCGCACCGCAGTCGGGCAGTGGGGAGGGTGACGGGCGGTGAAACCGCTGGACAAGGCTGGAATCTGCGGGTGGGGATTGGCTGCTTCTCCGAGCTTCTGCCAGCTTCTCTTCCTTTCCGCACACCGCCGCCAAGCCCCAGCATGCAGTGCCTGCGATGTCTTCATAAACCCAGCGAGCAACTGAGTCTTCGCCCTTGATCTCTCTCACACTCAAATCAGATTCTCTCCATACCCCTTGACCAGAAAGAAGTCCATACTGAGGCTTCTTCTTCTTTGTGATACCCCCTTCACGACATCCTATTCCTGTTTCTTCACATTCGCCCATAATGGCCCCAGCCATCGGTAAGTCCTCGCCGCAGCCTCGCTCGCCGCCGCAGCAGCAACAACAGCAGCATACTAACGGTCCCTCTATAGGTATCGATCTGGGCACGACCTACTCGTGTGTCGGCATCTTCCGAGATGACCGTATCGAGATTATCGCCAACGACCAGGGCAACCGAACCACCCCGTCCTTTGTGGCTTTCACAGACACCGAGCGCCTGATCGGTGATGCCGCAAAGAACCAGGTCGCCATGAACCCTCAGAACACTGTCTTCGACGCCAAGCGACTGATCGGTCGCAAATTCGCCGATGCTGAGGTCCAGGCCGACATGAAGCATTTCCCCTTCAAGATCGTTGACAAGGCCGGCAAGCCCGTCATCGAGGTGGAGTTCAAGGGAGAGAACAAGCAGTTTACCCCCGAAGAGATCTCATCCATGGTCTTGACCAAGATGCGAGAGACCGCAGAGTCATATCTTGGTGGCACAGTCAACAACGCTGTCGTCACTGTCCCCGCCTACTTCAACGATTCTCAGCGTCAAGCTACCAAAGATGCCGGTCTGATCGCTGGCCTCAATGTCCTCCGTATCATCAACGAGCCGACCGCCGCAGCCATCGCCTATGGTCTCGACAAGAAAGAAGAGGGCGAGCGCAACGTTCTCATCTTCGATCTTGGTGGTGGTACCTTCGATGTCTCCCTCTTGACCATCGAAGAAGGAATTTTTGAAGTCAAGTCGACCGCCGGTGACACTCACTTGGGTGGTGAGGATTTCGACAACAGACTCGTCAATCACTTCGTCTCTGAGTTCAAACGTAAGCACAAGAAGGACCTCAGCACCAACGCCCGTGCTCTTCGACGTCTCCGGACCGCCTGTGAGCGAGCCAAGCGCACCCTGTCTTCGTCCGCGCAGACTTCCATCGAAATCGACTCTCTCTATGAGGGTATCGACTTCTACACCTCCATCACCCGCGCCCGATTCGAGGAGCTGTGCCAGGATCTCTTCCGATCTACCATGGAGCCTGTCGAGCGTGTCCTCCGCGATGCCAAGATCGACAAGTCCTCGGTTCACGAGATCGTCTTGGTCGGAGGATCCACCCGTATCCCCAGAATCCAGAAGCTTGTCTCCGACTTCTTCAACGGCAAGGAGCCCAACAAGTCGATCAACCCCGATGAGGCCGTCGCCTACGGTGCCGCCGTCCAGGCTGCTATCCTGTCCGGTGACACTTCCTCCAAGTCGACCAACGAAATCTTGTTGTTGGATGTCGCGCCGTTGTCTCTCGGTATTGAGACCGCTGGTGGTGTCATGACTGCCCTCATCAAGCGCAACACTACCATCCCCACCAAGAAGTCCGAGACCTTCTCCACTTTCTCCGACAACCAGCCCGGTGTGCTCATCCAGGTCTACGAGGGTGAGCGTGCCCGCACCAAGGACAACAACCTCCTCGGCAAGTTCGAGCTCTCCGGCATCCCCCCTGCTCCTCGTGGTGTTCCTCAGATCGAGGTTACCTTCGATCTTGATGCCAACGGTATCATGAACGTCTCCGCCGTCGAGAAGGGCACTGGCAAGTCCAACAAGATTGTCATCACCAACGACAAGGGCCGTCTCTCCAAGGAGGAGATCGAGCGCATGCTGTCCGAGGCCGAGAAGTACAAGGCTGAAGATGAGGCCGAGTCTGCTCGTATCAGCGCCAAGAACGGTCTTGAGTCGTATGCCTACTCGCTCAAGAACACCCTCTCCGACTCCAAGGTCGATGAGAAGCTCGACGCCTCCGACAAGGAGAAGCTGAAGGCTGAGATCGACAAGGTCATCTCTTGGCTCGACGAGAACCAGACTGCCACCAAGGATGAGTACGAGTCTCAACAGAAGGAACTCGAGGGCGTTGCCAACCCCATCATGATGAAGTTCTACGGAGCCGATGGTGGTGCCGGTGGCATGCCCGGCGGTGGCCCAGGTGGATTCCCCGGTGGTGCTGGCGGTCCCGGTGGCTTCCCCGGCGCTGCTGGTGGCCCAGGTGGTGATGACGGCCCGACTGTCGAGGAGGTTGACTAAATGTCTTCCACACGAAACCCAAAAGCATGAGCGGCTTTGGTCGTGTGTCAATCATCCGGCGTCGGCGTTGTCTCCAGGAAATTGGAATGATACCTCTTGCATGGCATAGAATCTTCAGCATCGCTGTTTTCAGGGTCTGATAATGAGTTTCACGGAAAAATGGCTTCTCTGCAGATGAGAGGCGAGATGATGAGCTTTAGAGAATAGCTTCCAAATTACATGTTTTCATTAAACTTATGTTCCGATTCTTGCTTTACGTGACTTGCCTTTTAAAAATCTATCTTTGACGTGAATGATCCCTTCTCTCGACTTGATTTTTACATGTCTCTTCATCACCCACACGCATCGCTCTATCTCACAGTTACAAAGCAGAGATCCTCCTTCTTGCTTTGTCATTGGAAAATATTCGCGTATTCTGTTTTGGGACTTTTTCTTAGGTATCGCAATCCTTCGAGATTGCATTCTGAAACAACATGGGAAACATGACTCACCCACGCCTGTGCTGCGCCACTTCTTGGGTCACGACTCACCAGGTCTGGCTGGATATCTAACCCTGATTCCTACTGTAGGTTGAAATGAATTAATGGCATTCGTGATACTCTGACTGCTTCTCCAGACCCTTTTGAATCTGCAATCTCCCTTCTCAATTCCTGTTCCATCTTCCATCTTCCCCGAGTCTTTCAATCAGCGGGGGCCCTTGAACTCGACCAAAGTTCTTGACCATGTCGTGTCGAAGGTAGGTAATATTTGAAATTCCACATTCCAAACCACTCACGAGTTTGATAAGGTACAGTCCAAAGGGAATGAATCATCAGGCTGATAACTTCTACTTTTTCCGTCCACAGGAGAGACCGTGAGAACCTTATCGGATGCAATGTCGGAGAGGTTGCGCTACGGGGATGCTCGAGAGAGTGCTGCCCATACCCCGACAGCGAGGTCAGCATGCATTCATAAGAAGGCCCTGCCTGATGTTCTTATCCACCTCATAGATCTTCCAACACACACACGCTCATCTCATGAAAGGCGATTTTTGCAGCACACTAGAAGATGACAACAATCAATCGACGCCCGCAATCATGCCTCCAGGAAGAACGAATCTACGCTTCCAATACTGCGAATCCCCTCACAGTCACCGGCCGAAATTCATCTGTCCGAAGCCCGGCTGCCGCAAAGTTTTTAAACCGTTTTACGACCCGGACAGATTCGAGTACCGGATCTCGCGATATGAATGGTCGTTTCGGCCGCGGGTAGACATCAATGAGGAACTCAGGGCCGCGGAACGTGGGAGATGGAGAAATCGATCGGAGAGTGAGAGGAGAAGGCTTTATGAGCTTGCTGAGAGACATCATCGGGCGTCTCAGCGTGCGCGGCGGCAGCAGCGCAAGGCTGAAGGAGACGAAGACGAGCAGCAGGTTATAGAGCCACTGACCGAGGCAGAGCTCGCAGAGCTGAAGGCAAACGACCCAGAAGCCTGGTGGACAACGCTGATCAGCGCTCACAGCGCCGACGACCACATGAAACGCTGTCCTTCATGCGGCGAAAGCGGTATTCGCGTGGGTTCCAATTTCCGCGCGCCGTCGAAGCACGATGACAAGGCATGGGCTGCTTTACTACAGCGCATGATGGTCGACGACGACGACTCCTCGGGGACAACAGTCCGGGCGGATATGATGGCCGAGTTTGAGTTTTGTCCCACGGTCGAGCAGTGGAGGGAGATGGCGGTCGAGGCGGAGAGGAGGAAGAAGAGGATGGCGAGGGATGAAGAGTGGCAGGTGGAAAAGAGGAGGAGAATCGCTGCTCTCGGTCTCGGGTCGTTGGGCTGAGTTTCCTGGAAGTCTTGAGGTTATGTTATCGGCAATGCTGCCTATCTCTTCGACAGCAGCTGGATACCTTAAGAGAGACTGGGGTAGACTCGTTCGTAGATGGAATGGAGACTCATATCATCCATCGTCCCCTTCGAGATGTACTCGTCCTCATTTTCCCCTGTATCTCTGCGAACGCTCAAATGTCCCACAATCCGAATATGGCAATGAGGGAACAACAGGGGGTTTTCAGGGCTAGAGGACATGACCGTCATTAATAACACGATCGGGATGCTTACACACCGTTGCACTAGATAAGCGATTTCGATTCCCTGGCCAGGTGAGTGAGGTGGTCTGACACGCCTCCCATGTTCACTGTATGTGTCGCAGGCCATTTTTCTCATCGAGTTCTGGATGTGAGGACTCGGGTTCTGGACGATAGAGTATGCCCACGGCAAACTCACTCTCGCTCTCCTACCCAAGGCCGAGTTCTCGCGAATGCCAATGCTTTGGATCTTGAGTCTTGGGTCTTGACGGTTGGGGATAGCTATTGACTTGTCGCCATTGGCTTCGGAAATCGTCGCTTTGAGATGGGTCAATCATCAATAACGGAGTCTTGGACCCTTCCTGCAAGAGGCCAATGGGAAGTGAGGTGATTTGTTGATACACGCGTCTCGCTGATTGAATTCCCACTTTTTTACCCCTCGACTGCCCCTCCTTCGTCCTTCATTCAACCTGGAGCTTCCGGTCTTCGCACTTAGCAGGTATATAAGAAGCCCACAGGAGCTCCCAGGTCCTCGATTTTTCTGCTCTGTCACTCAAACGAGCCTTCCAGTATCATCTATCGATCTATTCAAGTACTCCCCTCCCCACCTGTAGAGGCCCAGTAGTATCACTTGCTAACACTGCCAGGCATCTCTATCTATCCTTCGACCAAAGTAATTCTCACTTTGAGAGGATGGAGGACGTCATGCCATCTACTCGCTCGGTTGAGAGACATCATGGTCAAGACGAAACAACAAGTATGAATATCAGTCAGACATTTCACAATGTCTGCGCATGACCGGTGTTCGCACTTTGCCTACCCACACCCTCTGCTATCCACCCAGCTCGCTCTGTTTGCCCCAGAGCAGGAGCAGCTGGAGATGGCAGACCCCGGGGGTTCTGGCAGTGCGTTCTGAGATCATACGGTCGAACTTGACTCTGGATAATACCAGCGAAAGAACATGCGCTCCTTTCTCCTTCCCCCGTTAAGTTGCTTGGGAAGCAATCCTAACAAGATGCAGGACGAAGAACATTATCATCACCGCGAGAATGTCTCCACCGATCGCCACCTTCAACGAGTTCGATGGCTTCACTGCCACCAAAGAGGTGAAGGGAGCCCTTGACAGCCAGAAGTTGGCCCTCAGAGCCCCCAACGACACCAACACTGTCCTCCTCGACAAGTTCGGCGACAAATGGGACGCGTTCAAGTTCGCGCCCATCCGCGAGTCTCAGGTCTCGCGCGCCATGACCCGTCGCTATTTCGCCGACTTGGACAAATATGCCGAGTCCGACGTTGTCATCGTCGGCGCCGGGTCCTGCGGTCTTTCGACCGCGTACACCCTGGCCAAGGCGCGACCGGACCTCAAGATCGCCATCATTGAGGCTTCCGTGTCTCCCGGCGGTGGCTGCTGGTTGGGAGGCCAGCTGTTCTCCGCCATGGTCCTGCGCAAGCCGGCCGAGGACTTCTTGAACGAGATCGGCGTGCCCTTCGAGGACGAAGGCAACTATGTCGTTGTCAAGCATGCCGCGCTGTTCATGAGCACCCTGATGAGCAAGGTCCTCGCGATGCCCAATGTCAAGCTCTTCAATGCTACCTGCGTTGAAGACTTGATCACTCGTCCCACTGACAACGGTGGAGTTCGAGTCGTTGGTGTGGTATGTTTGAGACCGCTCTTCCATTCAACTTAGAACTAACATTCAATTCAGGTTACCAACTGGACATTGGTCACTTTGCACCACGACGACCACAGCTGCATGGATCCCAAGTGAGTTGAACAAGCTGGACAACAATCAGCCTGAGCCGAGCTAACACTTGACTGCAGCACGATCAACGCGCCTCTCGTCATCAGCACCACCGGCCACGACGGCCCATTCGGTGCCTTCTGCGCCAAACGCCTGGTCAGCATGAACGTCATGGAGAAGCTGGGCGGCATGCGCGGTCTCGACATGAACCGCGCCGAGGACGCCATCGTCAAGGGCACCCGTGAGGTCTCTCCCGGCCTGATCATCGGCGGCATGGAATTGAGCGAGGTCGACGGCGCCAACCGCATGGGTCCTACCTTCGGCGCCATGGTCCTGAGCGGCGTCAAGGCTGCCGAGGAGGCGTTGAAGATCTTCGACACCCGCAAGGGGCAATGCGCTGAGGACGAGTAGATGGGATGTCCTTCCATCTCGGCCTCGACCTCGGGTCAATATAGGTGTCATTAACAAAGTCAGCTGGCGGTCCGAGTACATGGACGACAAACCGGTCAATTAACAGACTGCCGAGCCACTCATTTTCGGATAGTTCAATGACACCGTTTTCTAAGATTTTCATATTCCGCCCGTTGCCATAAGATTCGTAGTGGCTGATTCAACTCGTACGAACTTACTCAGATACTAGTAATAGTAATGTGAGAAGGGGATGAGATGGGATCATGACAGTGTCACTTTTATTATGCTCGGCCAACCTTCCTCCTTCGGTTCTGGTCCGGGCCGGTCTCTTCGTCCGTCCGGCGCCTTGCGACTTGCGACGGACGACTGACAACTTCTCTCTCATCAATCGGATGTCGTCAGCATGAACCTTGCCTCCTATATGTCTCCATTCTACTTATTAACAGCTTGCTTATCCGAGTAACACAAGGCCCGTCCCTTTGAGTGGCTTCGTGGTCCGTTCCTTTTATTCCGCTGTGTTCCCATGGCTCATCGGTGTATAAAACAGTTATACCTAGGGCCTTAAGAGACCTTTTGATTGAGCAAGACAGTTCATTAATCATTAATCATTATTCATCCACCATGGCGACGGCGGCGAATATTTCGAATCTGGGGGAGAGGACGCCTCTGCTGTCCTCAGATCGCGAAAGCTCTCTCCCAGCGACCGGAGGACAGCAGGAATCGCAAGCTTCGGGTCGCTCTCGATCAGAATCAAAAGAAGCCGGCAGCAGCAGCATCTCGGGGATCCGGGGCTCCCTCATCTGCCTCTCCATCTGGGTCCTCATCTTCATCCTGACCAACAATGTCTCGCTCATCACGACGATTCAGTCGCCCATCGCTATGGAACTGGGCGTGTCAAGCGAAGTCAGCTGGTTCACCTCTGCGTACCTCATCGCGGTGACGAGCATCACACCCGTCGCGGGCCGGCTGTGCACCATCTTCACTCCACGGGTGTACCTGCTCGCCTCGATCCTCATTCAAGTCTGCGGCCTGTTTCTCACGTCACAGGCTCACTCGCTGACGGCGTTCCTTGCGGGCCGCGTCGTCACGGGCATCGGCAGCGCCGCCGTCACACCTGTCGCCTTCATCCTCGTCACAGAGCTAACCACCCCGCGACGAAGGGGCTTGTTCTTCGGCTGTATCAATACTGGATACACGTCGGGTGTGGCCTGTGGAGCTATTATCGCCGGCGCTCTGGAACCGCTGGTCGGATGGAGAGCTATCTTCTGGCTCCAGATTCCCTTCGCCCTGACGGCCGTCACGGTCGCCTTCTTCTCCATCCCCAAGCCGAAGGAAGTGCTGGGGTCTTCGGGTCCGCAGCTGTCTCTGGCAAAGAAGCTTTCCCAGATCGACTACTTCGGCATCGTCACGCTGATCGGCGCCGCGGTGCTACTCTTGTACAGCCTATCGCTGCCAAAGGTCGAAGTGGCGCCGATCCTTCTTTCCATCGCCTCACTCATTCTCTTCGTCTTTGTTGAAGCCAACTGGGCAGAGCAGCCGATCGTGCCCATCTCGGTGCTCAAGTCGCGAGGCAATATCCTCACGGGCCTCGCCACCGTGGGCGTCATGACCGCGCGCTGGGGAGTGCTGTTCTACACCCCGACCTACGTGCTCACCCTCCGAGGCTGGCCGCAGGCTCAAGCCGGGCTGACCCTGATCCCGACAAATCTGGGCTTCGGCCTCGGCGGCCTGCTGGCCGGCTGGCTGCACATCCGACGCGCGGGATCCTTCTACTTCTCGTGCCTGGTCACGTTTGTTCTGTTCTCGCTGTCCATGTTTGCGGTCGCGGCCTGCTCGAGCCCGGATTCCAACGTCCACGTGTACATCTTGGTCTTGTTCCTGAACGGCTTCGTCGTCGGCTGTCTGCTGAACTACTCGCTGGCGCATGTGCTGCACCTGACCCTGCCGTCAACGCACGTCATCGTCATCCCACTCAACGCCATGTTCCGCAGCCTTTCGGGGTCCTTCGGTTCCTCCGTCTCGGGTGGGCTGTTCCTCCGCACGCTGCAGGGAGCCCTGACCCAAGGCTTCAAGGACCGTGGTATATCCGGCAAGGCCGCTCTGATCAGACAACTGGTCGGCACGCCGATCTTGGTCCAGAAGCTGCAGGGCGTGGACAGGGAAGTCGCGCTGTTGGGCTATGAAACTGCTCTGAAGACCATCTACGTGGGCGGCGGGTTCTTGGCCATCTTCATGCTCGCCATTCAAGCGGCGACGGGATGGACTGCGCCAGAGGTGGTCAAAGACGAGGAGGGTCCTGTCAGGGTCAATGGTGAGGAAGAGGAGGAACAGGAGGACGTGGATGAGATTATCGCCCAGGAAGTGCTGTCGAGCGAGCGAGTGGCATCCTAAAACGAGGGGGGCGATGTTCCTAAAGCATTCAGCCCGTGTATGATTGTCTTCTTATGAGGAAAGAGAAAACTCCGAAATAGATCAAGGGATACTCTCGGATATGGACTACCGTAATGATATAAGAAAATCACGTTGAAGATCCCATCCCTTCACTTCCTTTTCACCTCGTCGCCGTCGCTTGTTCTTCCCCCCCCCACCACCCAAGGCATGGCACGTGATCATGCTGGATCCGATTTCGGAAGCTGAGTTTCCCCGGATCCCGAGGCTTCTCTCGCGTTTACCCAATTCGAGTTGCCGGCGGCAGTTTGCAGTTGGCAGGTGCACATCGCACCTGACAGTAGTGAATGCCACGCTGCGGAATTCCGGACGCGCGCACGCAACAATACTGACTGCAAGCCAGTTGCAATACAGTATCCTGACACTGCAGTCCGCACTCTGCGTGTTTGTGTACTCCGTCCCAAGGTGGCATTTCACCGCCTCTGTTTGACCCAAACAGGATTGCACAGCATCGGCGCGCAGCTTCTTTAGGCTGAATGGCATTTCAATGGGGCCGTTGATGATTCCACGTCCCATCATCTCACTCGCGCCGTCAGTGACGCGTGTCGTTGGAGTTGGGCGTGAACTCTGGGTAGTACAACCATGAAAAGATAACTTCTCCCGTTTGTCTCGCCTTCTCCCGGCTTCGGCATCCACTATACGGCCGCTTGCAAACTGAGCTTTGTTCAACCATCTTGTTTAGCTTGAAAGCGAGCAACGGCAGTACGGATACTAATAAACCCTAAACCCCCCGCCATCCTCGTCCTTCCCCCGTCGAGTTGTCGACCACAGCCTCAATGTCCTCTGACCTCCGTCGAGTCACGCTGGAAGCGGCCGTGCTGTCGGCCATTTCCAACACCCTTGCGCAGGGGTTCACAGTCTACCGCGACCGCGCGTGGTCCTCGATCGACCCGGTCGCCTTCCTCCACTTCATCCTCCTCGCAGTCATCACCACCCCGCCGAACTACAAATGGCAGCTCGCGCTCGAGAGGAACTTCCCCAGCAGTCGCAAGAAGGAGAGCGCAGCGGCGAGAAAGAAGAAGGATGACGATGCCCCTGCGGAAGAGGAAAAAGAGACCCTGTCCATCACAAACACGCTGGCCAAGTTCGTCCTCGACCAGACCGTGGGCGCAGTATTGAATACGGTTTTCTTCATCGTCGTGATCAATATCTTGAGAGGCGAGACTCCCAGTCAAATCTTGACGACTGTGCAACGGGTGAATTTCTCCTGTTTGGTCCCGTTTTCCATGTGGTGCAGTCGACCTAACCCGCGCGGCAGGACTTCTTCCCCATGCTTATTGCTGGCTACAAATTTTGGCCGGGTGTCACGCTCCTGAACCTGATTGTCGTGCCCGTCGAGCGGAGGATGTTTGTCGGCGGTCTCGCAGGCCTGGTCTGGGGTATATACATCAGCTTGATGAACTTATGATTCACGCGCAGCCCTCTACACAAGAGACACAAAAGGACGCTGAGGCGAGGCGGACAGCCCTGGAGAAGCGATGGAGCCGACGGAGCCGACGGAGCCGACGGAGCTCGGGGTTGTTGGGCTGAGGACCCAAAAAATATATTGCTTGGAATGCGTTAAATGTGCTGCATTAGACAGGGAGTGATTGGCAGGCAAAATCCAGAGATAGAGGGCGTCTCCTGG
The DNA here is from genome assembly GCA_001599775.1 of Exophiala alcalophila. Taxonomy (NCBI): domain Eukaryota; kingdom Fungi; phylum Ascomycota; class Eurotiomycetes; order Chaetothyriales; family Herpotrichiellaceae; genus Exophiala; species Exophiala alcalophila. The sequence goes on along the minus strand of BCHY01000005.1, from coordinate 3,168,771 downwards.
GACGGGCGACAAACAACATCGATCGGCCTCAAACCAGGGCCAGGATATTGCAGGCGGATCCGGTTCTCAGACACTTTAGACTTGTATTGTCTTCGCTACAATGAGAATACACCATTACACTACCTACCTGCTGAGGTACGAAAGTACTGGCTGATACTGGCTGATGATAGCCTCGGAGCGAAGTCGGGGTCCCGTGCCCGCATTCGTGTGGAGAAGCCGCCGACCGAGGTTCAAGAAACCGGCGACGTTCAATACCTTATGCTGACAGAGAACTCATCTCTCTTTCTCTACAAACAATTATATCGTCAATCGGTGCACACAGAGGCAGGACCTGAAGATACAGATCTAAATCTCCATCTCCAACTGCAAGAAAGACACAGCTGCTGGTACTCGGTACAACCGTATATACGTGGGATATCATATCTCCACTTCTCCGCCCGAGCTACAAGACACGACATACAGACATACATCCATACCAGCACCACCAACAACAGAATATCCCACCCAAACACCATCATCACAATGCCTTCTCACCAGACAGAACTCCCACCCCCACCACCCAACGAATCCATCCTCCTCTCCTATCCAGCCCCGCACGTCCTCCTGGTAACCATCAACCGCGTACGCCAGATGAACAGCATCCCCTCCGAAGTCCACTGGTACATGCACCGGGTCTTCGAATGGTTCGACCGCGAGCCGAGCCTACGCGTCGCCGTCATGACGGGCGCCGGACCCAAGGCCTTCTGCGCCGGCCAGGACTTGATCGAGCTCGGCAAGCGTGACCCCAAGGTCATCGAGGAGAAGCCGTATCTCGCTATGCATCCGCCCACTGGGTTCGCGGGCATGTCGAGACGTGTCGGGAAGAAGCCTATCATTGCGGCTGTCAATGGATTTGCTCTCGGTGGTGGGTTTGAGATTGTTTTGAATTGGTGAGTTGTGTTTGTTTCTTTTTTACATCTCCGAAAACTTGCCCTTGCTATTGCTATTACGACCACGCCCTACCCATGCAGCGGTAATGGCCCTCATGATGACCTTGGACAATCACCCCCTTGAAGAAAAAAGAAACACCTCAACTAACATAACCCCCCTCCCCTCCTCCAGCGACATGATCGTGGCCTCCCCCACCGCCACATTCGGCCTCCCTGAAGCCCTCCGCGGCATCTACGCCGGGGCCGGCGGCCTCCCCCGCCTCGTCCGCAACGTCGGCATCCCACTCGCCTCCGAAATCTCCATGACCGGCCGCACGCTCTCCGCCCGCGAAGCCCTCCAATACAACCTGATCAACGCCATCTCCGCCTCCCGCGAGTCCTGCGTGACCGAAGCCGTCAAGATGGCCGAGAAGGTCGCCAACATCTCGCCGGACTCGATCATCATTACGCGCGCCGCGCTGCGCGAGACTTGGGAGTCCTCTAGCATTGAGAGGGCTTATCAGCTTGTTGAGGACCGGATGAAGCGTGGGTTGATGGAGAGTGAGAATTCGACCGAGGGTCTTGCTGCGTTTAGGGAGAAGAGGAAGCCTGTTTGGAAGGCTAGTAAGTTGTAGGCGTCCTTTTGTGTATGAGATGGCCCGCCTAAACGGGGAGGGAAAGGGACGGGGAAAGGGAAAGGGAAAGTATGCGGGTTGATGCGAGAGTCTGGAAGTCTATCGGACGTTCCCATCGCAGACTATGTATGTATGTACAAGACCGAAATAGGGTACATATTGAAAACAATACGCAAACTACGTACATCGAATATACGAGTTGATGTTACTCAATCAATCATTCGCCGTTCCTGTCTCGTCTCCGTCCTCTTCGAAAATTGTTCCTGAGAAGACTCTGGACTTCTCGAAAACGCCGCTTCATCTCGATATCGCGATTTGGATCTGTAGAGCAAAACTCCACCGGATGCTTGGGGGGTTTAGATGTTAAACATCTGCCCATCCCAACCTCGTTCTTCCCGTTTTTGTCTCTTTTCCAGCTATTCATATCCAAACGGAATACTCTCCATAGCACCACTGCGCTGCACACAACGCGCCGCAGCGTTGTTCGCCGCCGTGATCGCCGTCGAGACATCAAACCCTTCGAGCGACCCCTGCGCCGTGGCGACATGCCGTGCCAGCGCCGTGGCAAAGTATCCGACAAAGGTATCGCCTGCACCGGTCGTGTCGACGACTTTCTCGACGCGCACGGCAGGGATGAGCGCTGTCGACGGTGATGCAGTCGAGTTGCTCGAGGTGGCAGCGGAATAGAAGACACCCTTGCCACCGAGGGTGACGATGACGATGGAAATGGCCACAAGGCTGTGCAGGTGCCGCGCCAGTCGCACAAGGTGCGGCTCCGTGAGGTCGGCTTCGTCGGCGGGAGTGTCGATGTCCTTGAGCTCGTCGACGCACCGAAACAGAAGCAGGCACTCGGTCTCGTTGACGACCAGCACGCCCATGCCGCGGAGTGCGTCGAGCGGGATGCCCTCGGGGAAGACGGGGGCCGGGTTGAAGACGACGCAGGTCTTGAGGTCCGGCGAGTTGAACTTGCGCAGCAGGCCCAGCACCGTGGACCGCGGGATCTCGCCCTGCATAACGACGACGTCGGGGACGTCAGCGCCGCCGCGGACGGCGTCCTGGAAGACAGAGTCGAGATCCTCGACACGGGCATTCGCACCGCCCACGACCAAGATGCGGTTCTCGCCGTCCGAACCCTCGTCGACGATGATGGTCGCCGTCCCCGTCTGCACACCCTCGAGCTCTCGCACGCCACTCGTGCCCACCCCGCTCTTCTCCAGCGTCGGCCGCAGCAGGCTGGCGTAGTACGGGTCCCCGGCCCCAACGGCCCCGAGCATCTCCACCGTCACGTCCTGCGTCGTCGGCGACGTGAAGGCCGCTTTGCCGCATGCCACAGCCTGGTTGGCGCCCTTCCCGCCCGCGTGCACAGTCATCGACGTCGCTGAGAGAGTCTCCCCGGGTCCCGGCACGCGAGGAGTCAAGGTGACAAAGTCGATGTTGAGAGAGCCGATGACTCTAATCACCGGCTTTGGAGGTGCCATCGTATAGGTGAGAACGTCTGAACGGTCGCGGTGGATACTGAGAGTCAAGAGGTCCACTGTGGCTTTGACGGTTGGAAACTTAACACGCCCCTCTCTTCCGCTTGGGCTGGACGTTTTGAAAGAGGGCCGGAAGTTTGAATGTGTAGTCGAAGGTATGTCAAAGATTCGAAGTTGTGCTCGATTTCTGACTTTGTTCAAAGGCTGCTCCAGAAGAGAGGAGAAAGTACCTCGGAAAATGCAACGTTGTTTTTCCGCCGAGACAAATCCCAAACCTCAGATTGATAACCTGCGCCTATGAGATTGATCCACGTCGGATATGAAGGAGAAGCGCCTTGAAATGGCAACCAAGTGAAGAATGAATGTGATCTGTCTTCTGAAGAGATTCAATGTGAAGTCTCAGTGGTCTGAGCCTCGGAGCCTTGAGGCCGCAGCCTCGTCAGAATCTTTGCTCCTTCGTCCAATCGTGGCTTGAGAAACCGGGCCACTTCTGATTGGACAAATTGGACGGAAATGGAACAACTATCTTCCGAGCACTCATCGTCCTGTCCTCCCTTGGTGTCTGTCCCTCAGGTTTCGGGCTTCTCTTCCTCACCATGACTCCATGCTCGCCGGTCTGTATCCTCGACCATCGAGGTAAAGTGTAGTTGCACTACAGATGCAGTCCAAGGTTCCTCTCCCACCTTTTCTGACAACAGGGCCGGCTGCTCCAGTCTTTAGGCGAATACGCCTCATTGTCCACAAGCTAGCTCCTTCCAACCACCCTGGTCGAAGGCAAGAGACTAGCATCGCGCGGCTCATCGTGTCAGTGGGGATGTTGATGTGTAAGATATCTGCGAAAATAAGAGCGAGATGCAGAAAGAAAGGGACAAAAGAGAGAGTCTTTGTCAGGTGATCAATGCCTCAGGATCTGACATGAACGCCGAGAGCGAAGGCGCCAGCTCATTTACAAACCCAGATGGTTGGAGGGTTCTAGCGAGAGTGGTCATCGAAAGCTCGAGCCTCCCGCTTCTCGGATTGTCCTGTGCGAACTTCGCCTTTACAGGAGGGAGGCTTGCGAAGAAGCCGCGTGAGTCGAGGCCACTCTACTCTGTCAAACTGGGGCCTTCCTCCGCTTGCGTGCTCGGAAGTGTCGCTAGGGGGCCACGGGAGGAACGGGCGAGGACACACACCGGTGGCGGTTTCGATATCGGACTTTCCATCCAGGACGAGCCACTTGTCCTTACCCAGGCTACTACTGTCTTGGTGATGCTCGATCATATCAAAAAGAGTTTTTGACGGAGGTTCAGAAGCTGATCAAGACTCAACAACTGCGATCGGGGGGTACACTGAACAGTCCGACCAGTACAAATCACCGAGGAGCGCACGAACACCCCCATTCCTGATGGCAATGCAAGACCTGAGCCGAGCCAGCGCCCCTTCAGGTCACCAGGCCATCGGTCACGCAGAAAACGGATCACGACAAGCGTCGCCCCGTGGGCATCTCTAGTCTCAGATTCCAAAATCCCTGCACCCCTTCGACGCGCACCCAGCCGTTTATGGCGGCAAAAAAGGGCGGATCTTGTGGGGATTTCTGTCTCGGTGGATCATGGTCTTCGACTGACGCGGTATTTGTTGCGTGCGTTGTTTTCTCTCCTGACAGTTCTCAGGGACACTGCCAACTTGTCTCATGGGCATTCACTATTCTCTACGTTCGAGATCTCGCGACAGCAGACTGAGTGTCATTTGACAAGGTCCACTGCCAGGTTTATTGGTCCTTACTCAAAAAAAAGGGTGTCCAAAGGCTCTATCTGTTTCTCCGATCCATGGCTCTAAAATTTAATTCTAGCACTGGTCTTTATCTCCACGTTCTATACCCGCCTCGACCTCTCATCGGTTAATCGCGCTAAGCCAGACACGACCCTCGAACGGTCTCAAAATCCCCTCGACAATGTCGTCGTGGGTACCGATCAGCAAGTCCGCAACAGGGTCTTGGACTGACGGAGGGGCCTCCAAGGGTTGTTCTTTGTCCGAGAAATTCAACGCCACCACAGCGGCTCGTTTGGACCCACGCTTCTCGTACACAAAGACGTTCAGATCTTTGTCCTCGACGGCGTGGAAGATGCCGTGCACGAGCACGTCGGTGTACTGCTTCCGCAGGGCCAGCATGCGCTTCCAATACGCTCGCACGGAGTCTTTCTCGGACAGCTGCTTCTGGGCGTTGATGAGCTTGTGGTTGTCGTGCACCCGCATCCACGGCTGCCCCGGTCCCTGGGTGAAGCCCGCGTTGGCGCTCGCGTCCCAGCTGAAGGGGATGCGAGCGTGATCTCGAGCGAGATACTGCAGGCCGGCCATGGTACGCGCGAGAGCCGTGGGATCGTTCCCGGTCCTGTCCTTGGCTTCCTGGTAGTAGTTGATACTGCTCACGTCCTTGTACTCGTCAATGGGCCAATCCTTGGGGGCGTTGACCATGCCCAGCTCCTGGCCTTGGTAGAGGAAGAGCGTGCCGGACAGGGTCGCCTGCATCGTGGCCAGCATCTTTGCGCTGCGCACGCGCGATTCCTCGGTGGCATCGCTGCCCCAGCGCGACACCGATCTGGCCTGGTCGTGGTTCTCCGTGAAGACCGTCACCCAACCGTCGGATCCGTCCAGGAGTTGCTGGGTCGACGCCACCGCGGCAGCCAGTTCGGGGAGCTTCCAGGATTCGCCTTTGACGACGTTGAAACGGTCGACCAGGCCTGGGCCGACGCCGATGTCGACCACGTCGAACTGGAAGACCATAGTGAGCTGTTTAGCCGCCGCAGAGACATACGACAGCAAGTGGTTACGCTCATGCGTCCTCGGCAGCTCGCCGACGGTCATCGTGGCGCCGTACTGGGAGAAGACTTCATACATCTCGCTCAGAAACTCGTGCATCCGCGGGCCGTTGCAGACTTCCTGAAAAGGGGGCTGGTATTCGGCGATTTCGTCCACGACGGCCGCGTCAGGCAGGCCCGGGACCTTGCTGTACAGATTGACGGTGTCGATACGGAACCCGTCGATGCCCCTCCGAAGCCAGAAGTGCATCGCCGTCTCATAGATGGCCGCCCGAGTCTCGGGATTCTCCCAGTTGAGGTCGGGCTGCTGCGGCACGAAGAGATGCAGATAATACTCCTGCGTGCCCTCATCCCACTCCCACGCGCTGCCCCCGAAGAAGCTGGCCCAGTTGTTGGGAGGTCTGCGATTGCCCTCGGCGTCGTATCGCGCCGGTCGCCAGATGTACCAGTCGCGCTTGGGATTGTCTTTGGACGATCGCGACTCCTTGAACCAGGCGTGCTCGTCCGAGGTGTGGTTGATGACCAGGTCGAGCAGGACTTTCATGCCGCGCTCGTGGCACGCGGCCGTGATGGCGTCCATGTCCTCGACGGTGCCGTACGGCGGGTAGACACTCTCATAGTCGGAGATGTCGTAGCCCATGTCGTGCTGGGGGCTGTTGTACATGGGGCAGATCCAGATGGTGTCGGCGCCGGTGTCCTGGATATAGTCGATCTTGGACAAGATGCCCGGTAGGTCGCCGATGCCGTCGCCATTGGAGTCCTTGAAGCTGGCCGGATAGATTTGGTAGACGTTGGCCTCCTTCCACCAGGGGTGAGTGATGACCGTCATGGTTTGATTACCCTTTCTGTCGAAGCTGAAATCCAGGAAAATTGTGAGCAAATGCCTACTTGATGAGCACGACCTTTTGCTTGCGCCGTCTGGTCATCAGATGAAATCGCGTTTAAATAGCCTCTGTGGCTTGGAAAATGATCCTGTCATGACCACTGACGCCCAGGCACCAGCTATCTTGATCCATGCACATGTCGGCCCGAGATTTTCAGCGAGCAAGTCTCTATCTCACCTGACTGAGCTGGTCGTCGTTGCCGGCCCAAACGGTCCACAACTCGGACCGTCAAGTGGGTCTATATTCTTGGTGCCACGAGTCCCCGAGTCCCCATGGGCTGCCTTTCGTGGGGACACTGGGGAGAACAAGGAGAATACAGAGACCAGGAGACACGAAGAGAGGATCGAGTGGATGAGCCGGTGCAAGCTAGCTGCATATTCCACAGCAGACTTTCCATTCATTGGATAGACGAAGACATCGGCCCTCGAGCTCAGACCGGTTCTGTATGATTTCGCCAACTTTGGCGTCTGCGCTTTACGAGGGAAGAAAAGAAGGAGGCAAAGAAAAGACGCATCCAGAACTGGAGAAACCTCTCGAGGGCCCGGTACACGCATCAAGACGACTCTCGCGCAAGAGCATATAAACCCCTCCACATTCTCAATCTCCGGGGAAACAGAGCATCTCTTCCAGTCAGTCAGCGGTTCCTCTGTCTGGCCTTCCAGCTCCCTCCCTTCTTTTTCTGTCTCAAAGGTCTTCATCTCCATCTCTGATCCAGCCTTGCCCTCCCCGTCCCAGAAGCTGCTCGACCATCGCCATGTCCTCCCAACAAGACATTAAGCAAAGCTCCGGGCATATCGAGCCCCAGACTGTTCCCATCGACAGCCACATCTCCGACATGGATCCTGATCTCAAGATGTCTGCGTTCTCCGAGGGAGCAGCCAAAGCCACCACGCAAGAGCAGGCCATGACGCTGCGACAAGGCTTGAAGATGTATCCGAAGGCCGTCATGTGGTCGGTCATCATCTCCACCTCCATCGTGATGGAAGGCTTCGATAAGGCCCTCATCGGCAACCTGTTCGCCAACGTGGCATTCAAAGAACAGTTCGGAGTCGAGCTCGCCGACGGGTCCTACGATCTGACCCCTTCATGGCAGACGGCTCTGGCCATCGGGTCCACCGTTGGAGAAATCATCGGTCTCATGTGCAATGGCATTATATCCGAGCGTTGGGGATACAGAAAGACGATCATCGGCTCGCTCATCCTCGTCACGGCTTTCATCTTCATCGTCTTCTTCGCCCAATCCGCTCCTCAGCTCCTCGCCGGCCAGATCCTGCTGGGTTTGCCCTGGGGTGTGTTCCAGACCATCACAGTCGCGTACGCCTCTGAGGTGTGTCCCGTTGTGCTCCGAGCCTATCTCACTACATACATCAACCTGTGCTGGGTGTTTGGCCAACTGATCGCGTCCGGTGTGCTTCGATCCATGGCCACCCGGTATGACGAGTGGAGCTACCGCATCCCCTTCGCCCTGCAGTGGATGTGGCCCATCCCGATCCTGATCGGCGTCTGCTTCGCACCCGAGTCCCCCTGGTGGCTGGTGCGAAAGGGCCAACACGCGCAAGCCAGGGCGTCGCTCATGCGTCTCACCTCCCGCCACGATACCACCTTCGACCCAGACGCCACCATCGCCATGATGGAGCACACAAACGCCATGGAGAAGGCCGTCGCCGAGGGCACCAGCTACGCCGAGTGCTTCCGTGGCACGAACCTGCGTCGCACCGAGATCGTCTGCTGTACGTGGATGGTGCAGATCTTCTCCGGCGTCGCCCTCATGGGCTACTCAGCTTACTTCTACATCCAAGCCGGGCTCGCGGTCGAACACGCTTTCACCATGACCATGGCGCAGTACGCGCTCGGCGCCCTCGGCACCGCTTTCTCCTGGGTCCTGATGACTCGCTTCGGCCGACGCACACTCTATCTCTGGGGCATCGTGGGCATGTTCAGCCTATTGATGGTCGTCGGCATCGTCTCCGTCGCCATCCCAAATAGCAACACCAACGCCGCCGCCGGCTGGATCATCGGCAGCCTGCTGATCGTCTGGACGTGCGTCTACGACATGACCGTCGGCCCCGTCTGCTACGCGCTCGTCTCGGAACTCTCCTCGACCCGACTGAGGGCAAAATCCATCGTCATCGCCCGATGCGTCTACAACACGGGCGCAATCCTCCTCGGGATCCTGACCCCGCGCATGCTGAACCCGTCGGCTTGGAACTGGGGCGCCAGGTCTGCCTTCTTCTGGGCCGGGTGTGCCTTCCTCTGTTTCGTGTGGACGTTTTTCCGTCTTCCGGAGCCCAAGGGTCGTACTTATGGAGAGCTGGATATCTTGTTTGAGAGGCGCACCCCGGCTAGGAAATTTGCGGGGACGGTCATTGATCCGGTCAGCGAGGCGAAGGAGTTGGTCAAGGATATTGATGGACCTGTTGTTGAGACGGTTGAGAAGGCCTAGTTCGTACCACATACCCGCACTAGAGGACCTACAATGGTTCCGTAAAGTCCACTCGTACTAAACTCGTGGCAAGTTTGGTTGCCTCAGCCTGGGCGTGGGAGAGTCATCACTGCTGGTTACATACAGCAGCACAGGTCTCGCGTCTTGTAGTCAAATTTCTCCAATGTAGCCTTCTCATGAACTCGATAGAAGGACCATACATAACTAAGTTCACTCTGGATCCTGCTACAGAGAGACCTTAAGACCTTGGCTCGAAGTTCCTTCCCTTTCCACGTGATGTTGTACAGCCTCTCGTATCCACCAAGGCTGAGCCCCGGCAGCCAATCACCTGCGCAGCCCGTCGTCCCCGTTCGTCCACCGAGACTCCGAGAGACCTATTAAGGAAACCGGAGCCCAGCACCAAGTTTCCTTTTCTAAACACTTTCCCCCACGTCTTTCCTCCCTACTCGATCGACCCTGTTCATGCCCACCACACAATAGTAGTTCCCCCTCCAAGACCTCTGCCACACAGAAAAAATGCTGCCCTTATGAAAAGCACCACAAGCGGCCACACACCCCCTCTCAATCCCCCTCATCAAAAACGTACGGCTCAAGCATGCAGCGCCTGCAAGCGTCGCAAGGTGCGCTGCACCGGCCAGCAGCCCTGCGAACAATGCAGTTATCACAACTTGCCTTGCGTTTACACGTCGGCAGAGGTCGTGGCCGCTGGTCGATCACGTCTGCAGGTCGCCGGGCGAGGGAGCATCATCGCCGAGTCTCGAGAGCTTCAGCCGTTTCAATTTCAAATTCCCTCTGATGGCGGCGGGTCGCCGTCGCTGCTACCACCACCACCATCACTGCCGAGGTCATCATTGTCATCATCACCGCCGGCATCATCATCCTTGTCGCCGCTGTATCCAGGATCAACGAGCCTTCCAGATGCCTCTCGCTATGACCGTGGCTTCTTCTACAGCCTGCTGCCGTATTACATGGACAAGTTGTATCCCCTCGCCCCAATTGTGGACGAAGCCGAACTCCGAACCCATATCGAGATCATGGACACCGACTGCGACGCCGCCGCTCTGGTCTACTCGTTTGCTGCCTCCACAGTCTTCCTCATACAGACCTCCAAACCCTGGCGGCCGGACTTCCATATACAATTCGCCGAGCTTCTCGCACTCGCCATCGAGAATCACAAACCCTTGGAGCTCGATTCCCAGCCAAGCCTGCGTCGAGTCCTCAGTTGCGTCTTCCTTGAGATAGGCACCATGGGCCTGAACAGGAGGGACTTGAGCTTTTTCTACCTGCGCGAGACCATCTCTCTGATGTTCATGCAAGGTCTAGACCTGTTCCTGGGGAGCGCGGCGGTGGCAGACCCAGCCGAGCGGGCGCGCCGCGAACGTGTCTACTGGGCTTGCTTCATCCACGAACGCCACTTGGCCGTGGAAGCGTCGACCGCCATCTGTCTCGATCCCTTGCCTTCGCTGCCAGACGAAGCGTACTCGGCGTCCAACACGGTCGGAAGAGGGTGGAACTACATCATACGGACCTGGCTGCTCGTCGACAGGGACTTTGTAGCCTTCTGGACCGGCGACCGCTCCGGCTTGACGGCCGACTGGATGCAGACCAAGCACGCCCAACTCACAGATCCGTCGTGGGAGTTGGAAGTCGCCATGCTGGCCACATCGCAACAGCTCGAGCTGATCATCACGCGCCAGTGGTTGCGCACCCTGACGTGGCAGATGGGCCTGTCGAGAATCCTGCTCTCGTCCGACGCAAGCCAGTCCGAGGCCCTCTCACTGTCAATGCCGCTCCGACTCTCAAGCCAGCTCAAAGCCTGTTTCGCCCGCATGTCAAGCCAGGGTGTCGTAGTTGACGGCGTTGGCCTCATCGACAAACTCTTCGAAATCACAACCACCATCGCCGACGTCCTCGTCGCTCTGGCGTCCTCCCCCAGTGGCGACGCAACCGAGGACACAGACGACCAGAACGACGAGAACAAAGACGAAACGCGCTCGAGTATCCGGGACTTCTTGTTCGCAAAGCGCTTCCTGCTCAGCGTGCCCCACGTCAAGCCCATTCACCGGGAAATTTTGCTGGAAAAGGTGCGCCATGTCATGCGCCTTTACCGCGATGCCAGGTGGAACGACCTGTTTGGTGAGGCAGAATTGAAAGAGGAGAATTCCTGAGTTGGTTGAAGTGTTGGACTGGATCCGTCAAAAGTCAAAAGTTGGAAGAAGGGGCTTGATGTATAAAATGGATCATGCATCATGAAGGGAATGAAATAGGCACCTGACAGGGGCAATGGTTGCGTCGATTGTACATATGTCCAACTCCGTGTCCCTGTGTATCTGTCTCGCCATTCCTCGAATACAAGGACGCGAGCATGAGCGCGAGCTGTGAGCTGTGAGCTGCGAGCTGGGGGTAATTCACAGATTCTCGTAAATAATGCTTCGATGTCAGCCAACCTCAGGGACGTACCGTAGGATGAAGTCCGGACATTTGAACAGAACACGTCCGCTCTGGATCCCTGGGTCTGTTCACTGTCAACGACGATACAGGTCTCGAAGCTCAAATGCCGAATCGAATGTCTTGAGAAATGAGGTTGGATACGTCCAACTTAGGGTGAATCTGATCGATCGCCATTCACTGTGGCTATGACAGTGACAGCGATTTTGAGACATTGAGGACAGCACTTGCTTGCTGCCACACGCAACGCTCCAGCGACGGCGAAAACCCAAAACCTAGAAGGATGTTGGGCCCCGGGCGTCCAAAAATTAAGAGACAGTCTGACGCAATACAGTCAACATATCTGTGACCAACCTTGAGTGTAAGGCGCAATGTGTTTTGGAGTTTGCCGACTTAAGCTATGATCGAATGAAGAAGGCCGTTGACGTTCTGGGATTTTTCGCGCGACAAAGGAGGAAATCGCCTTTGATCAGAGCGCTGACCCATCCGCGAGTCTGCGACAGGCGGGCGATGGGAATCGGATATCGCTTCTCAGAAAGCCATCACGCCCGAAACGGCAGTTTCTCCGTTGTGAGGAACACAGCATGACCATGGCCAACTCATCCCCTAGTCTAGACTATCGTGCAAGCTTGCAATCCACGAACCAGTTGTCTCGCTGGCGTCGGGGTACAGGACTCGGTCCTGGTTCCAGGAGGGCGACAGGCGAAAGAGTGGTGGGCAAAGACGAGATGATGCTGTTCAGCGCATCTGAACATACACATGCAGTGCACGTCTCAGGTTGAGTCCACGTGGTCGAGATTGAAAGAGAGCGTACGAGTACCACCGTACGAGGCTTGATGGAGGGGAGGACAAGCACCGCGCAGAGGCCAGGGACCTGCAGTCTCTGGCTGGAAGAAGCTCTGGTTGAAGTCGGATTTGTCCCACAAACGTAAAATGGAGATGGCAGGTCCCGTTCGTGGCTGGCAGCCCCAGGGTGGTCCGTTCTCGAACACCTTCGTCATCGTCCTGGTGTGAGGGAACGTGCACATGTTCTGCCACACGAGAAAGTTTGACCCATTGGGTGAAATCCGAATGCGCACTGCAAAGATCCCAGTGGGGTTACTCCTCGTACATGTTGTACTCAGATATCTCCATCCAGGAGAGATAGCAAACTTCGCGAGGAGATGGGTGTCGACCTTTTGAATCGGCCTCGGCCAAAGGTTTCTTTGCATGAACGTCAAGTCTGGCGCTGGGGAAAGCTCCTCCCAGTCCAGCTGAACCACGTATGTCTATGAGGCCGCATCTCGCTTGACCGCTCTCTAAACAAGGATTTGGCAGAGAGCCACTGACATGCCTTAGTTTGAGCTGGTGGACAAGTCGGGACGAAAGCAAAACAATCGAGACCTAGCTGTGGCCCGGTTGATAGCCAAATCCCACAACTTTTGCTTGCATTCTCAGCTTGTTTCAAAGTGCTGTGAGATAGAACGAGGCCAAAGAAGTGGAAATACCTGGTCTGAGACAGTGGACGAGCTCAAAGAGATGAGAAGTGTCCACGAAATGGCCGGGGATACTTGAATCTTAATATCCTCGTCCTAGTCGGCCCAACGTTCAAGGAAGAGCGACAACGGTTGAAGAGATTAACAGGATATCAACTTACGTATGCATAGGCGAGAAGCGAGGGATCCGGGGATGATGGCGCGATAGGCAATCTGAGAATCTCATCAGGATCGAGCCTCATCTGCAAGGGCGGACTTGGAAGGTGGAGCGACCGGTTTCCGGATGCCATTCTGCCTCGATGTCGCGGTATTGCATCGTACAGCGTAGCTGTTTGAGCCTCCAGAACATCAGTCTGATTTGGAACTGTCCCAGCCCGGCCGCGATTGTGCGGGCAGTCATGGCTGTAAGGACGTGGGCAATAGCCTTGGCCACTTGAACCAAATGCCTGGTGTTTGCTACAAGGCTCTGACCAGGTCAATTTCCCACACCCATAGAAGGAGGTCTTGGGGCAAGCCCCAAAGATTACAACTGGGGCCGTCAACAGAGTTGCAACTTGCCTGCTCTGGGGGGTTGGGTTGAGGACCAGGTTTTCGTTTTGAATGAAATTCACTCCATACCTGAGCATGCAGATCTATTTCCTCATGGTTGCAACCAGGACTGGGTGCTTTTGTCCCCGTGATAGTACTCCGTACCGTAGTTCTCCCCCAAGCAATCCCCAGCTGCTGTCGGACGGCGCCGCGGAGTCCGAGTCAGGCAAGGTCCGACGAAGGCTGGCTCGAGGCTCGAGCGTGAAGGTTTATTGATAGCAGGAAATGACGGGTGAGCGAAGGAGAGGTGTAAGCCACACGGGGCCAGAACGAGAGGGGTCAAGTTAAATCGATCTCAATAGGAGACGTCAGCAACTGATCTGTACGGAGTAGTGCGTACTCCCTCCGGAGTAGCATCCAACGGCGCATAAGTACTCCGTCCGACGGCTGGGAGCGTTGATGACGCTGCTTGAGTGAGCACCGCGAGGCTGGAAGCACATCAGCACGGCTGCGGTGGTCCGTGTCATGGCCGGTGACTCTGACACTGGCGATCTTGTCACCAGCACTCACCTCGACGTGATGTGATCGTGAGTGCGTGATCTCTGGCGATGTGGAAACTGAATGAATGGATGCGGGCGCCGAGGGAGCCAATGACTGGGCGCCGAGCATTGAGATTGCAGGGAAGGTTCGAGGTGAAGGCAGTCACGACGGAGCCGGGCGCCGTGGCTGCGTGGCGCGCAATTAAGCTCATCATGAGGGGCAGCTGCCAGCAATACGGCCAACACCTGGCTCCTGCCCTCAAGCCACTTTATTCTCCGACCGTGCTGTCTCACCAGCCTCGTGTTCAATTTATCTCACCTACGTAGTACTGACGACCTCCAGTGCACCACCGCCGCCGTCGAGCGGCTGTTGCACCGTCACGAATCACTTTATCATTTGCTCCCGCCGCCGGCGACAAACCCCGAAGGGAGTCAGTCGGGAGTCTGGATTGGCGACAGAAGCACGTAGCACTGCGCTCACTCGGTCCGTCACAGATGGGCGCACCGCAGCCTCCATCCACAGGCCCCAGGGTGCCCAGCTCGGATTCCAACCGGTCCCCTGGGAGGCCTCGTCGCCGAGTCGTCGACTTGTCAACATATCTTGCGCTCTCGTTGTAAGACTCGTCGTGGAGGGCGGGCCCAGGAGTCCAGGTCCATATGAAATAATGTCTATCTCGGGCTCGCGAGTCGCCAGGCTCGGGCTGCAGCGATGCTCGAAGCCGCTCTTCAAAAGCCGCGCCATTTCTCTCGCTGCCCAGGGGCGGTTGTCCTCGTTGCTCTGTTGTTCTGTTCTTTCCTCGTCCCGTGCCCAAGCCTTCCAGCCTTTTCTTTCATCTCTCGCTGAGCGACGTAAGCCTGCCCTTGCTGGATCGGTGTTTCAGTCCAGATTGCCCGCTGGATCGTCATCCGGCATCAATCTCCCACCGCGCTCCTGGGCAGTTCGGAGCTGGCTGGGCCCCACCACCACCTGCACGCCATCCGCCTTGGGCATAGCCGAGCCTGCAACTTCACCTCCTTCGGCCAAGCTCCAGGTACCAACGCTCCTTAACAGCCTGGACCGACCAGGCTCTGCGGCGAACCGGCGGACCACCCCCGGTCGTGGATCCCCGTCCAGACCCCTTCTCTTTGTGCTGTTCTTTCTCCGACTGGGCCACTGAGCATCCAAGGAGCGCTCCCAGATTAGCGTTGCCCCGTCGCCTGCCCCCCGGAACAAAGAGTGCGGTGACTGCACCTTACCTGCACCGCACCTGAAATACTCGCTTGCCGACTTCATCTCATACAAAGTCTCTCCCTCTTCACCTCTCGTCGTCACTCCTTTGGCCCGTTCGCCAGCAACTACTCACCTTCCTTTCATCTTGCCTTGCGCCCTCTCACTCTTTCGAGGAGCACACAGGACAGCCGCTCATTTTCCTGCCTTCGACCGCTCACTTTACCTTTGCCCCCAACGCACAGTCCGTGACCGTGCAGTTAGCCCCGTGTCCGTGCCCTGTCAACGCTCACGCCGCACGCACCGCGAAGCTCTTTGACCAGAGTCCACCTACCTCATCCAGCACAGTCTGCCTCACCTGGTGTGAAGGAAACTTGGGTCATCAGCCGGACACAGCGTCCCCAGCCTGCTATCCCCAAGCCACGATCACCTGTTCCCGCTGCCCGACTTGCGACGCCCGGAGCCTTGCAATACCTGCCACAATCTGGGATCAAATATCGCTCGAGATCCCATCAAGAAACGACTATTCAGACTCCCAGACAGTCAAGAGATCAATCAACCTGTCAAGGCAACAGTCCAAGAGTCAGTCAATCGACCAGTCGGAGAAATCACCCAGCACCCATTATGAAGTCAACCACTACCTTGGCCTTGGCCGCCCTGTGCGCCTCCTTGGCTGCCGCGAACCCCATCGTCGTCGACAAGCGTGCTCTGGTCACGACCGTGGAGTACTTTACAGTCACCGTTACTGTGACCGGATACCCGCCTGCTAACACTCCCGCCTACACCCCGGCTCCGTCCCCTGACAACAATACTCCCGCTCCGTCCCCTGACACCAACACTTATGCTCCGGCTCCCGGTTCCGGCTCCGGCGGCGGCGATTCTCGACCCGGCGGTTGGTTCGGAGGATGGCGCGGAGGTGGCGGCGGTGGAGGGTTCTTCGGCGGTGGTGGCGGCGGAGATGGCGGCAGTGATGGTGGCTCTGTGCCGACCAACACTCCTCCTCCCGCCAACACCTACACCCCTCCTCCCGCGAACACTCCTCCTCCGGCAAACACCCCTGTTCCTTCCCAAGGCCCACCGCCCTCTTCGCCAGCCAGCTCGCCCTCGACTCCGGCCCCGACTTCGATTTCGTCGGACTACAAGCAAGGCATTCTGGACTCGCACAACATCCACCGCGCCAATCACAGCGTGCCCGCCCTTGTCTGGAGCGACCAGATGGCATCGATCGCCGCCCAAATTGCGGCCAGCTGTGTCTATGCCCATGACACGTCCACGGGGGGTGGCGGCTATGGCCAGAATATTGGCGCGGGTGCTCCTCCCTCGGACATCCCGGCCATGATCACCAACCAGATGTACAACGACGAAATCAACTTCTATCCGGGATATGGAGGCGAACCGTCGATGTCCAATTTCGAGCGTTGGGGCCACTTTTCCCAGATCGTGTGGAAGAGCACCACGGGCGTGGGATGTGCGACCCAGTACTGCCCTAACGGGTTGGCCAATACTGGCGGCGGCGTCAGCCCTTATTTCACCGTCTGCAATTATTCTCCACCTGGTAGGACCATTTTTTCTTTGTTGCTCGTTCGGTCGGAGACCCTCTGCTAACATGATGTTCACGCAGGAAACTTTGGTGGCCAATATGGTGCCAATGTGCTGGCTCCGCTCGGCCATCCCACAGTCACCTTGTAAATGGCGAGCATTTCCATTGATGATCCTGACGACTCATGACTTTTGAGGGGAGAAAGACGTTTTGCTTTCTGAGAAAGTCATTATGAGCTGAGGCGTTGGGCACGAGCGCATTTTTTCCGATTCGACTACCGCCACCTGGGGGAGGGGGTAAGTACCTCCTGCGACAAGTCAGGGAGCAATTTGTGTGTTATTACGGGGTCGCGACCTGCGTCGTGGATGAAAGAGCAGAGCAGAGCATTGCTGGATTTTGGTTTTCTTTTTCACTTCTATGAGCGTGGAGCTTGGCCATCCACCCTTTTTTCTCGGATGAGCTGAATGGAGCCCACGACTGTCATTTTTGGATTGATTCTTTCCACGGGCGATTGAGAGCTTGGAGACATTTCGGAGTCGAGAGTGGGGGTTGCTGTGTCCTGGCTGGGGGGGTTGCCGGGGGAGAGAGAGATCGAGTCTGTAACATAGACCCGAACAAACAATCTGTATCAACAGGATTATTTGGCATCGGCGAGTGTAACGAACAGAAGAAGCCCGTGGACCCAAGACTCTGGAGTAGAAGCTTCTGGTCCAAGCAGTGCCAGTGGTGGTAGAGAGCTCGTACTCGTACTACAGTAGTACATTATCGAGTCGCAGAGCTGACTTGGGCAGGCGCACCATCACCACCGACGTGACATCAGTAGCAGTGACATCAGGCGGAGGGCTCGCCGCCACCATTGACTTGGGACGTGGGGGATCACCAGTGATCACCATGCCCAGGCTCACCAGGCTGAGGCAGTGGTAAGTACTCGTAGATGGAGGGAGACTGGAGGACGGATTACTACTCGAGTACGATTACTCGACATTCGTAGTACTACTAGTAGTAGTCGTAGTCGTGTGTGAGACCGGGAACCTGGAACGTGGTCGGTCGGTGGAAGGCTGTTAACTTCCGATTCTTCCCTTCGATCCACCTCAGTACGGAGTTGTACCAGCGTCAGCAGTGCAGCCAGCACCTGCGCTTCCCCGGGATTGACCTTCTGCGGCGTTCTCGCGCCTCGACTCGGTTCTGCGGAGAAACGGAAGGGCAGGAAAATAATCCGCAGCCTGCATCCCGCAGCCCGCAGCCTAAGTACCTAGTAGGGAGCCCTGCTTTTAGTACAGTACCCTCTCACTGGGCCACAAACACACGCACGCGCAAGCGCACACGCACACGCATCTCTCCGATCATCCGCCGGCTGCGGGCAAGGCAAGAAGAGCGGTGGCCACTGGCAGGAGAATCCCGTGGGCGAGGGTGAACGAGCGCACGAGAACTCGTTCGGAGCATCAGGAGATTTGCCTCCAGCACGCATCGAGATTCAGCGGCCTCAAGCACTGAGCAGCCAGCAATAAAGCCGTGAGGTCGCCGCCGCCGCGCTGTGTCTTGGGACGCGCCCATCACTACGTCACGGGTCCTGGCATCCAGACAACCACAGCAGGTGTTCATCATCATCCTTCGCCAGCTGCGGGCAGGTCACACACAGGTCACAGGTCAGGGCAAACGTGCGAGCTTCATTATTTACGGCAATTGTTGCTGCTCCACGCGACCGAGCGAGCTCCAAAAGAGAAAGCAAAATATCTGCTGTCTCGAGGCTCAACTCAACTCAACTTTCTTGAACCTTGACACACCCACGCCTGAATCAGAGCTCTGTGACTGTGCCTCATCACCGCACCTTGCTTGGGCTTTCACCTGCGTCCTCTCTCGAGCCTCCTCCCTCGGTTGCGTTGCGTCAGGCGGGTCACACCACGCTCTCGCCCGCCGCACTGATTCGCCTCACGCTGCGCACAGCGCCCGTTGCCGTCCCGGATTCGCGGTACGTCTTTTATCCCACCGCCCTCCATTTTCTCGATCTCCTTTCCTCCGAGATGCTTCCCACCACCACGCTCGTCAGCAATTCCCGCATGCCCACCTCCAGTATTCCATCTGGCACCTGGCACCCAGTCTCCAAACACGATGGTGCGGTCAATGCGGAGCGTGGAGAAGGAAGAGCACGCCATGCTCTCGCCATCACATGCTCCAAACTCGGCGCTCTGATGGGTGCGGCGGTGCGATGCGGCCTTGAGGCCCTCGTCCTGACCCCTCCTGGAGTCGGTGACCTCTGCCAGATGACGGCCTCGTCTGTCCAGCCTGATCGCCCTGTGCCCCGATTATATGTCCTGCCCATCCTCCAGTGTTGTCTTCGTCTCCGTCCCCGTCTGTCCTCCGCTCGTGGCTGACATTGTCCCTTGGTGCTGGCCGTTTCCTCTGTCCGCTGCCGCAACCCACCAAACTCATGCCTCCATATTACTTGCATGATTGCCATTACTTCTATCGCACCGCTCTCCGTCTCTTGAGCGTTGCCACTCTCGTGGCTGCCTTGTACGGATGATTCAAATATTGACCATGCCTTCTGCAGTTGCCGGAACCCGATACTTCACTCCTCCCAAGTCCATCGACGAGACCTTGAACGCCGCCGGCCGCCCGAACCGAGTCCCAGCAGGACCCGGAGCCAGCATGGGCGGAAACCAGGAAGAGCGGTCGCTAGAGGCCGCCAAAGATGTCGGCCAGTCCTACCCCAAGCAAGAGAGGGAACCCCTGTCCCAGAACAAGGAACCGCCGAAACAGGGCATTACCTTTGCGGCGCAGGACAAGCTCCCCAAGTTGCCCATTCCCGAACTCGAGTCCACCATGAACAAGTATCTCGATGCATTGGCTCCCCTCCAAGCTCCCCACGAGCACAGCGACACCAGGGCTGCTGTCCGTGACTTTCTTGACCACGACGGCAAGGACTTGCAGGACCGTCTGAAGAAGTATGCCACGGGCAGAACGAGCTATATCGAGCAATTTTGGTACGATTCCTACTTGAACTACGACAATCCCGTTGTCCTGAACTTGAATCCTTTCTTCCTCCTGGAGGATGATCCTACTCCCGCACGGAACGATCAGGTCACCCGAGCGGCGTCCTTGGTCATCTCGGCCCTTTGCTTCGTTCGAGCCGTCAGAAAAGAAGAGTTGCCACCCGACACCCTGCGCGGGACGCCACTGGACATGTATCAGTATTCACGGTTGTTCGGTACGGCACGAGTCCCTACCGACAATGGCTGCATCATCGGCCAGGACTCCGACTCCAAGCACGTCGTAGTCATGTGCCGCGGCCAGTTCTACTGGTTCGACGTCCTCGACCAGAACAATGACCTGATCATGACCGAGAAGGACCTTGCCATCAATCTTCAGGTCATCGTCGACGATGCCGAGCAGACCCCGATCCAAGAAGCCGCCAAAGGCGCGATTGGCGTGCTCAGCACCGAGAACCGAAAGGTCTGGTCGGGCTTGAGAGATCTCCTGACCCGGGAAGAGGGCTCCAACAACGCAGAGTGCCTGGGTATTGTCGACTCGGCTCTTTTCATGATCTGCTTGGACTTTACCGAGCCCACTAACGTCTCTCACTTGTGCGGGAACATGCTCTGTGGCACCAGTGACGTTGTTCGGGGGGTCCAAGTCGGAACCTGCACGAACAGATGGTACGACAAGCTGCAGATCATCGTCTGCAAAAATGGCAGTGCAGGTATCAACTTTGAGCATACAGGCGTCGACGGTCATACCGTCCTTCGCTTCGCCAGCGATGTCTACACCGACACCATCTTGAGATTCGCCAAGTCTATCAATGGCCAGGCGCCCACAATGTGGTCGTCACAGAGCCCCGATCCCTCGAAGCGCGATCCGGATTCCTTTGGCGATGTCAGCACCACCCCGCACAAGCTGGAGTGGGACATGACCCCAGAGTTACAGATCGCACTGCGCTTCGCTGAGACGCGTCTGGCCGATCTCATCAATCAAAACGAGTTCCAGACCCTGGACTTTACTGGATATGGCAAGAACTTTATCACCTCGACGGGTTTCTCACCCGACGCTTTCGTCCAAATGGCCTTCCAAGCCGCTTACTACGGTCTATATGGCCGGGTCGAGAACACCTACGAGCCGGCCATGACCAAGATGTATTTCCACGGTCGAACCGAGGCGATCCGCACCGTGACCCCTGAATGTGTCGACTTTGTAAGGACTTTTTGGGCCGACAATAACCCGCAAAGGAAGGTTGAAGCCTTGAAAACCGCGACCCAGAAACACACGGCGGTTACCAAGGAAGCGAGCAAGGCGCAGGGTCAGGACCGTCACCTGTATGCCCTGTACTGTGTCTGGCAGCGCAAGGTCAACGACGAAAATGCCGAGGTCGGCAGCCCGACCGGCTTCAGTTCCAACGGTTACTCGAGCCCTACCGACTTCAGCGATGCTGGCAGTCCGAGGAGATTGGAAGAGTCTTCGTCCCCCATCGCGCGTTCTCGCGCCGGCACAGACGCTAGCCGATCGCCCGGCCCCGCTCTCCAGCACATGCCCGCTCTCTTCAGCGATGCCGGCTGGGACAAGATCAACAACACCATCCTGAGCACGTCAAATTGCGGCAATCCGGCGTTGCGTCATTTCGGATTCGGCCCCGTCTCAGGGGACGGGTTTGGTATTGGATACATTATCAAAGATGACTCGATCTCGGTCTGCGTCAGCAGCAAGCACCGGCAAACCAAACGCTTCATAGACAGCCTGGAGTCGTATTTGAACGAGATCCGGCGACTTCTGAAAGCAACGAGGTCCAAGGATGGCCCTGCTGGCAAACTAACGCGAGCGAGAGAGGCAGAAGAGAAAGCAGGCAAGGATGGCAGGCTCAAATCGAGAGGCCGTGTTATCAAGACCGAACCCTCCAGAATGGACGGTGCCCAGACTCCCACAAGCATGGACACGGCCGAAGTTGAAGACGATGGATTGGGCGGATGTAAGTTGCCATTGTCTTTGTGGCCCCGGTAACACACATGACTGACTCTGCTGCAGATGGCTTTTTCGACGCCGGTATGCTGTTGCAAGCCCTCAAGAAGGACCAGCCCAAACCGGCGGACCAAATCGCACAAAGGAGAAGGACCGTGGGCAAGAAGCTGGCATTAACAGAATATTAATCGCTGTGGATGTGACACGGGCCGCGGTTGGGCAGGTTCAGGGCCCGGCGGCCTCACTCTCGAGGATTGGATTTGTCTCGTTCGAGGATGGCATTTGGGCAAATGAGGAATGGAACGGAGATGGGGTTCTGGGATGCCACTGCCAGAGCCCGAGACTGCATCGGCGCGGGATGACTCGCATGAGTCGTATCTGCTACCCGACCTGGCTGGTAACCGGCACAGCTTTGTGCCTGGATCGACAAGCGAGCCAATGGTGACGGAAGCAGGGGACAAACGCATCCAGGGATGCAAGATGACACAAGTTGCCCGTAGCCAATATCGGGGCGAGGGCATACGATGGATGGAGGATGGATGATGTGCAATGGACATTGAATAGTGACGACTAGTATAGTCCATGTGTAGAAAATAGTTTGGACATGAATGATGACGATTCGAGCTCCACCGTATCATTATCAGGTTGATGTCCAGAACCACACGCAGACAGAGGCGGAGCGCGTAAAGCAGAGAACAGACAGCGGAACTCACAGCCTGCCGACTGCGGCGGGCGGTCTGCAGTGCCGTGGCGTGTTGCCGTAAAAGGGAGATTGTCTGACGCCGACATAAGACTCAGGCGTGGGCGATATTGGGCCGGGAGAACGTCGGCCAGAGCAGTCTGACTGGCGGCTTTTCAGGTCCTGCATCCCTGCCGGCTGCGACCTGCGGTGAGTGGGCTTGGCAGTCCTATCATCTATCACACCACCGGCCGACACTAAACCGCTTACAGCTGGTCGAGTCTTTCAACATCGTCCCTGCCAGGCCAGCACGTCCGTGGGTACTGGTACTCGATACAACACCAGACTGTCATTCTCCAAAGCGCCCCTCAAGAGTTGTGGTCGGAGGCTGCGATAACCTCGCTGCTGACACCTCTATGCTCTCTGGCTCGCCTCGACCCTATCGCCGTCGCCACTGATATCCTCACCGGCCGCATATTCTCGTCGAATCACTCCCTCGCCTCCTCACCCGCCATGGCAGCAGCCACCCAGCCCGCCCTCGCCGTCCTCGAAGGGCTCGGAGCCGCTGCCCTGGAAAGACAAGACAAGCAGCAAGACCCACTGTCCCAGTCTCTCCCGCCGCCGCAGGTACACACTCCGCCGACGACCGACGAAGGAAGCCATAAGGACGATGACGCAGCCTCGAGTTCCTCCCTCTCCGAGCTCGGCGATGACATCGAAGATGAAGAAAACCGGATGAGATTCGAAGAAGCCGCGCGCGCAGGCGCAGAGGCGGAACAATACTCGGAAGTCAAGCCCGACCGCTACGAGAATGGCGTGCCTATCTTCACTCCGGTATGTGAGATGTCTGGGACAGCGCCGCTACATCCAAGTGAAATGGCCGATCTGACAGATATGGTGCACAGACAATGGAACAGTTTCGAGACTTTCAGAGATATGTCAAGGGCGTCGATCCCTACGGGATGCAATCCGGCATCGTGTTGATCGATCCTCCCGAAGAGTGGTGTGTACACGCCCTCCGCTGCGATCGCCCTGACAGGGCGACAGATAATGGCATTCCCAGATCATTCGAGGCTAATCTAAGTGCAGGAAACGAGCTCGCAAGGCGTTGGACGACATGGTCAAGACGATCAAGATCAAGAATCCCCTGACCCAAGAATTCCACGGCACGCAAGGAATATATACCCAGCGGAATATGGAGAAGATGCGATCCTATAACCTTCCACAGTGGAAATCGCTCTGTGAACAGACTGAGAATCAACCGCCGGCCCGGCGAGGCGAAAAGCGCCTCAACGCAGACAAGCTGCTCGGCCGAGGGTCGGCAAGAAGTAGGAAGAACGAAGCGTCCGCCACCCCCGAGGCATCGAGGCGAACTTCGAGTAGAGCCAAGTCCAGCGTGATCAAACAGGAACCCATTGACCAAGACTCAACCCTGCTCGCTCCCCCGACGCCCACAAGCCCAGAGGTCAAGCCATCTGCTCTGGACCTCGAAGAGGGCGACGATGACACCGCTTCGAATGCCGATCCCACGCCGACAAAGGGCAAACGCGGAAGGAAGCCGGGCAGACCTGCTGGCCGGCCCAAGGGAAGACAACCAAAAGCTGGCAACAAGAAAGATGCCGGTGCGCCAAAGGGCTCCGAGACGACCGTTGCTTCCCGGCGGCTAAACAACGCGCGGGAAGCGAACGTTGACGTTGACGAAGAGGCCTTCGAAGATTTTGACTATCGAGTTTACGACAACGACCAGTGGACCGCCGAACGTTGTGATGAGTTGGAGGACAAGTACTGGAAGAGTCTAAATTTCAGCAACCCCATGTACGCCGCAGATATGCCCGGGTCGCTTTTCGATGAGGATACCAAAGAGTGGAATGTCGCAAAGCTCCCGAATCTCTTGGATCTATTGGGTGCGCCCATTCCGGGCGTCAACACGGCATATCTCTATCTGGGTATGTGGCGCGCGACGTTTGCTTGGCATCTGGAAGATGTCGATCTCTACAGCATCAACTACATTCACTTTGGTGCCCCAAAGCAATGGTACAGCATATCACAGAGTGATGCCCCGAAATTCGAGGCGGCCATGAAGTCGCTGTGGTCTTCAGACGCGAAGAACTGTGACCAGTTTTTGCGTCACAAAACCTATCTCGTCTCACCGTCCATCTTGAAGTCCAAGTTTGGCGTCAATGTCAACAAGGTCGTCCATCGGGAAGGGCAATTCGTCATCACATTCCCCATCGGCTACCATTCGGGCTACAATCTTGGCTACAACTGTGCCGAATCTGTCAACTTTGCCATCGACAATTGGTTGCAGTATGGTAAGACCGCGCGCAAGTGCCAGTGCGAGGCCGATAGTGTCTTCATCGATGTGGACTGGTTTGTCCGAAAGATGAACGGCGAACCTACGCCTGAATACGAGGAGGTGGAAGTGACCGATGACGAAGATGATCTTGATGAACCTGTGGATTTGCCGACCCCTCCGAGTAGTGATCGAGGCAAGATCAAAGTGCCACAGAAGCGGAAACGCGCGCCGAAGGATCTTGGGCCCAACAAGAAGGCAAAGAAGATCATCAAGATTCGAAAGGTCAGCAAAAACCAACCTTGCTGCCTCTGTCCCAACGACTTCTCATGGGAAGAGCTCCTGCCGACTGCGCACGGCTTACGAGCACACCGCACGTGTGCCATGTATACCCCGGAGACGTACATCGCGAACAAAGATGGCAAGGAGATGGTGCACAATGTCGAGAATATCAGCAAAGCTCGACTGGAACTCAAGTGTTACGAGTGTCGGCAAAAGAAAGGGTCCTGCTTCCAGTGTTCGTCGGCCAAGTGCACGAAATCCTACCATGCCACTTGCGCCATGCAAGCTGGCGTTCAAGTCGACAAAGGCGAAATTGCCGTCTGGCACGAAGGTGTTGAGTATCGAGACATCGGGTTCGATTGGAGATGTCGGCTTCACCGCACCGTCAAACGCACGAGAATCACCAGTGAGCTCTCTGCGTGCAACCATGCAAACAGTTGTTGGCGGAATTCGGACTTTCGACAGTTCTTGTTTAACCTCAAAGCGGGAGAAGTCATCCAATTCCAAGCTACCAATTCCGATGACATTGAAGCTGGTCTTGTCGCTGCTGGCTATGATGATGGCCAGGACGCGGTGCTCGTGAAGATCCTGCCGGATTTGAAACAGGTCAAAGAGATTGACCCAACGTCGATTCTCTTTGTTGACAGTGCAACTTCCTGTCTGCAGAAGCCTTCAGCGAACGCACTTGATCTGCCTGAAGATCTTCAAGGCAAGACCGCCTCTTTCCCTGAGTCCACCGAGAAGAAACCCAGTGCTGGAGATCCATTCACCGAAACTCCGAGAACGGAATGGGCCGAGTTCGCATCTGCAGAACCTCCACTGAACCAGGATCAGAAACCGGTCGATCTGAGGAAGGAGAAGCAAGTGTGGCTGTACCTGGGCGAGTCATCGTCTGATGCAAAGGCTCAGTATACAGCAGATCCGGAGAAGCGAGTTCACGATCCCGCATCGAATTTCCTCGACCTAGTCACACCTCCCAAACCTGTCATGGCACCTCCTCCTCAGCCAAAACGGCAGTCTCTTGCAGCAAGCTACCCTCTGGTCAATACTGCTCCTAGAGATGAGGCGATGGCAAATATGAGGCAACATGCGCTGGCTCCTCAGAACCCGTCATCGAAAATCCCCGGAACGTTCAGCGGTACCACGAACGATCTGACAATGAGTGCTGTTCAGAACAAGCCGATCAAGATCCAGAAGGCCCCTCCGATCAAGCCGTCACAATACAGGGACTTGATGACCGGCCAGGAAGCTCGTTTGAATCAGCAGGCTCGAATCCTACAGCGACAACAGGCCAAGGCTCAACAGCTCGATGCTGCTGATCGAATGAACGCCATGGGACACTCCGGGATTGGAATTGACCTTGATGCAGTTCAAAGGCAGAGACAGTTCCAACAGCAGGCATCTCAACATGCTAAGCACATGAAAGAGTGGTCAAATGATCCATCCCTGCCCCCTCTCCGACAAGCTCAGGATCATTTCCCAAACTTTCACCCGATGGACAACCCTACCCGATATGGGCCTTCGGCGATGAACACCAATATGCGACCGCAGCAATATCATTACAGCCACGACTGGATGAATCCGACATCAGCGAACCCAGGGATGAGTTTTGCTCCACCTCCGAATTCTGGACTGAATTCAATGCTTGCACCCAAGTATGGTCAGGCTCAATCACCTGGAGCACCCAGCTCCCCTTTTCCTGCATTTGTCCAACAGTCCTCTCTTCACTACCCCTTTCAAGGCAGTGCAAGCCAAACCCCAGGATCCTCAGGCACGAATAGCCCATACCAACATTCGAATTCTCGGCTAGAGAATATTCGAGCGGCCGCAAACCAACCGCCTCCACCACCTCCTTCTGCGGAGGTAGAACGCCAGCGGCGGATCTCGAATCCAGCTTATCCATTCAAGAGTCCCAATCAGATCAAGGCTCAAAAGGAAGCCGAGAAGCTTTCGCCGCCGGGTAGCAGACCGGGCAGTTCATACATGATGTCGAGCCCAGCGTTGCACCATGACTCTTTCATCAACTCGAGTTCATCGGCCAGTCCTATTCAACATCTTGACCCGGAAAATCCGCCTCAGTTCATTAATCCCAACGCCACTCAGATCAGCCCCCCTGGGTCCAGCATCGGTCACCGATCTGCAAGAGCCAGCTTTTCTGGCCTTGGGATTTCCTCGACCGTGGGCCCACCTGCTCACCCAGGGTTGAAGCGGGCGATGTCGTTCAATATGGTTCATGATATGGCGCATGATCTGGCCCCATTCCCTGCCAGCTCGCTTTCTCTCAGCCACATTCTGCCCAAGCGATCAGCCTATGATCCTCTCGGCAGCGCAAGTGCGGCCATGCAACAAAAGGTTCAACCACCTGTCGAACCGCTGATTGCTGAGCCGTCTCGACTCTTGTTGGAAAGCTTGGAAAAACGATCGGTCGGTCCAAATGGGCTCCTGCTCAACGACCGACCGGTGCCAAAGCAGTTGACCGATTGGCAGACCCGAGGAGGATTTTGGGGTCGCGTGGCGGGTTACTTTATCCAGAAGCATCAAGGCGCAGCAAGTGTTTACAGATCACCTTTCGCAACGATGACACAACCTGTCGACGCCTCTTCATTGGCGCGGAGATATTATGAAGGGCTGGAGCCGGAACAGCGGGTGAAGATTGATGAGGCAAAGGGCCACTGAATTGGGCCTTTCCGAGGAGAAGGAATGGATTGATGGGCCGACAGGGTGTGTGTTTGCGATGTGATGAACCCTGCATGTTTGAGGAGTGGAATGATGGGCGTACTGGGGTCTCTCAAAAGAGGTTTCTTATTAACCCTGGGGCATGCATGAATCGATTTGTTGTAGGGTCTGGATGGTTATGAACAGGCATGAACATGGACATGACAAACGGATGAACATGGGAACGGGACGAGATGCATTTCTCTGATCGGACAGCTTCGACAGAGCAGAGCTTGACAATAGGGTCATTCTTTTACTTGAATTCTTGATGAAACCAATCTTCCACATCCCTTTCTGCAGCTCCATCTCCTGCTCCGTTTCTCCGTGCCGGATACGGTCGTAATGGTCTCATTCAGCCAAAAGTGAGTTCACCAGATTCCGTATTGATTTTTACATATCCATCGCAACCTCGCCCGTCACTTTGCACCGTCCGCGTACTTCTTCTTTACGGCAGGCAGACGCTCGATGACGGCTTTGACGAGATACTCGCGCTCCCAGACGTACGTGACGCTCGGGTGATCCATGCAGAGTTTCGTCCAGTGCGAGAAGCGCGGTAAATTTGTGGCGTCGAGCATCTCCGTCCCTAGGCGCGAAGGAAGGATGATTCCGTTGGCGAATGCGTGCAGGCGGATTGTGAATGGTGTTATCATTGCCTATAAGTGGAAGAAAGGAGAGAAGAGAGAAGGGTTAGAATGAGGGCACCAGATGATGGAAACTTGAAGGGAAAGGGGAGGGGGAGGGGACCACTTAAAATTGTTACTCACCTCGACGACTGTCAATGTCTTGCTGCCTCCGAAGTATGGTCCTGCCCCGGACCCGGTCCCTTGTCCAGCCTCGACATCGACCTCCTGCTGCGGGACTGTGACAGGGGCTGGAAGCAAAGGCTCGATCTCCCTCTGCAACAAGTCCAGAATGTCATCGACGATCTTCTCCTGTGCCGTGGATCCGTCTTCCGCGCCCACGAGCTTGAACATCAGTGGGTTCACTTTGCTGAAGTACGTGTCGACGATGAAGGACATGCGCCAGCGTTGGAAGGCCGCGTCCGTGCTGACGGTGGTTGGAGGGGAGCCGGGGGATTCGATTGTAGGGAGAAGGTGTGATGGGTATAGATCTGTGAAGAAGGCGACGATGGGTCCGGATTCGGTTAGGGTGATGGTTTCGTTTGAGCTGGAAGTGGAAGGAGGCGTGTATTGGATCACGGGGACGAGGCCACGCTGGGAAAAGGGGATGTTAGTGAGTTAGGTAAGGTACGTTCAGGAGGAATGGTGTAGGACAAGACAACGATGGGTTGAGAGGTTGGAGGTATGGATGGGGTTTAGCATAGCGACATGCAAGATAACGAACAGAAGAAACATTGACGATATGAATAGACATAGACACCGACGTAGACTTTCCCCGCCAGATCCTAACCAAAAGTCCAGGTAAAGAGCAGTCATATGAACAAAGAATATCCAACCCCATCTATCGACAACATCATCCCCAAACCGTCTCTCCCATCCCTCATGAGGAAAGAAAACGAAAAGGAGACACACAACTTACCGGGTTCAACTCCAAGAACCAGTCTGGCCTGGGCTTGCCCAAGTCCACCTTGACCTCTTCGTACTCGAGGCCGAGCTCTCGTAGCACGATGTGGACGCGGTGACACCAGCCGCAGCCGTGGTTGGTGTAGAATTTTATCTTTGGGGATGGGACGGTCGACATTGTTATCGAGAAGGGGTTAGGAGGAGGAGGAGATCAAGTAAGGGAAAGGGGGTTGATTGATGATAGGTGACGGAACCCAAGGCTTCGAGATTACGCAAGAGATAAAAAGACAATGAGAGAAGCGGAAAGGTAGAACAGAGTAGGGGGGAAGGGGAGGGGGGAGCTTTAAGTACCTACGGTCTACCATCAGATGGTCGCGCTAAAGGGGGGGCACGATGCATCAACAAGTGTCCCTCCGGACGAAATTTCGACCGAAGGACCTCGTGTATGTATGGCGCGGCGGTGTGAATCATTTCAGAAACTTCCACTTTTGTTTTGTTGTCGAGGCTTTGGGGCGAGTTTGCCATGTTGGATACTCGATGTCGCGACGAGGCTGCAATAAAGGATGGTGTTGTAAACTTGTCAGTCCGTAGGCGAAGTTGTGAGCACGCTGTTGGGATTTGGAACTGGGCTCAGCCTTGCCCTCCATCACGTGGAACGATTACTGTCGGGGTTTGATTGGGGTCAGCCTCGCCTGCCATCTCCAAATTTTGCGCCTAGACTTCGGATGATGATTTGTAGTTAGTTGGAGGGAGCTATCACAACTAGGGGGGCAAGGATCCCCAGGTTCCAGTACGGAGTACAGAATACAGAATACATATATGACCAACTATATATTTTTAAATCTGACATTTACTCTCGCAATCGACCATAGGACATGGAAAACAGGGCTTCCCGTTCGCTCAGCCGTACTTAAGCCATGTGCCGGTCAGTTAGTACTAAGGTGGGTGACCACTTGGGAATCCTGGCTGTTGATTGTTTTTGCTTTTTTGTTGGAATGACTTTTTGCTTTTCCCTTTTTACCGCCTGTATTGTTGGGTATGTGCAGAACTTCCATTACAATTAGTGCTTACAGGGGATGTGGTAGTGCGCTGTACACCACTAAGGTGGACAATGTTCGCATGGATTCGAAATTCGAATGTCCGGGTGCTCCGCATCCCAAGTCAGCGGGGACAGTGCTGCAGGGCGAGGATAGGCCAGAGAAGCCGAACGGTAGACGAAGGGTGAAGTTTTTTTCTCACGTGGAATGGCCATCGGATAAATGAGGTACGTATAAACTACTTTATGTATATTCCTTTCGTCAAGTACGGAGTACAGTACAGTGTGTGGCCTTTTAGTCCCAAAACAATATTCATATCTCGACCTGCAAATGCGTTCGGCAATAATCATTGACAATAGAGGCCTGTTGAATCCTTCAAGTGCGATACGATTGATCAAATTCCCAAAATTGATCAGACCCCCCAAAATGCGCCGTGCTGCTCAACAATGTGACGGTGTAACAATCTCGCTGAAATCATGATGCCATCAACAAAAAGGAAACCACAGCGTTGGCTATTGCTATAACCAAATAGCATCAAACCACCGTGTATTGGCAAACGTTGAGGCTGCTGGAAAGACAAGTCGAGGGCTTATGATGGCGAGAAAGCACGCATTGGTGATGCACCCATATGCGATGAGCCGTATTGTCGGGTTAGGGATGAGCGAGGCCATGATGTGACCTGAAAGGATGATGGTAGCGCATTTCCAAATCGTGGTGGCCGTCGTGCCTTGATGAGTGGGCACTGTAGGAGCGTGAAGAACGACGTGCTGAGCTTTCGGGGTTTCGACTTCAAGTGGCGTAGATATGGTGGACTTGATCGTCGCTAATGCATCGCGCAGAGAGGTCTGCGACGTGTCGACCTCGTCCTTTAGAACATGCACCTGCTGTTGAAGTTCGCGAATCTCGTCCATGGCATGGCTGAGACGTTTTTGCAGCACCACATCCTGGTTCATGACATATGACGGAGGCGGAGTGACGGGGCTGCGCTCCCATTTGCCGACTCTTTTCCTCGCGACAATGGCAGAGCCGCTGTTGCTGCGGGGAGGGTGCACTGTGGGATACATCAAATTCGAGAAGGTGGCGTCTGAGACCAAGGGACTACCCCAGCTAGCTGTGCTGCTGCTGACAGGGGTGAACTCGTCGTCCTCGAAGCGCCAGGGAATGCTCTCGAACGATGTTTTGAGAGAGCTTATCAGCATCTCGTCTTTGCTCACGCCAGTCTCGAGCCGCAGCTTCGTGGCATGGATGTTGGGTTGAGGTGTGAGCCGCTGGACAGCCTGTTTCACCAGAGGCAGAAGGTGACTCAAGGCCCAGTCGTTGATGGCTTGGACCCACACCAAAAACTTCTTGAAGTGCACATCCTTCTCAAGATCGAACTGGCAAAGGGGAGCCATGCAGTATGCCTGCCCGTGGTCAATCCAGTGGAAGTTGAGGAGCGCAACATTGTTATCAATCGCGCACGAGAAAGATACTGGGAGCTCCGGCATCATTTGACCTTTCCATGCTCGCGCGTACAACATTTGCAGAGCGCGAACACAATGTGCTCCTGCGATTGCGCATTGGTTGTTTGCAGTTTCCACTCGAAACTCGTTGTTTCCGTGCCCGCGTTCAAACGTGAGAAACGTAGCGTACATTGTCGCGCCCGGGGAGATATAACCGGTGTCGAAGTGGACAATAGTTCCTGTGGCGAGGAGCCACTGAGGAATGGTCGACAGCTCTTTGTTTGTAAACGCAGATGCGGCAAAGCCACAGCCGAGTGCAGGGTGAGGCACCGAAAGCTCATAGAGCGGCCCCATTTGGTTGATTGCTCTCTCAGGTAGAGCCTCACGACTGAACGAAGGCACCATGCAGCGCGAAAGAGAGGGTTCGCCTTCGATGGATGGAAGCAAATTCGGAGGAAACAACGGCGAAGGTCCAAAGCCGCCTGCAAATGAGGTCATTTGCTCATCGAAGCGTGAAGAGTTCTGACTTGCTGTCTCGACAATGCTGAGGAATGAAGAGGGAATTCGTTCCTTTGGCGGAGTTTCGAGAATGCGGACGCGGTGAGGTGCTAAGACCTCCTGCCTGAAGGTCTTCCACGGTAAATGGCTGCCATCATATGACGCCGGCTGTAGGTCGTCCGAGGGAGGTGACGGAGGCAACGGAGTCGTGTCTCCAGAGACGGACATAGCCATAGAGGAAATTGACCCGCTTTGAAGCCTCTCCGCTCTCCTCGATCCACCACGGCGTTGTCAAAGACCCAAGCCTGAAGAGAAGGAGAGAAGGAGATAAGGAAAGTGGAAGATGTTTGGGAGACAGGATTTAAACGGAGAAAGACATGAAGGATATGAAAGAACGGATGGAAGAGGATCACAGAGCATTTTACAGTTGCGACTGAAATGCACAGTCGGCGGAGGGACTCTCTGTCACTGGTGCATCAGAGTCCTGAAACCCACCCCTTCCAGCATGGTGAAACAGACAGGTGACTGCTTGGAAGTGTTGTGCATTGCCTGGGCGCTGTCGGTGAGGGACGAGATCACGACATAGCTGCGAGACAGGCCAGAAAGTCATTCTGTAGAGGAGGCAAATGTGATGCTAACTTGCATGCCTCAACATTGAGGGAGCTTGGCGCGTACGCCGGAGGTGTCCTGCATGAATCCGCCAGCCTCGTGTTTCATGTTATCCAAAACAGCAAAAAGCGGGGGCAAAGAAAAATGGAGGGAGGATGCTTTGCGCTTTCGAGTGGCATATGTTAGAGCCAGCTGAGCACAGAGCACAGAATGTTGGCGCTTCGAAGGCGACAGGAGGTTGGTGGTAATGAAGGAGAAGAAGATGGCGCTGAAATAAACATCACAAGAGGTGAGAAGGAACGATGTTCTAACCGAATGCAGAAAAGCGCAGGATGGACCGGCGCGTCATTGTCCAATTACAATCTCCGGTTGCCCTTCCCCAGACCTCACTCATCATCACCTTTTCCCAAACTCCGTGCACGAAGTACACAACTTCGCCCCAGCCCCCCCCCCATCGGTGAAGAAAAACACAAGGAATCACAACACAAGGCGTCCAAAGCCTCCGCAGATCTTCGTAGGCGCCCGGGATGAGGTTGGATGCTCCTCTGTGGGTCTTGAGGAATCTGGGGACCGCCAGCGCTTGCGATACACAGCCCCATTTCCAGGGAGGTAATTGCAGTCTTCGATTGGAAAAGTGGCAAAAGATTATCTTCGTCTCTTCGTTATCTCGTTGGTGCGTGGGATCAATTCCTCGCCGGTCTCATGAGGCGCCAGTGTCTGTCTCATTTCCCAGCCGCTCCAGGCGCCAATGTCATGACCATCCTTCATTATCCTGTGGCCTTTCCAAGCACATCTTCTGCCTCCCTCATTATCATCCCTGCGCACGTATCCACTTCGGCGAGATCTCCGCCAAGACTGACTTGAAACCAACCAACATTTTCCGGGGAGATACGGGCCTGGGTCTGGCCATTGGGCCAGTGGCCTGGTCGAGGTATTCATTCGGGAATGAATCAGACACCATATCGCGCGCCTCAAGGCGAACCAAGTTGTCGAGGTTGTCCAGCATGTTATGAACGGCCTGCAATCTGCTATTCTCTGCCCAGACGAAGATGCTGCCGAGTCTCGCGACCAGAGCGCACACGTCCCGCTCGTCATCGAGGCTGTAGGGTCGAATTGTTGTAGATCTGTGCGATAGCCCGCCCTCGGAGTTGTGCAGATTCAGATTCGCCACCTTTCCGTGGACGGAGAGAGAAAAGGACTGAATCGTTCTTCGTGTTTGCCAGAAGATGTTTCGTCCCTGGCGTTGGATTGTTGGTTCGTCTGATGCTTCGGCGAGGAGGGCAAAGGCATTGTTGCAGGTCGATGCGGTACCAGCAGCTGCGTTCTGCGCTGCTTGTAAAGACTCCTTTTGAAGTTCGACGACGAAAAATGGCCAGAATACGCCCGAGGTAGGCTGTGAGACCTTTGACAGGTCGCACGGCTCACCACGGGCGTTCGAGATGATGCCGTGTTGCAGCTCCAGCTCATGTGAATTGAAGTTCGCCTGGCTGTAGCCCACGGCGATATTGGGCCTGGGCACTGGGAGCGGCATGCACCACATCGAATCATCCGACCGACCGGTGGAACCATCAGGCACAGCATCTTCATGGAAGAAAGCCTCAGTCTTGACTTGGATCTTTTGGGACGACTTGGATGCTGACAAGATCAGAGGAAGTAATAACTCCGTTAGGCGCTTCTCGCTCATCTTTTGTTTCCGCTGCACCTTTTGCACGAATCTTCGGGCTTCAGGACTTGCGGTGTGGACGTCTGCAAAAGGTATACCGAGCGCGAAGGCGTGTCGGCTCCATCGCTCGTCGTCGAGCAGGCTGTCTTCAATGGTGATGTGGTTGGGCTGCAGCGTGTGCTGACGATAGTATGGTGATGAAAAAGGGAAAATGGTGACTCTGTTGGTGATATCTCTGATCGCGGCGTATTGCGTATGATCGGGAGATTGTGAGGATGTCTGTGACATGGCTGACTTGGAGGATGTCTGCGACATGACCGATATCGACGCCATGCTGTCGATCGCTGCTTGAGATAACAGATGTCAGGAACTAGAAGACTCTATATCACTGGAAGTCTGAATGACAATGTTTGGGTTCCTGAGCTTGACATATGCTGGCTTTGAAGGCTGTTGACGGGCGTATGTATACTGCCTGGACACCGGACTCCATTCGATATCAAAATAGAAGACACAATACAACCTCGCAAGCAGCCAGTGATAAAATGGATAGGTGCCCAGATCGTCCCATTGCATGCTGATAGTTCGAACCAACGATTCTATCTATGGCTGATAGTGTTTGGTCCCGGGCCGCCGTGGAGTATTGCCTACCGATTCGCCTGGACGGGTGGAAGATGGCGGCAAGCGATTGGAACCGTTTCCCATGTATCGTTAGATTCGTTACGCCATATGCCATGTGGTGCGCGCAAAGATAGTCCTCGAGGCTCCACAGCTCTGAGCGCTTAACGTATTTTTGTTAGGAGGTGTACGTATCGATAAGTACTTCGGATCCTTCTTGATAGGGGAACTAGAGTTCATCCAATCACAGCGGCGCGCTTAGGGGCTATTTCTGGCGAACAACGATTGCTGGCACTGTAATAAGTCGTAGTGTACGTAGCAGAAGTACACACCGGAAGGCACTGCCGAATGCGGTCCTCTGAGACAATGAAGGCGGTAATGTGTTGACCAAAGCGCTTCAATGCAGAGGCACTTGCAGTGCAACTGGCAGCTCTGCGGCCGCCCTTGGGTCGACCAGGCCACCTTTACCCACTAGGACTGGTCCATGTTGCTTCTTTCCTCAGTGGCATGGGAATCTCTGGAGTATGGTGGAATGCAAAAGCGCCGGGGTTGATGACCTTGTTCAAGTCATTCAGAACTCCGAGACTGTTCTGCTCCATGTACCGTTCCCTGCATTGGCCATCGCACCGACCTCAGCAACAATTCCGTGGCTTGTGCATTCTCTGCGTGAGACATATTCCCTGCCACTGTCTTTCAAGCCTCATGCTCATGCATGATGCCCTTGAGTTAGGCCTTGACGACTGAGCAAGAATCGCCACCCAGAGCATGTCTCAAGAGGGGAGGCTTTTCACGCTTGAACAACGCAACCACTCAGAGGCAGACCGTCGATATGTGACGCGGCACGAGCAGAAGGGGTACTCGAAGTGAAGTATGATCTGTGCCTTCGAGAGCAGGACGATATGCGAAATGATGCCCAAAATATGTGCAATATTGAATCAATCGTCGTCCGAGTCGTAGTCCCCTAACCCGAGGCCAGCCGCCTTCACGGGGGCTGGGGCAGAAGCTCGCGGTGTGACGGCTGGCTCTTCTTTACGCACCAATCCAGGCACAAGAGGTTTCTTCGTCTTCTTGATTCTTTCAAAGGATGGTGGTGGCGGCATGGACTTGTCCTGGTCGCCTTGTTCCGGTGCCGGGTGTGAGCCGTTTGCCTGTGCTTCTTCGAATCTGGCCTTCTCAACGTTCGTCCTTTCGAATGCTCGGCGAGCGGCTTCTGCATCTTGCTGTTCTTCAACTTCTCTTTTCTCTTTTGCCAAATCTCTGACCTGGGCAAGAGCCTCGTCTTCCTTGCCACCTTTCTCGCCACGTTCGATTCGGGCATTTCGCTGCATGATCTCGTCCAGGGCATCGGCGACCTGCATTTCTCTCTTGCTCTCTTCCATTTTTTGTTCGAGCTCTTCCATCGCATTCCGGTCGGCCATTTCCGCTTCATCGGCTTCTTCCCTCTCAAGCCGGTCCAGGCGCTCCTCGTCGGTTTCCTTCAACTCGGCGCTTGCAGGGTCTCGCCACGACTCAAAGTTCCGTTTCGCCCCCCTCTCACTGGTATAGTCCATGTTCTTCGGGTCGGTCTTGAACGTGATTTCGGAACTGCATCTTGTGCAGCGGATGTAGAATCGATATATGCTGATGGTGAGGTATTTCTCATCTGTGGTCTCCTTCCTCGCATTAAACTTGCGACCTTTGTAGATGTACTCGCCACAGGATGTACACTTCATGCTGAAGGGAGCCATCAGACGCACGGGGATAGTCTTAGGGCCAGTAGGTCGCAGATGTTTGGGCGTTCGCGCGATCTTGGAGGGGTCGAACTCCGGAGGGTAGTACTTGGTGAGGACCTTACGTTCCGACATTGTGACGACGACCGAAAGGGGATGAAGAGAAGTGTACGAGGGTGCCGGGAGGGCTCAACAAGTCTGTCAAGTGTTGAGATGCCGTGTGCAAGAATGCGGTTTTATCGGTCGGGATGAGAATCATGATGAAGCGCAGGCAGAATTAAAGGCGGCGAAGGCGAAGATCTTCCTGTGCATAAATCCAGCCAATCGGAGACCGCGCACCTCAGCGCGTCGTAGTTTCCCCCACATTTCAACATTCGCCTTCAAAGACCGGCCGTTCATCGTCGAGTCGCGACTGGTATTGTTGCAAACCTCATGCCACAGAGGAATTTGCCGCGTTGGCCGACCCCCTCATATCCTTACTAATGCAACCAGACGCGTCGCATCCTTGATTCGGCCTTGTTCCCTCCATGGACGCAGCGTCCTTGACAGCGCCAAACAATGGACAAGTATCTGAGGGTCTGGAGACAGGATGCCCTGAACAAGGGCCAGCATGATGCTGCAATCTATATTGGAGACAAGGTGCTCGCATTAACGAGTATGTGAGTACCCTGCTTTTGTCTTTGAATATGACTGACCGGACCCAAGACAATGATGCCGACGCGTTCTGGCTGGCCCAGGTGCACTTCGGAAACAACAACTTCACTCGAGCACTCGCCCTCCTTTCCCGAAAGGAGCTCATCCACCGAAGCCTATCATGCCGGTACCTGGCTGCTCATTGCTACATCAAGCAAGGTAGATACGATCAAGCCCTCGTCATCCTCGGCGAAGACAATCCTACCCATCTGATTACCACTTCTCATAATGCCCGGAGAAAACTGGCACACACCAATGGCCATTCCCAGAGAAACCCTACACAACGAGGCGGCAAGGCCCAGAGAGATAGGATCGAACTCAGCGAAGAACGGGAGCGGGATAGGGAGTCTGAAAAGGAACTCAAATTCCAGGCGGGCATGTGCTATCTGCGAGGCCTATGTTTCGCCAAACGAAATGCTTTCGACCGGGCACGGGATTGTTACAAAGACGCCGTCCGCATCGACGTTCAGTGTTTCGAGGCCTTTGATCAACTGATGAAAAATTCAATGATGTCTCCAGCAGAGGAACTGGCCTTTTTGGAAGAGCTAGACTTCGACTCTATTCGCATCGAAGACCAGTCTCTGGCACAGGAGGCTGCTCATTTCACAAAGTTATTGTACACGACCCGCTTATCGAAATACTCCTCGCCTGCCACGCTGGCCAATGCCACGGAGACGCTATCGACGCATTACAATCTTGCCTCCAATCCAGACTTGCTCCTCACTCGAGCCGAGACGCTTTACACGCAATGTCGATTTCACGAAGCTCTTGCCATTACCACTAGCATTTTGAATTCTCAAGAGAATTCCAACAGCTCGATTGATGCCTCTTCCAGCAGCACCAACGCTTCACTGGGCCACAGCCCTCGCCTCTATCCCCTGCATCTCGCCGTCCTCTATGAGACCGGATCGCACAACACCCTCTTCCATCTCGCCCACACCCTTTCAAACCACGCTCCCCACGAATCCTACACGTATCTTGCAATCGGAACATACTATCTCTCTACTTTCCGAATTGCCGAAGCCCGGCGGTTCTTCTCCAAGGCTTCTTTGATGGATCCACATTCTGCTGCAGCCTGGATCGGGTTTGCCCACACATTTGCCGCTGAAGGCGAGCACGACCAAGCGATTGCGGCCTACTCCACTGCTGCGAGGTTATTCCAGGGCAGTCATTTGCCTCAGCTCTTTCTGGGGATGCAGCACCTTGCTCTGAACAACATGCAGCTGGCTTGGGAATACTGCCTGGCAGCTTTCGAGATGAGCAGCGGTGCCCTGAAGACCGGGTCGGACGATGATCTTGGAAGTCGAATATTTCACAGCAACAGCAACCTTGGCGGAGACCCTTTGGTGCTGAACGAGATCGGGGTCATTCTATACCACCAAGCGAACCTTCCAGCCGCTG
Organism: Exophiala alcalophila; assembly: GCA_001599775.1. Lineage (NCBI taxonomy): Eukaryota > Fungi > Ascomycota > Eurotiomycetes > Chaetothyriales > Herpotrichiellaceae > Exophiala > Exophiala alcalophila. Next base: position 3,129,788 of record BCHY01000005.1, on the reverse strand, counting down.
TCAAGCTTTTTCAGAAATCCCTTGAACTGGCCTCGGACCTTGGATGCAACATGACCGCTTGGGTTGCGACTAGAGCAAATCTTGCACATTCATTGAGGCGGCTAGGGCGATATGAGGAATCCCTGGCCCAGTTTGATGAGTGTTTAAGAACAGCCACAGGAGGATCAGCTCCGGCATCCACTTTCGAACCGGGACGCGGGATGTCCGCTTTCGCCAATTTGAGTCTCACAGGCACCAACACCGGTCTCAGTCCCAGCGGAGCAGCGAGCGGATACGATGACCGGAACTTGATTGGGAGCATTCACACAAGCAGGGGACTGGTTCTGTTGAGTATGGTTGGCCGTACCAAGGATGCGGTCATGGCACTCCATGAGGCAGTCCGGGTCCTTGGAGGAGATGCTGGGGGTGGTGGCGTGGCTGGAACGCTTCTTACACGCGCGATGGAATTTTGGGCCAGCGAGGAAGAGGACGAGGATCTGGAGAGAATAGAAGCTGTGCCTGCAAAAGTTGATTCGCGATCGAAGCGAAGAGGAAAACAAGCTGCTGTTCCTGCTGTTTCTGGCGCCGCGGCCAGACTTGCGAGCAACGAACACAAGATCGAGCAACGTTTAGACGGACACGCAGACGAGATTTTGGATGCAGTCTTGCGAGATGTCCGATGATACTGCGCACCAAGATGTCACCCTGTCCGATTCCTCTCTTGGATTATGAGGCAGATTTACATCATGAGCTTTGGCAAATGCTGATACAGCTCGGACCATGAATGCCTCGACACTGACGCTGAGAAGAGCGTCAATATTAGTTGGCCTGGCAGTCTCGCGGCAGGTTGCTCCTGGCCAACATCCAAGTGACCACGATAGAGAACATGCTCAAATGATAGCACTTTATGATACCTTGATATTGATAATCATGATGGCTCTCAGTCTTGAGTCTTCTTCGTCCATTTCACGGTTTCACAACTAAATTCCTAACTGGCAACTGGCATGTCCAAAGCTTTCATGTTAAAATTATTATAAACTGCGGAGTCACCGAGTCAGTCTTAAGCAGAGAATTGCAATTTGCGGTCAAGGTTTCAACCAGAATAGTCGACAAGGTGTTAAAAAAAGAAATCAACAATGTACTCGTAAAGGCAAGGTGCAAGAGCCTACTGCTTGAAAGCTAAAAAGCCGACATGATAACAAGAAAACACAGCCGTGAAGAGAAAAGAAAAGAGAAGTAAAGTGGTGCCTCGCATCTCACCTTCTCCCCCAAAGCACAGCACAACACGCCGGGCGATTCCCAAGCCCTCGCCTCCCATTTTTCCCAGGCCAGTTTCGTTCGTCCCAGCGCTCCTTGGTTGCAGAGATAAATAGGCCAGGCCATGGTTTGCCTTGTCCTTGCATGATGTAACGCCGTGATGAAAATCCCTGGTTCCCCATCAAAAGCAACGCATGAATCGTAAGATCACCACCCCATTCCCCGTTTCCCAGAGCCAGACGCCCATCTATCCTGTCCGCATTGTACAGCATCCGCATCATCATCACCATCATGCACTGCCGTTCCCATTCAGAGCCATGGCATCCAAAGTCCGTCCATTGCGCTCAGTTTCATGGGATCCGTCGCTCTGCTGACTAGATCAACGACATTCTGGCACGCGGGTAACACACCAGTGGCGCTGCCACTGCCCTCGGCGCCATTGGCACTTCCGACACTGCCCTGTGTCTTGGCCAGGGTGAGTGCGCGGCGGACGATGAAATCTGCATTTTGTGCCACAAGCTCGCGGAGGTGCTGGCCTTCCATCTTGGAATCGCTCCGTCCTGCCGCCCAGTTGTACATCTCATCTCGGACGAAGATACTGAGTTGCTGCTCCATCTCATAGCCTTGATCCTGCTCCGCTAGGCATCTCGCGATCGCCATGAGAGACGCGGTGAATATGCCCTCAACCGCAAGGGGGCCCATCAGAGTCTGGATGTTGGGGGTAAGACGGAAGGGGACGGCCTCAGGATTGAAGAAGAACGCGCGAGCCGAATTCAGGTTCGGCAGCAGGTCGCTTGCCCAAATGTCGCCGGTCGATCGCGAAATAGAGAACTTCATCGGATATCGAGCAGACATATGCATGACATAGGTCATGAAAGTCGTGGCCGCGTATTGATAGGCGAACTGTCGTCGGAAGAGCCAGAAGTCTTCGAAACTTGGGTAGACCGACTGGAAGTAGTTCAGGGCGATCGTATTGGGGACCCAACGTTCTTGGATTGTATTGAAGATCTCGGTCTTCATGACCGCCAGTTGATCGGACGTCCGCGGCGTGGTCTTCTGTTGCTCTGCGATGGTCCGCAACTTCTCTAGAAGGAAGAGGATCGGATCATCCCGAGACATGCCCGTGGTCTTTCGTACCGAGTCTTCGTAGACGCTTTGTAGACTGACGTAGGAAGCATCATCTTGCACGAGCCGAATATATGGCGCAATCGGAACAAAGATCGGAAGGTGGAAGTACAGATTGCGACGTCGAGCTTCCTTACGTTTGGCCAGTGTCTGATTGAAGATGCGGAAGAGCTGCACGATACGCTCTTCCCTTCGAACCTTTCCGCCGGTAGGATGTTGAACAGCGAAGGGATGTAGTGAACCGTCGTGACCTCGGATCGTAAGCCGGCGGTGACAGATATTGTTCCCCCGTACCAGCTCAACCGTAGGCATGAAGCGTTCGATGCGGACAAAATCGGTGTTCTTGTCTTTATGTTGCTGATATTGCCCAGGGACCTCGACTGAATCATCAAACTTGAGGAACTTGAATTCGCTCAAGTGGTGGCTATAAGACTCAAGCGAGGCCCACTGCTGTCGGTGATCGAGCTTCTGTTCGAACTTGTCGCGCCATCGTCTCAATTTGTGGATGTACTCGTACATTGTCGGCCTCGTTTGAACGAAGTCGGCCTCGAATGACTTGCGGATGTGGGCGGGGAGAACCGATGTCACAAATCGAGCGATGTTCGCCTCTGTCGTGGGAGGTAGTTTGGCTCCCTCGGCGTAAGTAATGGGGGCTCTCGTAATATAGGCTAACCCGTCGTTCAACAACGCAACAATCAGTCGATGCGCGTCCTCATCCGGCGGACATTTGAAGTGCTTGGAGAGTTGATCGGTCATGGTCTCCATAGACAGGGCCAGCAACGGGAAAGCGGTCTTCAATCCAGCCATTATCTCGTCGGTGTGGTCCCACGGCTTTTTAGGCTCTTCTTTCTTTTCGGCCTCAGTCCCGTTCGTCTGAGCGTCCCCGTTGGGCTCCTGCTTGGGCTTCGGAGACGACGAGCCATTGGCGGGCGTATCACCATTAGCCGTGCCTGGGCGAGAGCCGCCACTTTCTGTCTTCTCCGCCTGAGGCTTCTGTTGTCGCTTCTGCGCCTCAAATTGTTTCTTCTTGGTCAAGAATTCCTCCCGGGTTGCTCTCAAGTGATAGAACAACGACTGGGGGAAGGCTTTCGCAATCTTCACGAGAACTGATTTGGCAAGACGCGCTTCTTTGTGCTCCAGACTGCCGAGTAATTGCGGTACGAATGTGGTCCAATACCATACCGGCGTCTCTCCCTTGAAGTCCTCGAACGCTTTGGCAATGTGGCCCTCTTCATCATCGAGGCTGAGGAGCCACAGGACTCGACTGAGCATCTTCCTGGACTTGGCACTCTTGTAAAGTCCGGCGGCCTCGAGGTAACAACTGACTGCATTGCTGGCGGCTTCAAGATTGAGCGGATTTTCCTTGAACTTGCGGTCTGAATACTGGCCCCATTCCGCCCAGGCTTTGGGCAGTCGCAGGTCATAATACAAAGCCACTCCAAATGCCTCGTTTGCTTCCTCTGCATGCTGTAACTTGGCCAGAAACATGCCTTTGAGGGTGTAAAACTCGGCCTTCTGCTGAGCACCAAAGTAGTTAAGATTGGTGTTGTTGATAACGTCGAGGCCATTGTTTAGCTCTGCTTTGTTCTGGTAGTGGCATTTAGCTTGCTCGCGCAACTTCAAGAACGCTTCCTGAATCTCGATGTTGGGCAAAGTGTAGATCTTGCCGAGCTGGTTGATACACACGTCTGGCATCTGGTGCTTGCGAGCCACGTGTGCGAACTTGTTGATTATCCAAGCCGTTTCGTGGTATCCCCGGAATGCGTAGGAATTATTACCAACATTATTGCCTCCTTGAGGTAGAAGGGGCAAATAGGTGTTGTTGACGAGTTGGAACACATGCTGGCGCCATGTGACCAAGTCTTGCCACGCGTTGATATCGTCCCATATGTTCGGCAGACGATCTCGCCAGGCTTGCAGGAGGAGCTTGACTTCTTGCGACTTGTTATCAAGATTCCGCTCATTGGTACTCATCAAACTGTCGCAAATGACACTGGCGTCGTGCAACTCGACCAGCTGCTGAAAATTCTGAAGAATCGGTATATGTGCGTTTGTGATTCGCTTCGGTAGTTGGTGCCATTTGCGGATGGACAACTGGATAGCCTCATCGCACACGTGTTGGAACTCCGCTCGTGAAATTTGCTTAGAATTGAATCGAAGGAGAGCCATGAACGCCTGGAAAAAGGTCCTTCTTGGAGTCGGCGCGTCCGAGACGGACTTGATCATCCCATCCAATTGATTGCGATTCTCGTCGCCAGACCATGCTTCGTAGTTCCTCCAGGCGGATTCCAGAAGAAGATCACTGAAGTTCTCGTGTTTAGCGAATTCGCCCAGAATGTCCCACTGTTGGAGTTTCTGAGCACAAATCATCCAGTGATCTTCCCACAAGTAGTACTCTCCCTGTGAGAAGGGAACAACGCCAGTCCGCGCTTTGACCTGCGCCGACTCCCAGAGCTGTTGAGCCTTGTCCCAGATACCATGCTGCTCGTACGACAAGGCTGCGTTTGTTTCCATGAACTTGCATCTTCGCCGCCAAGTGCCATAAAACAGGTCGTCTTCTTGCAAGCCCGCGTAAACTTCGACCAAAGCATCGAGATTGCTCTCGCGAACTTGTGCAGTGTCAATCAAAGGGTCCACAGTGGACTCCTCGAGCGAGATGAGCGCAGTGTACCAGGCATCGTAAGTCCGACTCAGGAATTTCATCACGTGTGGAGGGATCTTAAACCTTGGCTTCGCTCGAACCGCCCCTTCGAGCAATGCTTGCACAACGTTGGGACGCAGATTCAGTTGGCGCTGGTGATATTCTCGCGTTAGGAGTGTGACCATTCCCTTCTCGAGATCCAACCTCTCGTCTCGACTTAAAGCCGACCAACACAGAGGGAACAACTTGACCCAGACGTCATAGGCGACATTTTCGTCAATATGTTGCAGTTGAGTAAGAGGTTCAAGGAGGTCCCTGACCTTGACTTCATAGATCTCTTGATTGAAGCGGCGCTGTGCCGCCACAAGAGCTTCGAGGGAGTCCTCAATCATCAACTCGTCCTTTCCTTGCTCAGGGCTGACAAGGCTGGGATTGAACAACTCCGAAAGAGGGCACACTCGAACATCTTCGGCGTGAAGACGGGCAGGCATTGCCATTTCGACAGCGCCCATAATGAGATGCGACGCTTGCTTTAGCCAAAAGGAATCGGCCAAAGTGTCCCAATTTTGAAGTGTCAGCACATAATTCAGTCGATAGCTGGCCGTCTTCGACAAAGCCCGATTGAATATGCTCATGAATCGGTTTCGCATCTCGACATCCTTGGCGCGAGTACCGATCAGGAAAGCATGCTCTAACCGCACCGTCAACTCGGTCCTTGTGACAGTCGGATCCTCATAGATCTTGATCACAAGTTCGAGGAAGCGCTCAAGCATGGTCTGATTCGGCCACTTTTCGAAGATGAGCATCTTGTGAAGCACAGCAGTCTTCTCTTTCAGTGACGGCCACGGATCGCTCGAATTGAACACCCACTTCTCCACCATGTCCAGTATTTTGCCACACAATTCAACATTGAAGGATTTCTCTACGAGAGAAGCCAAAACGCTGAGGAACGGGCGGCGGAAATCGCCCAGATCTCCCATCCGGGATGACATGATGTCAATTGTCTTCTTGATAAGATCAACTCCGAGAGCAAACTCATAGGGGTCCATGAGCGGCTCGCCCAAGCGCCAGCCTTGCGGCGGGGGGCCTGGGGGGATCACATAGGCATTCAGGTGATCCTTGGCCAGCTTTTGCTGCAATGCCTTCATTGCGCCGTTAAGGTGTTCGTCCACATCACTCGGACGCACTAGTGACAAAGTCCAGAGATTGTTGATCGCGGAAGTGTAGTTGCCAGAGGATAAAGCTTCGCCGATGATAACTTTCGAGAATCGTGTTGGGAAGTCGGAAGGCGTGGTGTCTAATTCCATGGCGTCTTCATCATCCGTCTTTGCTTTGGGGATGGCTTCAAGGACTTGCCGGACCAAGGGGAGAGACTCATTGTCGTCGGTGACAAGATGGAGACAGTCCTGAATCTCGGGATCTTCCATCTTCAACGGCTTCTCCAGGATCTTCTGGATCTTCTCCATGTGATTTATGATCCATTCGTTCGACTTTGTGCTCAACAGGATTCGCAAAACTTGCAGGGCGTTGATCATGCAAGTGAGCTGCTTCTCGTCCGCTTTATCTGCTTTTTCTCCGCTCAAGATAGGCTCCAAAAGCTTCTCGTAGAGACCCACGTCCACATCTGCCCACAGATTTGGAGCGAGAAGCTCACGAAGAAGCTCAACGCCCTTCTTGCACATGTCATTTGACAACGCTTGTTGCTGAACCTTCTGCATCGTCTTCGCTTTTAAGTCTGCTGCTGGCACTGGGTACCGCTCAGGCAAGGAGGTGATAAACGTAATCATGTACTTGATAACAGCTGTGCGAAGCTCGAGAGGGATCACGTAGTCGGTCTTCTCCTTGGCTGGCGGCGGCGCAAGTGTCTGCGCTCCGGTGGAATCTCTTTTCTTCGAAGGCGACAAGTCGGATATGGAAGGAGATGGAGATCCTCCAGAGACTCGGCGACTCTCCCACTGCCGGATCAGAGAAATCAATGCCAATGCGAGTTTCTTATTCTCGTTCGAGGGATTCGGTGGCGGGGCAATTTTGTGGAGCATCTGAACGATTGTAGGGATGAAGAACTCTCGCGATTCGTAGAACAAATCTGGCTGCCGGACGATGAAGTTGAATATGCTCTGTACTTGTTGCAGGTTGCCAGTCTCCTCATTAAGGATTTTGCGTGGAAGGCGAGCCCATGACGGGGAGCGTTTGTCGCCAGGGGTATTAGCGCTGGCTCCAATCCGAGCCGGGAGTACTGGGGCCAGCACCTCCAAAGCTTGAGTAACAAGAGCCTTACCCTCATTTTGGTGGGCTTTCAACAGCTGGTTGTAGATCTGGACAGCGATTTTCGGCGGGGTGTCATAGGATCTGATGAAGTAGCAGATGAGGACATAAGCAGCGTACTTGTTGATGACATCTTCCAGCTTGATGTGTCCCCAAGAGTACTTGATTATATCTTTCCGGTCCTCCGAAACAGCGTCTTTGTGGTATTTTAGCACGAAGGCCGAAAGTTGCAGTGCTTCCATCCGAGAATGGTCGATACCAGGCTGTGCCGAGTCGTCGCTGGCGTCTGGAGCCGCCGGTTTCCATAATCGCTCCAGAAGCAGCGTGAACAACTTGGCGTCTGCCAGGGTGCCTGCCTTGTTGTCCTCATGTCGAGAATTCTGCACATCCCTTGCCATGATCGGATTCACCACGCTGTGCAGGAGGAAGGTCTTGACCTTTTGGGACTCGCTTTTCCGTGAGTAAATTTCCAGACACTTGTCGATGATATTGAATCGTCGACCCGTGGACTCGTCTGTGATTATAGAGTTGAAGAGATACTTCGTCAACTGCAAGGGAGTTTTGACATTCCCCTGGGCGGATGAGGAAAAGAGTTCCATCATGAACTCGAGATCGTCCGGTGCAGACTCCAAATAATGTGTCAGGATGTCCATCAACTGGTCACCGGCCTGCTCCGCTCGTAAGCGTTGAGAAGGCTGCAGAAGGTCGCTACGCAGCTTTCCTTCCAATTCTTGTCCGGCAGCCAGTAGTTTCGTTCGCAGCTCCTGCCGATCGCGCAGCCAGTCTTTGGCCGGCTCGAACATGCAAATCGAGTGCACGACGTAGATCCCGTTGATGGCGGCGGTGTGGCGTTCTATATCGCCTTCAACCTCGAATGCGGCTTTGATCAATGCCTCTGCATCATTCATAACGGCCTCTCGCAGAGCTGAACTTGATTCTGAAGCCAAAATCTGGCCGAAGAAGCGGCCATATTTCTCCTCCTTGAGGTGGGATTGGAAAAACGCCCAACTCTCCTTTGGATATTTGTCCAGATAGAGGATCAGTGGTTGGCGAAAGGGGCTGGCGACGGTGCGGCGGAGCTTTCCCTCGAGGTCAAGGACACTGTTGACAAGATCCTCCATGAAGCTGGTAGCTGCAGCAGGAAGCAAGTGGAAGATGTTGAAAATCGCCGTCACGATCTTCATTTGAGCATTTTGTTCAATCAGACCAAAAGAGACCTTCTGAAGCAACTGCTCATCAGCAATCACTCTCATATGCTCAAGCAATCGAGCGCCTATCTCGACTTTGAAATAATTGGTCAAGAGCGTCAAGAGTCTAGCAAGTCCTTCAAGACCAGCCACGGTCAGCCGCTTTGAATCTTGCAAGTTCATCAAGATGGGGCGCAGTCCGTTTTGCAAGAGATCTTTAGGGAGTTTCGCAGTTTGAACCAAAACTTCCTTTAAGCCTGCATTGGCCGCGTCGATGACCTCAGGTGACTTCGAGTACAGCAATTTGAAGAACACTGTAATTATGCGCGCCCGACTGGTGTTTTGAGGGCCGGAAGCGAACTCAGGCAAACTCATCGCAATCGACAAGAGCCTGAGGCATGAGACGCGCAAGTTGACAATCAACTGGGCGTTGTTGTACTCGTCAGGTTTTGGATGTAGGATTTCCGCTTCCGCATCTGCGAGAGCGAGCGATTCCATCATCAGGCGATTCAGCTGATCATTCAGGGGGACAAAGTCGTGACCGAGGCCCAAACAGTAAGTGATTGCGTCGATGAATCCAGTCTGCGAAAGGAAGGGTAGCGCCCTTAGAGGCTTGTTGAAAATTGGCTGCAGGAGTCGCTCCTTGACTGGGGCAAGCAGCTCGCGCACTTCCACTCCCACCACCTCCGCCATGATCGAGAAGGCATGCTGTGCAGTCTCCCGTGCATGTTTATTCATATGCGAGAGTTCAACACTGAGAGTCACCGAAAGAGCGTGAATGGTGCTTTTCTCGTTGGTAATCATATCCTTAGTCTGGCCAGCGCAGCATTTTCGAAGGATGTACTCCAAGGTTTCTTGCGCCGTGAGTCTTGTGCTCGCAGGCACTTCCTGTGGGGTATCCTTGATAACGAACAGAAGGGCTTTGATGATCTCGAGCTGCTTACTGTTGAGGAAGAGGTTCCCTAAGCCCAGCTTAGTGACCAAGATCTGTATCCCCATTGTAGCACCGGCTTTGGTGAACCACTCGACCTCACGGCATCGGTGACAGAATGTCTGGGTGAGATGAGAAAAGAAGGGGAGTCTCGCTGCCTTATCCTCGCTGCCGAATATTGTGCGAGCCGTCTCAACAACAGCCACCATCGAAGCTTCGGCAGCTTGGCGGATGGTGATATTGTCGGAGGCTAGACAATCGCAAACAACATCGGCCAGGATTTTGGTACTGAGGTGCACCGCTCCCTCACCAAGGTGGACATCAAACTCCTTCGTCTTGCGGCCAGAATCACACAGCGCTTGGCCAAGTTCAACGATGGTGAAGTGGCGAGCAATATTCAAGATGAAAGCTTCGGCCTGGGCCTTCAAATCTGGAATTATTGTCGAAGTGAAACATGCTTTGAGCAACTTCTTCAGGTTCTCTTCCTGCTCTCGGCGTTTCTGTATCGATTTACCAAATTCGCTTTCACCAAGCATATCGGCGTACGAGGAAACCCTGCGCGCGAGAAGGTCGTTAGCCTGGAGTCGGAGCAAGGCAGCGAGATCATCCGGGAGGTGGTCATAGCCAATGAGTAATTTGACTTGGCTGCTGATGAGCTTGAAAGATTGCTGTTTGTAATAGAGATCCAATGATTTTGTGTTGGCGTTTTTGGCAGTCTCAGTCAATTTTCGAATGGCTAGGTCGACTCCAGTGTCGAGCGGGAAAGCTCGATCGCGACTAGTGTCCGTCAGTCTGATGTTGAAGCTGGGTTCATCGTCGGTGTAGCGACGGTATGCCAGCTGCTGTGGGTGATTCAAAAACTTGCGGTTTCGGCCGCCCAATTTTCCCAGGATTCTCATCGTCGTGTGGGAATGAAAGTGCTGATACGGTTGAGGTTTAAGGTGCTCAAACAAGGCTGTCATCAGGTCATCCATTATGGGGGCCATGATAGGGTCAAGGTAATCTGCAGTGAGATTATCAACGCATAGCTCCAGGGTTCGAAGCCCTTGCCCAACCAAGTCAGGACCCGCTCGGAGAGCGACGACGAGGGGCCTCATCAAATGATTGAGATGCGGTAAGAGGTGACTGAGTCTGGCCGGAACAGTCAACGTCAATTCCACATACAGGTCCCTGTCATGCGGATCTCGTGCTCCTTGTAGCAGGTGATTGAACGTCTCCAAAAGCATCTCGAGCAGAGGAAGAATCTCCTTATAGAGCAGCTCAAAACGGCCTCCTCCTATGCTTCTGAATAAGGAGCGAAGGAGGATGAAATAATGGATCGGTTTTTCTGCCGTCACCGACAACTGCACACATTGTGTTATGATCTTGGTGATATGGGGAAGTAGGACCTGCTCGTTGTGTGCGGAGAACAACGTAACAGCCATGAATGACAACTTGAACATCCGGAGCAAGATCGAAGAACGGACAATGTCCGACGAGCCCACTTCCGGCAGCCTCTTCATCAAATACTGCAGGACCATGCCGGCAAAAGCCGGTGATGTCGCCTCGCTGGCGAGAAAGAATTGCGGCAGATGAAGCAACGCAGTGTGCTCAAACATCAAGTCGTGCAGGTAGGGTATCTCGGCCTGAAATACTTCGTGGAAGGTGGCAGGATCAATGCAATGGAAGACGGTTCCAAAGCTCTCCAACAGCTCTTTTTCTTCTCTGGTCATTTGTGCCATTGAATGACTTGCCATGAAGTCTACCGGGGACGAGTACTGCAGGTCGTTTACCGGTGGTTCGGCACTGTAGTAGCGAAAGACTCGAGCGCCTTCGTGAAACAGCTTGGTGACCACCCGTGTTTCTTCAGCATTGTAGCCAAACGAAACTTCCGCCCAGTTCATAGGCATGCTGGCTTGGTCTACATTTAGGCCAGGCGGATTGCAGGTCTTGAGTTGGTAGAACATGTTCTTGAGACCGTTGACAAGATTCTTGAACAGGAACTTGTTGTCACTGACGGGGTCAGCACCTCGCTCGCGAGGGTTCGAAGTCTTGATGGGAGTCGCCGTGAAGATGTCCACTTCGTCCCAGTCCGGAACCTGATCCTTCTCGTCCATATATGTTTCTGGGTGATTTTCCTTGGACTTTTCATACTGTTTGCTCAGTTTGACGGCGTTGCTGTACTGATAATTCATCGCTCCAAACTTATCGCCGATGGCGTCAAGAATCATGATCAAGAAGTACCGTGCATCCTCCTTGTTCTCCAGTTTGGTGATGCTCTCAGCCATGTTGAGGAGCAATTTGGCACTCATGGTTTGAAAACTAGTTCCCGGGAAGTTATCATGGAGATTCTTCGTGTAAACTTCAATGGTCCGACGGATTTGGTTGCGATTAAGCGAGTCTCGCACATGGTGAATCAGATCGGCAAGCATGCTGTACGCCAACGGCCGCATTGTTTCGTACACTGTAAGGCCATCGCCGATCAGAATGCGTTCATCCAGAAGTTCATCAATCTTATTGAGAAAGATTTTCCGGTAATTGAAGTTGATGATGTGCCGTATTGCGACCAGCAGTTCCTTGCGAGCCCCTGACTTTTCACGCGGGCAGTCCTTTAGCAATCTCACAACGACGCCTGGAAGCGCCGGCAAGAAGTCGGTCAACTGATTCGCGTAGACTCGGAGCAGATAAGCGAGGAAACTCATCGTCTTGACCTGCGCCGTGATAAAGTCCCCGAAGGCTGCGCGGTTTTTGATGTCTTTACTGACCCCGGTAAAGATGGTTTTCTCGGCAGCAGCATCGGCATGGGCCTTTTCCTGGGCCTTTGCCTGGAGCATCAAAATACCCTTGATCGACGGAACGAATTTCTTGACGTTGGTGGCTACCGAGCTCCGATGAGCCTGGAATATAGAGACAACGATTATGGGGCATTCCGAGAGGACTTTGAATGATTGCATCCCCTTGGCAAGAGGGGCGTGCTCCTTCTTTTCAGTGCCAGGATCCGACACTGTTGTCGCTGGAGAGCCTGGACGAGGAGACTGGAAAGTCTGGCTCTGCAGATTGGCGGCGGCCGATGAGGATGGTTGATGATGAAGTGTGGGAGAATCAAAAGTCTCATGGACCACCTGTTCCATCAACTCGAACATCTCCTGGATGAGGTCTAGGAAAGGCTGGACTTTGGTGGCAGTCTCGACGGGTTGGTGCCGCTCCAGATCCATGATTGTTTTCAGACAGAGGACGGCATTGTCTTCGTTTTCAACTCGCACGAGCTCCATTAGTGTCTCGACCATGTCCAAGGCAAATGGCCCCATCTCGGTGGGCGCATGTTGGAGCCGGTGAAGGATCTCTAGTATTTGATTCCTGAGGATGTGCTCGAATGAGGTTGGGCTGAAGTCGGGCTTTCCCTCGAGGATCTTCTTGAAGACCGGCCATAGTTTGGAGAGGAATTTCGTGTAGATGGGAGGGGGTGTACATAGGCTCTCGATCGAGTCGCGGAGTTCTGTCGCCACGTTTGATTTTGTCCGCGTATCTGCAAGCGTCTTCAAGTCAGTTGTCCAGTGCCAACGATGGAGTTCATAGTGTGCGACTTGCCGATCTTTGGATCCGAGAGCCTCGCGGCGTAGAATTCGATCTTCTGAGAGGCGTCCATGTTGGACGTCATTCTCAGTCCGTCCCCGGGCTACACCAGGCAGCGGAGGAGCGAGCCGCGAATATATGAGAGGTGCGCGAAGAGTGTCGGCGGCTTCATAAGGACTCTGCGCTGGAAAGGCCCATCTGGGGTGTTCAAAGCGGGAATCAACACAGAAAGGTCGGAGGATTCGCGCGAACAGAGGGATTCGCCCAACCAGAAGGGCAAAGCAATACCAATTGAGGTCCTCTGCAAAAATGAAGGTGAACAAAAAGTGGAAAATGGCAGGCCGGATGCCTCGTTGGCCGCGAAGTGCCCTGTTCGAGTTGGAAGAGTGTATTGCACGAGTATGTGCCTTTCTGCGGAGAAGAGAAACGGAGAGAGAAAGTTGGGGCCTCGCGAGCGCGAAAGACGTCAGTCACGTGATAGAGCTAAGTCTCTTGTGACAGGGGTACAGACCAATCAGAAGGCCATGATGAACTTGGCGGCGTTTGTGGCCTATCACAGCCCGTGACGGTCTTCAGGGCTTCTTCTACGCCCGTTTGGGAGAGAAACTCCATCTTGCAAGTTGCGATATTACGTGGTCATGCCCGGGTACCTGATCCTGTCCTTGCGTGCCAAAGTCTGCTCTTGGTGTATTCAAAGATCTCAGTCTTCAGTCGCATTGCTCGTTTCTTCATGCCAGAGGCAAAACACCTCCGGCCTCATACTCGTACTCTAGTTTCAACAAACATCCTCAAAGCCAACTCGCGTTCCACCGTAGCCATGGGTATTTGGAAAGCCTCTCGAGCTTGCACCTGGCCTCGAAGTACACCAAAATCTCAAAGTTGACGCTTGCTTGTGATGTTGTTCGATGCCGGATCATCTCGTCCGCTCCTAACCGCCTCCAGGGGCGGTGTCGAATCAAACGGAATCAACGCTGAGACGTCGCGCTCCCATGGCGGTGCCCATGAACGACCACACGATGGAGATCTACTGACCCTCCGGAGTGAGTGCGACTTCTCCTCGACTTGCTGTCAGAGCTGCTATGGGTCCTATGAGACCTTGTGTGCCCCTGGGAGTCGGCTCGTCGCCTCTGAAGAATCGAAAAGCCAGTCAGAAAAAGCGCATGACGGTCACTATAATCATAAAAGAACGTCTTAGCCAATGAAAAGATGGGAGGGGATGTGAACGATATATCGGCGGGGGCGCTTTGGCGTCGAGGATATGCTCTGACTTACCGATGATGATTTCGTGGCCGACGATTCATCGTGCAGTTTGAGAGCATCGAGTCTCTCTTGGTTGTCCTGAGTGGCATCCGTCTCGGGTTCTTCTTTGATGGCCGGCGTCGTAGGTGGCTTTGCCAATCCAGCTTTCATTTGGTTCGCCTGCTCAGTGAGCTTCTCCCATTTCGCCTGACGTGCTTTTTCTCTGTCACCGGCAGAATTCTGTAATTCATTGTAATCATGAGAGCATTCGTCAAAGAGTTGAGGGTTGATCTCCATGAAGAGCTTCATTGCGTTGTAAACCATGCCATGAATGGTGCTGGCCCATGTTAGTGATGACGTCGACCATCCTAGCGCAAAATCCACATACCGATTCCAGTGACCTTTCGAATTCTCATACAATGGCGCAAACATGATTGGAAGTATTGTCTCGACATTGTCACTGACCAGGTTGCAGAAGTATTCGTTGTTCCAGAAATAAAGCGCACGCTCCGCCACCTGATAACTGTGAGTAATAATCACGCGATCGATGCCCAGTGCTAGGTACCTGGAAGTGCGGGCTTGCAACCGACTTGGCCAACTGATTGAACAGCGGTTCTTGAACTTTTGCAAACTCCTGAGGATCCATGACTTCGAAGATATCTTCGACCTCATTGAGGAACATCACCTCCTTCGTGCTGTTGACTTTGGGCCAATACCGGAGCAGGCCAAGAACAACCTGAGGCGCGGTCAATCATACGTTTCGCCATCACAGCACCGGGGGGGGG